>JAOTQQ010000007.1:9113719-9176436 GCA_026546715.1 Gallinago undulata
AGCCAGAAAAGCCATAAGAAACCCCGGAGCAAGCTGTTTTCGGCTATAAAAGGCACCAAGGTCCACGGCAGGAACCCTTGTGGGAAGCTGGTGGAGAAGCCTGGCTCTGGGAAGCTCTCAGCCCCTCCAGGTTCAGCTTTACTCTTCAGGAGCCACAGCCAGAGCAGCCTCTTGGCTTGAGGCACCTCAGGCAAGAGAGATGGCCAAAACTGGTGTTGGGAGGTTGATGTTGGGGAAAGGGCGGCCACTCGATGTCCCAGCCAGCCCGGGTCTGGGGAACCAGTTGAGATCCTCTTTCTGGAGGAAATCACACTTTTCTCTAACATAAGTCCTTCCCAAAAGGGCTGCTGAAGCCAGGCTGCTTTTTGTTCTCAGTAATCACTTTACCAATATTTCAAAGGCATTATGTAACTGAAACAGTGTAAAGTTATTGCTACCGACATTGTCAATAAATCATTAACATTTCTTAACAGGAACAGCACAACTGTTCATGTCATGGCTGTCTCATTCACTTTCAAATCAAAGCTTTCAAATTAAATATTCATTTAATATTAAAATATTAATGCAGTCCCACTGTTTCTGTAACAAATATTAATTTCTTATGGCATTTCCAGGCAAATGCATAGATTATAAACTTCATCTCCCACAGGAGGTCCCTCAGCCTTGCCTTTCCCTCTTTGAGCATTATCCTGATACCAGGCCAGGAAGGGACTTTGAGAGAAGGAGGGGCTGCCTGATGAAGGGGAAGCAAGGTAGATAATTTAACGTAACGTGTGCCCCATTCCTCCCCTCCTACACAACCTCCCCACCCTTAGATCAGGATATCGAAGGCTGCCATTATATCTCCCGCCTACAGAATGAGTCATTCATACATTCAGCAATTCCTGTTGGAAAAACAGTGAATGCCTCTGCCACTGGAGCCCATTACAGAAATTAAACTTTGCAAATCATCAGGGAGGGGCAAGATTTAAAGTCTTTCAAGGCGCACGCCTGGTCTCTCCAGTCTCAGTAAGAGTGGAATTGACTTGACAATAAGCTTTTACGGCCTTAATGTCTACGGTAGGCAGCAGGCACGTACCCGGGTAGGAAGCAGGTCAGAGCAATACAGTACTTCTCTCTTGGATATATATGAGGTTTTTTCAGTGGTTCATCTCGGGCAAAAAGACACCGAATGGAATCTGCAGTGGCATTTCCATTCTGCACCACAGCTGGACATCTACGGCTCACACAAAGAGCATCCCGTGTCCACCCACCTCTGTCCCCGTGTGAGGGTCCTCAAGGCAGGGAGCCGGGGAGGGCAGGAGCCGGTGGAACTGCCACCCCCCAAGGAAAGCTTCAGGCTTTCAAGGATTTCACTCTATAGGAAATGCTGACTGGGAGGATCCAAAGGAAGAGCTAAGATTATTCACTGACAAATGGTCAAGACGTAACCCCATTCAGAAAGGCTAATTTTCTGCACAGTTTACTATAATTACTTCTGTTGCTCGTAGCTTCCTTATCCCTCCTCCTGAGACCATTAAATCTATGCTACTCTTCTTCAGAGCGAGGAATAAAAGCTCTTCAGCCTTCAGGTTCTTTGGTATTTTTCTATCATACTTCCTTGTCCTGTCATGAACCAACCTGTTTTTTTGGGGAGATTTGTTTGTTTGAGGGTTTTTATTGTGCTGTTCTTTCAAATCAAGTACTTCATCTGCATAAAATTCATTCACTTGCACTGTTCAGAGGAAGGGAAATTATTTCTTGTCCCAATTAGTCAGTGGGTGCAGACCTCCCTATCTCTACTTCTCCGTGAGGTCGCTGAGATGGGGATAAGCATTATTAAGGCTTAACAACGAGCTTTTAACAGGAGTGGACACAGATTGCAACTGAAATACTCTGGTGTTAGACTTCAGATTGGTTGTTGGATGCTGACTGTAAAATGATGTTGGGAGATTCCTTCCTCAGTAGGAAGAGCAGGAGGTGCCACCCTGGAGGTACCATATCTCTTTATGCCCTGCTACATGCCAAGCCTTTGTGTCTGGGTACTCAGGCCCTCAGTCCTCAATGGGATTAAGAACTACTTTCTCCGTCTATTCTGAAGACAAGTAGGAGAGCTTAGATGAAAATCCGTTAGCCCAAATGGGTTCTCACCTTTCTTCGAGGTTTGCCATCACAGGGCATGGGGCAGAAGCCATATAATCACTCAGAATTAAAACCAAAAAGGACTGTCTCTGACACTGCTAACTTTGGGTACTCTTATCTTTGAGAGAGGAGTTTGGATGCTTGGTCTACATGAGGGTGTTTCTGCTTCGCAACTTTTCTTTCTATGCAAATCCCATACAGAGACTATCTTTGGCAAGGGTGTTCCTGTGCATAAACTAGGGGCATAACTGGTGAACTTGATATTGGAATCACGTTTCCTTAAATTCCCAGAAATCACATATCAGGGTACAACCATCACCTCCTGAAGAAGCAGAGAAACCCACTGATTCAGTAAGGCAAACATCTCGCCCAGCCACCATCCCTCCTCTCCCAGCCCTCGCCCCTCTCAGCAGCCACCTCCCACTAAACCCATCACTCTCCCCCTAAACCCACCACTCTCCCCTCCTGCCAAAAACTTTTCCTTCACATCTAGCCCCAAATGTAACACTCGCCTCCCCTCTTCTTTCCCTTGCTATAATTGCATCCTTCCCCTCTCGTACTGTCCAACTCCTCCACATTGATTTTCCTTCTCCCATTACTCTCACTTTCCATTCTCTCCCCTCACCCTTCCCACTTGTAAATGGTACCTTGTTCTTCTTTATACACCACTTTGCCCTTTCTCCCTCCAAAGCAGCTTCCAGCTCCTGGAAGCATTCATTGCCTATTTTACCTCCTCCCTGTAAAATACTTCCTGACCTTTTTTTTTTTTTTTCCTTTTTTTAAAAATGATGCTACATAAAAATAAACTATATTCTTTTTTGAAAGTCCCTGTGACCATTAAACCACCACAGTCAGCAGTGAGTTTTTACAGCTTATCATAAAGCCTCCTGCAGTCCCATTATAGTTGACTAAGGGAATAAAACATCGTTCAAAAATAATCCTAACAGTCTACCATTACTGATTTCCTCCTGTGCTTCTTAACCGACTTAAAAAAATCAATGTATGAGGAGAAGTACTCCATCCCCAGGTTTCCAGAGCAGCACCCAAAGGAGACAGAGGGAGGGAGAGGGTGTGGGGCAGCTCCAGCTGAACCCACCACCTTGGGTCCCAGTCCTCATGCGAATGGAGAGCAGAAGCAATGCAACCAACCCGTCACCTTGCCACGCACCAAAGAGCCATCCAGTTGTGCATCTGCTGCCAATTAGGACACCTTTGAGAGTCATCGGTCTAGTTGTTCAACCAGAGACTATGGAGGGTGTATTGAGGTGTCCAGAAGGGATGTGAGAAACCAAGAAGGAAAAAGTGCAGGAGCAGCCCCAGAAGCAGGTGACAATGCTGGGTTGGGCCCCAGGCTCAGATGCAGGACCAAGAGGACGAAGGCACCGGGGGGCCCTGCTCCATGGCCGTGTTTTGGGGTGGGCGTGCAGGAAGAAGTGGCGTGAACATGAAGCGTGAGTCAGAGCCACACCTCGCTAGTGGCTGTCACCAACGTCAGTTATTGTTATGCAGGAGAATCCAGCATTAGTGGGAAGGTTTTCTGGGCTGCGGCCAGTGAAGCGATCGCTGCAGAGGACATTAGGTGAACAGGATGTTTTTCTAGCAAGGGCTAAAGGCAGAAGCTATGTCATTGCTTTGGCTTCCTTTCTTCCACACCTCCACCAGGGATGAAAATGGATCCCAAGGTGGGGGAAAAACTTTGAATGTGCACTCAGCAACTCACTCTCCCTCTTTTTGAACAAGTTATTTAAAAGTACTAATAATTGCATTAGGGATGAGCACATTTTCCGTCTATTCAGCTCGCTCTCACTCCCTAATGCTGACATTTCAAATAGACTGTTACAGAGTTATACCATTACTAGATTAAAGGGATGTCACAGGCAGCTTCAATTATAAATTCAAGGGATTGTATTAAGTGAAAAAAAATACAATGAAAATAATAACATTTGCTTTATAACATTATTCTCTGCAGTTGAAGTATGCTCTATGAGCAGTAGACAAGAATTAGAAAAGCACTACACCCTGGCCCAAAGTTTCTCTTACCTCTGTGTGATGGTTCTCAAAAACTTTCATACAAGAGAAACGCAAGATGACCAGTAAAATCTACAGT
The DNA here is from genome assembly GCA_026546715.1 of Gallinago undulata. NCBI lineage: Eukaryota > Metazoa > Chordata > Aves > Charadriiformes > Scolopacidae > Gallinago > Gallinago undulata. The sequence continues at coordinate 9,117,948 of JAOTQQ010000007.1, forward strand.
AGCACAGACTTACGAGTCTTCTCAGTTGATATATGGTTTCTGTTCCTTGAAAAACAAAACAGTCAAAAAATCTGCCACTAAACCACCAAATCCCCAAATAACTACCAGAAATGCAAAGAGTCCAAAGAATCATACAATGGTTTGGGTTAGAAGGGACCTTGAAGACCACCCAGTTCCAACTCCTCTGCCCTGGGCAGGGACACCTCCCACCAGACCAGGTTGCTCAAAACCCCATCTCACCTGGCCTTGAACCCCTCCAGGGATGGGGCAGCCACAGCTTCTCTGGGCAACCTGAGCCAGTGTCTCACCATCCCCCAGTAAAGAATTTCTTTCTGGTATCTAATCTAAATCTCCCCTCTTCCAATTTAAAACCGTTACCCATTGTCCTGTCACTGCACTTCCTTCTCTGTCTCTCTTGTAGCTCCCTTCAGATATTGAAAGGCTGCTATGACGTCTCCCCAGAGCCTTCTCTTCTCCAGGCTGAACAACCCCAGTTCCCTCAGCCTATCAACACAGGGGAGGTGCTCCATCCCTCCGATCACCTTCATGGCCCTCCACTGGACCCATTCCAACAGGTCCATGTCCTTTCTATGTTGAGGACTCCAAAGCTGGACACAATACTCCAGGTGGGCTCTCACTAGAGCAGAGTAGAGCATGCTCAATCATCCTACAGCATCACAGCACACAGTGAAGCAGGGCAGGTACATGGGTGTCAAGATTGGTCCTTACTGGTCTCTCGCCAAGGCCTCTTTTGCTGCCCGTGCTGCCCCTCAGGCTGGCATGATCTTGAGGTTGGACCAGACAAAACTTTTCACCTGCCTTCCCACTAAGCAGGGTTCAGCACATCACATTCTATGAATAAATCTGGTTTTGCTTTTAACATTGGTAATATTCTCCTTCAGCTACTAAATGTCTACCAACACTCATTTCTCCACATGCTCTACCATCCCATGTAGTGTCTACCTACAAGCCTTCGGAATAACTGGGGACACAAAGACGACATTGATTAACCAATGCATTTTTGCTCTGCAAAGCTAAAATGCAGCCCCTTTCTGCATATCTTGCCAAATGTGTTTTAAAGATAATTATGATGGGCAGACATCACTTGGAGCAGAAACATTTCCTTCCAACGCTGGGGAGTGAGGGGTTGTTCTCCACCTTCATTCTCGAGTTTTCTCCAGTTTGCTTATCCCAACATCAAATTAGGTAAACTCTGATATTTTCCTGACATCACTTACAATCCCCACAAAAGTTCAGAGATTTGTTGGAAGAGTCTCCCAAAAATTCAGATGTTTTGCTGCCTCTGCTCTAAGCTCTCCAAAATCCTTCAAAATTCGAAGGAGAGCAGGAAGCCTTTCCTAGGATTTATACCTTGCATGGGGCTGAACTCTGATGCCATCAAAACAGCCTCCGACATGACCTTCTGACATACCTGGGGCTGTGAAGCCAGGAATCGCAGAGGTCCATGGAAATTGAAGCTTTCTGAAAAGGTAACTTAAATCTCCTCTAAAACACTGGGCTCACAATGTACATTGACTTAAGCCAAAGATTTGGGGGAAAAGTTGCATTTCCTTTCTCCAAACTGCTATCACCTACCCTTTGCTCGCAGCCTACAAGAAGACAGGATTATACCTTCTCATCACTTGTACTGTGTCTCAGCTGAGTGTAGGCAGGCTAAGGATGGTGACACATCCACAAGAAGCTGCCATGGCAGAGCTGTAAGAGTTATTGCAGTGACAAGTGGCTACTACCCAACTGCTACCCAGGAGAAAGTAGCTGTGAGCTATCAACAAATGTAAGCAGGGACTTTTATAATATTGATTAAGAAAACTGCATTTTTTTAGCCCAGTAGCGCCAAATGGATATTTGTGTCAGAATCTGACACTTCACACAGTGTATAACATCATAGATGCCAAGACTCTCAATTTTTTACTATTTCAGTTTTTTTGCAGTATCATGGTTTAAAAAAAACCCCAGCCATCTGTTGCAATTATAGCAATGAATTACACCACCACAGATGGAAGAAAATTCATAAGGTTGCAGAGTCAAGATTTCAGTGATTAGGAAATCCCTGAATTATGCTCGATTGTGCAATCAAAATTTGTTCCCCATGTGCACACGCACTACAACAATGTCCCCAACACTATCATCACATGCTCCTTTATCACATGCTGCTCAGGGCACAGATCCTTGCTCCAGGGATGAACTGGGGTGGACAGCAAATGAAGCTCTATTTCTGGCACATGAGCACGGACAGGAGACTCTTCCTCTTCCCTGCACTGATAGTTCCGAAGCAGGGGCTCCAAAACCATGAAACGTGCCCAGTTGGAGACAGAATTAGCTGCAAATTTAGGACCAGCAAAATGCACATCAGCAGAGTGAGGCGTCCGTGTCCTATCAACAAATACCAGGTCTTTTTGTGTGGACATTTCAGAGTTTCACATTGAAACAGCTGTGAGTTTGGTTTTTTTTTCAATGGGTAATACAACATAATTTCCTCCCAATTTGTTCCTGGAAAGAGAAGACTACTTTGGCTCAAATGTTTTAAAAGATGAACCAGCAGGAAAAATTTCAGCCTGCATGAGTAGCTGAAAAAATAATTTATACAGAAAGCACTAGAAAATCATAACCTTGGCTGTTATCTCTCACATTACCTGTTCTTGGAAGCAGCTACACCTGAGGGCATTTGTTTTAAGATAGGTCTGGTATTTTGGTTTGGTTTTGTTGGGATTTTTAAGCTGTAAGTTACATTCTGGGCCATTCATAATTTCTCTTGAAGCTATACAAAATTCAGCTAATAGTTTTGGCCAAAAGAGATGAAAAAGAACAGAAAACAAAAACTTTTGAAAGAGTCCAAATGTTTCAGTTCCAACTTTTCAAAGTGATGGGTTTCAACTTTTCACTCCATGTGAAGTTTTGAGACCAAATTTACCTCCATTTAATTTTAAAGCACTGAACGCCTACATTTAACGCTTTATTTCAAGCTACACAAAAATTGCCGTCTAATCTGATGCCCTCCATGTCTTGAGAAGAAGGCACTTCCCGAGGTGGCAGTGACAAGAAGCCGTGTGATAAATGTCGGCAGAGCTCTTCCACAGGCTGAAATCTTTTCTATGCAAGATTCACAGGAGCCTTTTTTCCAGGAGTTTTTGGACACATGCTTGGCAGAGGAAAATATTTCCAAGTCTCTCGTTATCTGAGACTCTGCTTTTCCCTCTCTGGGTGGGGTTTGGAAGATGCTTTCCAGAGACGCCCTTCTCAATCATGCAGCCACTGTTAACTGCATTAACACCTCCATATTTGGCTAAATCATTGGTTCAAGGTACCTTCTGGTAGTTAGTTGTCCAACGCTGACCCCCATTTGCACCACTCAGTTGGGACTGTCCTCTGCAAGGGGCATTTTGGTTCATCCCTGGAAAGGCTGCAGGAGGTGGGGGAAAAGCTGTTCATTGAAAATATTTCAATATGGTGTTTTGCCTGTCCTTGGAGCAGCCCATGGATCACTTCATTCAGGGGTAACTTCTTATCCTCCACAAGTTATTGCAGAAAATGCATTTCTTTCCTCTGGGAGGGGAGGAGTTTCCCCAAATCATTGTATAGCTCTATCATCCTGACTCCAATTGAGCCTATTTATAAATGAAGGTATCTGTCACTGTGCAGGAGAGAGGTCAGCTCTAGACTTAGGGAGGATACTCATTCCCTTTGCCACGCAGGGAGCACAAGTCAGATTGTGCTTTGCTGTCAATACACTCAGGCTATTTTTCAGGAACAAACTATACATTTTTCCAGCTAGTGCACTTACTATAAGTTTGTTTGCCAAGTGGAGTGGTGTTGCCTCCCTCCTTGATTATGGTTAAGTAAAAGTGGTTTTGTTTTAAATGGGAAAACAAATGGAACAGATTGTCTGGCCTTCCAACCCTCGCAGGCACCTTTGGTATGAGGTTTATCACTCAACAAGGGGGAGGGGGAGGAAATAACTTTTTTGGACGCTCCTTGTTACGATATGGACAGCTGATCATAATACAAGAGAATCCACAATGAATTATCTTTGACAATGTTTTACAAAACTGTCACAATGGTATGCAAGTCAGAGAAGAAAGCTCTAGGCCAAATCCCTAGAAAACATAAATCGATTTATACTGGAGAATATACCCCTTTGTCTATAGCTTACAGAATTATTCATGCCAAAACACTTCAGAGAGAAGTTTGGGCTTTTTTATTGTTGCTGGATAAGTTACTTAAGAACACAGTTTTGCTGGTTCCTGTATAACAGTAACCTCATGATCAGACCCAGTCTCCATCTCCTCAGTATCCCGCCTCTAACAGTGTCCAGGGGACAAAAGGCAGCGCCTGGACCAGGAGATCCTTCATCCATATAATAGAACAAGAGATGAGACCCGAAGGTAAACCAAAGCCAAAACAAAAGAAGCCAAGTACCTGCATCCCTGTGTGGCTTTTGGTATCGTAGTCTATGGATAACTGATTTCACAGTTCCCCAACAACTCGTAATTTGTGAGCCATGAATTCATTTCCACCTGCCACCTTCTGCTACCTCAACGCTAAAAACCTGTGTGCACATCAAATGCTGAGCTACGGGCACCTCACTTCTGGCGCTTTAGATGAAACAACTATATTTCACTGGCAGAGTTAAAAGAAAGCATTACCTATGTCTCTCATCTGAGACTGTAAGAAACATTCAGTGTGGAATTTCTTATCTACTAAACGTTCCGAGGGCTGGCCTGAAGGACATCGACTCTGTTTCCTTGAAATAGCACACAGCGTATTACATCAGGCTCGCGTCTGTCCCAAGCTGAACTACAGAGTAACTGGAGAATGGAAAAATGCTGCCAGCGTCCAAGTTGCCTGTTGCCACCTCCCACTGTAAGCTCCTTATCTGGGAAATGCCTCGTCAATCGGATGGCAGGCTTTCAACCGAAGAGCTGCTGCCTCTCCTGGTGCCCACAAGAGCCCAAGCGTCCCTGCAGAGCTGGTCCTGGGCAGGACAGCCCTTGCCCCACCACGCAGAGGAGGGACAGGGACAACAGCCAAGCCACCGAGGAGGATCGCGCTTTCCAGGCATTCGTAGCATTGCGTATAATGCGAGAGGGTTCTGATAAGGAGGGAGGGGGAACGACTCCTTTTGCCATCGGATGGAGTAAAATTAGCTTAGGTGAGTAAGGGTGTCTGGCTGGCAGACAGCCTGTTTCAAATACAGCCCAGTGAGCTCAGCGCCAGGGCCAAGAAAACAGTGGGATTTGTATTTTAAAGCGCTTCGTTAGATGAAGTGCTCATAGCCAAAGCTGAGAGCAAGTCGTAGGGGGAGGAATGGGGTGGTGGCAGCTGGGAGTCTGGCAGCTGTGTGATCTCTGGGGGCGACAAATGAACATGTAAATTTCTATATTAAGCAGCAAAAGCATCTATTAGAGTAAAATTGCTCCAGTTAATTGTTAGATAGGCATGTTTGTTAAAATACAATTTAAGCAAGATCATATCGTTCTTCCTCACTCAAGAGTGTATGCTCGATAACGTCGTTTGTCAGCAACTGCCTATTATGTTAAATAGCTGAGGAATTGCTGGATATCTTTCTGCTTAGATAATAACATTAAAGTTTCTTGAAGCATTTTAGAAGTCTGACTAATCTCTCTGTCTCTCTATTTTATTTTTCTAAAGTGAATTTAGTGCTGGTGAAAGGTTCCAGATTGACAGCCCCGGAGACAGGAGCTGATTGCTTATCCACATAATAGGTACAGTCCAGACAGCTGCGGTGCGTGTTCCGTTCCCTCCCGGTAGCCTCAGCACCTTGCACGGGCACTTTGAGCACCAAAGAGCTGCTGCGAGGCTTTGCTGCAGGCATGGTGGTGGTGGTGGTGGTGGGCATTCACACAGGTGGATCCATAGCTTTGTCAGGTTAACCTCCTCGGGTTCCCTGTATAACCAGAGAGGAGGTTACGATGAATCACCCCTCCAGGAAAACCAGCAGGAGCCAAACTTCATCTCATCTACCTCCTTCTGACTATTACGGGAGCCGTGGGACTACAGGCTTTGGAAGGTGCAGCTACTGGGGAGTCTATGTGGCTCGCTGTGATCTCCTGGAGGTGACAGCTTTCGTGCAGGTGCCTTTTGTAACAGGCAAGCAAATAGCCACAGCCTCAAAACAGGCTTGAAGTCCAGGCCTTGAGAGATGCCTGCAGCTGAGAACTGGCAAAGACACGGAAAACAGTCTTTTGGCTGAATCTGCCTAAAAGCGCAACAACCGGAGCCAGCCAAACACCAAAGGATTTGTTTGTTTGCTTCTGACACGCGGGGAGCTGAAACCACCTGGGTGCCTGGACAATCATCAGCTGGCAGCGACCTTCAGGCACCAACAACCCAAGATGCATTTGAATGACAACCCAGTTACAGCAAAGCTAATGATACAGGGTACTAAAGCTATCCAAGGCCCTGACTCACAACTTCACTCCCCACTCAACCCTCATTAGTGGGCATTCCCACATACTGAAAGATATACGCGTTTGTAGGAAGGATATCGTACTGCAGGAGACATGACGACTTGTGGGAAAGTACTTTGTGGAGGATGCAAGGTAGAAAAGGCACCTCTGGAAAATGCATCAGGCTAAAAAAGTCCTCTCGACTACTTTACATATTGCACTGTCAGATTTTCTCCTGCTGGCAGCGTTTGAAAGGCTGCTTTGGCAAATCCTACGGAATCTGAGCAGTGCATGGAACAAACAGGTAAAAAAAAAGCAAATCTAACCAAAGCAGGTAGATCTGGAGGCTACCTTCAATCAATAAGGAGGATAATTCATTTGGCTGTCACTCCTGTTTTCGTTTGTAGAAATGCTATTGCTCTTTGGATACCAATATGGCAAGCAAGGAGGTAACACACTAAAACGGGCTATTACTTTTGATAGTGGACAATACTTTCATTTCGCTAACCAACTGCCTCCAAACATCCACGTTCAAGCTCTGCATTAGCACTTGTATTTCTATAAAGAACTGGGGCAGTTTCCGGCATGAAATCTTTGTGACAGCCAGAGCAAAAAGCAATCCTAGGGAAAACCATACTCGATAAATGACCTTTTACTCAACAATTCTTAGGTTGCTCTTGAGAAACTGTAATTGTTGGAGGAGGGAGGAGGGTAAACCACAAGCCTCAACAAGAAGAAAGATTTTACACAATAGTTCCTTGTTTTCCAAAATTTCCCCAAACAAACATCACAGTAGCAAATTCTATACTGTTATTTCATTCTGGTTTGGCTCTCGGAAGGAGAATATCTACATCCCCAGTCCTGTAAAGACACGTGCACATTTTTAACATACACTTTATGATTGCTGCTTCACGCAGCTACTCTCAGGATGCCAACTCTTGTTTGCAAACAAAAGCCTTTACAGAATTAGGGTTTTGTCCTCTTATATGCTTATTCAAATGTAATCAGAGATTATAAATTTCATTTCCTACCACTGGAATGTTACAATTGCAAATAATTCCTCTTTTATCCCAAAGAGTCACTATTGCAGGGCACAGAGTAAAATTGCAAACATTTTGGTTATAGCTCTAAGCAATACATACAATGTAAGTGCAATGAGCTGAGCTCACTCTACTCCCAAAATTGATTTGGCTTCCACACCTCTGCAAATCAGGACACTTATTTCCATGCTCAAGTGAAAAAACCAACCTGAAACTTTAATGCTTAATATTTAAACAAAGTGTTTAATGTTTACACACTAAGTTCTTTTTATAAATATAAGCCTTTGCCTGCGTTAGACAGAAAATAGCAATAGGTGAACCTCAAACCATTGGAAGGTTGGGTCCAGTTCAAAAGCTTATCCAAAGCCCTTCTGTGTTTAAAAAACATTGGCTTCGAGACCTGCAAGACCATGAGTCATCTGGATGCCACTCTGACTTATTATAGGCCATCACACTTTGAGTGATGGTTCCCAAGTTCTCTTTCTGATCACCAATTTGGCTATTGCTTTCAAGTTTAATGATGCTGAGTCACACTGATGATAAAATCATTTGGAAAACCAGTTCAATCTGTCGGCACAGCCACTGCAAAATGTAGGTCTGTCTGAGCCATGCCCTGATTTGCTCCCATCTCAGCTTATTCCAGTCCACCCTGGAACATTCCTCAAGGCCACGGCTGATGCAAAGGTGATACAAAATTCGTAGATCTGCACTTGACTCCCCAGTTCTCCTGCTACCAAGGGTATTCCAGAAAGGCCCTAAGATTTCACCTGCAGCACCTCTCTGTCAGGTCAGTTTATGTTAAGAGCCACAGAAAACCATCAGATTAAACCTTGTGGCTAAGGCATGATGTAAATAGTTGATGCAGGAGAGTTACATAAACCCGTGACAACCGCATTCACCCAAACTACACCCGGAGCTGGGCATTGCACCACAGAAGAGCAGGTTTGCTCGAGACTGAACATATGTCCACTGTAAAGTTCCAGGCTCTGCAGCCATCCTTCGTGACTTATCTCTAGAGACTGCCCAAAGCCTTAAAAGGAAACTGTGGCCAGGTCTGGGTGAACTCAGGGGTCTTCCGAACATCACATGGAACTCTTGTTCTGTTAAAACTCATCATTATCCACCAGGTTGAAGTATCCCGTCTCACTTTATCTAACTGTTTATTGTGACAGTTAGGATGATATGATCCACCACAAAAATCACATCAGCCTTTATATACCAATAAACAATTTAAATATCCTTAGCTCCATGGTCCAGAAATAATAACCACTTTTATCACTGAGAGATAAAGGGAGACAAGAAAAGTTAATAAAAAGGGAAAACCCAAGCTTTCTGGAGCCTAAGCAAAATCTGATACAGCTCAGACTTTCAGCTAAGTCATGGTCTTCGTCAGCTTCAGTCTTAGTGGAAATAAACCCACGTAGTTAGCTGGTGCCATTGCGTTCATAAAAAAAACCCCAACAGGTAGGCGATGTTTTGCAGACAACAGTAAGCTGGTAAAGCCTGATTCCTAAAAGAAAAAAAACAACCACAACAAAATAATTCCTGTTTAAGCTCCTCCAAGGCTGTATTCAAGGCCACTGACACTGACATTAACAGAACTCTTCACTGACTTTATCATCTTCTCCAGCAAAATTGCTCTTCCTTCATGGAATTACCTAATTGACATCTGGCCCTGCTTCACCTCTCTGCTGTTGTTATTTTAGGGCAGAGGAGTGGCATCACTCACACATTTGCTGAGCAGCAGGATGCATCCACTGGCGCACCATCAGGTGGCTGTGACACAACGAACCAGCTGGGGACCAACCCTAGTGGGAATTTGTCCTTACGTATTTATGCTTACAGTTCTAGCAGTACAAACAGAAGAGACCAACAGAGACAGAATTTAAGAAAAAAATTACTGCCTTTAAGTAATGGCACTAACTTACACCAAAATTATCCATCATCTGTGACACTTCTCCAGGAATTCCTGGAGCCATTCCTGTCACAACTTCAGAGAAGAAACCTGGGCTATAACAGGACCTAAGTTGTGTCCGTTGATGGCGACATCATAGAGATCAAATTCAATCAAGGGAACCCAAATAACCTATTTTTATTCCTTCAACTTCTGGTAAATTTTATTTCTGTGACTTGAGGTGATTATTTTTCCCTTTTGATACCATTTTCAGTGCATGCCCTTCATCTCCCCTGTGGAGCCAGCCCAAATGTCACAGAGACTATTAATGGTGTGTACTTAACACACATACTTACAGTATGTTCATTCTCGGGGAGACTAAACATTATTGAAAGGTTACAGCATTTATTTTGATGTGTGTCTGTTTAACCAATTCTAGCAAATGTTACAAAAACACAAAATGGGCTTTCCTTCCCTGGTCCTCACAAGCCACCCTGAGCCGTTGATTTTTAAACAGAAATCCTCCCTCAAATCAATGAGGTATTTTAAAAAACCTGATACCACAATATGGCACATGGAGGGAGTTCAAACGTACAGCAAACAGACACGTAAAGGAGAAAGAAACATTTCATCCTATACTCCCTGTAGCCCAACTAAAGCCAGTCTGCAGCTTCAAGTCCACCAGTTTCTACAACTTCTGGCTGATTTCAGGGACCATCTTTCCAGCAGTAACACACAATTAGGAAGAATCAGCAGTTTGATTCCTCGCTATTTTGGTTCTCATTTAATGGCCGAGATCTGGATGGATTTGTTGTGATTTCTAAGGATTTCCTGTTTTCATTGGGACTAGACACAACAGTCAATAAATACAGCCCTTCCTAGGGCCAAATTCCTAGGCAAGGAGCACAAGCATGGAGAAAACACCAAACCTGTAAACCACTGGTTAGAATTTAAATTTTCATATTACCTCAGCTGTTTGGAGAGGATCTAACCATGTATCCATCCTAAACAGTCACCACTCATCTGCAAAAGCGGCATTAATAATCCTCAGTGCAGCTACTGACAACACTATTGACTTCTCTGTGTTATTTCAAGTTAGACCTTTAGAAAAAAAAACACAAACAAACCCAACCAAGTAGTTTCCCCCTCTTGCCTCAAACTCTGTCTAAAATCAGAAAGATTTTGTGCTGGGGAAACCCCACATCACACCTCAACTGACTGCAAAGAGAGTCAAGGGCATACGAGGCCACAGCAAAGGCAGGAGGTTCTATTCAGTATGTGCAAGTCCCACCTTGTTTTACCATACCTTAGGAGCTGCTGGTGGGGACCACGTCCAACGCCATCAAACAGAGCCTTAGCCTGAACACTGGTCACAGGAAGCCAGAATCATAAAGCAGTAGCAGCAGCTAATATTTCGAATATTATTAAAGCTAATGAATAGATTCCCTTAGTACACATCCCCAGTCCAAAAACGCAACCTTTCACTGCCAGTCGCCAATTAAATTCAGTGTCTTGTCTTTATGCTGGAAGAAATTTGTCTGACTGGGCTCTTTAACCAAAAGGTCAAATGTGAAAATAAACTAAGAAAAACCAAGCTGTCCTTTCCTCAAGCATCGCACCACTCTGACACCTTCTCCTTGGACTCTAACCTGCCCTTTTTCTCCGAAACTCATCTTCAAGCAACCAACATTTCAACCCCTGCTCCTGACCTACCTTCTCGCTGCCAGCCAGCGTGGGCCTCAGCCCTGGCACTCCCCAGCCCTGGAGAAGCTGGAGCAGCAAAGGAGGTTTCTGCTGCGGGCAACGAGGAAGTGGTGTCAGAGGCCTCATGGCCAGTCTCTAATTGCAGCCAGAGAGCCCTGTAATCCTACCTGTGCCTTCTCCGAATGGACCAGAGCTGTGTCCTGGGTCGTATTATCGGGTAAAGGAGGAGCTTGGAGCTAGGCCAGTAGAAGCAGAATAAAAGAGCAGCCAATTCTCCACCTCAGCCACTCTTCCTGCTCTCCATCCGTGCCCCAGCCCTCCCAGTCGGTCAGACTGGGAAGCTCTCAGTGCTTCCAACCAGCCAACCTTGGAGGAGAGGAAAGGAGAGACTCTGTCCCTCATCTGAACACAGCAATCCTTGGTCCTCAGGAGATGACCTTGAAAGAAATGCCCTTCTCAGGGCAGACAGCCCAGTGATGCTATGGAAGGGAGCTTAGCGGCTCCTGCACAAATAGCCATTGGCATTTTCCCATTGCCAAGACTGCACCCTTACAAATAAGTAAACAAAATAGAAATCTAAGACTGGCAATATCTCCATTCCTTTGCCATTCCTCAGAGCAACACAGAAGGCTGCACCCTCTACTACTGTAGACAGGGGTCACGGGGACAGTAGTTTCCAAAAGTTTGCCCATTGGATTCGCTCCCACCTGGAAGCATCACTTCACGTGTCGCAGGCTCGTGAGCCCTGTTTGTGCCAGATCTGCCTCCCTGGGGGATCCGTGCACAGGGGGTCACAATATCCTTTCCTACCAAGGCAGGCTTTGCCCTCTCCCCATTGACTAAGGATGTGTGAGAGTGGACTTGTGGGAACAGCCCCAGCATAAAGAAATGCCCTTCTCTCACCTCAAATCTCACCTCAAAAGATGAACGAACCAAAGAAGTACAAAAATGTCAACCTGGCTGGAATTAGAACAGGAACTATTCCCAAACACGACACCAAAGCTCTTACTGAAAGTTTAAAAGCAAATATTTTCATAATTCATTTTTCAATTTCATGCCACCCCTGCACAAATTATCTGCAGTCAGGATTCCGCCTGCCAAAAAGTTACAAAATGCTACCAACCAATGCCACGGGAGAAATCTTTTGGGGGGAATTCTCACACAACAGTCCCCCAGCCACAAGAATGGATAGAGGCAGATAACGCTTCCAAAGAGCCACCCGGAGCAGTTCATGGCCGCTTCCCCAGGGAGGTCTCCAGCCCCTTGCAGACCCCTCCCCGCGTTCGCAGCAGGACCGGTCCCCGGCAGAGCCCACATTATAGGGTACGTAGGGCCCTGCGGGGCGTTGGGCGGCCGTACGTGTGCAGGGCTGTTTCAGCAGAGGAATCAAACAGCTGCATATTTTCTGACCATCTCAGCACAACAACCCCGTGTCGATACACGGAGAGGAATGCGGAGACCTCAACGGTGCCTCTCGACACCCATCTGTTTTTTAGAGTCAACTTCCCTGAACTCCTCTGCAAACTATTAGCACGCCGAATGTCCAGTCGAGGGCTGTGCTTTGTGTGTGTGCTTTAATTCCAAAGTAAACTCTTTTGCCTCGAGAAACATGCAACACAATAAACTAATTTGAGTTGAGTTCAGTTTAATCTTTCTGGGCTTTTTGTTGTTTTGATCTGATCCCAGAAGTGGAAGTCTGGTTTAGGTATCGTGTTTTTGTTTTGTTTTGGGGTTGAGGGTTTTTTTTCATATTTTTTTTTTTCCTTCCCTCTTTCTGGGATTTGCTCTCCACAAGCCAGATTCCTGGATTTGACAAGTTCTGTTTTATGCTACTTACACTGCCACCTGCACAGCCGGAGAGAGATTTAAAAGGCCGACTTCCCTGTTGGTAAAAGCAACAACAAGCAAATAGAGCTGTGTTCAGAACAGCCTGAAAGGAAATTTGCTTCCTTTCTTTACATTAATTTACAGATGTGTCCTTCCCCATTTTCTTGTGCTCTCTCCTTGTACCTGGCCAGTGCTTTTCTTCCTACACTGTGCTTACTTCAGCCTGTAGAAATCCTCCTGCCACCTTAGTTTGGTTTAATAATCAACTTTTTTCACACTAATTTTGCCACTGCCTGAAGAGATGGTGACGGGGAGCCACACAGGTAGACAGGCTGCCCCAGGGATGCTGCCATGGCAGTTTCTGCCAAGCGGTGTCACCTCCATGTCACCTATTGCTGCTCTCACCAGACCAGGAAGACCCAGTGACCACAGCTCTCCCGCCAAGAGCCCAGTTATGCCATTTGCCCAATATTCAGGCAAAACAAGCCCAAACACTGCTGACTGGTGAAGTGACTCACGTCGTACAGTCCCGCACGGGGTCGAGAGGAGGTTCAGGAGTCCTGATTCAAAAATCTCTTGCGTGGCCAAACAGACCACAGCTGGGACAGGAAGGGTGGGGAGCAAAGGCGAGGGAGCAGAGGAAAATGAGGTTCCCTGCAGCCCAAACCCCACAGCATCAGCTGGGGTATTTAGGCAGTAAGCCTAAGGCACACACTTCTGCTGCACATTTTAATTTTGGAAAACCAAAGGTCAAGGGATTGGAAGTTTTGCTCAGTTCCTAGCGAGGTCTGCCAAGCACTACTGTAACAACCCAACTTTCTGAGTACGTTACAGGCACAGTAACGGAAAAGGAAAAATAATAATAATAAAAAAGGAACAAGTAATCCCTTTGTATAAAAATGAAAGCAAATAATGCACTGTAAATATAAAAGCTATTTGGAGAGGTGAGATCTGACGTTACAACTCAATGGGATTCGCTAATACAGTGTACAACTCAGAAAGCTGTCTTAGAAAAAAGAGTGTTTTTCTGGACTTTCTTTCACAATTATATCACTAGTTAGAGTAAGTCAATGAAATCAAAATATTTTTTTTAAAAAAGTAAAGGCCGACCTTTTCTAAATGCAAGTGGGACCTTTGCTTCAATCTCCGTACCCTTACTGCTCCTCCAGGTTCCCTCTCTCCCTAACTCAGATAAACCAAAGTGAATAAGCACACCAGGATGCAGGAGCAGAACAAAATGACTAAGACCTTGATGCGTAATAATATGTCTGCACTGTAACCAGACATGAACCTTTTAAAAATTCAAAATAGGTGACTCAAAGCTATGGAGACTTTTCCAAACACCAGACAGAACAAAAAAAACCCCACATTAGGATATTTTCAGTTAAAGCAATTACATTTAAATAAAGCTGCTTATTATTGTAATTGCAGAAAAGCTCTACAATGCAGTTTGGCTTTGATAAGGAGGCATGGGCTGAGAAGCATCCAGGACACACACTGCCTTCATTTGACATGTCTCCCTCCAACTCACTTATCTTCACCCACAGGAGATACATGGACAGACTGTTATTTCAAGCAACTGCAAATTAGATGCTGTTTCAAAAGAGCCTTGATTTTGTACATAGATCGCAGCTTTTAGTAACAATTACAGTGCTCATTGGCCTGCAGAAAAGGAGGGAGAGCCAACAGGTAGGAGGGAATACTGTGACTCCTGTGCTGCAGATAAAGCCCCCCGTCACCCCTATAAACTGGGGAATAAAAGCATGAGCTGCTCGTCTGAGCCCAGCGTGGGGCTGAGACCCATAACCCGTGTGCCAGACACGTGCAGGCTGCTGCACAGCTTAGAGAGCAACGAACAGCACCCAGTCCCTCAACGAGGCAGCTTCACAAACCAAATTCTTCCTCAACTATCAACTTTCAGCTAATGAACTTGTAAGAAGACCCACAGCCACGAAACACAGCACAGAGAATAACTGTGTTCAGTATCAGTTGATCAGATAGGCCCTAAAATACCTTTTGAAAAAATAAAAGAACAGCGTAGTTGAATATTCAATCTACAGTTGACAAAAGATAACTCCACATCAAGGTACTCCTGGAATGCAAGAATGCAAAATATTCTGCTCCAGGCCTAATCCTGATTAGGTGCCTTGGGCTAAAAGGAAATACTTATTATTTCTGTTACAAAACATGAATAAACAGAAGCCCTGGGTAACACGAAGTGAAAACTGAGTAGGGATTCCAAGATCTACCCCATTAATCATAAATTACTAAGAAAAACAAGATACAAAATAGCTCGCTTTGTTTTCTTCGGTTTTCGAAAGAAGCAGCAGCCACAAAAGACGTAAGAATGGATGATAAAACAGCAACGATTGTGTAGAAATCACACCTAGGATGTGCATGTTCATGCGGGTGGCTCACTTCCTCATGGAAGGGCCAGGTTGTGCAACGACTTCTTACACAGGGCAGAATCACGGACACGCTCGTCCCACCGGCGGCGGCGCTGGGAGAGGCCCGTTGGGGCTCTGACCCCCCCCCCGCTGAAGTGACTCAGGCAGCAGGGCCCCCGCGGTCCTCCCAAGGCGCTGCGCTCACATTGCCAGCGCTGGAGGTGGAGAAGTCCAGTTAGATCATCCGGCTCATTTCCCTGCCAGCGCAGGTTTGTCTTCAAAGACGTTTTCTAGGATTTTGTCCAGATTGCTTTAAAAAAAAAAAAGAAAAAAAAAAGAGCCCTAAACAATGGGATTCCACCATCATGCTGCAGTGACTATTTCATAGCCCGGTGCCCTTCACTTATAAACATTTCCTGATAACCATGTTTATGGAGGTTCTTTCCTATGTTACTCCATGATTTGCACCCTCAGACTGCTCTCTCTCTGGCAAGGGGATGGAAGAGAATTAAAATGCAGAAGGGATACACCTTGTTGGGATTGCAGTGCCTTGTCCCTGGAGGTGTTTAAAAGACGGGTAGACGTAGTGCTTAGAGATATGGTTTAGTGATGGTGTCTGTCACTGTTAGGTTGATGGTTGGCGTGGATGATCTGAAAGGTCCCTTCCAACCTAGGCAATTCTATGATTCTATGACAAAGTTTCTCTTTTAAGGAAATAAGTATAGGATTCCGCTCCAGGAAACTGGATGTTGCCTGGATCTTTGTCATCTTAGGAGGGCCCGATCACCAGCTCAGTAGAACTGGAAAGGGTCCCTGCAGTTGCTGTTTTTTCAGTCCTTCTCTACATATTGCCCCTTGATTTAGGAACATTTGGGGTATTCTGCCCTCTCCCTGCTCCCTCTCTTCCTTGTTTAGAGCCTGTATATCCTACAGTGACATTAAACTCTCACCTTATATTTCTTGCTGCCTTTACAAAGTCTCATTTGGCCATATCAATACAGAACTATTCCTCTCTTTTTTTGTTTTATTCTGTACTTAGGGTTTACACCCTAAAAAAACAGTGCATATGGCGTAGCTGATTCTATTTAGGCTCTCTTTATCAAGCGGTTCTCACTGCAATGCTGCATGAACCCTAAACCCTTATTGATAAATAATGCATTCTAGCAAAATATAAATCCATTTCCTTCTATTAGCTACAATTACAGCCTAAAATAGTAATGGAGGTATTGGGTTACAAAAGCAGCCATGCTTTCAATTAACAGCATTCACCATTCAGATCGCACTTTGAGCCCAAATAGGATAATTTCACATTCATCTTTCCTTTGGTCATTGTCTCCCTCCACTTATTGGCACTGAGAGGTTTTACCCGATTTGCTCCTGCACCTCCCTCCAAATCCTCACAGGGGCTAGTGACTGAATCAAGCCTTCCTTTGCCTGGGTTATTTAATCCCACCTGGGCATAATAAATGGGAAATCCCCAGCGGTCTTTACAATATTTGTAGTGCTGGGACACTTTTATGACATTATTATAACTGGAGCATTGTTGTACCTTGAGATTTTGAGAGAGGTCTCACTACTAGGCATTTTCTCTTGAAGTTCAGCCTGAGTTTTACTTATTTTCCTTGCACTGCCTACAGCTTTGCCTCTGTGGCTCAAAGTAGACATTTCTGTTTCTCTCTAGTATTTATGTGTTTGAAGATAGTTATCTTATACCCATGTAGTCATTTTAAACCAAGCAGCCCTATTTAGCTCTTTTTAATCTTCTATTCATAAATCATCCTGCCCTGGTCTCCTTTGCCAACATCAGGAATGTTTTCCTATAGCTCCAAAAGTGAAATACGTCTCTATTACAAAATAGCTTGTATCTGATTGCAGAGAGAAGAAAAAATGGATTCAGAAATTACAAGAAAAGGAAAGCCGAATATCCTCTGGCAGGTAATATTCCCATGAGGCCAGAGTCTCAAGCTTTATGTTCCCTGCTTCAAAATCCTTAAAGAACCTCAGAACTTAGCAATGGCGTATCAAAATACCCAATAACGCACCTAATCATTCATGTCACTTCTGACCCTTGTCACTTGGGATCAGGGCATTTCCTTCCTTGCACTTTGTTAAATGTGTTTTTAATCTGCTTAAATTGCATGACAACATGGCACAATGTAAATGGGCGCATGACCCAAGTGATTTTTAAAAGACCTTGTTACAAAGGTGGTTCTTTCCTATTCGGTCAGTGAAAAGGACTGGGCCACATCTTGCCTTGACCTTGCTTAGGCTCTGAGTGAAGGAAGGGAAGACGAAAGTGCCAAAATCCTTTTTCCCACCTTGCTAGCCACCTACCTTCAGACAGCTGTAGGAGCAACTCCACCATCTGCCCTGCCTTGTGAGCAAGGGCAATATCATCCTGGAACAGCACTGCTGTCCCTTCCACTGACATACAACACACGTCTCTCGGGGAGGCAGAAGTGCTCCTGTGTCGCTCCACCGGAGCCTGGCCCCAAGGATGCGGACACATCCCCACCACACACATCCCCAGCTGCTGCTCAGGTCCTCTCCCGACCTTTCCTTCTCACTTGTCTAACAGGGTGGCAGGTAGGGAGCAGAACTCCCAGGGAAATTATCCTGTAAAACAAACCATTTCTATTTCCCTTTTTTTTTTTTCTTTCCTTTTCTTCTTCTTTTAAAGAGTTAATACGCTGGATTTCCGTATGCGATCAGCCAAACATTGCAGTACAACTCTAAAAGACAAAACAAGGGGTTTTTTTCTTTATATGTTTCTCCCACTGTTCACTTGTTTATAGGATTCAGTCATTCTCATCAAGCCAAACCTGGCACGGCTAACTCTGATCCCACGTTCAACAAAATCACTGCTGTGTTTATACTTCCAGGGGGACTTTTCAGAGGGGGAGAAAAGCACCTCCAGTATGTTAATTCCCAAGGACTTGACGATTAATGAACTAATCTTATTACACGTGCCGGGGGCGGAATCCTGGTAGATGAAACCTGAGCTAATGAATTAAAGCCCCAAAACTCCTTTGGCTGCATAAACGTGCTTTTAATTTCAGCTAACCTTTAAATAATAATCCTTCAGGATTTTTTTCCATGATGCTTATACTTTCTGAAGATATGTGACTCCTCTTGGATACAAGCTCCTTTGTTATTTTATTTCTTGGAAATATTTAGCAATGTCCCAATAACTTTCTTGTTAAAAGTGTATTTGCTTTTCCTGTCCTGAAGGTTGTAGTTGCGTTTTCCCCTCCCTATGGAAGGCCCTTGGCTTTTTACTGAATTTTTACTGCTGGGAGTAAACACAGAATAGGAGAAATGTTTGCCATATGTTGATATAATGGCCACATTGTGGGAGGGGAGCAGAGAGGAAGGCTGGCCCCCTGACATCATGGTAGAAGTGCCCTTTTTTCACAGTTATAAGTAGGTAAATAAATTATGGTAAATAAAAACCAACTTGAACTTTCACTAAGGACTTCAAAGGAAACCCAAATCCCATGTGATTACAGAAGTTGAAAAAAGATCAATTAGCATTCCGCATATTTAGAGACATTGGTCAGAAACACACATTATGAGCAACTTATGTTCACACAAGGACTCCCCAGAAAAGTCACTTTTTCCTGTGAATGCCTCAGATGCAATATTGGACAGCAGCAGAAGAAACACAGAAGCAGAGAAATTCGAAAATCTTTCAAACCCATTCCTTTACCTCTACACTTTCTGTTCTGTTTCGATCCTTATCAGTCTCCTTTTATTTACTGTTTTTAAATAATCAGTAAATAAACATGGACTGTGTTGTCCACGATAATATACACAATGCTCTCTTAGCGCTTCTGTATATTTTCATAACAAATAATGATTGATCTAAGACCTTGTACCAGAATATATTGGTTGAGTCATTGATAAACCTGCTGCCATAGTCTTTATCTGAAATGGTTTGGAAGTTTATTCTGGTAGGAGATTTTAGTGTCTTACTACGCAATACAAGTTGTGTATGAATAATAAACATGAACAATCATCTACCCCAACTTGATCCATCAAAAGGAGTGGCAAAGGACTGGTAATTTTACTTCACCTGAGTGAAAAAAATAATATAAAAAAAAATTCCTTTGTGACTTTACACCAGGACAACCACTACCATGTAAAACACCAACTGGACAGGGAGGATTGTCACTTTCATAGCCACCCAGGCAGCTACGAGAAACCTGCTTGAGAAGAATCAGCAAACAGATCTTGTCAAGCTCTGGAAAGAAAACTTTTCCTCATGGTTTGCATATGCTACAGTTTCACCTTGATATAACCAACTCAACATAAGATTGTCTTTTTCAACCAAATACAGTGCAACTTATTCCCCGCAAAGATACCTCAACTTTCTGATACCCACTCTGATGAGATGGACACACATCCACCCACCATCCTCATTCCATTTTGATTTGGTTAATACCTCTTGATAGCCTACATTTCTTTTACACTTCCTGGCCCTGTATCTTTCAGCCATGACTTTCAAACACTTTTTGAGTTCTGCATCCCCACTTTTCAAGACTGGGAGACAGGTAGGCAACTTTTGGTCAGCCATAAGATAATCAAAGAACCAACTTTTCAGAAATGCAGAAAATTAAGAATCAAATCCTATGACATCAGGGAAGCACCTGACAGAGAGAAGAGGGAAGCACCAGTGAAACAGATACAGGAGTCATAAGTGCATCCATTGACATTCTTCTGGCAAACCCATACACACACCTTGACTGCTTTGATGTGGTTTAAGTCCCTAAAATATAATCTTTCAAGAGGAAAATGCAGAACAAAGCACTCATCACTGTGAGAATGGGGCAGAAACTGCCACACAGAGTATGGCCAACGTACAAAGTCCGAGAGCAACCTCTGGACCCGGTGCCGGCAGCGGAGCAGACCTGGCTTTGCCACCAAGCTCCAGTGTGACCCTCTCTGAGCCATACCAGCCTCCTCGCACACGGTTTGTCTGTCTTGCCCACGTAGACCTGCAAGGTCAGTATAGCACTCTCTATCCCAGGTCCACATTTCCACAGGAACTTCAAGGTAATACCATAATATCAGCATTAATGGCGTAAAAAATCTTTGGTTTGGATCAAATGCTACCCCACAGACCTGAGAATAAGGGATGTGTTTCCTCATGGCTTCTTTGCTTCACTCTCTATGGGAGAAGTCTTCGGGAAAGTATTAAAAACATGCTAAAAGGAAATGAAGGGGATGTTGTAAGGGATTCCTCTGACATACAAGAAACCAAAATGCCCATCTCAAGGCTGGGCAAACCCTGTGGCAGAGGGGGACAGCAGAGCTGGATCGAGCAGCTCCGGCAGCACCGAGGGATTGGCCTCTCTTGTTTGATACCCTCTTCCCCGACACACACACTTCTTTTTCCAGGCACGCCACCAGATAATATCACTTCTAATGATATGCTTCCGCTGGCCAAGTTAACAAATAATTCTGTCAGGCGGGACGGCAGGAGCACCCACCCCCAGCCCTTCTTGCAGGCACTGCATGGGGAAATGGTGGCTTTTGTTGGCAAAAAAACGTTGGATTTTGTTTTCCCCGAACCCCTCATGCTGGGGAGCCGCAGAGGGATGGTGGCAGGCTAACATAAAAGAAAGAGCAAGCTTTGGCAGGCTGGGGGCAGCCAACCTTCCTCCCGAAACACACGTACACATGGGCTTATTCCACAGGCTGCTCTTGGCCATTTCAGCTGTTTTCCCCCCCCTTGTCTCCCACCCCATCAGCCCCATAAAATAATACATAAGTAGGTGATACCTCAGGAGCTGGACGGGGTGGTTTTGAGCAGAAAACCCGCTATTTTAAATTCTCTGGAAAAACGGGTTATGGGTTCTATATTTAAAGAACGGTTAGAACAATAAACCGGCGGGGCTTTTTCACAGTGAGTCTCCCCTTCTGGGACAGCAGACACTGAGTAACCGCCGGGGCCTCCTCAGCCCGGCCACGGGGCTCCGGCTTCCCTCGTGTTTACTGAGTGTCTGCAGCCACCTCGGGGCAAGCCACAAGGCTGCTCTTTTTCAGAGACCATCCCACTTGTCTCCACGTTAGAAAAAGAAGAAACCAACAAAACACATAAAAATAAAAAGCCAGAAGGGGGGGTGGGGAGCGAGGGGAGGGAGGCCCGAGCGTGGGCCGGAGCAGGGGAGGGCCGGGCCCGGCCACGGCTGCGCCAAGGGCCGGCAGCGCGGAGACGGATCCCTGCGGACGCGAGAGGGGCACTGCCTATTTTTAGGCAGCTGGAGTTTCCACGAGGATTCCTAAATCTCTAGTTTCATTAGGGCGTGTGTGCTTTTTTAAGAACAGGTCGTTTAAAATTGCGGTTGCGTCGCTCTACTTCTTTCCCTTCCACCGCGCGAGGCTCGCGATATAAATAACAAACCCATTAAATAAATGTGCGAGCCGGCTGTAAGACACAAATAAGGCCCAGCCCGAAAGGCCGGAGCTGAGGTGATGGAGAAGGACAATGGTGGGGTATGTCCCGGTGACAAGTGGCCAGAGCAAGTCAGTGGTAATGGCTAGGCAGCGATGGGCATTTCCCTCCTCTATTTTTCCGAGGCTACAATAAAATCAGAATTAGCCACTCACGGCCCCAACCTGACTGTTTCCCATATGCATGCAATTTCCACACACTTTGAAATAAACAATATACATTAGAGTCAAGCTCTCACGCCAAGTCCTGCGACGCCCTCACTGGGGTCTTCCAGTTTTAAGCCTCACACGGCACTTAAAACTGTCCAGTGATGTGGCCCGTCAGCTCACTGGCATCGGCACTTGCGAGCATTACCCTCCTGACCCCAAAACAACAATCCACACCCCCCTCTTCCACCCTTTCTAATTTTTATGGGTTTTTTTTTTTTTCCCCCCTCTGCCTGACAAGGCTAAACTGTCTACTTACCGTTCCCCACACAGCAGCAGCAGCTGGGAGCATCTGGCATGGGACATATGGAATTTAATTTCCCAATATTTACATAGATTGAAACAATTCCGATTCCAGACTTCAGAAGGGCCTATTGCACCAGACCTCAAGGCAAAAGCTTTTAGTTCATTTCATTTTCCTCCTCTTCTTCTGGCGACTAAGCTGGGAATACCAGTTTAGAGTCTGCACGGGCTTTAGGATGTTGAAAGATACTCAAATCCTTGATCTATAAGGCTTACAGGGTAAATGCTGCTTTTTTGCTTCTGGGGAATCCAAAAGGACTTTTAAGAGCCCTAGCCACTTTAAAAATATCTTTTTTCAATGACCTTGACTAGATTTGAAACAGCCCATTTGAGAGTTTTGCACATGTGGCTCCAGATAAAAGTTTCTTTGTAAAAATTAAAATAGCTAAAGGGAAATATTTGGTCATACAAAGGAGAATGAAAAGGGACATGCCTAGTGCTGCCTGCAGGACCAGCACTGCCGCTCTGCTGCTGTTGAGCAGAGAGTTAAACCAGGACACGCTCCTGATGCTATATGAAAATGGCAAAGCAAAATGTGGCTGAAACACTTCACTCCTCCAAAACAGTTGGTTGTCTTTACTCTGCCGGTCAGTTACCAGCCCTGACATTTCCAATAATTGCAGAAACAGAGTCTTTAAAGGTGATGGAGTCCATTATCAACAAAGAATTGCCAGGGATGGCAACACACCAGTCCAGCTTTGCAAAATCCCTCCAATATCCCTCTTGTAACAACACTTGAAGAGAATGGCCTTAAAAATCCCACCTTATTTTAAGGACGTCCACAACAGATTCATCCATTAGAAAAGCAGAAAGGATGGTTGTCTCCTCTATGGCTAGAAGTGACCAGATTCTCCAAAGTCACTGGTGCAACCGCGAATACCAGCAATATCAGTCATAGAGTTCCTCCAACACACAGCATCTGAGGACCTCACACGCTGATATGCAATTTGCCAGTAAAATCCCAGTGGCTGAGCTAGAAAGATACTATGGTTTCCTGGGAGAGTTCACTCAACAGAAAATATGCCTGTTGCTTGGTGTATACACATTTTTTAAGACAAAGGTAATTTTTTTGAGAGTGCGTCAGGAGGAGGCTAAAATAGGACTTGGATCTTCAGATTTAGATTCCAATGCTCAAAATGACAACCTAAAAACTTCCGCCAACCCTAAAGGCACCTCACTCGGCTCCTTTGAACTCCCCAGGCTCCTCCAGTTTTGCTTCTTTGCTTGCTCAGCTGTTCCATGAAAAACACTTGGAGTTACGGCTGGAACTCAGGTCTCCTACCACTGGCAAAGACACTTTTTACAAGGCCTTAGATTTTTTTTCCCTCCTCCTTATCCAATGACTCCTGCATTCTTATTAAGAGACCAGTAAAACTAACCGCGGTGCTGCAAAACGCACTCAGTGCCGAGCAACCAGCTCCCTGGGCAGAGATGTTTCTGGAAAGAAGATTTCGGTCTGAATTCTCCTGGGCAAAAGAGAAAACTGAATTTGGGTCTCCAACATCCTGGGTGAGCATTCAGACACAAGGCCGTTTAAGTGAGGGTCAGTTCGGGGAACCTGACCCACCATGAGAATCAGGTCTTCAGGCTTTTTCTAAAAATGTCAGTCTCTCTGACAATGCCACTGTTCAGGTACGGCCATCACATCCGATACACAAGGCAGATCTCCACTTGTGCTAAATTAGAGCAATTGAGGCTGGAAAGAAGTTTAAAACCCCCACTCCTAATTGCTTATTTAACTTGCTTGTTAAATTTGATTTTATACTGGCGTGCCAAAGGATCTCCTTGTTATGGACTTTTAAAAAAATCTAATAATATATACTGTTTTAATATTGGGTTCGTTCAACTTTTGTTACTCTATTTAGAGGACCTTATTATACTTTTATTGCTATTAAAGAACTGTATTCTCCTTATGATTATTTTACAAGGCTCTAGACAGTTGATCTGGATGCTGTCTTATTAACTACCAGGTGGTAGAAATGCCAATTATCCTCTTTAATATCAATAATTCAGACTACATGGCAAGGCTGACCTCAGCATCTCTCATGCCCCAGGAGGAACTACATTATATCACTGCGTAAGGGGTCAGAGATGAGAGAGCTTTTGGCAAGAGACTTTCACTGTGTAGATGAAAGCATCCTGATTAAAAATGATGCTTCCTGCATAACACTGCTGTTCTCACACTTTCCAAACCCACAAGAGGCTGCTTTCTAAAGATGGGTAAAATGATCCCTGTATGGTTTATGTAATATATTTGCTCTGTAGTTTTAGGGGTTTTCAGGATGAAAGATACCATAGTCCTGTCAGGCTTCAGGACAGGTTGTTTAGCATCCAAAAGTAATTGGTACTGAGAAAGAATAAAAAGATGGTGAGATGCCCCAAGGCTGCTCTAAATTCGGCTTCAGAACTGGTACATAGCATTTACACCGACTCTATTAGCTTAGTTCCCAAACACTTTTTATAGTATTAATGCATTTGTCTGCACAAATCCCTAGGAGGCAAGAATTTTAAAAAGCAAACAAACAAACCAAGAAGTCAGAGCTTACCAGCTGAGAAGGAAACTGAGCGATGACTGTCAGTGCCTCCAATCTCCCCGCCTAATTTGGGATATATATTTAAAGAGCAGACGTAGGTCTCAAAATCGGGTCCTTTCAAAGTATTGTATTTGTAGGACTCAAAAGCTCAATTGCTTCCTTTTGACCCTCAAACATCCATTACACAGCCTGAAAATCCCAGCCAAAGACCCTGAAGGCCATCTGTGGCAGAGCAGGGAATGAAATGCCTGTCTCCCGTATCGGAGGCCCCTTACCACTTTCTCCCAGAGCATCCTGCAGGATGTCATGCCAGCCCGGCCACTCACGCTGGATGGCATCACACCATTGGAAACCCCAGGGCAAGGAAGGCAGAACCCCAAGGTATCCCCAAACGTTCATTGTTTGTCCAAGAACAAGAAATTCGAGGCCAGCTTTCTGAAAGCCTTGAGCCCCAGAGTAGACGTGAAATGTAGACTCTATTTTCACAAGTGTTCAGCACGCAATCTATTGAGCTCTTCTGAAAATCTGGACCTTATTTAGATGAGTAAATGAGAGCCAAGCTCTTTTTTAAAAAGAGGGTTTAATAGAAATGTCTGCCGCCTCCTATTCATAGACCCCTAAGTAAGTGGTGCTGGCTGTGGTGGGAGCTGCTGGTACATGGCTGGTGATGGGCTTTGTCATCCCAGGAGATCCTATGGGCTGCTAAAACGTTCATGAAAAGCCGATAGAATAATGTTCACAAACAGAGCAGATAGGAAAAAAAAAAAAGAAAACGAAATCAGCTTCACGCTACAGCAAACGCTCAGGGAAAATGTTTGCAAAGGTCTAGTGTGAACTGGTTAAAAGTCAGATCCGAGTGCTGGTCTCCTGGCAGCTAAACCCCTATTACAAAATCCCATTGCCTGAGTTCACTTCACAATTGTCTCAGCTACTCATTCCTATATCAGTGGGAAATTTGGAAGTGACTTTGGATTTGTAGTTTCCTTTTGATAAATGTATTAAAAATACCAATATAACAGCTTTTTATATCATAATAAAAACACACGGAGGATTAAATCCTGCCTAACTCTTGCTGACTTGGAAGCAAGTTTGCATGCTTTCCTCACATCCAGATTCGATTACACTAACTCTTAATGTACAGCTTTGCCAGAAATGTTTTTATTAGAAGAAATTGCACTTGGTCCAGAATGTGGCAGCAGGAACGATCTCTGGCATGCACGGTAACAGGATTTTTTTCACCAATCTGAGATCTCTACATGGGTTTCTAATTTCAGCCGGAATTGAGTTGAAAAATTGGCTTTTGGATCAGCAAGAGATTGGTAACGCTGGACTCTGGAAGTTTTGGACACAAACTTTTGGCCAATAGGCTTTTTGCATTATATTCCTCAGCTGGGAAGCTCTTTGCCAGAGTGTACTCACATTCACTCTTGACTTGCCTCCTCTTGTTACTAGTGTGTATTTGATTCCTTTAAACGATTTTTTTAAACCCTTTCTTTCCCAAAATAATTTAGCTGCATCTGGAATTGTACTATCTATCCCAAACAGCTTCTCAAAAGTATTGATAATTCTGTGTAGGGCTTTGAAGTAGCAGCTGTGCAAGATACTGCAGAGATGAAAAGAGATCAAATGGTTGACACAGTCTTGCTTCTTTTTTATTGGCTCACTTTGTAGTATTACTCATTTTAGTCAATCAACAATTCCATCTTTCCAAAGTGGTTTTTTTTTGTGCCTTTGGCATTATTTACAGCCAGCGTAAAGTGAACCAATGATGGTTTTGAACAGTGAATGATGATCATTGCATTCATCTTTCCATCAGATGGATAACTTTAAATAAAAAGCACTAGAATGGTTCCCATTGCTTTGCTGGAAGCTGGCAAAGGCCAAGGGAATGTGTCTCCATGCATTTGGCACAGTGATCCCCTGTGTCTTCCCTGGGGCCCATGGACAGCAGTATATTACCACTAAAATCAGCCAGCTGCAATGCAAGGCTGGAATTAACACAGCGCAGGACTGAGAGCTATCTACATCCTCCAGTTGACTCAATTCTGCGGGGCTGAAGACTCTGAGGAGCACAGGCTGCAAGATCTATAAATACCTGCAAGAATCAGGTTGGGAGTTGAGATTAAAACGAAGGACAGACTGAGGTTTCTGAAACCTCAGTTTCAGAGAAAGCCTAGGTCTCAATCCTGCTAGATTCACGAGGCGGTCGGAAGACACCTTAATTACATGATCAATACAGTTTCAAAGTAAGCACAGAAGCCACAATGACTTTGAGGGCACAACTATTATTTGAAGGGTAAAGTGAAATCCTGTTGAAAAAAAACGTGAGATCTCTGCTTTAGAGAAACCAATCAATGCCTGCTCAGTCTCCGAAGTGTTAAGTTTAGAAACATTTGAAGATATCTGAAATGGAAGCATAAAGGCAATTCTGTGAACACTCAGCAGTTTCTCAGGTCCCTCAGACACCAAACAGGGGAAGAGACAATTCCCAGCAATGAATTCATCCTGCCGAAGCAAAGCAGGTGCCTGAAACATCACATTTCTTGTTGCAAAATCATGGGACTCCTGTCCTGTAAGTAGCCTGTCCCTTTCTTCACAGGCTGTTGCTTCCTTGGACAAATTAATGAAGGTTTCCTTTTTTCACTGAGAAAACTCTGGAGCCAGTATCCCAGAGGAGACATTAGACTGAGATGCTGCAGCACTAAAGACATAACCTATCCGGTCTTCACCAATTAAGGTAATATTCCATACTTACAGCACACACAGCAGAGAAGATAAAGGAATAATAAGAATGATCCGTATTGATGCTTATTTGTTTTTTAGAGAAAATGCTGATCTGCTGAACCCAACAGTGTGGTGATAACATTTAGTTACACTATTGTTTTTAAAGAAGATCAAGATGGGATTCATGAATCTACTCCAGAATGCCCTATAACATGATTAAGGTACCCACCTAGATTTGACTTAAAGCCCAAATAAAGAAAAGAAGGACTCTGCATCCGAGTCATCTGAATCCAAGCCACTGGACAGTGATGGTTTGGGAGGGATGTAATAATATCTTTCCATCTCCCCCATCCTGAAACATGTTAAAAGTTTTAAATCTGAGAAAAAATGAAAACAAACATTAGAAAGTCAAAAAATGTTTTCTGTTGAATTGAGTTCTCATTTTCGGGCCAACTGTAACAAAAACATTGTAGAAGTACATGAGCAAAGCCCAGACTTTCCAGGCTGAAACACAGCACTGGTCCATCAAATCAAGGCCATGACAGTCCGGTCCTTCCCGCGACAGACAACTGCATCATTTAATCACTTGCAGAAATCTATCACTCTCCAGCCTAAAACCACTGCCTTTTTCAGCAATTCAGTAATGCCATCTCGGTATAATGCAGACTCTAAGAGTGGTGTCAGAAGGATCAACTCTGCAAAGTAAATATAAGCTTGAGAACAAGAGGAATTTAGTTGATAAGGTTAAAAAAAGACAAGCTGGTAAAGAAGAGCTTTTTCTGATATGTGAAACCCTCTGTCTCTGCATTCCCTCTGCCAATCCTTTTTCTGGTCTGCTTGAAGAATAAAGGGACACACCATAGATCTAGAGCAATCAGTTCCATCCAACACAGCACTCTACATCAGTCCCGCTAAGTCCTTACACAGAACACCCAAAAGGAATTACACTCCTCCTTGGTCATGCCCCATAGGATTGTGCCGAGACTCTGAATAGAGCAAGAGGCAGTGGAATTCCCACTGAAATTCAACAGGACCCAGGTGCCAGCTTTTCTAGGCCTCTCAAAATATCCTAAATATCCTAAATAATATAAAAAATTCAAAGTACTTTTCCCTGCACAGGTGGTATCTCTTGCCCAGAGCTAGTCTAGAGTGAAATTTTATGGACTACAGATTTAAGGGCAGACACATCCAACAGAATGACAAAACACATCCCTCCCAAGGTGTCCCTAATTCCCTGCGATTACAGAATGAGGACACTGCAGGTTTTTATTGCTGATGAACTCCAAGAGCAAGAAATTTTCTCTGTACTTATTGAGAATGATAAAGATGCAAGAGTGATTATTAATGTGCAACTCATGCATTTTCAATTATGCAAATGCACATGCAAATGAGGCACAACCTTTGGGCTCCTGTCATGTTGCCAATGCTTCCCTCTGTGGCACAAATTTTGGATAGACTCCTTGCCTTAATATCAGGTCTTACACACAGGGCCCAGATGCTATCGGGTTCTGAGCATCTTCCAGCCAGCCCTTAATGGCATGGGGCTCCCTCTGACTTCAACAGATGCTCGAGGTTCTTCATACCATCCCCAAGTCTCAAAGCCTCTCTGGGGCAGGTCAGGAGGACGCTGAACTCACCACTCGCAGGGGAATCTTTGAGATGGATCACCAATATGTGAAGAAAGGCAGCGAGCAGCACCCCAGTTTGCTGAGTCTGTAATCATTCAAGAGATTATTTAATGCTGTGGCTCACAGCGAAGCTGAAGCGTATGCCCACCTTTCTGTTTAATTAAAGCACAAAATGTAATTGGTAATTTGTTCAGGGGTTCTCTTGGGATGCTGAAGAGCAGATCTGCAAAGGAAGCCAAGGCACTGCAGTGTGTGTGCCGAGGTGGAACTCATCTGAATGCACCACACAGTGTGTGCCTTGGCCATGCAGAACCAGCTCAGCTGCTCCCCCTGCCCACCCCCGCCCAGGAACTGCTGAAACAGGATTAACCCACCTCCTAAAGGAATAAATCTGTTGCTTTCATTTCTCTCCAGCCGTGCACACATTGAAAATCTTGATAAATGAAGAGGTTATAAACTTCCTATGAGAACTGCTAACTAGACATCAAAGTTATTGTACTTTCCCCACACTGGTTGTGGAAGGAACCATTGCTGGAACAGATTGTGATCCTCTACATCCAAGAACCAACAGGGGCTGGAAGCTTTTCCCAAGCACGTTTCTTAGTCCCTGAGGGTGAGGGCTTGACTAAGTGACTTGGGCTGAGCCTGAAGCTGCACCCTGCCCTCTTTTCCACTCTTCCTCAAGGGGAAGTGCAGGAAGACCCAACCCAGGGATCCCACAGCACCATGCATCATACCATAGATGCAGAATCCCATAGTCTCTTCCAAAAGTTGTGCAAAGCACAAAGAAAAACAGAAGCAAAAGGCTATCTCGTGTAATGCAGAAAAAAAATATCTGACTTCTAGTCAACCTTCTGGTTCAGAGACTTCACTCCTGAAGAGGGGCAAATAGAGGTTGATCCCTCACCTCGAAGAACGAAAGAAATGAAGAACGAGGAGTGAGCAGGCACATGACACGCTGGGTGTTTTTCCCTGCAATGCAGTCTGTGCCGAGCATTCCCTTTCTTCAAGGGATGCTGAAATCCAACCCTGACTTGATTCCCATCAAAAAGTGCTAAATAAAACTCCCATATCACAAATGTGTGCAGAGAAAAGCATTGCATGGGAGTACTTGCAAGGTGACTATTGCTAAGGAAGTCTCTCTATGAGTCTCCTACACATCCAGCTCCGCAAGATCATCCTCCCGAAAGAAAACTTTTTAAAGCGAAGACAAGAACAAAAAAAAAAAAAAAATCAAGAATCAAAACAGGGGTTACATACAAAAAGGCCTAAAAAATTTAACTGAGCAAACATTTGGCAGAATATTTTTAAACTTTCTTTGGTGACTCTGGGACTTCAAGTGTGGGTGGAGGTGGAGTATAAGCCCTGAAGAAATCCTTTCCCAGCCAGTTATCTGCAAGGCAATGTCAGTGTGCAGAGTTTTCTAGTATGCTCGGGACAGGAAGGGACTTCAAGTCCTCACCAGGGCCAGGAGGGATTGTGCAAGTGTCTTCTGGCCCATGCTGTCATTGTCCTTCTCATCACAGCAGTGGTGGACCAGTCCCCTAATTCTGTAGGGTCAGAAACCTGCTAAAGGTTTCTTTTTAAAGGGACCAGGATCTGGGAAGAACTCTGCTCTCAAAATATCTCCCACAGTTATGCCTGGTTCCTAATTCATGCATCTCTGGAAATCTTGCCTTGCTTCTTTAAAGCCTGTAAAGCCATTTCTTCCCCTTGTAGTGCTGGGGTGTCTAGGAAGAGTCTTCCCAACACCCCCATCCCATCAGCTCAGGTGAAAACAGACCTTCCCAATCATTCCCCTTCTAGTGCAATTAAGAGTGAGGGGTGTGAAATCCCTTCTGAACCACAACTCCTTTCTCTTGCCCTCCACCAGGACTACCACAGTGCTTATTGCTCCCGCAGCATTGCCACCACCGGTTACTGCCCCACTTTTCATGCTGGGCAACGCACAAACACATGGTAGAAGGAGGAAAATGGAGAAAATTAAGCCAAGATTAAAACCTTTCTCACAGCAGAGACCAGACACGCGGCTGCAAACTACACTTAGTCAGGACGGTGTCTTCCTCAGCTATGCAAAACAGTCGAAAGGAGAACACCATGCACCAGCCAAAATTCTTCATGTAACAGGATGTCATCACTAAAGCCAAAGACATCAGAAATGTGCCAGATGACACCAGAATTTGAACTCTGAAGCACTGCTGTGCTGGAACGCACCCCTCAAGATAGCCCCTTGGATCAACGTAGACCAGCGTGTGGTGAGAAAGTTGTCATAGGTTGAAATTCAGAAGAAACTGTCTCCGTCTGCTGATATACTTTGTTGAGTCTACACTTCACAAAAAATGCAGTGGCACCATTCAAAGCACGAGCAGCATAATCCATCATCAGCCAGATACCGTATATGCTCAAGTAACGGACGCAATTTTGCCCTCAAAACCCCAGGTGCAGCAGTGGTACACGCTTGCTCAAAACTGTCACAAACCTATTGCTTGCTATAAATCAGGGCTTGAAATTCTATATAGGAAAATACCTTACTCTTACCCTCAACATCTAGGTACTCGTGTCTATTCAAACTCCTGTTTTGCCTGCGTCCCTTAAACATATATCAAGATCAGTAGAGTGAGAAACAGGTCATAAACAAAGATTTTCAAATCAATTACAGGTCTAATTCTCAAGCACTTACAACTCATTGTCTGGAACAGCATCTTGAAAGATTTCAGAGACAGAATGAACCAGGCATCATTTTTTGGGTCCCATGCAACCAAGTCCATTAGTCAAGGATTTTTTTTTGTCCCAACAAATGGCACAGAGTGCTAAAGTCATGAAAATATGCAGATGGCTTCAAAACCTGGGATTGGGAAATGTTGAACACATCTTCATCAAAACGAAGCTGGTTTTTTACAATGTTAAAAATTAGAACATTTAACGGAAACAGACAATCTTCCTTCCCTTTCAGAAGTGTTCAATTCGGTCCAAAGCCCAACATATTCCCTGGACACACGTCTCAAATGGTTTGACCAAAGTCTATTTAAACACCATGGATGGGGAGTGCTCAGCTCCTACCATCTCCTGTTGAGACACGACCTCACCATTCATAGCGAGCCTCGCAACATGCACCGCCACACGGATTTTGTTGGGAAAAAAAAATATAAAACTCCAGGAATCAGAACAATGGCAACTTCAGCCCCGCAGCTCTTTCACGTCCACTTTCATAAAGGATCAGTATGAAGCCCAGGAGGCTGCATTACTGCAGGCACCGGTCCCTCAATATGCATGTGAACTCAAGTAACCTCCTATTCATCCAGGCCCTAAAATAGGAAGGCACAGTTCTGGACAAGCATATTGATCTGGATTCCTGTAACTATCCCTTTGAAACACAAATAAACTATTGTTAAAAAAACCCCAACAGATCTCAGTGTGTGCTCTGGTTCCTTTGCAATGTGTACTATCTGACTACAATCCATCTTGGCAGCGGAACAGCTACGCAGACGCTCTTCTGAGCCAGCTCGAATGTAAAGGGATGCCAAGTATGTCTTCCCTTTTGTATTTACAGTAATAGTTTCAGCTTTCCCCACCACTGGGAGTGCTGTTGGGGATCAGCTGGCAAAAATACACTTATCTAAAAGGACCACTGTAATTCCACTTGAAGCTGAACTGTTTTGCAGGGGTTGTCGGCGAGGACCTTCTCCCACATTAATCTACAGTAACGTGGCGGTGCTGTCACTGGCACCGAGCTGACAGCAAATCCCAGCTTCTGCCTCCTCCCAAGCTGGACTATCTGCTGACAGACCACTGGCCTCAGCTTGGCTCCCTCACACGGGGCTGTGTTTGGTGTGAGGCTCTCTCTGGTGCGTCTGAGCTGCGCCGTCTGCTCTGGAAGTGGAAAAACAAGGGCGATCCATCACAGGAGCGGGTGCGTCAGAGAGACAGGTATGCAGACATTTGACTCAAAGAGCACTAAAAAGCAGCCACCGGGGCATTCTGGCCTCCAGCAACTATCGAGGAGCAGGTAGGAATACAGGATGTCTACCACAACCTGCAAATAGGGCTGAAAGTAGTAAAATTTGCCAACTTTGGGGGTGCTTTGCAATGCAAAGCCCCAAAGATGGTGGCTCCAGCAGACCTGAAAACACAGCTGGCAGGACAATTCACAGGGGACAATACAACACTGGCAGGCAGACAGACAGATAGACAGACTGGCCACTGACCTTCATAAGAACTTCCAATATCTGAGCAACAGAAAGTTTTCTTGCTGAAGATGATCTTAACTACACTAAAAAGAAGAGGTAGAGACCAGCTTTCCACTGGCTTACACTATGGATGGACCCAAAGGTCTCAGCCCTGCCCTAAGCAAAGCACCTAAAGGACACAGAAGACAGACTCTGGGTTTGCAGGCAGAACGAGCTCCTGGAGAAGGCTGGGACCCAGCCAAGTAGGATTAAGATCACAACATAGATGAGCAAATCTGCTCTGGATTTTGAGGACTCCCACTTTCCACACATATTTTCTGAGCTCCTGCCCATGCACAACAGCCTGGATCCCAAAATCTTACCACATCTAGCCTTATTTGCAGCCATATGAAGGAACGGTACAAATCCTACACCCGCGTGACACGTCAGGCTCGCTGCAGGTCTCCTGCACTCTTCCACTCCGTCACAGCTGCCCAGCTTGGCATTACACTCCCTCTTCCCAAAACAGACAGGGAATGCACTGAAGATCCCTTTGCACAGGAGCTGAAGGAGAGAGAAATGATTTTATCTTTCCGGGATGAATTCCTGGGTGTTGTGTGACACAAAGCAATCGCTGGAGTCTGTGGAAAGGAATCACAGGGAGTGATTTCCCACCGCTGGCAGCAAACTCAGTTTAGAGAAGTTTTGGGGTACAGGAAGTCTGAAACCGGCCCGTGTCCTCTCCATTAAAACAGGGCACAACCCCGATATGACCGCCCTCTCTTCTCAATACTGCAGAATAATGCACAGTTTCTGCCTAAAAAGCTAAAACTCCCACCAGGATTTCAGGAGGACTTTCTTGTTGTTGTTGTTTTTTTAAGGTGATAATTCATGTAAATAAACTACCCCCCACAACTATTTAACATTTAACTTATTATACCATTATCCTAATTTATATTTTGTTAAGCTTTAGGGGATTTAGCTGAGAGCACAGATCCATTGCAGCAAGTGTTATAAAGACACACAGTAGAAAGCAGCCCCTGCTTCAATGAATTTACAGTCTGAATAGACAAAAGGCAGGAGAAAGGCAGAATTATTCTCCAGGCCCCACCAAAACAGCCAATAAACTTCCCCCCACTTCCTGCTGACTTGTGCTCCAGAACGTCAGCTTTCATTAAAAATAAGCAACAACAACAAAAGACATTTCTAGCTCCTGTGGTTGTAAAAAGACTCTTGAAGACACGCTAAATCAATGCAATCACATTTACCCAGCTATGCAGATGACTTCGGAAAGAGACACAGCCATTCATCTCTGACAGGGCCCAAATAATTACCAATCTCTGCAGCCGGAGACTTCTCCATTTCTGTGCAGCGACTTTTAGTCCGTATTTCTCTGTCTTACTTCATCCTACCTGAAGTTGTGTCTTATCCTCCACTTTTCCCACCCCAAAATCCACATTAATATGTGCATTTCTATCACTACTACAGGCCAGCTACTAAAAGTCTTGGCTGCGGGAGCTGATGTTCTTCCTACATTCAGCAGTAGGAGAAGCACAGTACAGTTTCAAGATGTGAGTCTGAAGGGAATTGCACTGGAACCAGGACCCAGAGGACACAGAACAATGGGAATGAGCAAAGAGGAAAAAAATGAACAAAAAAGCCCACCATCTGCAGCAATACCTGCTCCTGAAAGCATCTGTCCATGAAACAACCCTAGTCTGGGGGACACAGAGAATTTCATGGAGTAACAAAGCAACTTTTACTATGTTGTTTAGGTTTCTACCACAAAACTCAGGAATCCCCAGCAAGCATCCCACCGCCCAGACAGACGGACCTCGTGCGGCTTCAGAGTCAGTGCCTAAGCCAAAACTAGACCATCCTGAGTGAAACCAGTAGTGTACCCACTCCCTTATCCTTCTTCTCCAAGAGGACACGTTGTGTGCTAGCAAACTTTTCTACCCATATACAATCCCATGTGTCAAAAGCACAGACAGGTCTTCAACAAAAAAAAAAACAAACAACCAACAACCCAGTTCTGTCTTCTCCTCCCATCTCGAAAGGACGTGGCCAACCAAGGTGACGTTGGGAACACACCGGTGCTCTCACCACCTGCTGGCACACCCGAGACAGATCAGGCTCCGTGAACTTCACCTCCCCTGCCAGCAGGAAATAAATCTTGTGGTTTTAGAGTTGGAGAGTGAATCCATATTCAGTTAGGAATTTATGGTGACTTTATGGATCCCACAAATGCTTCACTACCACCATTTGCTGGAAACTGTACAATTCCTGCAGTTCATTCACTGCCTTCAATTGCCTTTTTTCAGGGAAGCACTTCTAATTGCTTTTTTACAGATATGGGTTTCTGTAAAGAATAGAACATGGCTCAGACTGTATAAAACGTTACCATAGCCTTTTCAACTAAATATAGCTTTTACAGCTAGTTTTAATTTCCCCAGAGTATTCATCCCAAAGGGTCAAATCTGTCCCTCGGGTAACTCCCGTGGATACACACCAAAGCATATTTGACACAATAATCGCAGCGCTACAATTCAAGCAAAGTTTTCTCATCCAATTTCTACCATCTCGCAAGGGCCCTTTCCTCTCAGCTGCAGTAAAATGTAGAGCAGTAAGCAAATACCTGTGCAGTCTGCACTGATTTACAGATACCCAAACACTGTAACCAGCCCCTCCGTTCCCACGGCTGTTTGTTTGTTGTTGAGTGGGTATTTTTTATTTTTAATATTGCTTTGAATTGTTCCACTCTTTCCCTGGGAAACATTTGTACACATTTCTGCACCACAAACACTGTAAAGCCAGTATCAATTTTCTTCCTTTATATTAGCCCCTCTAGTACCTTTACATTAACCCAGCATGAATCACTGGCCTCTCAGTCATTTCTTGCTACATAAAGGTTTGAGAAATGGTGTAACTCACATCTCAGAGAAGGCCTGGTTTCTGCAGACAGGTTCCTCAACGGCCAGATCACTGGTGTGACAGCTCATGATGCAACAGCTCATGGTATGATGGCTCATGGTGCGATGGCAACTTCTTCACGTTTTCTCCCAGCCCTGCATCCAGCGTGCTGGCAGAGGAACCCCGCTGCAGCGCACACAAGGAATGGGGAGGTGACTCCATCCTCCCACCAGCGTTATTTGTTCCCACCAAACAGGGTCAGCTTGTACTATCAGTTTCCACTGCCAACGGGGTGTCCCTTTTCTATCCAAACTGCTCATCTTTTTCATCACCTGTTTCTGTTGCCCTGTACAAAAAGAGACACGTTTAACCTGTATGTCCTCCCTGATAGCACCCAGCTCTGTCAAGACAGACAAAAGAAAGACACAGCACACACAAGCTCAGCCAACATCTAACAAACTGACCATCCATGGCAAACTCTGGGCAAGCTCATAAAAAAAAAAGAAAGAGTTCATAAGTGTCTGTATTGGACCAGAGAAACGTGTGGTTTGGATTGCAGCAGACTTGGATAGATTAGAGTGTCAGCATAAAACCCAAAGCTCAATACAACCTTCACAGTGGTGGAAGAAATATAGGAATACAAAGGACATACTTGAGGATTTAAGTCCCGCTTGGTGCCCTCCTGCGGAAAGGGAAAACCCAGCTGAGAGTGCAGCAGCGTCTCCTCATGGGGACCCAGAGCAGACAAAGTACTTGCCAGTAGACACTGAATGTTTGTTGTGTTCTTCTGCATTACCACCAGCCCACAGTAGAAAGACCCATCTCAAATTTGCTGACTTCAGCATCTCTGCTGGGCCCCAAGAACATCACCCTCAAACCCAGAAACTACTTTCCAAGGTGTCCTTTCCCCTTGCAAAGGGACCAGTAGCAGCAATGGGGAGAGACACCAAATGACCCACAAAGCTGAAGAGCATCTAAACAGTGTGCTTTTGCCTACCAGAACAAAACTGAAAGGAAATTAAAGGGACTATTTAAGGAGCAATGAAAACAGCAAAGAGGAAAGAATTCATTTAAACAAAATAATAGGGCCTAGCAAAGACTTTTTTTTTTTTTTCATCTTTCTGGTCAGAAGTCTCCTTACTTCACCCGTCTTATTCACTCCGCTCTCAGAAGTGTTGTTATCCCCATTTAACTCATGAGAAACTGGGGCATAATAGAAGTAAGTTGTGTTTGAAAGGCTATGCCAGGTTTGTGTGGCAGAGCGAGAATAAAATATTTACGGCATTAAACACCCAGCCCTTTTTTCCTTAAGGCACCGGCAGGCCGAGGTATTGACTTCTACAGCAAATCTGTCTTGACAACTACAGTAAATCTGTCTCACGACAAGGGTATTAGGAACAGCCCCCTACAAAACATGACATAAATCTGTCCCTTATAGTTTGAGGAGAAGGTGTAGATTTGGGTATTAAAACCATCGAAATCTCCCATTACAAAACCCCAAACCTCACAGAATACGGCTGTTCCTTTCAGGGCTCGGCTCTCAGGTAGCCCAGATTCACTAAAACTCTGATTAGGGTTAATACATTTAGTTGAGAAAACACATGACTGAGATTCAAGAAATGCAGTTTTGGCCCATAGCTTTGACATGAATTTTTTGTTGCTTTTGGACAAGCAAGCCCCCCCTGCCTGCCAGGCTGGAATCGCTGCCAGCCCAGCTCCTTCGCTTCGGAGCTCTTCAGGAGAGGGTCATCTCTACTGGACACACAGCGCACGGGAGCTCAAGCCCTGAACAGGATCTAGAAGTCAGATCACTTAAAACACAGCTTAAAATGACATCAGACACATTCCAATATCTCACACCATTCTGGTACCAACTAAGCTTTGGTTTGGGACGGGGGGCGCAAAAATTCTGGCTGGAATCCCATGGAAACTGCCCGAGGGCTCCCCATGATGGGGACTCATTGTGAAGTGAAAAACCAGAATCATTCAGTCCGTGGTGGTGCCACAGCCCCCCACAAAGGCCCACTAAAGCCCCACTGAAGTCCCACTGCTGATGCCATCCCAGCTGTCCCCAAGCCTGGCTATCCCCAAGCCCTCCCCAAGCCCACACAACACGCTCATGGCCGTGGGCAACACGTTTTCGGGGAGGGGGGGGGGGAACACACACACGACTATGAAA
The DNA here is from genome assembly GCA_026546715.1 of Gallinago undulata. Taxonomy (NCBI): domain Eukaryota; kingdom Metazoa; phylum Chordata; class Aves; order Charadriiformes; family Scolopacidae; genus Gallinago; species Gallinago undulata. Next base: position 9,156,338 of record JAOTQQ010000007.1, read on the forward strand.
CAAAACTTGAGTACATTTAAAAATGAATGTGTTGGCAGTAACTGACGCTGCATTAACGAGGCAGGGCGAGTGCTCCACTGGTAATGAACTGCGTGCATTCGTCAACCAAACACGGACCCGCCTGAATAGATTTCTTGTGGCCTCTTATTTATGAGGGGAAAATATCCCCGAGTCTCTGGGCTGATGAGAGCCCACACTTTCCCTTCTAATCTTAACTGCCTATTATTAGCATCCCCCTTTATAGAATGCCCCTCTGCCTTATATGTCCCGCGTACCCCAGTTTTCCACTGGGCACAGGAAGACACGGAGCAGTCAATTACTGGCATTTCAATGTGCCTTTTGCAGCACACTCCTACACTTGGGATAATCTAATTACACAGGGCAGAAACCTCACCCAACCATATATTTTCCTTAGACCCTGCTGCCACCAGCTACTTTTACTCCTCATTGAAACAGAGTCTCCCTCTTTTTTTTTTTTATTTCCTCCTCCTCTTTTTTTTTTTTTTTTCCACATCGTTAAAAATTTATTATTTAGACTGATGATGACATCACCTGGAAAGGGACCCAGGCTGTGGTCATCAGGGCCTTTTTCTGCATTACAGAGAAGCAGTTTCTCCTCTCTCCCTTGCAGATCATTAATTTTTAAAATAGAGCTACGCTTTAAATATATACAGCTCATTTTGCTTTCAGCTGATGAGTCAGAGGAGCTGTCTTTCAACCAGGTCGGGTGCCCCCCATGCCATGCTTCCTGCCCAAACCAGCACACACGCTCCCCAAGGAAGCTCTGGCTTCAGGGCTCTGCAAGGATCAGGAGGGGAGTTTCTGTCTAAATAAACAAGTAATTGCATTTACAGCCTGACCAGCACCGCTCCGCTACGCATCCTGAAATGGCTTGGAGAGTGCTGGCCCTGCAGGTGCTCCTCAGGGATAGGAACCCGTGGGTTTTGCCTGCAGACAGGGGAAGACTTTAAGGGAAGACTATGTAATATGGTTCTTCCATAAGGAACGTGAGCAGGTTTCAGCCTCATATGGGCACATTTCAACATCCCACAATGGGTTTTTATGGTGACTGGGCCATGAATCCTGACACAGCCCTTTTGAGAGCTGTGGTTTCCTCTCCCCCTTAGACACCAAGTCAGGGCTCTGCATTATCTGCAGGATTGTGCAAGGGATTAACAAAGCAAACACTAATTGTGGGAATCCACTGATTGCGTCCTAGACCCCATGGGCCGGACCACATCCCTTTCAGCCAGGCGGAGCGGGCAGATGTGTGTGTGATCACCACAGCTCCACAGGTTGCCTGACGGCAGGACCACCAGCACCCAGAGCCCTCAGAGACTGATGCTATCTACCACATGTGCCTTGCAGTGGGACCTGGGACGGAGCAGATGGAGCCTGGCAGTGGAGAAGCTGCAGAGAAGCATACACCTGTAGGGTCCTTGCTTGCAGGGAAAGACCTCCAACCCCACAGAACCCATCACTGGCTCTCACCTTGTCGGGAGCAGGAGCTCTGGGTAGCGCAATTCTGCATTCATCCACTGAAACTTCAATCCAGCCCTGGTCTACAGGTACTGGTTGCTAATTGTGTTACCTGGGGGAGGAACCATGATTTTCCTCAACTTCATGTATTTCTTCATCCTTCAGTACGTACAAATCCTTGCAAGCGTCTCTCTTCTTTCAGGCAGTATCTTACTGCTTGCAAGTCCCTTCAGATAAAATAGATTTTACCACCCCCATACATATCTGGATGTTCACAGAAGCACAAGGGAGCACGTGTGATGTGCAGCCACCTTGGAAGTGCTTTGACCTAAAGCAGCAATTTAGGAGGATGGGACAAGGCACGTCTTATCTGAATGAGGGTGTAGGACGCACTCAGAGAACAGAGGCATAAACACCACTTACTTTTAGATACCTATCTTAGACATGATGAGACTGATGCCTCTAGACTTAAATACTTTGTGAGAGGAAAAAAACCCCATGCTTCCACAAGGCCAGTGAAAAAGAAACTTGACTTAGATGCACTCCCCTTCATTGACTCAATGGAGAAAGAAAGTGATGGAGAGCCTCCTAAATAAGGTGTCATAAATAGCTGCAATCAACACATTGAAGAGACTCACTCAAGTAAGTGTCTGAGCAGGGAAAGGTGTTGCTCATCCAGCACCGAGAAAGCTGCCACGGGTTCTCTAACACGCACAAGTGGCTTCAGCTTTGGTTTTAGGTTTACTCCAAGCACAACACCAGTCTTCAAACTATGCTGGGGCACGAGTTCAGGACAGGTCCATGAAGAACAGTGCTCCTCATTCAATCGTGTCCAGCTATTACTTTCTTTAATGCCTTGTTTTTCACTGAATTTTCCACATCCTAGAACAGGCCCATCCCTTAGCTTATGAGCACCCAGAAGCTACTGAAACCCTAGCATGATGTGCCTGGATTCAGGTTTAAGAAAAAGAATTTGATAGTCCTTTATTATGTTATTATTATATTATTTTCCATAACACTCCAGTAGACAGGGAGGGCTGTCAAAGGACGTACATAGAAAACAGTGTTATACACAGCTTCTGAGAAGAATATGAAAAGGTCAGAAGTATGAGCTGGCTGTTACATGGCCATATGCTGTAATATTTTCTTGGACTCAGTGATCCAGTAACACAGTTCAACAAAATCTGTCAGAACAATGCACAATGCCTCACTCGCTCTCAAAATCACTGCTTTTCCCTCCAGCTCCTCAACCTGACTGCTCGCAGGTCCCGAGCTCCCTCCCCACCCTCTAAGCTTCCAAGGGATGATCTATAGAACACTCAATAATCCTTCCTTTTTGGCTGAAACAAACAAAACAGATGGGAGATGGAGATGAAGCAAAGAACAAAAGTAGACAGCACAATCAAATATGTTTCACTGCACTTAAATAGAGTTACAAGCACAAGAAATATTCTCCTAACGCAGTTTCTCCAGGGAATGGCAAGGGCAAAGAAGGGAGAGGAAAATGTGATATCGTCATAAATGGAAAGGAGCACCCTATAAGACAATCTCTGCAAGTAGGCTCTATGCTATGGAAATTTTTAAGAAAAACAAACACCAACTCTATTTCAAATTACAGAGGGACTGCTTCAAAACTCATTCCTTTATCTGCACCTCTTGGCTCTGATTCTGCTATTCACTCTTCAAACTCTGAATCCCCTTCTAGATTTCCTAGACCTGCCGTTGCCCCCCCAAAGACCTGGGCCACCTCCACCGGCGCTACTCTGCCCTTGCCAAGGGCCTCCTACTCAAAACCTGACTCTCAGCCCCACTGTGTGGGAACCTTCCCATTACCTGCCACGTGAATTGGACCCTAAGTACCCCGCTGGAGGAGAGAGGAAGATTTTATACGCAGCAAAAAGAAGTTCAAATGAATTAGATTATAGTCGTATTAATTCAGGGCACCCACCCAATCCTTTCATTAGCTTGATTCTCCTGCTACTGTAGCAATCTATAAATGTTATAAGCTTTAAATGCTCTATGTACTTTTAAGTTTCATAGGAGACTACTACTATTAACAGTTACACAAGTTGGGAGGAAAGGGAGATGCTCTACAGGGTTATATATGAGCCTGTCAAGGCCATGAATACACAATCTTATGCTAAACATTCCCAGAACTTGGGATGAGCCTTCCAGATACTTCACATTGAACAGCTCCCAAGGTGACAACTAAGGCTACGTTTCCAAGAGCGCTTAAGTGACACCAGCAGCCCATGACACCTTCCACCTTTTTGGTCATTCATCGCCTCAAAAGAGGACATTACATTAGTATGACCAGGTCTGAAACACTGAGCGATTCAGCCTGTTACCCTGCAGCCCAGACAACCACAAGCATGTGGTTTGCAAGAGTCCCTTGAACTTCTGAACTCTACTTTTCTCTCTTAGGTGGGGAATTAAGCGAACTTAGTCACACAGAGCTTTGCCTGGAGTTGGGGGGTCTTTGAAGAGGAGCAGCTGGCAGTGATAACCCTCTCTGGGTATGTGTGGGGAGGCAGTTTTTCCTCTTAGTCCTGAATACCATGTTCAGCTTCTCAATGAGAAAAAAAACAGGGATGAGGGCAGCCGCCTTCATAGGGCGATGAAATCACTTCTTCTTAATCACCATTGGTGCCTCAGCAGCAGGAGACCATCAGGTCACAACCTAATACTTTTTCCAGTCATAAATTTCTAGATATCTCCAGTAATAGGCCTGATCTCAGTTTACTGGAGCTGGGCTTTTTTTTGTTCGTTTTTTCTCAGAATAGCCTTATGGAAGAACAGCTGTTTTACAGGCAGTACCCCGAATTTATAGGACTTTATCTCAGCTGCTGACTGACCATTAAATTCCATATTTACATCTATAGCCAAATAGGTAAACAAGTGAGTACAGTAAGTTTAAAAGTCAAATCTCCATTAACTTTTATGTAACTGAAGATGAGATGAAAACACACTAGCATCAAGCCTGGCCCCGGCATGCTTTCCAGGAATAAAACTGTGCTGCTTTGTTACCTTCCATAAAGAGATCAGGACAAAATATTAATCAGTAATAGTTTCACTCCCCTTTATAAATAAAGAGTATTTCTCTAACCCACTGTTTTCTCTCTTTACCACCAGCTGCGTCACCAACAGTTGCCCGTTCTCAACCTTCCATCGGAACAACACAAAGTCTCAAAAAAACCAGCTTCAGAATAGGAGACATTTCATAACCAAAACACACAATGGCAATAGGGGAAAAAAACAAACAAACCCAGAAGCAGAAGCACTTGCTCACAGTAATAGCTATTTTCCTTTCCTCTTAAAGCAACACAATGAAGCAATTACGGCAGTCGTACGTCCACGGGCTGCTGCAGCCAAAGCCATTGGCCGGGCGGCTCGGAGGGGCTGGAGGTGTGGCACAAGAAAAAGAAACAACTCCTACCAGATATGATTCACTAACAACAAAAACATCCCCATGGTACCTCTTATTTTTCATAGGATGAGGACAGGTTTTCCACCAGCAGGTTTTTCTGATTAGAGGAATTTTTTTTCTGTAATGGGATTGATGACGTAGGTGTCGGTATGAAAATAGGAAGGACCTCAAAGGTTACAGCTAAGCTGGGAGTCTCCCCATACCTGAACCCTTGCAGATTCTGAGAAAACTCCTTGTGGTCTCAGGAGGACAGACCGTATGGGAAACCCTCTAATTTACTTGAGAAAGGAGAATGCGTTCATGGGTAATTATCTCTCTGGAACGACACTGAATGGAGAAAATATGAATAAACATGGAACGGTCCTTGTTAGTCGAGATGTCGCGTCTCGCACAAACACGCACCATCTATTGCCGGACACAGGGCATGGAGAACCAACAGATTAGGCCAAGGAACACCATATAAATTAGAAATAGATTAAAGAACATCATGTAAATGTGTTCTGCCTCCAGGCATCAAATTATGTGAATCATCAGACCCACTTTATACGTACATATTCTAGAACATGTTTTTAGTTCTGTTGGCCTTTGGCACACAGCTTTGGTATGAGTGTGTCTGTAAATTTGTATTTGTTTTAAAAGTATTAAAGGCAGAATTGGCAGCAAACTCTACATTTAGCTTGCTTGGCACTTTCTTTTAGAAAAGATTCTTTAAGTCTTTTTTTAGAAACTTAAAAAAATGATGAGACACCCGCTATAAAATTAAATTGAAGGACAGGCAGGTGGGAGAGAAATACTATTACCATTTTTCTCCATGTCAGCAGGCACTAATAGTTCAACGTTTTGCACTGTAACACATGAGCTTTTGTAATTGTCTGGCAGAGATGAAAGTTTGATGAGACAGAGCTCAGGTTAGGGCTGTCTGAGATTTCTGTCTGTCATCCTGCGGAGGGTTTCCCAATATCTGGGTTGTGGTACCTTGGGAGGGAGCCTGATGCTGCACCACAGACTGCAATTAAAGGTTGTGTTGGTCTGACAAATTAATAAATTACTGTATAATGTATTTCAAGCGTATTTCACTATGGGATTACAATGGTTTTGCACCTTGGACTCACGCATGTTGCTTGCAGCTCCCAGTGACTTGGACCAGAGATGCCAGTGGTTGGTACATCTTAGAGACAGACTTCTTTTAACCATCACCCAGTGGGTAGCAATTCCTGTAAACAATTAAGCAGATTATTTCTTCTGCCCCACAGCCGGGCTACCACAGCAAGTGGAATGAGCATTTTACACCCAAAATATGCTTTGGATGAATAAACAAAGGGAAGCGTGAAACTAAGACACAAAGCATTAATATCCCCTGAATTTTTCTTTTTTTTTTTTTTTTTTTTTACATAGATAAAAGAATAATGTTAAAAGCATAAACAATAATTTTCCTACCATTTCAAATTAATGAAACTGCCATAGGATAAAGTTGTATTAACACCAGATTTCTAGGAATAGATAAAACCAGACCTACACGGAATAATTCATAAAAGAGAAACAATACCCACGGCATTGGCAGGAACAGTACATTCTGTCAAAAAATGGCAGGAAAATTCATAAAACTGTTGCAATAAAATCGCCTATAAGGACTTTTATCTTATAAAGATATAAAGAAATATAAGAAAATATACTAACGTACCAAATTTCAAACTAAAAAATGTGATTGCATGCTAACATTTATTTTCTATCCCATCTGAAATTGCTTGCAAACTTTGCATACTGAGGAGCAGGAAAGCAGAGAAAATGAGAAAACATTTTTTAACTATTTTCCTTTCTCCAAATCTCATAATTTTGATGGTGTTTGGAAGAATGTGAAATTTCTACCACTTCAGTCCATCAATTACACATCAGTCAGTGTAGCCTAAACTTGACGTTTATCATCTGTGGCTATTCCAACCCCAAAACAGGTTTGAAAGGTCTAAAAGATTCTCGTGCAAATGCCTACGAACGTCTTTTATACATTTATTACTGCAAATGGTACCTGAACCGAGCAGGAAGAGTCACACCTGCCTGTCACAAACCCATCAGAGCCCATCACCTGCTCCTGCCATATGGAAACGCAGCGACGCGCAGCGCCGTCCGAGAAGATCTGCTGATTCATTGATGCTTATGCTTTCACTTCAATAGCAAATATCTGCTTTTGTCTCAAATAAACACATGCAAATAAAGCCACCCTTTATGTCAGTAAATTATGGTTTGTGTACTTCATTTTCATGCCAATGGGAAAGATGTTGTAAGGAAAGTAGTTCGAGGATGGTCAAAGAGAATTGCAATTAATCTGCCAGAAAGAGTTATGGTAAATATTATTATTATGATTATTAATGATTTGCAAAGCGCTGTAAATCTCCAGGACAGTAATTATGATGCTTTGTATATATAAATTTGGCATTCTGCATATACAAGCACTTGGGCTTGAACTCTTCCTAGATCATTAGGAAATTAGAGGTCATATCATCGGTCACTTGAAAAGTAATTTCCTGCAGATTTTCAGGCGATTCTCAGATTTATCCTCAGTGTAAAAAAAAGGTAACTAATGATTTCTCCCCAGGCAAACAAGCTCGCGGGGAGCCTGTGATTAACAGCCCTTAAAACACAGTGACCCAGAGCTGCAGAAGACACAGCGAATGTGGAACCCTCTTTGTGTCATCCCTGAGGAAGAAGCGGATGGGCATGGCCTGCTGGGGCTGTGGAGGTGGCAGGCTGAGGGCCCACGTCCTACATATGTTGGTAGAATTTCAGAAGATAAACTCAATCTGTGGAAAGCATTAATCTTCAGGGGCCTCCTCCGGGTGATGTGTCACCAAATGTATTGGGAAAGGCAGTGGGATTGAAATGATCTGTCGTTCTCAGGCTAATCCTCCGCACGGAGGAAATTCTCCGAGAGAGGGGTCTGCTTTTTCCCAACTCCCTTTCTCAAGACGAAGACTCAGATCTTTGGAAATCCGTTATTCCAGGCAGGGAATTCCCACAAAGCATGACTCGCTGTTAGAGGAGGAAAGAGGCAGGTTCCTAGCTCCTCTTGCAGGGAATCAATAACCCCTCTCCGCTGGCAGCGTTTCAGCTGTGCTTGGTGCTCTGCACTCTCTCTCAGCAGATTCCTCCCTCTGGTGATAAGCAAAAAGGACATTACAGGTCAATTCCATTGAAGATTCAACCCAAGCATCCACTGCTCAGCTAAATAAGCAGTTTCTGCAGCCTTAAATGCCAGACAGCAGTAATTCCCTTATTCCATCTCTCCTACTAAAATGCCCTACCTTGCATCCCAGACAAGAGCCCTGCTCCTTGAGGGACGCCCGTGGGAAGTGCTGGGGATGTTGAGGGGGGAGCGTAGGATTTGCAAACACACAGCAGAGGATGGGAAGGAAGGTTCACCCGCAGGTTCTGCGAAGCAAAGCAGCAACGCTGGTGTTGAATCTCACTGCTCAATGCTGGCTAAACAGGGAGTGTCCAAACAAGCTGGGCTCTGACATGACACGACTTCTCTAACAAAAAGTCAAAATAAAATAAAATGAAACCACTGGAAGTACTTTATCCACTCTATTATGACTGAGCTCAACAGCCTTGCGATTCCAAGCTTTGGAGTGATGGCTTTATGAGAAGATCAAACGCAGTGAGCCCCATCAACCCTCCTGGATACATCCACCCTGCTCCTGCAAGGAGCCGCAAGCGGCTGCCGGCACCATCCATCGGGAGCTTCCCAAAAGAGAACCCTTCCTGAGTTACGAGCGGGCCCACACACGCACACACTCAACTTCACAGTCCATTGCTTTCCCAGGAGCGGAGTCTGTGCTGTCTGCACCAAGGCAATATATCTCTTTATGGCCTGCCAGTGACTTTACAGAGAGATAAACAAAGCTTTTAAATCAAAAGGAGATGGAGCAGAAGAAAAAGTTTGGCACCCCAGAACACACGCCGCTATTTATTCTTTAACCCTTCATGACAAACAGGAGTTTCTTATGCAGGATCTGCCAGCCAACAACCAAGGGAGAAATGGGAAACCCAAGGGTAGAAATTAAAAGTTTGAAAATTTATGGCAAAACCTCTGTTCAGAGGGCCTGTGTTCATTAAATAATCAGAGCAATGAATACGGCACCGGAGTGAGCTGTAGGTCTTAAAGCAGAACGGTCTGAATTTGCTGTTAACCAAGAACGTGATGTAAAACTCTCTTTCTCTCCCCTGTATTAACTGTAAATTTGGGGGGCAAGGAGGAACATCTACTTCATGTGCAGAGCACCAAGAATGAGATCCTCAAGGCTGGAGTCTAGGGAGGTTCTGTGATGTCAATAACAGCAGCTCAGGACAACTCGTGATCATTTGGTTTTATCTTGGTGCTATCAAATCATCACATATTGTCCTGAGCTGCTTTTTGACTCCAGAGCTTTTGGGGGCAGGCAATAGCAACCAGGATAGTACCTCCATCAATGACTGGATTTAACTGCTTTAGAGTTGAGTAGAAATTTGGAATTTTAAAAATCCAGAGCTACTACGAGTTGGAAAACATGAGAAGGACCCATTGGGTGACCTCATTTTGGTGACCCATTTCTTTAAAAGTTCCATCACCCTGCCATACAACCTGTTTTATGGATCTGGGACCTGGTTTCTCTATTTGGTGCTGGGAGAATGTCTAAATGCATTAAACATCTTCACCCCCCCCCTCCCCTTCAAACAGACACTCTGAAAACTCCTTCACCTTTTCATTGAAAGTGAGTATGTTTGAGGTTTCCTTCCATTCCCTCCTAGAAAACTTCTGTCTGCAAAGACAAAAACTCCACTCCTACCCAAGAAGAACCAGCCTCAATATTGCCCAGCAGCTGCTGCTCTACAAAAGTGAAAATAAAGCTTGTGGGGATAGATTTCATGGGACCAGGGCATTCAACTTCAGGCAAAAAAAGGGGGTGAGGGCTTAGGGGTACCCAGTCAATCCTGGAAGCCAGGATTTGCTTTTTTCACACCCACAGGCCAAGCCAGATCCTTTCAGATGTGTGCACACACTGTTTGAAAAGCCACCAACTTGTATGTGCAAAAGGGTTATCAGTGTGAACACGAACAGACCAGTTTATCTTCAGCTCCATGTTTGCAGCCAAAAAGTCTCCTATTGACAAGAGAGGATATTTTCTAAGGCGGCAGGTTCTTTCACTAAAATCCTAACCCATGCTAACCGATCTGATGTCCACCTTCCCAAATCCAGCCCAAGCCATGCTGCTCTAATAAAAGCCTTGCTTCGGGGTCAGGTTCTTGCTTAAGACGATTCGCAAAATTCAGAACTAGAACAGGGAAGAAGCTGCAAATCCTGCCTGGATGCTCAGAGCTTTCCCTCGCTCCATCTGCACCGCAGCTGAACCCCACTGGCTTCAGTAGGACCATTCCTGGTCAGACCTACGTAAAAACTCAGTTCAAAGTAAACCAGACTCTCCCTTGTGGCCATGACTGCAAACCTCACCAGAGCAATCCCAGCACTTCAGCGCAAAAAGAGCTGCTTTTCAGTATTTCTAGCTGCTTTCGCGATTTTTTTCACCTAAAACTCAGGGTGCATAAAAGCAACTCCATATTCTCCTGTTATTCTTTTTTGAAAATTATTATTTCTAGCATTTTCTGGTGTTTTTTTCTCTCTGTGATCACAGCTGAACTTCCTACTGGCCCAGAGGGAGCAGAAAGCAATAACTTTAAATGGCCTCATAGATGCAGCCATGGCCTCAAGCCAGCACTAATTTCCAATCTTGTTATGCTGAAGAAAGAGGGTGAAGGGAAAAAAAAAAAAAAGGAAAAAAGAAAGAATGGAAACCAGAAAAACCAGAAATATCCCTTAATGTTAGAGAGAATTGGAAAGTCCTGTTGGTGGTTTCAGTGAAAGGTTTAAGTTGGTATTAAAAAAAGAAGAAGAATTTGGAGTATCTGTTTAAAATGAGAGTGAATATTTTTCCTTAAACACAGAACATCCTTGTGACATTCAGGTCTTTGCGTACTGGAGGCAGGATGGAATTTTACTGACCAAATAAAGCATCGTCACTACTTGAGTACAGCAAACATTTGTAAAAACATATTAAACATGTCATAAATTAACTGAATTTGGGAGCCTGTAAACACTCACTTGAACTTCCAGCTCTTTGATTTCACCAGCACATTCAGCTATCTGGATACCCAGAGGATCCCAAATTCATCCTTTAACCTGCTAAGGCATTAGCTTTTTAACTCCTTTTGCATTTTCTAAACTCCTTTGGGCCTATTTATTCTACTCACCATCCCCTTCCCTGACAGTGGATGAAAATTAAGAGCACTGGGGAAAAGGTAACATTCTGCTACACCTTCCCAAAAAGCTCTCACTTTCCAAACACAGGCTTTTTTACCACTATTGGGGAAAAAAAATGCATTTATGGCAAGTGCTAGTCAAGACAACGTAAAGCTTTATATTGCACAAAATAAAACTCCAACAGGAATTTAGCAAGGAAGTATGGAGTTACCCACATAGATGTTTGGCCAAGAAAACGGTGATATTCTTGCAGAGAGCACTGTGACCGCAGCCTGCTGGAGCCCAGGCGCCATGGGAGCAACGACGTGCTGAGTTTTTCTCCCCAACAAAGGAGCGGTGGGTCTGAAGCCCCAGCTGCAGGGTGATGGGGGGAGCAGCACCAGTCCCTTCAAACTGGTGTCTCCTACAGCTTGTCATACTGAGCTCCCAGGGGGAGGATGGTCACACTGTACAGTTGTCCTGGATTGAGCAACCCAGGACTAAATTCTCTTCTATGCTGGGGAAAACTGCACGTTTAGAAGACTCTAGTATCTGAATTAGTGAAAATATTTACTTTATAGCCAGCTACGGGATGTGGGATTCAAGGTCTTGGTGTTCGAGCCTTGCCAGGTGCAGGGATGAGGAAGAATGAGACCTGGACACTTGACCCAAGCTGCCACCAGGATGATTTCATACCATGAAAATCACGTTCAATATGAGTTTGCTGAGAAGTTCTCTCTCTCCCTTAATGGGGGCCATCCAGAGAACTCCTTGCCCCAGTGCTGGAGCCCTGAGCCCTTCCCTTCCATAACAACAGGAACACCTCATCGGCACAAGGTAACAGGATTAAAAAATGCTGGCAATATTCTAATTTGCTTTTTCTCCGCTGTGTTGCCTCCCCTCTACCCACAGCACCCATCCAACCTTCCCATCGGCATTGCCCTGCTGGACTCCGCTTGCAGCCCTGCTCCCCTCTGCTCAGCAGCTCTGTGAGTGGAGAAGCTGGAGCAGAAGAAGAGTTAGAATTCAGCACAATACTACAAATCCAACACCGAGTTAAATCTAAGGTGAGGAGGCCTGGCAGGTAATCCACATTTAGTCCAAAAGGAATTACACAAAGAAGCGTAATATGCCCAAAGGTGTGAGGAAATGCAGAGTATAAAAATTAACAAGTCATTCTATGATACCAAATAAGGGACGAGGAAAGGAGATCCTCTCTCCTTGCACTTTGGTTTCTTTCTGTCCTACATTCAGGCTTTCAGAACTCACTAGAGAGGCTCGGACAATAAATGTCGTTCTGTTTTGAGGTTGCGTGTCTTGCACCGCCTGGAAAAGGCAGCAAGCCACACTCTCTCTTTTTAATCTCAATAGTCTTCAAGGCTGCCAGGCATTTTACTGCCTTAGGTGATGCAAAGCTGAAACTAGATTCCTAAATCAGGGCCATCAGACCCAAACTTTAACTGTAGATGAAACAACCAATGGTGGATTCCCCAAAGGTTGACACTAAAGCTGAGGAAAGTGCTGCTACTGCTTTTAGTGCAGGATCTGCCTCTGGCCAGTCCTGGGGAGTGCTGGGGAGAGACCCAGGGCAGCAGAGCAGTAAAAGGTGGTCAGAAATAACCACAGGAGGAACCGCTTGGTACAGAGCTGTAGGGCTGATGGGACAGTTAATGTTGGGTGACAAAGCGCATCTTCATTGTCAAAAAGACAAAAGCGTCACTCCACCCACAGTCTCAAGTCCTCAATGGGAGAGCAATTTCCAGGCATCTAACTCTTATTGATTTCTCACTGGTTTGAATTGGAATCAGTGCCCAGAGAGCAGTCAGGGAATCACTTCCACAGCCCCTTAAGCTTTTAAGTACAAGTAAAAGCAGGGTGACAGAAATATCTCAGGTGCCCAGTTCCCTTCTGAAACTTGACTTTTTCTGCCCATTTCCCTTGTTCTTCACCTGTTTGATAGAGGAAACCAACTCAAAATCTGTGCCAGTGTCCCTAAACATGCCACACAGACACCTCAGTTACCCTGAATCCCTCTGCAGGGCAGAGATCCACTGCCACACACAGGGACCCACTGCCACACACAGGGACCCACTGCCACACACAGAAGGACAGCGCAGGAGCAGCATTTCTCTTTAGTGGCAGCAGACTCAAAGCCAGCATTTGAATGTGTGGCCCGAGGACCAGATGTTGCCTCCTGATGTGCACATGCATCTTTTCCCTCCGAATGCCGATTGCTCCTCCTGGTCTGATGCCAACGATCCCCTCGGAAGACACACACACACACCCCTCCCCTGTTTTTTCACCTCCCTGCACTGGGGTAATTTTTTTTCAACATCGTAATTGCCTGGGTACAATTGTAAGCAAATCCAGCTCAGTATGCCAAAATGAACTGCAGGTTTAAAAAAAAAAAATAAAAAAAAAATAAATCAAAACACCCAAACAACAAAACCAGTCATAATTTCTCAGCATTTTATATCAGCTGTGGGCCCGTGCAGAAACTGAGGCAATTTGGTCAAAAAAACAGATGTTAACTGAGGAGACGCATCCCGCACCGCAGGTCCTTGGCAGTAATGAACAAGCTGTGCTAAGAGGCTTGAGCATTTAAATTGCCTGTAGAGGAAAATTGTCCCTGAGAGCGAAGACTGGAAGGTATTTGGGGTAGGGACCAACTCAGTTGCTCTCTGTACAGGATGCCAATGTCCAGGCGTATAATTCCTAATTGCTAACAAAACAAAAATAATTGTGGTTAGAAAAGATCACGCCGTAGAGAGACGATACGCAGCAGCAGGGGGGAGTAGCATTCAGTAGGTGCTATTCCCTGACCTGGCAGGCACCTTTAAAATCACTCAAATGCTTTGAAGAGTCTGTTTCTGCATCTATGAAGTGGCGTCTCATCAGGTGGCCTCGTGTCACCACAAACCTTGTGAGCCTTCTGGCTTGGGACGTGCTGTGAGATCCCCACATGAAGGTGCTCGATAAGAGCAACCAGAGAACACAAACTCCTGATCACCCCGCTTTCAGCTTCTGTTTAAAAAAACAGCACTGAGAACCACAAGAGGTGCTGCCATGCAATAAAAGCGAACGAGCAGAGCCCATCTGTCACGAGGCCCAGTTCAACCAGAGGCTCACCTGTGGGCAGCAGTGTTTCTGGGGGAGACATCTCTTTGGGTTTTTGGAAGGCGCCAGCACAGGTCTGTATTTTGCTATTTTGCCAGGCTGAGCTGGGGCCAGTGAGGAAAATGGTAATTGTTTCTTTTATTTTTCATCTCTCCCCTACATCTCATCCCTATCAGCTGCAGCCACAGTCTATTTTTTCCCCTTACAATTGTTTCAATGGATTCTTTATGGTTTATGGGTTAGTTTTTTGGTGGTATTTTTTTCTCCCCCCTTAAACTAAAGCCTGAAATATGCTCTGAATTAAGAAAAAAACTCCATGTCACTGGGGATTGGACTGCTGCTGAACTGTTCCGTGTGTGTGTGTGTGTGTGTGTGTGTGCACAACCTCCCAGCCAAAAATGCCTCGGGGGCTCTCCCTAACTGTTGGGGTCCTAAAAAGGGTCCGTTTCTCAGGATTGGCCACCCTCTGAAATGGCTTGGGTGGGGGGGGGGGAGCTTTCTCCACCCCCAGTAACACCACACTCCCTCTCTAGCACATCTGTCCAAGCTTGCTCACTGCTGGCCCTTTCCTTCCCCATATGCTACAGGCATTTTTGGCCTGACTGAATCCTCAGTGCATTAAAGCAGGAGGCCCCTGGTCCAAGCAATCTCCCCCACTTATAACATGTAGCGCAGAAGAAGCGGCGTGTGCAGCGGTGGGGTGAGGAGAAGGGATCAGCCAGGAGGAGGGGGAAAAGAATAAAAAAAAAAAAAAGGTGTGTGGGGAGGGGGAATATCTCTATCTCGCCTGTTACCCTTATCAGAAAAGATGTAAATCCACTACAGGAAAGTAAAGCACAGCTTTGCCTTTTAACCTTTTGTGTTCCCCAGGCAAAGCCTGAAGGTGGGATTTGACAAGGGTTTGCTGCCTGTAAGCGCTGATTGATACAAAGGTCTCCTTGGTCCATCCACTCTCTGTCTCCAGTTGGGGTGGTTTATTCGGGGATGATGCAGCTGTCTAGCAAAAACAACACACACGAACACACACGCACCCCCCCCCCGCCCCCCAACAAGAAACTTTCTGGAGAGCACTTCGTTTGGTCCCAGGTTTAAAATTGGAATTTGGGAAGCAGTCGGTGCAGTTGGAAATGGTCCCATCCGGCTTGTGCTGGTCCAGCCCTAGCGAGGGTCAGATGCTGGGGCAGCCAGGACAGCGTGCAACGTCCCTCAGAGCTGCCATCAGGCTACCTATTCCTGCATCTCAGCTCCCAGGGCGTGAAAACCAGCAATCCCAGGGCGAAGCACACACGGCATCAGGGAGGACTCGGCTCACGTTACTCAGACAATGGCTTCCTGCTGCTGGGACACAAGGAGCAACCCCAAGTAAGGGAAGATGGGGTGCCGTGAAGGTAGAAAAGCTGCCAACCTCCATGTTTTCTCTCAATTTGTCATTAGGGTGATCTCTAACAAAATTATTTACCTGCCAATGTACAGGTATCCAGCCTCCCTCACACTGCTGGGCTAAAATGGGGAGGTTTGGTGGTGTTGGTAGCCTTGTTGTGTCTCAGTGTCCCATAACTGCACGAGCTGGTCCTTGCAGAAGTCATGAGATCCCTGGGGAAAGGCAGTTCCCAGGGGGATAACAGGGAGCTGGAGTTCCAGCCCCTGCTGGGCCGGACCTTGTCTGGCAAAGCCTGACCGTGAAGCCACCACAGACCGGTCCTGAGGAAACGCTACAAGAGCACTTCTGGTTGAAAGGGCAGAAACAGGTTTTTCTTTCCTAAACAGTGTCATAAAATCTGAAATGCTGCCGTTTTTAGGTACTTGGCCTTTCCAGAGACCACTTCTATTTACTCAAAACCCATGTGCAACAACCATGCTTACACTATCATTATATACCCTCCTATACCTCTAGGTTCATGCATGCAAAACAAAGAGCATATGATAACTTTTGTGTCCTTCTAGTCACAATTCTACAAAAAAAAAAAAAAGAAGGAAGAAGGGATTACATCCTAAATTATCCTCGTTTCAGCAATGAGATCTTCATCAGCCTCACAAGCCACAGACGTCTGGACCTCTTAGGCATTTTGAAAGCCCCATCCTCCCTTGACCTTTGTATCAAAGAGTCATCAGTGATTTAAATCGAGAGGACTCGGTCTCCAGGAATCGGCGTTCACCTGCTAGTGGTGAGCTTAGGAACAGAAAGTTGTGTACGTATTATCACACCGCTTTCACTCAGTCACAGTTATCCCACAGTCAACTGTAAATAACAAATTAAGCCATGTAAAATCTTAAGCACATGAATTACTAATCACAGCGTGATGAAGAAAAGTAAAACAAAGGTAGAGAAACATATGAGAACCGCAACACAACTACGGTAGAAGCCTATGATCATATAGAGCAGCTACTCCCAGTTGTCCAGTGACCAATTAATCAGGGATGAGACAGGAAAAACACTTCTTACTAAATCTGAAGGATATTTTAGGTGAAAGGGCACCTGGCCTGGTAATATAAACTGGTGATCTTACAACATACAGAATGGCCTTGATAAAACTACTTCATCTGCCTCGTTTCTTGCCTACAGAAAAGTGGAGCAGTCACTTACCTCGCGCAAGTCTTAGACGAATAAAATCTTTCATGATTAGAAGAACTTAGATGCACCTACAGCATCATCCCTCTGAAAAACACAATAGACAAAGAATCAACACTCCATCTACATTATAGTTGCTAATATTTTATTCAGTCTAATCTTTAAATGCACTTACAATTACAACCTAAGATATAAGAGCCAGAAATACCCAAAGCTGCAGTCTGACCCATTCCCTCATAGAGAGGACAAGACCAAATACCCCTAGACCATCCCTGACAGATGAGTAACTTGTTTTTAAAGACCTCCAAGGAAGCAGATCCAGTAACCTCCTCACACAGCTTATTTTAGCACTGAAATACCCTCGAAGCTTGAAAGCTTTTTCTAGGATCTAAACTAAGCCCTTTCTGCTAAAAATTATGCCAATTATTTTTCTCCTACTCATTGCTGCTATGAAGAACAATTCATCACCATTCTCTTTCTAGCAATGTTTTACATATTGGAGGAATGTTATCACGTCCTGTCAGTCTTTCCTTCTCTAGACTAAACAAATCCAATTCTTTCAATCTTTCCTCATAGGTTGCGTTTTCCAAACCTCTTATCATTCCTATGGCTCTCCTTTAGTCCCTCTCCAATTTGTCAAGATTTTTCTTGAACTGCACAACCAAAGCGGAACGCAGCCAAGGCTGTACGAAGGTTGCCTGAAACACAGAATCTACCCCTTGTCTTCTACCCACAAGTCCCACTAGAACTCTCCATTGCGTGAGTTGTCTTTTCTGAAGCAGTTTTATGATGTTGTCTCATATTCAGTTTATGATTTTCCAGCACTCTGCAGCCTTAATTGTCGTAATTTTTAAATACTGCTTCTCTTGCTAATTATTTTCTGGTTTGCATTCTGTGCTGTACTTGCATTTATTTCATTAGCCATTATAATTTGTTTTTATCACGTTTCAAGTTGCTAATTTTGTATATCCAGGAATTAAATAAAAGATAAAAAATTTGGAGTTCTACTTCTCCTTTCCAAAATGCTGCAAATCCACCCAACATGACCTCAGAAAATCTTACTAGTATGCATTTCATACCATCATGCAAGACACTCAACTATGGTCCTGAGCACTTCCCAACCCAGGGCAGACCTGAGAGGGACCCTGTTTGATGTGTCCTCCCACCTGGACTCAAAACTATCTACATCTACTCTTTGGGCCCTAATTTACAACTAGTTGTGGTGATTTGAAATGGAGCACATTTTCCTACTATGACTGATCCATGAATGACAGCATTCAAAGCCTTATTAAAACCAACAAACACCATATCCACTTCTTGGTTTTTATTTACTAGTTCATCTACCCTGCAAAGAAATTGTACTGGTTAGACATGATTTGCTCTTGACAAATCCACATTTGCTGTTTCTCATTAACTTCTTATTCTCTGAGTGCTTGTAACAGCTAATTCTAGAAACTTTTGGAGTATTGAAGTTCATTTTACTGTTCCATAATCCCCCTGGTTCTCATTTTTCCCTGTTTAAAAATAGACCTTATGTTCACCCTTCCTGGGGCCTCTGACTCTACCTTGGTCATCTGCAAACTCTGGAAGATGATCTCTAATCACTCTGGGATTTTTCAGCTAGATCCTGAAGTACCTCAGGGCAGATTTCATCGGGGCCTGCTGAATTGCAGAACATCTAGATTATCTAAATTTTAGCCAGCATAGTCTTTTGCTGTTTTAGATGATCCCCTTGTTAAAACTTACTGCATTAGTATACATCCCACAATCAACCTTTTTTTGGAGAAGGAACCAAAAAAGGCATTGAATACTTTATTCTCTGTATCATTTGTTATTTCCTGTCCTTCCTATTTAAGTAATAGATTAACTATCCTAACATTTGCTGCTTTTATGTTTGCATGTATGTTTTTAAGGGGTTTTGACTTGGGGGCTGATTTATAGGGGGTAAAAGTAACGCAGGGTCTGTATTATCTAGAAACTCAAATACTGTGAGCAGATTAGTTTATGCATTATTTTTGGCTTCAAAAATAAGTCAAAGCCATCTAAATAAGAAAAAAAAAAGACAACAATCCTTTAGAAATTAACAGAAGTCTAAATTATATAAATACATATGCAACTGCTTTCCCTTAAGGAAGTTTATCATGTAACCACTACACAAGGACCATGTGTGTATGTTTGTGCCTCTGTGTGTGAGCTGATGACCAAAAACCATTTTGAAAAGCAAATTTATATGCTAATGTGCTCAATATATAATTTCTCCTCTGACCAAATACATTTTGTCCACAGATGTCACAGAAAGAAAAGGAAGACGATGACAAAAGTACACAGTGCACTTTGAAAGCAAAATAAGTCAATGTTCTTTTTTTTTTCTCAAGTGTAGCCATTAGCAAGAGATCCTTGGAAACCCTGTGGGTTTTATGAGGTTTGATGAGCTCTTAATTAGAAATGGCTGAAATTTGAACTGGGGACTTCTGAATGCTGTGTCTGAATGGAAACAGAAGGCTTGCTTCTGCCTGATTTCCTACTTAAAACAGGCTTATGTGCAAATTCGAATAAACCTGGCTAAGAATGATAACACCAAAAAGCAGATTGGTAACACAGGGCCAAGTGTTCCTGATACAGACTGACAGAAAAGAATTTCTTCCCAAACACAGACCAAAATAGACTTTGATCAGAGAAACAGGTAAATGGTTCAGAAGTGCATTAGAGGCACCAAGAAAGGAAAGAAGGATAAGGCTGGGTCAGACAAGGACAGGGAAAAAGAAAAGTGGAATTTCAGAGATGGAAAGAGTCAAGCAATCACAAAAGCTCTGAAAAGCACCTGGGAAAAAATTCCAGATTTTGAAAGCATGCCAGGTACCCAGCTCTCTTTGGAGGTCCCAGCCTGAACTCTTAACTGGTGTTAATGAACACTGCCTGAGTGAAAGAAAGGGAGACACTGCCGATTTCCAAGGTAAAATTACCAATACCTTCAGACAAACTGCATCCTACAAGCACGGAAGAAATCTGAGTGTTTTGTGCAAGCTTTCCTTGCCCATAGTGGGATGATAGTGGGTTAAAAACTGGCTAGAGGGCTGGGCCCAGAGAGTGGTGGTGAATGGAGTCAAATCCAGTTGGCATCTGGTCATGCGTGGTGTCCCCCAGGGCTTGGTATTGGGACCCGTTCTCTTTAACATCTTTATCAATGATCTGGATGAAGGGATCGAGTGCACCCTCAGTAAGTTCACAGATGACACCAA
>JAOTQQ010000007.1:9176536-9202390 GCA_026546715.1 Gallinago undulata
AGCCAGCAGTGTGCCCAGGTGGCCAAGAAGGCCAACAGCATCCTGGCCTGGATCAGGAACAGTGTGGGGAGTAGGACCTGAGAGGTCATCGCCCCCCAGTACTCAGCCCTGGTGAGGCCTCACCTCCAGTACTGTTTCCAGTTTTGGGCCCCTTACCACAAAAAAGACCTTGAGAGGCTGGAGCGGGTCCAGAGAAGGGCAACAAAGCTGGTGAGGGCTCTGGACTACAAGTCTTATGAGGAAAAGCTGAGGGAGCTGGGGTTGTTCAGTCCAGAGAAGAGGACACTACGGGAAGACCTTATCATTCTCTACAACTGCCTGAATGGGGGGTGTAGAGAGGCGGGGGTCGGTCTCATCTCCCAAGTCACAGGAGATAGGACAAGGGGAAACAGCCTCAAGTGGCACCAGGGGAGGTTTAGATTGGATATTAGGAAACATTTCTTCACCAAAAGGTTTATCAAGCATTGGAATGGGTTGCCCAGGAAAGTGGCTGAGGCACCATCCCTGGAGGCGTTCAAAAGACGGTTAGACATGGTCCTCAGGAATATGGTTTAGTAATTTTTATTTCCTATTTCTTATTTCTTTTTTGTCAAAGTTAGGTTGATGGTTGGACTAGATGATCTCTAAGGTCCCTTTCCAACCTAGACGATTCTATGATGGTACATCTTTTATCTCCTCTTCATTAACCCACAGACCCCAGATACAGAAACCAAACTGCAGAGCACCTGGAACCCCTGCGACCCTCAGTGCACTCAGAGGAGCTACTGGAAATGCTTCAGGAGCTCTGAGAAAGTTTCCTTATAGATTTGAGGCTTTTTATCTATTTCCAAGCTGTACCTGAAAGCAATAAATTCATTTCCTGCATACACATCTTAGCTGTTCTCCTTTTCTTTGAATCTCAGGCTGCATTTGATTAACTCTGCAAAATATTTTGGGATGTAGTTGTTCTGGAACAAGATACACAAGATTATGATTGTGCAGGGTGAAGCAGATCAGTGAACATGAGACAGATTAGCAGCTATACTAGACAAGCCAATCTATTTAAGTCTTCTTCGTTTCATTAGGATTTAATTTAATTAAAATACTGTGGGATTTTTCTGGTGTATTACTTGAAAATAGGATTTCTTAATCTGGAAGATTAGAATTATTCTTTAAGGGTGTTCCTGTTCTGGACAAAAGCCCTTAATATCTTTTGGTTAAAAATCTACATTTTCAAGAACTTCCAAACTTCTAAAAACTATACAACCAATGAGGATGATTATTGTTCTTCATCTCCAGCTGAAACACCAAAAAACTTAGAAATTCAAGGTTAAAGACTCAGAGAAAATTGGTGAAAGACTTCTTAGAAAAAATTACAGGACTAGAACAGAGTTACTGTTGCTTCTACTAGAAATATTAATAAATAACATTTCCTAATTTCACACTGGCTTTCGTATTGAGGTGCTGCATCTGGTACTTTCGGGTCCTTCTGTATCTTATGAACTTCACTGTGGCTACAACTCAGTGGGCTGTGTCTGCTGACTGCAGTCCCCTTCTCTCAACAGAGAGTGGGATCCTGAGGAAAAGAACTTTAGATCTGTGCCCAAATCATAGAATGGTTTGGGTTGAAGGGACCTTAAAGATCATCCAGTTCCAACCCAGATCATCCATCCAACACCCCCCACCAGACCAGGTTGCTCCAAGCCCTCTCCAGCCTGGCCTTGAACCCCTCCAGGGATGGGGCAGCCACAGCTTCTCTGGGCAACCTGGGCCAGGCTCTCACCACCCTCACAGCAAAGGAATTTCTTCCCCAGATCTCATCTCAATCTCCCCTCCTTGTCCGATGGCTCCCCTTCCTGATCAAGAGTCCCTCCTCAGCTTTCCTGGAGCCCCTTTAGGGACTGGAAGGGGCTGTAAGTGCCTGAGGTGAGAGGTGACCTGCAGGCACATGGATGGCAAACACACCTTTCCAGACACCCTGTTTTCCCTCCTCAGGACATTATCCCATGCCAGGCAGCTGGATGTGGCTCTGGGAGACCCTATTTGGCCTCAGACAGACTCATGTGGAGCAACCTTGGGGTGGCAGGGAACCTCTGAGCAACACAACAAGTGGAAACACTCTCCTGTAGCTATTTATTTCAACCTTTTCCTTCAGAAAACTGAAGATAAGCATCAGCAGCTGGACCCTGCGTAAGTCGCAGCCGCGGAGCCTGTGTAAATACTGAGGTTTCAGAAGAATTAACTTTTTCCAAACAGCTTTCTGCTGGGGAGGGGGGCAGGAAGGCCACACGTTCATTCGCTAGAGAAACTCCGGCTCCTTGAAAGGCCCGTGGACATGCCCGAACAGGCCCCGACTTGCCCCAGAGGTTAAAGCCAAACAGAAATTTCTGCCTGTTTTAGCCTGGCCCCTGTTTTTGAACGGGAGTGACGACATCAGAGGAAAGGAAGGCCCAGGGCCAGGGACAGAGCGTCAGAGCCCAGGACCTGCTCTCTGCCAAGGGCCCCGGCTCGGCCACCTCTCCCACATCAAACACCTCGGCTTTAACCAACACATACGCTGGTCCCGGCTCCGAGGGTGAACACAAAATTCAGTCTTCATCTCATGGGTGGAACAGTAGAGTGATTTGGCTAATGCGCCCAGAGACATACGTGAGGGGAGGGATTGGAAGAAAGAGATGAGAAAGTGCTCTCCAGAGGCTCTGTATTAATTAAGGACCCCTCTCCAATGAAATAAACATCTCCAGAACCCTATTCCAATTACAAGGCCTCCCCTAACAATCTCACATCTCCCACCTATGCTCCAGGAGTTTTCTGCATGAAGGCAGCCAAAGCTCCTTGCTCCCTCCCTCCTGCCACCGGGCACAGCTCCTCAGAGCCACCTTTGAGGGTGACCCAGCAGGAGAAGGGGACAGCCCACAGGTGAACACCGCAGGGCTCAGGTGAAAGCAGGGGGGTTAAATTCATTGCAAACCAGGGGCCAAAAATCAAAGAGAAATGGAAGTCAGACTCCCAGTAAAAACCAATAGGAACTGGGGCATGGGCCAGTCTGTCTGTCTGTCTGTCTTAGCTGTCTGTCTTCAAACGCGTCCTCTGCATCACGGGGGTTTACTTAGGGAAGAATTGTGTGCTACAAGGTAAACCCTGACCATAGAAACTATAGGTTTATTATTTTTCTCTCTGCTTTGAAAGGCCTTTAAGCCTCCTTCTAACTTTAGTCATGTTGGGTACAACCCTACACATGGGCTGGAACTCCTCTCCTAAATCCAGAGGCATCCATATGAGAGCAGGGTCTCCCAAATGGATCCCCTTTCAGGTCTTCCCCTGCGTAATGTTAAAAAAAAAAAAAAAAAAAGCTTATTTAATTGTTTCAATTTCAGAGAATCTCATTTTACTAGAGTTTCCAGCATCCCTGGGGCTCGCGGTTGAATTAAGCCTTACCTGACTTGTAACATTTATTCTGGTATCTTGCAACGTGCTGGGGATTACAATGTGTGGGGAACTAAACCAGCTCCTTTTTTCTTTTCCTTTTTTTTTTTTTTGATATGAAAACAACAGCTGAAAACTGCTTTGGGGGGACTGCAAGACAAGTCATACCCCTTCACACAGAACTTGATTCCTGAGAAAGTTGCTGTGGCCCAAAAGGTTACTGATTTTGCAACGTTATTCTACTCAAGAGCTTTATGCTAATTGTTCTGATCAGCAATAACATCTTCTGTTTTGCCATTTTATGGACATTATGTAAAGTAAAAGGACAATGAAATAAAATGGATTTTGTCAAAGCCACCAAACCATTACAAAAGAAGATTCATTGCATAATGGATGCCCTTTTCCCCATAGGGAAAGAAAAATACCCTGGCTTCAGTTTAATTTTTTTGTTTTGTCTGTTTGATATCTGATGCCTACCAGAAGGATTTGTAAAGAAACCTAAGGCATTTAGACTCCAATTTAATGGGATTTAAGCATTTACTTCTGTTGGAAATGTTTGAAAACAATATGCTAAAGACCAAAAGAACTAGTGAGTTTTAATCACCTCCAAACTTTGCTACCTTCAAGAGTAACGCGTTGGAAACAGTTGAAAATTATGGGGCTGAAGGCAGCAGAATGCAAATGAACCCTTCCGTGCCCTGACTTTCCAAAACATTTCAGACTATTAGTTCTCAATAATTTCAACTGAGGCTGCAATTACTAAAGTCTTCTGAAAGTCAGCTGCCAGCTTTTAAAGTGTTATTTTTTTCCCTATGATAGCAGATGGTTCGGAGATACAGTGGCTCTAAACGCTCACTTGAGGATCCTGAAAATTCCAGAAATAGGAGATTTGAAAACTGACAGTCTATTGATAAGTTTTGAGACTATTCTCTGAAGCTGAGAAAAGGCGAAAAGAAAAGTTCAGGAGGAGAGAGTGAAAGAGAAAATACAAACAGACTTTCTCAAAATAACCAGAGCTCTGTGGCAGTAACAGGGGAATAACAGAACCTGCTTGGAGCCTGACTCCGCTACTTCTGCTTTCACTCGTGTTGAGTAGTAGCATTAGTTTCACTGAAATCAATCAGCCTGCCTCTGGAGTCAGCCGTTATTTAATTTCACTGAAGGGAAAGGGCAGAATCAAGCCAGTAAATACTATCACGTTTATAGATATGTTTTGTTATGTTACATGAGAAATAGTAGCATGGGACTGCTGGGAGTTTTCAGACTGATAAAGCTGTTATCATATTTCTATTTTTCACTGGGGAACTGCAGCACCAAGAGATCAAGGTCATGTTTAGCAGAGAGAGCTTAAGGGGTTTTTTACATATGAATAACTTTAAGCACATGTTTTAAGTGTTTATCTGAGCTAGAGTCTCTATAAATGGCCCAGGACAGGACAGCTCAAGCAAAGTCCACAGCAGTGAGCATCCATGAGCCCAAGTAGCTGCTCAGGGCTATAACTTCAAAACCATGAACTCTTTGCAGTGATAGCTTTATTAACGTCATCATTTTCTTGTCCCTAAAGAACGTTTCTGCCCCTTATAGCCCATTCAGCAATGGAAAATAAGGTGACACGAGCTCCAAGTTCCTCTCCATGTCTTACCTAAATACAGCCTCTTCATTGATCGAGAGCGTCACACTGTCCTAAGCCCCTCATTTGAACAAGAGATGAGAGTTTTACCTGAAGTGCTTCAGTGACTCTCTTAGACAAGTCTGAAGCTCTTGAGACTGGTATTAAATGCACTAGGTGTTCCTTCTGCATTACTCAGACCCTTCAAGAAGTCAGAGGGAGAAATGAATATGTATTCTATATGTCAGCTGGTTATATCAAAGCCTATCCGTGTCTAATTATGGAAAACAATCTGCCTATGTGAAGTTAACGGGGAAAGCTCTAAACAGATGTTGATTAAAGAGTGCCTCTGTAGAGTACTTTTTGAGAGGTCATTTTGCTGAGTTTAGATTGAGATGGATGAAGGTGAGATATTTGGCAGTGAATTGCATCTTTGAAGTGAGTGACGAGATCAGGTTTTAGGATGGAAGTGCAGAGGTTGCAGTGACATTCATCCGCAGGGGAGAGAAGTGGAATGATTAAGAGAACGAACAAACTAATTTGCGTGAACAAGGAACCTTTCTGAAGTGAGTTGTCACATTTATTTTAAAGGTAAGTAAGAATGTAAAGTTCAGTCCATTTGTGCGAGAGAAAATTAGTGAACTTTTTGCTGGAGAGAATGGCATAGAGAGGATACTCAGAAATTTCCAATGAAAGTCTCTTAAATGATGAGCCTCTATTTCAGATTAAAATCTTCCTTACCTTGGACAACACTAGGGTCAATATGCTCCATTAATAACTTCTTCAAGCCCTGAAGGCACTATCAAAGTTCGATCAGCTTAACCAAAATGAAGGCTGTTTTTTTCAGTTCCTCTAAAACGCTGGCAATGAAAATACAGCCTGGTATTACCCTAAACAATTCGCAGAGAATGGGCCCAGCCCTTTGGTGCTGGAAAACGATAGATGTGCTGAGAAGAGAATCTGGCCCCTGCATTCAAGCCTTCGTGGAGATTACGCCCGAGATGGAGCAAAGGAAATGCCACAAGTTCCTCTCTCTCAAACGCTGCTGGCACTCCTCACGACAGTCCCGGCAGATTTATTACCTCTCTGAAAACATCCTACTGTGCTTTATACCTCCTTGTGGAATAGCCACAATTTACTGGTAGCCATTAGGTGGAGATGGTCCTTTCTCTTTGATTTCAACGAACAGAAATCCAATGTACAACAGAAAGCTGCAGACAGGAACTCCCCTGAATGTCTGACTGTAAATGAAACCCTCGGTAGCTGATTGCTTGGAAGTGAGAGCAGAGGTTGAAAAGTAAATGCACTGTGTCCGGGGCATTGCTAAAATAATTTCTGACAGCCGGTGCCAAAGCACTGAAGTCAACAGACTTGGCTAATCCACCCTGATAAACGCAACAGTTACAAAAATAAATACCTTCAAAAAGCAGCTGGGAGGTGGCCAACGTGAGCAAGGAGAGGACAGCCACACTCGACCTCCCTAAACCCTGAAACACTTGATAGAAATAAAATTACCTTTCCAGAGACATTTCTATCAGGCACGCAGGCACAGACAGTCATCCCACCCCTTGCCACCAGCCATGGGCACCTCACTTGTGACAAGCCAATTTGCTGCTCCCAAGGACACCAGTGCAGTGGGCACCAGCTGCACAGCTGTGCCTGGTTTCCATGAGCTCCTTCATCCAAACAGCCACCAGCTCTAAGAGAGATCCAGTTTTCAAACTGCTCAATAGGACCCTTCTCTTTCCTTCGCTTGTTGTTTGGCATCGTTGTCACCTCAGCACAAAGAGAGATGGGCACAACAATTTGAGGCAACTTTTGAGACCACTACATCAACCCTGGAAGTGACGTGACTCTGGTATTTACTAGTCCTGCTGTATTATTCCATACAGAATGGAGAATGAAAATATAGCTTAACTATTTTTTGGCAATCTGACTTACTTCTTTGGCAATTTAACTTACTTCAAAGCATATTTCACTAAGTACAGAGGAAGAGTTGCCGTGGAGAGAAACGCATAAAGGAGAAGAGTGAAATAGATAATATATTTAAGAACTGTCCTTTCCTTTGGCCCACTTCCCATGGAATCTTTCTGTCTAATTTATGTGGTACTGTGAATCTCAGAGAAGTCAATGGACCTCTTTGCAACTTCCAGAAGAAGCCAGGAAAGAAAGATGTAAGTACTTTTAAGGAAATCCTTGAATTTCCAATAGCTTTTTGTGCAGTGGCTTAATGTCTAGACTCTTTCTTGGAATGAAGGCTCTGGATCATTTTCCTTTTTTCCCCCAAGTACTGCCCGCATGACTGCAAGACATGAAAAGCCAGCATCTCTCAAGCTGTATTCATTGCTTTCACCACATTTGTGCCTCACTTTCACTTTATAAAGCAGGGTTGTGTTAAATAAAAAGGTATAAATGGAAAGCTAAAAGGATATTTTAATCACCATTAATTTTATACTTTTCTGGCTAATTCCGCATTAAACAAACCTTCGGAATATCATAGTTAAGCAACTGATTACCATCTCACAACTGGGCCTTCATTTCAGACATAATTTGATATATCTTTTCCTACAAGACTAAGCTGTAGCTCGGCATACAGTGTTGCTAATCTCAGATTCATTCTGCTTTCAGAGCTTGCACACCCTGATTTTGCTTCATTACGACCATTTCAGGTTGGTACCCGACGACCTGTTGGCATCAGTATCTGCACATCACCAGCCTTGCTGCAGTCCCACTCATACAGAGCTTCAGCTCCACCGCTGAACTGGTTTTGCAGGTCCACCTCTGTGCCTTGCGGAGGATGGCAATTTTGCTTAAAAAGAGCTTGCTCTTTCCTCAAGTACTGACAACTCCTGCCAAGCACCCACTCCACTATAGTCCAGCCCTGGACCAAGAGCAGTCTGTTTGTCACCAGCAAAGACCAAGAGCACATCCAGTCGCCTTTGTTCCCACCCTGAACTTCAACCGTTGCCTCCAAATATGAAACCAGAATGTATAGGCACAGTGATACCAGGTGGAAGCACCATTTATGAATATTGTCCATTTATAGAAGCCAAAAAAAATAATTATACCCCATCACAGATCCAAACTGACACCTCCATAACCTCAGCAATGTGACCCCAACATGTCACTTCTGCACCCAAAGGTTCCCCATCCTGTTGGCAAAGGAACTAACATAGTGTGGGTCCCACCAGAACAACTTAGTCCTGTAAAGCAGTTTTAAAGACATCAACAACCATAGCGTCACTGCAGCCCTAACAGGAGCTTGCAGTGATTTAAGTGCCAGAGGTTCCAAACTATTCTTATTTCAACAACAGGTTCCAAGTATAGAACAAAGTCGTGGTGGCAATGGAAGAACATTGCTTGTCAGGTAGCTCTAAATCTTCAATGCATGAATAGTGGTTGGAGACAGTCTACTTACTAATTCATGCTGTAGGTTCCTGGAGTTGTTGTCAACTAATCTATTAATTCAGGGCGTTGCTGGTCTGAACTTGAAGGAGCATGGGGTCATCTAGAGAGCAACTCCATCACCTAAGTGATGAAAATGAGAGGCTTAAATGTAGAGAAAACGTGGGTCAACTTTGGGGAAGCAAAACGTGCTTTGGCATCGCTGCTTCCTTCTCTCTGGTTTGTGTCACCAGCAGCAACACCAAAACTTTGCAGAGGTTTTTCAGACGTCGTCTCCCTTTAGTCATGGATCCTTATCATGGGTATTAACACTGCAATAGGATAATTGAGCTATGAAAGGCCAGCTCACGTTATCTCCCGCCCATGATGCACTCCATCAGATGAGCCGGAGTGACAGAGCCTCAGAGTACATCATGCATTATGGATCACTTCTTGCCTCTCTCTGGCACTGCATTCTTACATCACTTCGTTACAGGAGGCATGAGACAGGAACTAATATATGCATGTTTTAGCACAGGATGTAATGCAGCGAAGTCCTGACCTTGTTCAAAGGTACTAAGTGCTATTAATATATATAATGGAAATAAATATTAGCCTTGCTTTGCAGATCGAGCAACCTGAGACACGAGGCCCCCGAGCGATTTGTCAGGACCGACAGGGAGCCAGGTATCCTGACAATTCCTTTTACTCTAAGCACCTGACAGAGCCCATTTCCATCCATCCTAGGGCTCCTGCAGCCAGGGAGTGGGGGTGGAAATATCACCTCTAAAAACGTTTCTGCTTTATCAGCAAAAAGATGGTGATAACAAAAACAACTCAAGCCAAACAAAAGCTAATTGAAGCATATGGGCTTGAGCAGATACTTAGACACACAGCCTTAAAATAGCCTGGCAAGACCAAGGGATGAATCTTCCTAGAGAACTGCAATAGTCAGTGAGGAACCGGCAGTCAGCAGCAAGGCTTGAAATGACCCATGATAAAGCATTTCCAGGCAGGTCAGACACTTGCTTCAGGCTTTCTGAAAGGACAATGTGGTCCACTGTGCTGAGAGCAGCAGTGGGGAAGAGAACGTATCCCTAAATCACTCTCCTAAGCGAGGTGGCTGCCTGAAGTTTCGAGTGGGCAGTCTGAGTCCTACCACCCTCCTGCCTTAGAGCCAGCCTCCAATATATGTATGAGATCATGGGTACGGAGGTGCTGTTGATGCTGCTCTGAAGTGACCTTCTCTAGAACCTTGAATATAAATGGAAAACACCATAGGCGACCAGACGAGAATCTGACACATTGCCTGGAGAGAGAACAGACTGTTTCAGTGCCTGAAAGAGGAAAGCTCTATGGCAGTAAGTAATAAGGAGCATCCATTAAGCAGGATCTCTTTGGACACAGATCTGGGGGATAAGTTTTCAGTGTGACATTGAATTCTTCAGACACTGTAGTAGGCTTAGCTTCTTTAAAGGAAATTTGCTCAGAGGAATATAAGCCATTTCCAAGCATGAACGGAGTACATTAAAGCACTGACTCAGGCTTTGATTCAGAAAAGCACTTAAGCACCCTTCTTGTAAAGGGATACTTTTCGGCACTCGGACCTTGGAAAGGAAGGTGTATTGTGGTCTCTTTGGCTCAACGCCACGTATCAGGGCATAAAATAAACCTCAAACTAATGCAATTAAGGAAGAATCTTTCACAGTGGACACATTTAATCCATTACCGCCCACTGCAGCAGTTCTTGCACCTAAAACGGGTCATTGCCAGGAGCAGCACACTGACTAGACAGAAAAAATACCCTTTTTGATAAAAGCATTGTCTAAAATATTTAAGAAATAATAAACCTATTGCTTTGCACTGTAAATTTGAAAGTGATGGCTTTGCTCTTCAGCTGTGATAGTTTTGCATGGGTTTATAATGTGACACACAGGAAAATGGAGGCACAAGAAAACAGCTTCTACAGACAGAGGACCTTCTTGCCAACAGCATCAATGGGCAACAGAGCCCAGGGGACTGAGGAACTTTTTGTATGAGAGCAGGGGCGTGGGAGGTAGGAGTGGAGGTAGAAAAAGGTTGACTTCATAAAAAAGATTTCACTTAGAAAAAGCAACAAACCAGGAGGGGAAAAAGCCCAAACCAACCCACTCATCTCACCAAAATTTACCTTTTCAAAATTGTGCCCAAACTTCCCAACTAAAAAAAAACACAAACGTTGAGACTGCATTGATCTTTACCATGAAAGC
The DNA here is from genome assembly GCA_026546715.1 of Gallinago undulata. Lineage (NCBI taxonomy): Eukaryota > Metazoa > Chordata > Aves > Charadriiformes > Scolopacidae > Gallinago > Gallinago undulata. Next base: position 9,187,184 of record JAOTQQ010000007.1, read on the forward strand.
AATGATATTGATATCAAAAATTCTAAATCACAGACTCATTCATCTTACCAGCAAAATTCATTCGTAATTCCACAGCATTTTATTTCGTGATGCATTAGTAAATGTTCAGTAGTGCATTTTGCAATAATAATAAACTAAAAGCAACATGAGATCTCAGTGCTGTAACTTGGCCGTTAAATCTTTTCTTGAAAGTGCTATGAGCTTGCCAGAATACTTGGTGAGAGATGTCAGGGTTGCAAATTGACACAGAAAGAATTTACCAGGTTCTATTATACACTACAGACTTTTCTTCTAGCTATTTCTGTTATGATTAATCTTCCAAGCTCTTTGTAAATGTTTTTATTATAAATATTATTATTTATATTCATATTCTTCTTGTAGGACACCTATAGGTTTAGTTCAAATTCCAGTTTGAATTTGATCCTCATCGCTCTTGCCGTAGACACAACTTCCTTGTGTCACTGTCCCTTCAAAATATTATGTAGACATAGCCACATTAAACAAATCAAGAAAATAAGAATAAGGTAAGGTTTCTTTTCAGAGGAGGAAACCGATATTTGGTGTCATAGCCAGGGTCACATGAGGAGTTAACAGCAGAATTAGTTATTCCTGTTCCAGTGCCTTAATGATGCAATCATCCTTCCTTGCCAGTTAGCTCTCCTTATAATTACAGTGTACAATGACGCATGTTTTAAGAGTATAGACAAGCACAGAGCTAATATCCTGTTAAGTGGCCTGTCGAGTAACTGCATCAGCTCTCTCAAGTCTGTCCATCTAGGGATGTACTCAGAAGAGTGCGACCAAGGCAGCTGTGGATGAAGAACATCCAGTAAAACTCCTAAGATTTATTTACAGCCTAATTCATAGTTTCTGTCTGTGGTTCCCAAGGAAGCAAATAAGGCCCTCTTGAAAGTGTGAGAAGGGCAGCGCAGCACTTCCCCTTGGAGCACTGATGCGAAGTCAATGGATGTTTTTCCATGGAAAAGAAGAGAAGTTCAGATTTAACCATGTCCTGGAAAGTGTAAAGACTGAGCTCGCTCATCTGTCAGCAGGAGCTGATCCCTCTTTGGCTCATTTCACATCTCTGTCTTCAGCCTTGTATGACCAAAATTACTTTTGGCCCTGGCTGCATACAAAGGACAGTTTGGCTTTGAGTTCCTGAGACTCCATTCCCTATTTTTAAGTTTATGTGAAAAGAGATAGAAGTGCAGCCAAAGGTGATGCGCTGCTCTACGAACAGGGGATCCAATTACTCTGGTGAGAACACTCCTGGGCACAATCTACCTGCTGGTGCGAAGTGTCAGCTTAACAGTTCTTCCAAAGTCATGAAATCAGATAAACCTTCCTCTCTGCGTTGACCTTCAGCTTCCTGAAACACTGTGCAAAAATACTAGCACTTATATGTTGCTTTAGTACAAGGGTTAGCTAGACTGTATCTTGAACTCCCTTCCATCCCCCCCATGCTGGGACAACACACTACAGCTAATGGCACACACTCTCGTCATAGAATGGTTTGGGTTAGAAGCGATCCTAAAGTTCATCAAGTTCCAGCTCCCCTGCCCTGGGCAGGGACACCTCCCACCAGACCAGGTTGTTCAAAGCCCCATCCAACTGGCCTTGAACACCTCCTCATTGGTCTTGTTGATACTTTCTTCGGCTCCTGGACACAGACTTAAAACTTACAGTTTTGATTCCTATCTTTCTTCTCCAAAGGCGATAAGTTTCATCTTGCACGCACAAGCCTTTTATGCATTTGAAGACTTACCATATTCTCTCTCACTCTTTTCCTCATAGATAAAAATCAGTCTAGTTATTCAGGATTTCCTCAGAAGTCACATATTCTGTCTGACCGCCCTGTTGACTCCTAACTCAGATCAACGGGGAAAATAGCAAAGAAAACTTCTCATAGCATTGCCATGTTATTAAGGACTTCTCTTTTTAAGGGCACTGAACATTTTTGCTGTGACTCAAAGGTCTCTGCAAAACAGTTTCTTCCTGATGGAATTTTTCATGAAAAACACTTAATTTTTCTAACTTGATCACCTGATCAAGAATGGCCATTTGTCTGCTTCTGTAAGTCCAGTGACCAAACATTCACTGGTGAGACTGCTACTGGAACTACTTGACTTGCAGAAAACATTATCACTAGAATATCTGAGTACCATAATAAAGGCTGAGCCAAAATATATTAAGTGCTACAGAAACATATGGAAAGCAGAGCTCCGCAGATCTAAAGTAAAGTTTAGTTTACTTTAGTTAGATCTAAAGATCTAAACTAAGTCAGAAAAGACAGGAGATGTAAATACCACTGTTACTGCCATTTTACAGGTGAAGAACAGAATGTAGAAATGGAACATTTAAAGGGCTCCTAAGCAATCAGGATAACAGGTAATTTCTATATTGGACACTAGCCTTAACAAGTTGCTTCAGAGATCTACTCAGTCTCAGATCAACACTTCAGCAACACCCCCTCCAATCCTTTACAATTTCAAGGGAAAATGTCTGCTTCTTTCTTCATGAAAACAGCTCAATTTTCAAAGCTCAAAGAGGCTATGAAGGCCATAGACTGTACGAAGACTACGACAACAGGAATGCTCTACTGAAGCAATGAAGGATATGAAGATCACCTTGCGAAAGGCCTGAGCTAAGATCAAGCCCCTCATGTCAAAGAAACCTCTCTCAGTCTATCTGGCAATTTTTATATCGCCATTTCATTGGGCTTTCCAAAGCTCTGCATACCAAGTCCAGAGTTTCATTATTTATTTATTTGAGATGCTGTGTGTCACAGTGACACATTGAGAAACTGGCATCTGCAATTTTCACATGTCAGAGTGACTGTAACTTGAACTGACAAAATAAATTGCTGTTCACATACTCCCACTGACTTTGTTATGTCCCTGAAGCCCTAGGCCTATTTTTTCAATTAAGATCCCCCCTTCTTCCATCCCCCCTGTTCCTACTGCAAAAGCACAATGAAGGACTGGCAGGAGGGAACGTGACTTCCACAGCTGGCAGCAGTTGACTGGGAAGGCAATGGCATTGCTGATATAGAGAACAAATTATTCTCCTCAGCTTTTCAGGAAAAGGCACACATCCTTCCTCCATCAACTAATGCTGCCAGACCCTTCAGAGCTTGGCATGGAGAAGAAAATAGGGTTGCGTCAGTTTTGCTGTAGACTTTTGGTTCTCAACTTCACAAAATGAGTTGAGCAGTTCTACAAGGACAGAGCAGTTCTCAATTAGAAGCACCGGAAAATTTCCTAATCGTAGAATGGTTAGAGTTGGAAGGGACCTTGAAGATCATCTGCTTCCTACCCCCTGCCCTGGGCAGGGACACCTCCCACCAGACCAAGTTGATCAAAGCCCTGTCCAGCCTGGCCTTGAACCCCTCCAGGGATGGGGCAGCCACAGCTTCTCTGGGCAGCCTGGGCCAGGCTCTCACCACCTTCACAGGAAAGAATTTCTTCCTAATTTCTAATCTAAATCTAATTAGGAGGCTAAATTGATCTGATCACAGGAATGTCAGAGTTCTGAGTAAGTTCAGTGAGAAACAATACTCGTCTCCCTAGGAATAGTAGGTAATGAAATCTCAGATACAGGGATATCTCATTTGCTGCAAGGTCCAGCAAGGGAAAATAATTTTAAATTACCTTAAAGACCTGAGAGCCCCCTAAGATTTGGCTCACTGAGGGCTCAACATGAACAGTTCCTGTCTCCCCTTTGCCTAATTTCCCATTAGTGAGCCTGAGCCATCACCTCACGTCCGACTCCTACCTTCATTCCTCCTTCTCCTGTCACAACGGGCATGGAAAACATTCCCTTCTCTGCAGCGGCGCAAGCCAAGCAAAGCAAGCAGCAACTATTTCAAGCTCTAGAACTAGTAAGGCTCATGAAGCAACACTGCCCAACTTTCTTAGTCCTGTGACAATTATACCTCGCCTGAGCCCCTGACTTGGATTCCACATCGTCTACTTCATTTGGTAAAATGCATCACATGCTCCTAGGTGCTACCGAAGGAAAACATATTTTGTTTAACACTCCAGGTTGACCCAAGTTGTTCCCTCATTTTGTAATCCTTTCCATTTATTTGAGCTGAATTTGGAGCAACGAAACCACATGTGGCTTGCATGACATTTAATTGCAAGCACTTCACACACTTCTGAATTCCTTCCTTTCGTGTGCAGCTCTACGCATTTAGTCAAGGACATGTTGGGGAAGGCCAGTGGGAGGGGAGCGGGAGAAGAGAAAACCATCTTCCAATGCGTTGGCCAGTCCAGAGAGAGCCCCGCTCAACCACAAGAGCTAGTCATACGTATGAACAATTCTGTATTCCTATGGGCAGAGCTGCAAGGGTGAGCTCAGTTATCTAACAACAGCCGCTTACCGGGCAGCCACCAACTCAGGGATGTATCTGGGTGTCTCGTGGCCTAGGAAGTTATGAGAAGACAACTTAACCAGATTACAAATAGAGTTATTTGGAGGCTTCAAGGTTTGTGGTAGTGACTATCTCATAAAAAATTGTCCTTATAGGCTATGAGACTACAAAGAACAACACAGTTCTGCCTATCCCAGATGAGCCATGAACAATACAGCAATGAAAAGGACAAGGGAAACAAAGAGGAAGGGAGCCCAAAGCCTCCAAAAAAAGGCACTCTACAGGAGTGAAGTATGAAATACAAAACAATTAGTGATATTAAACTAATGCAATTATTCAGTTAAGGACATAAGAACAGTTATTGTGTTTCCTAATTACAATTCTTAAAAGATACGCTCAAAACCAAGGTAAGAATCAAAGAGCAGATTTCATGCTCCTCCACAGTTGGGCCCACACCTTAGTACAGATCACCCTTTCTGACCTCAGGAGTAATTGCTTTTAGTCTTCAGCTCAGTTAGCAGAGTAACTCTTATCCATACCCCTCAATTTTGGGTTCCTGACCTGAACCTGCTGGTACCCAAGGAGGGCTGGTTACATCTGCTCCTCTCAACCCCCTTCCTGCATGTTCACGCAGCCAGATGTGTGTGCACACATATGGATCTACTCTGGTCTGGTTCTACCCTAATTTCCACACAAACAAATGGGAATAAAGCTATTTTAGCCAACTGAATCTTGCACAGAAATGATGAGATGAATGTTGAGAACACTGTGTTCTGCTCTCCAAAGTGATTGAGCATGAACTCGGTGACAGCAGCTAAAAAGGGGTGTCTAACAGGGAGAAGGGAGCGCACGGGCAGAGACAGCTCTGAAAAGCCAAGAGGAGCTCCACATCCCTTGGGCACAGATGCCCACATCACTTGGTGTCATTTCAAGCCATGGAAATGAAACTTGCTTCTCAAGCGGGCATCAAGCAGGGCCTTAGAGACTTTTGGTTTCATGCTAAAGAAATCAAGGGCAGTATTTGCTCTGCCTTTGACCTTGAAGTGAATCTATCAAGAACAGAAATTGCTAACTTGACAGCTGATGAGAGTTTGTTCTTCTGTATCTACACAGTAGGTAGAACAAAAACAGCAATAGTATAAACTTCCTGTTGATTTGCTTCTCCCCAGCACTCGCCTTCAACACACCCGCGGGCTTTTTGCTGTAGAATTAAAGCTTGTCCAGTTTTTCACACCTCCTGGTAGGGCTGGTGGGTCAGCGGGAGGTGTACATGGGATAACCAGAGGAACAAGGACAGGCTGGAGTAAGCACACACATACCTCCAGACTGGCAGCCCAAGGCTCTAGAAAATTCCCTAAGAGCTTTTGAGGTCAGTGTGTCGCTGTTTCCTTACTCAACCCACTCTGATGCACATGAAAAAATTGTTCCCATATGAAAGGATGAACTGCAGATGCACAATAGAAATTTAAACAAGTTTCCTCTTCAGAAGGACTGTCCAAGGAAGAACAGTCTGATTCATGCAATTTAACTATGACTAAAGCCACTGTTTGTGCTTTGAAAATGTGCTTAGGTGTTGGCAGCCATCTCAGATCTTTGTAGTGTGTCAGCAGGTTATAGATTTGAAGACCAAATTAAATCTTTCAAACTCAATGCCATTCCAGATGGAGGCCTTAGCATTTGAACTCAGCAACGCACACTAGTAATATTTTAAAGAAAATACCTTTGTTTCTGTCAAATCAAGTATTTTTATAGAGGTGCATTTGTTTCAGCAAAAGCAGAGGGATGTTTCTTCCTGCCCTCTAATTCAAACTAAGCAGCAGTAGCTGAGTGATTACAATACCCAAGTTTGTGCGGGTTGAAGAGCTGTCTGCTTTACAGAAAGCACCTAAACTCAAGTAGTCTCTGTGCTGTGTGAATGTCCTGACAACCACCATACACGTTATTGCCTGGGGAGTGCGGGAAAACAGCAAAGCTGCTTTTTGGAAATAGACGGAAGGAAGGAAAAGAAAAAAGAAATCTGGATTGTGATTTCATTCAGCAGCAGAATTCAGGTCTGAACCTCTGTGTCACCGAGCGAGACCGTGTGTCACTCAGCAAGACCCTCCAGGAGAAGCACAACTTCCCCTTTAATGGAAATTCCCATTAATTCCCATTCCATGAGAATTCGGCAAGGCTGAGTCCGCCCCAAGGTACTTGTCAGTCAGCAGCATCGAGCACATGAGAGCTTCCATCTCCACTTGACTACATCTACCAAATATATTCACATAGTATTTCCCAGGATGCAGCAAATTTTGTTTTTCTGCCTTGATGCACGCTACAGTTACACACAGAGAGTAGTTTAAACAGCATCTTTTCCCCAGAAAACCTTCACGCTGTCCCAAATTTTCTTTGACCACCTCCTCTAGAATACAAACAACAGCCATCACTGTAATAATGGTCTCTATTCCAGGAGAGCGGAACTTGCATCCACTTTTCTCCAGAGATCCAGCTAAATCACATTATTTCTTCCCTCACGCTCCTTCCAGAGCAGAACTGATTGAAAAGCAAAAGAGAATTTTAAGATGAATAAAAGCCCTGTGTTAAGCAGGAGGTTACACACAGGGGTTGTGGTATCACAGCAGCCCTGGAAATGCCCATGAATCCCCAAAGCTTTGATTTCAGCATTAAGTAATGCCGGCCTGAACATTCATCTGGAAACGTGCACTGCACAGAATTTTTTATATATATAACTTTTCTTTTTCAAAAGGTTCACTTCTCCCTTCAGGTCAGGAGAAAAAAAAAAAAAACAAAAAAAAAAAAACACCAAGAACATCAGATTCACTATTGGGGTCAGTCCAGCAATACATCTCTTTCGGCACCCTGCCTGATAGAGGAGTTGAGCCAGCACCAGCTGCTCCAGCGGTAAATAGGAAACTCTGCAGTCGGCAGTTATGAAATAACCTTGGTAAGAGGAGGTTTCTTGCTAGCCTCATCCTAACCGCCATCATTTAGCAGTTGGCTTATACCCAGAAACGCATAGCACCCAGAAGGATGTGTATACCCCTTTTTAAATTATCCTAACATAATTGGATGTTCTCATTAGCCTTACGTATTTCCACCATGGTCAATCATCCCATAAATTGAAATGCCAACTGCTTATTTACATGTCAGGGGCAGAATATTCACAATATTTAATAAACACTTGATGTTTATATTCCCATCAGGCCTTCCAGTCCAAGTCTGACCATGCTTTACACATGGCAAGAGACAGTGTCTGCTTAAGCAGGAATATAAACTGTCCCGTCCAAACTGCTAAGCCCCTGTTGAGAAAAGAGGCAGATAATTATAATTATTTTGGGCAAAGTCAGCTGCAAAGTCTGTAACAGAACGAGGAACTGGAGCAAGATCGGTGTTTCCCACACTACCTGGACCAACATTTGTGCACACTTTGTGGCTGGCTCAACGTGGTCCTTTGCACCATGGAGGAGACCAGTTCCACAGCCTGGGGACAGCTGGTCTGTGCAAGAGCCTCCCCGCTCAGTGCAGTAACCTCAAGGCAGTGAAAACTAGGATAAATTTATGGACAACTGGCAAAGCAGACATGGCTGGAGACGCTAGCAATATTTTTCAGAAATGGTTCTGAAAATTGCTGCTCACAAAAGGAATCAGACATGTCCAATACGTCAAGAAACTCCTATACATATACATACGTGCATGTATATAAATATGTCTACATCTGTGGATCCATAAGGATATAGGAATATAAACCCTGGCTTTCTCAAACTCAAACTCAAAGGTGAAAATTGTCCAAGTAAAACTGCATGATGTTTTTCTCTGCTGTCATGAGCATGTTAATATTGATGAAAAATTGTTACTGCTTTCTTCCTTCTCAGAAAAAAAAAAATAGAACAAGGGTATTTCTCTTGCCTGGTGAAACACACTGTCAATTATCTTCCATTTATCTGCGAAATTCATAACAAACACTTTTAGCAGTTTTTGGTAAAAGCTAGCTTTTATATTTAATCCACATTTCATTCCTTCTCCAAAGCAGAGGTAAAAATAAGCACATTTTCACTTTCTTTCCAAAACAGGTAAGATTTTCCTTTGCTGGCCTGGTGGTCCCCCACTCCATTTAGCACTTGTTTCCACTGCTGGGAAGATCCATCTTTCAGCAGAGCTACTTTTCCTGGTTTACATGGAAAGTACATGCAGACAAAGGCCACAAGCACTGATAAGAACAGTTAGGATTAGAAGGGAGCCATCGGCAATCCAGCAGTTAGATTTCAGCAACACAGGGGGAACTGAGCAAAAATCAGGCCACTTCATTGTATTACATCTGTCCATGCAGAACTGACCCGCTCCCTGGGACAGGGATTCAGAATAAAAAAAGACAAGGAAATAAAACAGCAAAGCACATGCTAATCTTAAGCAGTCAGTATTTTCAGAGTAAGAAATCTGGGGGTGCAAAATAGGCTTCTGAAGGATTTGCTCAGATCTCCGAAATGCCTTGTTATTTCACCCAGACTCTACAGAGAAGCAAACACCTTTGAACATCCTGCTCCAAACCTTCTCAACCCTCAACGTAACAGGCTGAGCCCTGGATCACAGTAAAACCTGGAAAGCATGGAGAAGGTCCAGCTACAGCATGCTCAATTCAGCTTCCTAATTAAACAAATAAATAGCCCTTCAGACTTTGTTTAGCTTCAGACCTTGGAGGGTTTAGCTTCACTTGCTACAGCTTGCTGTCCTTTCAGAGAGCCCAAATTTGAGCCTGCACAGAAACCAAGGAAAATGGGACTTGGTGGGGGACAGAAGCAGGAAGAGTAGAAACGAGTTTTCTTCAGGATCTGAACACACAAACTGAAACAACAGAGCCTGGGAGGTGACACCATCACCCTCCTCACAGCTGCAATAGTCCATCATGTCCCAAAGGCAGGAGGAGAGGGGGGAAGCAGCTCTGAAGAGCTCAAATATGTTTGCCGATGCTGAAATGGTTGAAACTCTTCATGGTGATAATACAGCAAACACCACGCTCACTTCTGTGAAAACTGGATTCCTGTGAGTTGAAAGGAAGAGTCTCCCCTGCATCTCCAAGACCTAGAGAGAATTTCAGGGTGGCCATACCATAATTTTCAAGTCTCCCACCTCCCTCATATCCCACTGAACAAGAAGAGATGTTTTCCCTTTAATCTGCAATGCCACCTTGTGGCTATTAACAATGAGAACATTGAAAAGACACACTTCAGCACTTAAAACAAAATTCTAGGTCACTTTGACCAGGGATAGAAGTACCACATCTGCAAGAGAAACATCTGATGCAGGAGGACAAAAGCCATCTGTGGACGCCCGGATTTTCTTGAAGCTGGTGTTAGACCTGTGTGGGTTTCAGTGACCCAAATTCACAGCAGCACATGGACAAGGAGCTTATTGTAGAGGTCCAGTGATGGCATCCTCTGCCGTACATACTGTCAGGAGGCAGGTGGATAGACAGTGGCCTTAGGAGAAGGATGCAGGTTTTCTTCACAGAATCATGGAATGGTTTGGGTGGGAAGGGACCTGAAATATCACCCAGTTCCAACCTCTACCCTGGGCAGGGACACCTCCCACCACACCAGGTTGCTCCAAGCCCCCTCTAACCTGGCCTTGAACCCCTCCAGGGATGGGGCAGCCACAGCTTCTCTGGGAACCTGGGCCAGGCTCTCACTACCCTCACAGGAAAGAACTTCTTCCTAATATCTAATCTAAATATCTCCTCTTTCTGTTTAAAACCATTACCCCTTATCCTATTGCTCCACTCCCTGATAAAGCTCCCGTCCCTCTTATTCCCTCCAATCCTTTCACGCAAGACCTTCAGAAAAGCAGCAGCAGCTGAAGTACAGAGCCTAAATGTGCAGCCAAGGCATCGACAATGTTCCCAACCCACAGCATCGATGTTTGCTGTGACCACCAGCCATTGTCTGACCACCTCGGGCATGTGCAGATACCACCTTCCAACCTACCCATGCTCACTTCTTGCAACAGCAGGGCTCCTTCCCACCAAGGACTCATAACCCCGCTCAGAAACGGCACTCACAATGGCTTCCCCAGGCAAAACAAGATTTGTCCCAGGTAGAACCACCTGCCTGATAAAGACTGGTGCTGAGAGAGGATAAAAGAAGTCATTACAGCCACAGCTTTTAGCTGTCTGCTACAAAAAGCCCCAGCTACAGTCCTTCCCAGCCCTCCTTCCTCCCTCACCTCTCAAGACAGGCTCGTTCTTTAGGAACATGATCAACATGTGTCATTTTCAGTAGCTCCTCAGTCCAATACTGAGCGAAACATCCACCACCTTTACCTTCTCACATTATTCTGGGAGATGCACTGAGGTCCTTCTGGACTGGAAGACCTGGCTTAATTGAAGTTGGACGCTATTAACCTGTCCCAGGGCCCAGTATCTAAAAAACTCAGTCGAATCCAGCAGCGATTCTGAAGGCCTCAAAGATATATTTTGAAATAATTTAGCATGTCTCAAAGTCGCCTTTTGAGCAGACAAGTATTCTTCCCATCTCACAGCTGGCAGGCCAAGGCACACAAATACTAAACCCTTCTGGGTAGGGAGTAGCTGCCCTGCTATGCACAAAAATTATTGTATTTTTAAGCTTTAAAATACGATTCTCTCAGGCAAATTAGGAGCAGCTGTCCCTCCCTGGGACAAGCTGGCTTCTCACAAATATTTGGCATTTATAATACTCTTCTCCTTTGGCCACTGGGCGTGGTTTGCAATTAGGCCTGATTTTAAAACTGAATAACCAGGCTATTGCTCTGGGTTGCTGGGGCACGAGAGGTGGAACAAGGCTAAATGCAGCAGCAGTGCAAGTCAGGGCACCGGCAGAAGGTAGATGGAGGAGCTGCCATCCAGATCCCTAATCCAACTGTGGTTTCATTCCCTGCTCCTTGTACCTGGGAAGAAGCTGGTACAGACGACTTCTATTTACACATACACATTACCAAGGTGTCCTTCCTCACCCACTCTCAGCAAGGCAAACACCAAACACCTGGAGAGGTGGTTCCTCTCTCCTTGGAGAGGGTTCAACATGTTACCAATGGGGTCGAGTGTGAAGAAACCTCCATTCGTGGTTCTGTTGGAAACTCCATGGAGCCAAGAGACTCCCCTGCAGTGACAGCACTGAACACTGGCACTGGGATAGATTTATCCCACCTTGCTTTATACACTTACTAAAGCCTTTAAGAAGAAAGTCCAGGAGGTAAAGCCTAGGGTAAGTCTTCTAGATCCTCACTCCAGTTAAAAAAGAGACAATAGCCCTCCTGAAAGTAATTAAGATCTTAGATGGACTAAGACAACGTTTCTGTAACTCACTTATGAGGTCACTGAGACGCTGCCACAGACCTCACTGAAATCTGAACACATAAATCTGCTGCTGCTTCTCTGCCCTCCAGACCCATTGCCATGACGCACAAGGAAGTTATCAGGGGATTTTGGGCATGTAATTCTTACCTCTGTTATCTTGTAGGTGTTTAAAAGAGGCTGTTGGAGTACTTGTTCAAGTACTTTTCCAGAAATCAAGGTTAAGTTGGTGGATCTCTAGCTCCCCAACTCCTCCTCTTTCTTCTTTTTAAGAATATTCACTGTACCGGTCTTCTTGCAGGCTTCTGATTCTCTCCTTTGCAAGTTAACCCCACTTGCAGCACTGAAATACCTTTTTTTTTTTAAAGTATTCTAAAATTAAATTCATAATTCCAACCAATTTGAAAACACCTAAATAATCCAGGTTGGCCTTACCCATTTTCAGATTTCTAGGTTGGGACCTTCCTGATTTATAACTAGTCCTAATTACAGAAATCATCTAATTAGTGTTGAACTTCATATGAAGAAAAGACATTAAACAATTATCTTCAGTGCTGATACGTTGATAGCTTTCTTTCCCCATTGTATAGCAGAGCAGCCTCTTGTAACAGCGATAAAGAATGATATCTAGTTACTGCCAATGGCTCTTAAACATTATATCTTTATTTAGTTCTTTGGCCTTTCTGATTTCGGCTATGTTCCCGCTACACTTCTGTTCTCGTTCTGGGAGCCTGACCTAGTTTCCTCTTATTGCATGATTCTTTATTGCATTTGAGGTCAACGATGAGCTCATGGTTAAACCAATTTAGTCCCCTACTATACTTTCTGAATGGGAGAGCTTGAACTCCTGCCCTTGAGACTCCCCCATGGGCCTGCCAGCTTTCCTGAAGTCACTTTGCGCTCAGCTCACCCTCCCAGGAGATCTTTTCTCCCAATTCTTAAAGTCTATTCCAGTTACCCTCCTGAAAGCTATCTTTTTAAGCTTTGGTGTGATTGTTCACCATATAAAATACACCCGTTTTGCCTTTACAGTCTTCGTAAAAGGCGCATGAACAATCTATCGATAAACACATTTATTTGCATATAATACACGCTTAATAAAACGCAGCAAATAGGAGAAGTAGAAAAACAGTGCTAAGCAGCAGTAAGAGCACATTCTGTGAACACCCAAGTACTTTACTCACCAGTACATGGTTCTGTGCCCATACAATAATTGCCAAAGGCACCAGCATGGAACAGGGACAACGTGTAGTGTTTTGGCCCGAGGAGATACCTAACCAGACAAGTAATCATTCCTACCTCTAACTCAGGCAGTGCTATTTTGAACACTGGCATTTGAAGCAAACTGTGCAAACAGAAGGGAAAAAAAAAACCCTCTTAAGTAATTGATCTAATTAATCAATTTACCAATGCTGCTCTCGCTGAGCATCTTAACATCTGGAGGTGCAGTGAATTTTAACAATGCAGACGGTGCATATTTGCTCACCTTCAGGAAACAATGAACACATAGATCCCTGTCTACAGCAACGAAAAAAAGCCAAGAGCATGAATAAAATGATTCTGCGTGATGTTCTTACACCAGGAACTGAAAATAACGCATGGACTTTCTCAGACTATTCTGCATCAATAAAGACTGAAACAGGAGGACCCACACCACCGTCCCAGTTTAAAGGCTTATTACACTTGCTCTACTCTACTGCAAATAATCTCCCCAGCTATAATGCAATCAGCAATCACACATGTCACCTGGAACCTGCAAAGAAAAATAGAGAAGCTGGGTAAATTCTCACTAACAAGTCAGAGCCTGCTATGCTCCCACCGTGGCCCTTCCTGCCCCATGGATTTTCTTTCCCTGGAGTCATCCATGCGCTGGTCCCTTCTGGCGCGGGAGAAATCTGCCTTTCCAAGAAAGCAATAGAGCATCTCTTTAAGAATTAAACAGCAGCGAGATACTTAGCTCCTTCTCATCTACCATTATTTTGTGCCCTAGTCATGAGTAAAGTTCCCGTTTTCTGGGACTCTGAAATAGAAGATGGTAACGATCCCTTCTTCCTCCACCTCCTACTCCTCGCTCCTATCCTTAGGACATTAACAAGTGGGCTGACTGCCACGTAACTCAAACTTCTCAACAGAAAACATCACTTCCAACTGCTATTTTCATTATTTCCCTGCTTTCCAAAAGAGCACTCTCACACCTTCTTCCTGGTCATCTTCACCTCCTGCCACATTACTCATGTCCTCTCATTCCTCTCCTCGGGCCAGTTACCAGCCTTGGCTTTGGTGAAACCAAATTGGAAGTTGGAATAAGGATCTAACTTCACAATTTAGGCAGCCTCTGTCACCACCAAATGGGAAGATTTCCCATCTTCTTTCAATGTACTTCAATGGCTTAATAGTTCAGGGGGAAAATATCACAGAAGCAGTACGAGCAACTGTTTTTTATCACTTCTTCTGTGATTAAGCATGGGTGCCAAATCCTGGACAAACAAACAAGTTCTTTGGATAAAGGAAAATGGAGAGCCACTTGGGCTGGCCGAATTACAGATGTTGTCAGTGGAGCATCGAAAAAGTTCATCTGGGGATATATACAAAAGTCTTTGCACTTTACAGTCACTGAACGTCCTTTAGCCTCCTCAAAGAGGTCAAGATGAGATCGACAAATAAATACCATTCCAGCAAACGAGTGTATTTATTTTTTCCCAATGTGTTTTTTTTAAGTGCTGGATGAAGCTTGTAAACTCTCTCATGCCGAGTGCTCTTATTTATGCAAAGTTTGCTTGGTCTCAGCCTCCCAGAGACACCTGAAGGGGACACTGGGGTAAGGCAGCCTTGGTGTCCCCCTGCATCCCTTTACAGAGAAACACAGAGCAAAATGAAGCATTAATTTTGAAACCTTCAGGAGAACAAAGCCGAGTAGATTCACTTGTCAGTAATGCCCATACTGATTAATATAAATGCACGTGGTAGCCAATATCAGAGTGCACTACGTGGATTTATTTACATAATTATTTGAGATCTCACCCTCCCCTCTTTGACTTTGATGCTTGGTACATATTTATTCACACAATACTGCACTGCCAAACAAGCCCAATGTTTTCCAGAAAGACATCAGAAGAATTACAATTGTTTGAGTGGTGGTTATTTCAGGATGATACAAAACAAACTCGACTCAAATCCATTTAGCAACTGAAGCGTCTTTCTCAGATCGCAAACAATCTGCCGCTGTCCTTGCGTGGTCACTGACCTTGAGCAGCTCTGAAGTCACTAAGGCAGCTCCAGAAGGAGCTGGCACAGGTAGAATCACAGAATCTTCATGGTCAGGAGGGACCTTTGAGATCGAGTCCATCCACAAAAAAATAAAATAAAATAAACCGAACAAAAAACCACCCCAAACCCACCCACCAACATAAACCAACAATCCCGGGCACTAAAGCATGCCCTGAAGAGCCACATCTACACGTTTCTTAAATACCTCCAGGGCTGGTGACTCCACCACCTCCCTGGGCAG
>JAOTQQ010000007.1:9202490-9299211 GCA_026546715.1 Gallinago undulata
ACCAGCTTGGTGGCTCTCCTCTGGACACGCTCCAGCACCTCAATGTCCTTCCTGTAGTGAGGGGCCCAGAACTGAACGCAGTACTCGAGGTGAGGCCTCACCAGTGCTGAATACAGAGGCACAATGACTTCCCTACTCCTGCTGGCCATGCTGTTCCTCATACAGGCCAGGATGCTGTTGGCCTTCTTGGCCACCGGGGCACACTGCTGGCTCATGTTCAGCCAGCTGTCCCCTAACACTCCCAGGTCCTTTTCTGCCAGGCAGCTCTCCAGCCACTCTGCCCCAAAAGCCTGTAGCGCTGCCCGGGGTTGTTGTGACCGAAATGCAGGACCCGGCATTTGGCCTTATTAAACCTCATCCTGTTGGCCTTGGCCCATTGATCCAACCTCTCCAGATCCCTTTGTAAAGCCTTCCGTGATGGCGACTATGTCATAGCTGTCCTGCCGCCCAGTAGCTTCTAGCTCATCCTCTTTGTTGCATTAGTGTAGATGCACGTAAGCTGGGCTATTGATTTCACCCCTGTCCTTGGCCCTTTACCCTCAGGCCCATCACCGGCAGGCCTGGTTTTATCCCCTTCCCCCTTAACTTCTGTCTTAAAGCTCTGTCCGTGAGCTTTGTTAACTCCTGGCCTGGTAGCCTTTTCCCCTTCTAGGAGAGGGTTTTCCCATTGTTCACTAGCAGGAATTTCTAAACGCCTATCACTTTTCTCACATGAAATGACAGAGTGAGAGTCCACACTAATGCAGCATCCTTCAAGCCCTGGCATGCTTTCCTTAGGTTTAATCCTGACAGGACGTCTTTGGGTTGAGCATTAGTGCTCACCTGAGAAGTCTGTGTGGGGCAGGGATAGCGTGACTGCCTTAAGAAGCCCCACTTGCACAGCCAAGCACTGGGGCCAAGGAACCATCAATGTTTCATCTCCCTCCGACCCCAGATGACAGGAACCACATGGAGATGCTCTGGGGTGGAACTCATGCCCTGCATCCGTAAATGAGCATCACGGTCACATCTTCCACCCCTCCGGAGGGATCCACAGGAAAGCAGAGCAAGCTGCAATATGGGAGGGGGGAATATGTGCTGTTGCTGAGCTTCTGAGATGGCCTCACAGCGCACAGAGGGATGGCAAGGAAATAAATTTCATCCTACAGGTCTAAGGCTTGACCCAAAGCTTATTAAGGTCAGCGGAAAACCTTCCACTGATCTCTCTGAATTTTGATCCAGGCACACAATGCACTAGAGTCTCAACCAGCATCACTATCATTTATTTTTGCCATTGCGACTCCATGTATATAATTAAAGTTGTAGCCATTGGGTCCCTGTGACCTTCCTCCACTAAAGTCCCAGATTGTTTTGGCAAAAAATACGACTTCCAGATTTTCAAAGACCTTCTGATTGTAAGGAAAACAAAGAGTTCACCCAGGATAAAAACAAGAAAACTGAGAAAAAGAAAAATAGACATTAATCCTAAAAATCTGCATTTTGTTACAAAGAAAACAAAACAATACTTTTCTCTACTATTTGGCTAAGAAATTGGTTTGAAAGGTTGTCCTAAAGCATTTTTGTACTTTGACACTTTGTTCTATAGATATTGGCTCAGTGCTTTGGTACCAGAATAACAGACTAAAACACCTTTTTGCACATCATTAATCCTGATCAGAAAATGAAGAATTAGTCAAGTTGCTGGGGAAGATTCCAGTAAACAAATTGAAAAACTTCACTCAGCCAAGGTTTCAAGCAAACCACTTGGGTACCAACGCAAAACACGCAGCACTTGTTTGGCTTAAAAATAAATAAATATTTTTTTTTAGGAACAAAAAAAAACCCCAATGAGATAAATAGATTCAGTTCATGCAAAATTAAACCCTAAATCTGGAAAGATAGGAAGTAGGAAATGGGTGGGAAGAGACAGATAATTCTATACAAACAAAAATATATGTCAAGTAGCCAGAAAAAAGTTCTGAGCTTAGAGAGGAACAGAGGGCCAGATCCTCAGCAGAGATAAATCACCCTGGTTCCATCAAAATCAAGGGAGACCCAGCTCCTCGCACCAGCTGCCAATCTCATCCACCATCCAAACTCTCAACCAACTTGTATTTTGGGTCCTACAAAAAATTTCCTCTTGGAGCATAAAGCCTGTATTTATCCATTGGCCTTAGAAAGTATGCACAGCTGTGACATAAGTAACCCCTGCTCTGTTTTTAAATGTATGCAAACATAAAACGAAGAAGAAAAACGACATTAAAATAATGTTAAGGATTTGGCTCGGGGCCACCAACGCCGGGACATTCCAAGTTAAAGCTGAAACGACATCCTTAACCTTAACTCACCCCATTGTGCCTGGGTATTGCAGCTGCTGAAAGGGGAAAATCAGAGCAGTTACGGTCTGGCGTGTGAATGAGTGCTGAGGGACTCTTAAATCCATGATTATTTGGCTGCCGCACACCACGCACTGGATCCACGTGCTAGCAATCCTTATGCAATCTTCGCTGGGAGAGGAAAAGAAATATCCCTCAGGCTGCATTCGCACAGTGACGAGACTTTTGGAGAAAGTAAAAAGGCCACATTTTTAATTAATGCAAGATCTAGAACCGTGTTGCGAGGAGCAGCAATGGTGTGAATTGCTAACCCAGAGTACCTGTGACCAGTGCACGGACTGGGGAACCTCCGAGGAGCAAGTGATGCTGGGGAAGCAACAGGTGGATCCTTCACCATTCAGTCATTGTTCATTCCAGACCTTTTCAGGAGAGGGTCTTTCTAACAAAAAGGCTATCCTTAACAGAAATGTTTTCATTCAAGGTTTCAATACACCAATCCTAAATTCCCTGAAAGTCAAAACAGCTTTTTGTTTCCAAAAGGAAAATTTGAGACCTTGGACACACCAGGGATTTGGTTGAACTGGACTTTTCTTTTCCATGCAGTTACTAGGTTGGGCATAGGTTCCATCTCCTTTCTCTTCCCTCTGTTTTTTTTTTTTTTTGCTGTTTGGTTTGGGGTTTTTTTTACCCAGTTTATCTCTTCCTTTTTTTCCTACTCCTAAAATAGTAGAAATAAAGATAGAGACCAGCAGAAGAAAGAAAGTAATATTATAAGAAAACAGACTTTGAACACAGAAATCCTCCAAGGTCAAACTCAGCCCATGCCCCAGGAGGGCTGGAAGCTGTAGGTAAAAGCAATAGTAAAAACCTCTTGTACACAGACATCTGCATGCAAAGAGCAACGCGTAAATATTTGTAGTTTACCCTAGTATTCGCTTGACTTAATAAACAACTGTGACAAAGCCATTAAGATAGTCTTTCTGGGTTTTTTTGAAGAAATCTAGATAGTCTTTGTATTTAAATTCTTGGCGAATTGTCAGGCTCAGGCTACCAAGGTCCCCTCTGGCCCTGATTTTCGGCAGTTCTCTGGCTGGGCACACGTACACACATACCTATGGCCTTAGCACATCCAAAAAGCTCTGAACCTATTTGGGACAGCCACTGAGAGTTGGAGCTAAGGTGCAAACTGCTGCTGTGATAATCTCCAGGACCTTGTTTCTGCAGGCAGCTTTGCCACCGCCTCAAGCAGCCAATGGTGTCCACCACCGGGTAGAAATCCTTGGTCCCGGTCTCTCTTTGCCTTGAGTGTAAGAGAGAATACTGCCCAAAAGCTGTATTTTTCAACTCGGTGTTTCATCACGCAGGAGAATGCACAATAAAAGGTATATGCACTATTTTTAGAGAACGTATTACTGTGTCAGAGCCTCTCTGCTCCACCAGGGATAGGAAAATAGCTGACTTGGTACTATAAACTCTTCCTATTTCTCTGCTTGCACACTGCTGGTAGATTTATGCCTATGTAAACTCAGCCCTGCTCTCAGAGGTGAGAAGAGACAAGGAGGAATGAAAAGACCCGAGAGGCTGATGTTTTGCTTTGCCACAGCCTTCATCTGGATCATGCCCCTTTGAGCACCACGGCAAACCAGAGTAAATCTGAGTAACCCACAGAACGGGGAGGGCCCAGGTGTCTCCATCGGCCCCACCAGGAGAGTACCATCTTTAAGAAAGCTTTAAAGTGACCCCAGGACACAGCTCTGGTGATCTTCTGTAACAAGATGGACAGTCAAATGGAATCAAAATGCTCACAGGCAGGTTCAGGGGCGTCTGTCAGGCTACACATTTACCAAGGACTAGTTTGGTCACTGAAAAGACTCAGGCAGTTCCTCCACCATCTTCTCACCATTCTCACTCCCCAGGCTTTTTCTCAGCTGCTGCTGACAACACTTTGTTTCAACGTGAAGGTAGTGGAATGGCACAAGGACAGATTACAATAATAATTTAATCATAAAAAATAAGCTCCATTGGAAAATAGTGATGAGTGGCCATATTTAACTGCCTGGCTATTATGTTTGATTAAAGTACAGTGCAAAAATATTAATTAATTGGGCTAGTTACACAGACAGCTTTATGTCCTGCAGCAATTCATGTAATGAATTGATTTTTAGCTAAGTGAGACACTGCAGGCTGGAGAAAAGGAGAAACTGGAAATAATGCCTAAATGCATTATGTATTCTAAGCCTGAAGTTATAACGTACGTGTGGCATAAAATGCTGGGGAGAAACACAGAGAACAGTCCCTTCAGTGGGAGAACGAAACCTAATTCATTTAGTCCCTTTGAATATTTAAACTCCTCCATTTCACATTCGTGTAGTTTCACTCTCACTAACACCACATGCTGGGCAGACTTCAATATGAAAACCCCCAAAATAAACTTACAATATGGCAACAGGTTAAAGAAGCTTTTAAATGGAAATGCCTCCAGCTGAAATAAGAGACAGTTGTATTTCAGCTCCCAACACACGACTCTGCACAACCAAAGTCACTTCCAAAAATAACAGCACCTTGTACCATTCTTTACAAGCAGAGCCAGAGAAAAAAAGGTTATATAGATAGAAACTGGAGGCAGGTCGCTAAATCAAGTCTAATGGTTTTGTACTGTGATTCCAGCGAGATCCTGCCGGTTGTGTCTCACAGCGGGGCTGCTGTACAAAGAGCCCACGGGTGGCTGATGGAGAGCCTGCACCCACCTCTCCCATGCCATCCGTGTGTGGGTCGCTGTCCCCAAAGCCACCCACAACAGCTGGCAGCGAGGACAAGCCCAGCCAGTGAGCTGCTGGGGTAGCAGAGCACACACACACACTGGGATGGGGCTACATTTACACCCCGATGCAACTCCTTGATCTGCTGTGGAACTTGGGATCAGGAAGACTGCTCTGGGCTCTAATTGTTAAGAGCAGCTTACAGCAAACAGGGGGAGATGGATGAGGAACGATGAGAAAAGCTTCAGGACTCTCTGGCATTGATGGGAAAAGACTCTTTATCAGGGAGTGGAGTGATAGGGTGAGGGGTAATGGTGAGAGGTAAACTGAAAGAGGGGAGTTTTAGATAAGATATTAGGAAGAAATTCTTCACTCTGAGGGTGGCGAGACCCTGGCCCAGGTTGCCCAGAGAAGATGTGGCTGCCCCATCCCTGGAGGGGTTCAAGGCCAGGTTAGACAAGGCTTGGAGCAACCTGCTCTGGTGGGAGGTGTCCCTGCCCAGGGCACAAGGTTGGAACTCAATGATCTGTCCCTTCCAAACGATTCTATGATTCTCTGATAATACAGGAAGAAAGAAGATGACAGAACAGATATGCCTGTTCTGGGCAGAAGGCAGCTGCCTTCCTGCCTCATTGATAAACCTACCTCAATACTGCCTGTGCTGCTTATGAGGACGTAGCCTTTTGAGGGGAAATAATAAACACCGAGTGGCCAAAGAGAAAGGCGAGGCGTTTCAGAAGAAAGCAAGCACTCATGTGAAAACTGTCACAGCTACTTAGGAAATTGAAAATGTTTTCCATCCTTGCCTGAACGATGATTTCCAGATTTTAATTATTTCCCAATTGTCTCCAAGAAGGATACACGGCCACCAACCTCATTTGGGTCTGAGGAAATAAGATGACTGTCAACTGCACAGAATAGATCTGATCAGATTAAGAGATATTTCGGATATTGAGCACAAGAATTTGATAAGGGAGCTGGAACAGTGTATGTTTGGATACGTGCAAAACGCCAGAGTATTTCTGCAGGATCTTGCCTACTTCACTGTGATGCTTGCACTGAGACATGAGAACAAACAGTTGGGGGACATTTACCCCTCTACTCAGCTCTTTTCACTATTTGCACTCCCAGCACCTGCATAAAACAACAGCCGGGTTCAAATCATCTGAGTAGATCTGAAATTCATTGTAACAAAAATGAAAGAACAGAATAGAGCCTTAAGTTAGTTATATTAACCTAGAAATGGGGCTCCAGCATAATTTTAGAGGGAAAACCAAGGTCAGTAAGATGAGGCTGAGCTGGACTGAGCTCAGAGGAGAACGATGAGGATGGTAATGGACCATACTCCAGAGCCCACGAAGCCCATCAGAGAGAGCTGAGTTTGATCTACCTGGGGCTAAAGGGACATCTCATCAGCCTTCAAGCACCTAACAGGGGAGCTAAGGAGCAGAGAGAGACGTTTCTTCTTAGAGGTGCACAGACAAAGAGCAAAAGGAACCATGCAGGTTGCAGGAAGAGAAATTCCAGCTAGAAAAGGAGTGAAAATAACCATAAGAGCAAATACTGGAACAGACTGCCCAGAGAGACTGCAATCTCTACCCTCAAAGACACCCAAACCCCAACTGCACAAAGCCCTAAGCAACCCATCTAACTTCAGACTTAGCCCTGCTGTGAGCAGAGGGGTTGGGCCACAAACACCCAGACGTGCCCCCTCACACCCATCCCAGTTATTCTGTGATAAATTTCATCCTCTCTTGAGACAGTATTTTTCCTAAAAGAAGAGGCAGTCAGTCGTCTAGCATCAGAAATCAATTTTTAAAAATGCTCCAACTTGAATACAAACACAATATGATAAAAAGGGATTTGGGTTTTTTTTGTAAGTCAGAGCATACAGTGGTGTCTCTGATGGTGAGCACACTTAGCAGAAGGCCCCGTGAAATCAGAGTATTCTTTCTAGTGGAATTTGACCCCTTTGGCTTGGTGATGCAGACAGAACAAACACAAGCAACTGAGAAGAGATAGGCAGAGAAACTCAACTTCAACCTGTTCTTCACAATGGCCACGGGGTGAGTTCAGATCTTCTCCGAGCAGGGACAGCACAAAGTCCACAACTGCGTGGGCAGATGCTGGCCCAATTCCACCAAGGGGGAAAGTTTATGGAGTAAGTGAATGTTGCTGGTGGCTCAGCATCTCGTGAGTTTGAATAGAAAGCAAACAGAAAAGCTTCAGCCCTTAACAGTGTCCTGCAGTAGGCTTTCACAGATATATATATATATATATATAACACACAGTGCAGCAGAGGAATGCAGTGATCACTGTCCATTGCACAACCTCTGCTTCCTACACCCTCCTCCTCAAGCAAGGCATTCATTCCCCAGAGGAATTTTCCAGTCTGCAGAGCAAAACAAGCCAAGAATGTGTTAAAACAGGTGTTTCAATCAGCTCTGGGTACAATCTTAGTACAACTGTGGTTAAAAATATTTGGGAATGATGTAATAAAAAGATAATAAGTTCTTGCTGTATATTCCCCTCCACCCACACAGTAAGATCATGGATGTGGAGGCTGTTGGTTGTTCTCTCTTTCCATAACATACACACTCAGGTTCAAGGGCCAGAGACAGCACTGACTTTTGCCAAATTAGGCTAAAATGGCCCAGGATGTTGAGGAATCAGCAATGGCAAGTCCAAACTTTGAAGACAGCAGGAAGTTTGTGATAACACAGCACTGTCTGGGTCCACTCCTCTGCTGGGTGTCAGCGCCAAAAAAAAGTAACCAACAACCAACAAACAAAGCATTTGCAGTTGGGAAGCTGTTTCACTGGCAGAGAATAAGGAGGCAACCAGTCAAACACACCAGGGCATTCATTTCCAGCCCCTGCACACTTCAGTCTCACCAGCGATACATATCCCTTAAACACAAACTCATCCTCTTTCTCCAGTCCCACTTGTGATGGCACAAAGAGGTGCTGCTACCTTGCCTGGTTAACAAGGAGTGTGCTGAAACTCCCCTCGCTACCCCTGCTGATGGAACCCTAATACTGCCTAACCGATGATGTCCATGGATGTAATTTAGGAAGGATAAGAGCTCTCCGTATTCTCTCTACCTATCACTGGGTATGAAATCCCTGTGGGGTTTGCAGTGCATTTTCCTGTGGTGTGAGGTTTGCTAGGAAGTCAAAGTGCACCCCAAAATCAGTACCGAGGTATTCCATGCATTATTACTGCTCTATTTGTCACCTCCATAAACTGAGCTATAACGTGGTTTGTGATGGCAAAGAGCTGAGGGAGGCTCTCAGCACAACAAGCACAATACAAAAGCCGTTCCAGCTGAAATGAAGTCTGTTAATAGACAGCCCAGATCATTTCCATCCTCTTCCCTGATCTTAAGAAAGACCAGACTGCTTCACTTGGAAAATATCACATCACTTTACATTCCACTCTTCCCAGCTATAAATCATTGTTAAAGACCTACCTGATTTAAATTTGGAGAGCATCCATCTGTCAAGTTCCACATCTCAAGCACCTTTTGTGCCAAACACCCCCAGGTGTTCTTATCAAATACTCACATTAACAGCTCAATTAATTATGAGTTAGCCAGATCAAACAGGCCAGTCTCTAGCTTGGCAGGCATCTGATGTTCAGATATCCTACCTATGCAAACTTTACAAAGTCAAGCAAATTCAAATTCCAGAGGGCTCGGATCAATAACACATTAAGATGCTGTGCTTATCTCTTCACTCGAAAAAACTCATGAGAGAGAGTGTGTAGAATCCGCTGTTTGTCAATTCATCTATGGAATTAAAAGAGAAAACCAATTCACTAGACCTTAACTGCTTGATACGGTGGTAAAGGACACAAACTCCATGAAGCCAACAGAAAGCAGTAAGCAGTACCTGTTTTGGAATGACCACAGGGATGTAAGCCCTTTCCAGCTGCTCAGTATCTCAGAGGACAAGACATTTCCTAACAGGCAAAGGATCTGCTAAGAAGTTTGGACTCACAGCTCTGCTACTGTCTCTGCAAATCTCAGCCTAGCTAGAGAGAGAAGTTCCATAAGGAGGTTTTTTGGTCCAGCACTTTCATCAGTCTTCCCCACCTGAGAAATACTCCTGGGAGCATTTCTCTAAGTGTTCACCGAAGCTTCACAAACCCAATAAAACCATCTGCTTTCTGAGCCCTTCCCATTCACTCTCTGGGCTAACGATGCTGGGAAGGCGTGTAACACATTGCCCCAAATTTAAGCTCTGTGCATGAGATGACATTCAAGCTTCTGCAGATATCTATTGCTTATTGCTTTGGGGTCCTTATAAACCCTTAAGGGTCACATAGTTTGGGATATACCTGTGTTTAGAGAAGAGGCCAGATAAAAGCCACAGTATTAATCTTGGCTGCAAAGAAATGGGAGAAAAAACCCATACATTGGGATACAAAGCCAGAAGTCCTCAGGACTGCAGAGTTCTGGGTCTCAGACCTATTCTGAAGTTTGAGGATCTCTTCCAGCTCATGCTTTTAATTGCTTGAGCTTTGTGAACTCAGATTTGTCAACTGCAAATCTGTAGTTCAGCAAGCCCTTGTGCATATATTTTCTTGTTGTTAATGACGTAGGCTTTTATTTATTTAAAACTAAGGAACTGAGTCACAGGTGCCTCAGCTAGAATAGTACTTAGCATTTATGGCGAATAACGCTTCCCAGCTTCCCGGCATATTACAGGCAAAGACTAATCAATCTTCCCAGCATATATATGAGATAAGAAAGTATTATCTTAGTAATGTATTATTGGCCAGATCTCACATGTCTAGGAGTACTGAGCAATATCCCTTCATTCTAGTCACTCTATTGAATTGCACTAAGAAAAAAATCTCAGGGGAAATCACAACTGCTTACAGATTTGCATAATCTGTCACTTTGTTTTGTACCTCTCGGTTCACAAGAGCTAAAGGTAGAGTTTTTGCGGGGACTTAAGGAGGGAGTGTGGTTTGTGGGCAGCCACAGCAGCACATGGTCTGTACCCTGCTCGGGCTTTGAATCCCTCACGGGCAGCCTCCAAACGGCTTCTCTGGGAGCCACGTTCACCTCTCGCCGAGACCCAAGCAGTTGGGCATATTCCAGCAAACAAGGTCCGCTGCTGGCCAAGGAGCACACCTGAACTGACCTCAGCTGAGCTGCTGGACAGTGTGCAGATCACAACTGCATTCTCAAGATGGTCCTTGGGCAGGCCTCCAAATGCAGTTCCACAGGTCACACTTCCATCTCTCTGCAGATTCACTCCAGCTTCCAAATATACGTATTTTAACATAGAGACCTACTTCCATACCTCATCAACCTATCCAGAAAACTGGAGGGGTTGAAGAAGCCTGCAGACACTTTTAAACAATTATGTGCTTTATTGCAGCTAGAAATACTTAATTTGATGATGCTCACAGTGTCCTAAATATTTACTTTTTAATTCCCCAGAAGCAAAAGTATAAAGAATATATAACAACTAGCAGGCAAAGCAAGGTCAGGTGTTGGCCAAGATCATACAGGGATTCTGTGGCAGAGCAACCATCTGAATCCAAGGCACCAGGGTTCATTTCTGTGAACAACATCATCCTTCTTCCCAATTCAGATGATTTGGTGCCACCACTATTTACTGTTTAAATGCAATCATATGCCAGAGTGCTTTGGTGGATCTGGACCTTCTGACTGACCCTCACCATTGCCAGCTGCGTGCTGAGATAGAGAATGAAACACAGAAAGGCTGGAAACAGCAAGTGAGTCTAAGGTATTTCTATGGCTAATTCTTGCCCAAAAATGTGGACTCCCCAGTGGGTGTCTTGAAAACTCCAGCTCAAAGATTGCACAACAGGGCATCAAACCAGCTTGGACCAGAGATAGTTTCTCTGCCTTAGAGTCATTAGAGAAAGAGAGAAGATCCTCCACAGGGCGATTCAGAGCTCCGACAGGTCCTTAAATCTCTTTGTAAGAAGTACATTTACGATGGCAAAAGACAGAGAGTCACAAACATGCTAATTCCACCAGAAGCATCAATTTTGACTGCCACAGGAAAATAAGTCAAGTGAAATGAAAATAAAAGGCAATAATTTCTTGTTAAGTTTAGCTTTTCCTCACTCTTGGTTATTTGTTTTATGATGCATTGTCTGTTATGATCTTTCACTAAGAACCTCTACTTCATCCACAAGGGCTTCCGTCATGGCTGAAAGTACCATGGTAATTGTTTTCCTCTTCCATTATCATTTATCTTTCATAAAGAGGTGTTAACTATGACACTTGCATTCGAAAGGCAGTTTTT
This sequence comes from Gallinago undulata, assembly GCA_026546715.1. NCBI lineage: Eukaryota > Metazoa > Chordata > Aves > Charadriiformes > Scolopacidae > Gallinago > Gallinago undulata. The sequence continues at coordinate 9,213,858 of JAOTQQ010000007.1, forward strand.
CTTATTGAAAGCTTAGCTTCAGAATAATGGGAAAGATTAGCATACCTTTAAATTGTCTCATTTCTTTACAAAAACATGACAGATAAAAGATATTTCACAGAGTGGATTCACTCATTTTAAGTACTGCATATAATTAAGTGAAGTAGAGCACCTATATTTCTTAAAGGATGCTTCTGAGTTTCCCACCTATAGGTGACTCTCAAGAGCCTCAGTCTTCAGTTTTCTGGTCTCCAACACACAGCCCTGGAAGACGTTCAAACTTTTTACAAAACTCTGGAGTTAAAAAAAAAAAAAAAAAAAAAAGGACATTATCATAGAATCATAGAATCATTTCAGTTGGAAAAGACCCTTGGGATCATCGAGTCCAACCATCTACCCTACTCTACAAAGTTCTCCCCTACACCATATGCCCCAACACCACATCTAAATGACTCTTAAACATGTCCAGGGATGGGGACTCAACCACCTCCCTGGGCAGCCTATTCCAATGCCCGACCACTCTTTGTGAAAAATTCTTTCCTAATGTTCAGTCTAAACCTACCCTGTTGGAGCTTGAAGTCATTCCCTCTCATTCTGTCACTAATTACCTGAGAAGAGACCAGCACCAACCCCTTACAGTATCTATGTCTCTAAGAAAAATACAAAGGCCAAAAAACTTCTTGAAATGAAACGAATAGGGTATCTTTTTCTTCACAACCAAAGATTGTAATGACCACAAGTGAGCCTTTCCACACACATACCCTTTTTAAGTCTGTCTTTTAATCAAAAAATCTGAGAAGAAATCTTCTTCAAATTACCTTTTTCTTTTCTGTTTGAGGTTGTTTGCTTCTGTCTACGGGAGGGGAAAATTGAGGTTGCACCACTTGAGCAGCAGCTTAGTGCAAACCCTAACTAGATATATCAGATTTGTAAGAACGAGATAGATGGAATGTGATTCATCCATGAAGCTTCTCCAAGGCATCTAAGCAGCACATTTCCTCTGGCAAATCTGAAATCCCCATGTCTACTCAACACAAAAAAACAATGCAAAACTATTTGCCACAATGACTCCTAAACATAAAGAAAACAAAATGAATGATAACCAGGGAAAAGTGACAAATTTTAAGTTGTAAATTGCATCTTCTTATGGAAAAGCGAAGACAATAAAATTTTACTTGCTTACAGACACAGCAGACAGGAGCAGGAATCACAGTTTATAGAACATCAGCCTTTAAAAGATGCTTCATGCATCAAAGTTCACCGCTAATAATTTTCTTCAATTGACATCACGAGGGTGAAAGCGAGGAGCTCGGATGCAAAACTGACTGCATGCAAAGTGGTTTCAGACACAGAACACGAGCAAACTAAAAAGGAGATTATATTTTCTTTCCCTACCCCTTCACAATCTCTATCCCTGTGAAGGTCATTTGTACAAAGTAGGGCAAGTTTTCCCGACAGATGTACGATTTTCAAGAGGGCACTGAGTCTCTCACCGCATCTTTGTTTCTGCTTCGTGAACATCGCGTTACACAGTTCTAAGGCACAACGCATTGTAATTTTTAACAATAGGATGAAAAATTACTTGGATTGTAAACGCTTTGGAGCAGGGGACAACTCTTCACATTTGTACAGTGCCAAGTGCAACGGGGGTCTTGGCCGTGGTGGAAGGCCCTCAGAGTTACAACATTAAAATTTATTAATGTCCTATAGAAGTCCGGGTTTCAGAAACGTCAAACACCTGCAGCTCTCATTAGCATAACGGGGCAGTATGGTATTAATTATTGTCATGCCTAAAATGCTTTGGTTGCCCAATCAGGGAGCAGAAATGATCCCACGTCACTTGGGCAACCAACCACACCACGGACGGTGGGAATAGAAAACAGATTCAAGCCTGAAGCCTGAACACGACCCCTCCAAGCTGCCTCCCAGTAATTGCAAAACAACAAACGCTCTGAAAGCAAAGCAGGGTTGATTTGCAACTACTTAACAACTATAAAGGCATTAAGTTGCTAATACTGTTTGTAATGAGCATCTTGGCCAATGCTCGTCTTGAGCGCTCTCCTGCAAACAGCGGAGTCAAGCTGCAGCTTGGCTGAATTCTTCCTCACATCCCTACCTCACAATTTCATTATTTGTAGTAAGTCAAATGCTGAGCTGGAATAAGTCAGAGCAGACTCATTAATCTATGGAAATACACTAATTTTTACCAGCTGAAGATTAGCACCAGAAGTCTTTGCTGTCTGTGATAAATGTTAACTACATGACAAATTACTTAAATCAACAGAACCAACGCTGGCTTTCTTGAAACATAAAATATTTATCACTCCTTCTACTCTGCATTTCCAGAAAATTTGAATTGTTTTCACAGAGCTAAAGCTCATGTCCCGCTTTTTCCCTCTGGACTCCCTTATTCCCAGCCCAGCAGAGCTGGCACGTGTGCTGCGCTCCCCCCACAGAGGTGTCCTGGAACCCCACAGGCTAGAAGACACTGGCCATGCAAGGGTGCCCTCTCTTGTACAAGGAGCATCAGTTTTCATTCTGCTTCATCTAAAGCCTGGAAAAGAGCAGAGTCAACAGTTTCTGTGGCTCCGAGTTGTTAAGCAAGTCACAGTTCCAGATAGATAATGTCATTAAAAGGAATTAGAAAGATCACCCGAGAATGAAATGAATAGGAAGAAAAGCCTGGATGGGCAGTGAGGGGAGGAGGAATCATATGTTTGACTCCAGAGACTTCATGGTAATTTCTCATTGCGTTTTCTTCAGCGCTAAAAATTATTAAGGTATGGGGCTCTTTTGGCAAGCTGCTTTGGTTTATCTCTTTCTTGAAATTTCCTTACAATTTCTGTAGAATGTAGAATTAGTGAAAAAAACCCATTCCTTGCCCAGTGCTAAGATACTGCTGCCAGCAGACCTCTGCAGTGGGACAGAAGCCACCCTTTATGGCTTTCAGCTTTACATTACTCTGCTGTCCTACGTGCTTGTCTTTCAGTGTGTAGAGAAGAGCTTGATACGCACCCTTAAATGGTAACATCACACATTTAGTGGGTAAAGGGAAAGAGTAAAAACACTCTGGACCTCTGAATGTGCAACTTAGTACAACAGAATCAGAAATTTTCTGGAAGTGCTGAGGTTGAGGGAGTAATTCACCTTCTCCAGTCAGGGAGCTCCCTGGAGCTGGAGCAACTTCAAGGCCTGTTCTACCACACAAGTAACTTGAACAATCCACTCTCTGTCACCAAGTGGTGTCCATCAAGCATTCCAGCCTATTAGGCTCCAACAAACTCTGATGGTGTCAAGAAATAAAAGATGAGTCCTAGGATTCCACTAAGTTATAAGTAATATGACTCATCTGAAGGTTGAGTTATGGACAAAAAAGGTTCAAGCAACAATAAATAAGCAAGAAAAATACACCCAAAGCAGCATTGTATACATAGTAATAGAGAGAAGAAACAATAACACCAAGTTACCACTCAGCAACAGTATTCTCTCTACCAGTCAGCGCATTCTCTGCTTTGATGAGATCATCTCCATAACTTAAGATACCTTTTTATTATTAATGCCATTATCGCTTCAGAACATACTAAGCATTTTAGAGAACAAATGAAGTCTTTGCTCAGATGGATGTTCCATACGGCTTATGATTCAATGACACCGCCCTGACCATTAGGCTCACCAAAGGAACACACTTGAATATCCACCCAACCTTCTGCCCCCCAGCTGGGACTGCAAGGCAGTCAGCCCTTCAGTGCCCATCCTTCCTCGCATCCCAGGAATGCCGCAGGAACCGAGGCAGCTGGCAAAACTGGAAAGCAACAGAGGAAAGGAAAACAGAGAAATAACTAACCACAGTTTTGTGAGCCTCAAACAATCAGAACAGAAAACAAAAGAGGAAACGATAGGCGTTTTGGATGAGCCTTACTCTGTGTTTGTTATGATTTTTCTACTCGTCTGCCAAACCTCATGCTACCCCTAGTGTCGAGCCACGTTGAGTTGCAGCTCAGCATCTCGGCAAAGGTTATCGAGTTCTGGAAGCCTCAGACATGGCCAACTCGAAGCTGCCCAGCAGAGTTTCATCTCTGGGTGAGGGAACGGGATGATTCCCCAGCCCCAGAGGAAAAATGTGAACCTTCACCCATGGAAAGGAATTCCCCTTAATGTACAGTCTGTAGGGAGAGCCCTCCACCCCGACTCCTGGCCGCTGGCAGTAGGCTGAGGGATAGCATCATGCCCTGCCCTGGCCTTTATATGGTCAACGTGGGAAATGACTAATGGAAACCACCATTTTTGGCTTCTCTCAAAAGCAGCTAAGAATAACAAATAGCTATGTCAATCCGCAATTCTGACTAGAGTAAGAAACCCCCCAGAGGATAAGAAAACATGAAAACTGCGGGGACACATCAAGCGGATTCCCCTAACGACATCCCCGCTCCTCCTTGGAAATTCTTCCTTTTTCAGAAACAAGAGTCCCAGGGTAAACTTGCTACGATGGCGCCTCTCCCCATTGAAAATAGACACATTCCTGCGAGTCCCTGAAGGAAACGGGATAAAAAATAAACACACACGAGACATCAGTACTCAGGGGCAAAGGGAATAGAACCAGAATGGAATATTTGTAAAGAAAAATATATAGGGAAAAGGACTTTGCCTCTGACGTACAGCATTTGAATGAGAAAGATGGCTGCTAGATAACTCCCATAGTCTTCCTATAAGGGAATTAAAAGACAGACATAGTAAAATCTATTGAAAAAAAAAGATTAATACAGATAAAGTACAGATAAAATAAAAAGTCGATTGAAAAAAAATCTTCCAGAAATTATACCAAAGAACCCCCAGGTGCTAGGAAAACGCTACAGGCTGTGGCCAGGTCATTGCAGAGACACACAGGACCAGGCAGACACAGAGGACTCATTTTTCCCCGACATCCCAGTGCCATCCTGGTGCTGCCACCACTGGGGTGCCATGGGGCCAGCAGAGCTGCTGTGAGCCATGGCCACACCAGTGGGTGAGGAGGCAACCTCACAGCTCCTCTGCCCTCCCAAATACCAGGGAGGATGTCTGGCACAACACAGCTTGGAGTATGAATGAATAAGTTCCTTCTGTGAGCAGCACTTCTCAATCCAGTCATATTTATTCTACGAGGATATTCCTTACTCCATTTTGCTCTCAAACAGAAACTGCTGCTCAGCACCAGTATGAGACCACGTTAAAGATCCAAAGCTTCCAGTCCTCAGCCAGCACCCTCCCACCTCATGCTGCGGGTGGTGGTTACTCATGCACCTTCCCACAAGACCGATGTTGGTACAACTCCTTTGTAGCCTAAAAAAAGGTGATTCTTGCCACGACAGACCACATGTGCATTATAGGCTGCCCAGGGAGGTGGTGGAGTCTCCATCTCTGGAGACATGCAAAACCCACCTGGACACGTTCCTGTGCAACCTGCTCTGGGGCACACACGGCATCGCTGGCTCTCCAGGGAGGCTGCTGGGGTAGGGGCCATAATGCAGGAAACCCCCACCAGCTCCCCCTCCACCTTCTCTGGAGCCCTTTACCCTGTGAATATCACCATCTTATTCTAGCTTTGTCAAGGCTGCTAAAATAGTGATTCCAAATACATGCATGTCTTTTCTAACAACATTATCCTCCCTTCAGTTGGGGCAGGAGATGACAGACGGGTATTTTTATAAGCATTGTTCAAGTGCAGTCCTTCCTCATAATGGACAGGATTATTTTTTTTAATTTCCTACTACGCACACCACCACGCTTACCCGCTTTGCAAAGACGAATAGCTGAGTCAACTCTGCTGGGATTCAACCCCCTAGGCCTAAACATCGTGAGTGCTTCCATCTCCCTCATTATCTAAAACAATTAGTAGGGAGAGGAGAAAGCTGCATTAGACCTGGCAGTTTCCTATTCTCATCCCTCGGTACAACATCTCTCAGAAACGCCAGTATTTCCGTGAGCTGATCTTAAAGCCGCAGATATTGGATCCAGACACTGATTCATATTGCTATCAATTCCCCTGGCTTGAAGCTGGTCAGAGGAAGTGATGCAGCTCAGAGACATCAATAAAGGAGGCTCAAATGCAGCGCTTTGTTTCAAATCTGCCTGGCAAAGCCCCAGAGTTTGAGAGAAGGGCATTCTCAGCTCCTCCAGTTGGGTTCATCTCTACTGTACTCACCTCAACACCCATCGTCAGAACCAGGACAATTAAAAATTCAGTAACTTCAAACCCAAAAAGCACCTTGATTCCAGGGAGAAAAGGCCTAGCTACAATTCAAAAGCAGCTCAGGGCACAGGACAACGACTGCAACAGCTGAAGTGTTTCTGAGACTTTTGTTCAGGTTCACCTAAAAACCTGTGTACTGAAGCTAGGAATAGAACAACAGGCTACAGCCTGATATTCTTGATTAAGTATATGTTTAGGGACTTTGAAGCTGTGATAAAAAGTGAGTTTTAATCCCATTCAGAGGAATAAAACCACTTAAGTAGTGTCTTTCTTGGAAGCCCAAGCTATTTCTGAAGCTAAGCAAGTGATAAGTGTATTGCTTAAAATTGCCCCTTTCTGCATTTAGAGTTGGTACGTGCAAAATAGCGTCTTTGTTTCTCAGTGAAGGCTTTATGTCCAGCTATAATTTACTACCTTGGAAACTACTGTCAGGAGAGCAAAGGGATGCTACAGAGGCTGTCAAGAAAGAGTGTCAATCTTGAGAACGTGTCTCATTAACCTCCCCGTGAGGACTGGAACAACGTGGGTCCTTTCTAACTTATTCTCAGGCCTCAGGGAAGAAGATCTCCAGCCAGACCTTTAGCTGAAAGGTAGAAGGCTTTGAGGTCGCTCTTCTGGACCTGGGACAACTGGGAAGCAGGTTACCTTTTCTTCGGAAAAGGGCTGAGGAGGCAGCAAGCAGGATATGGAGTTGGCCTGTGGTTTGCTAATTCTCTGCAGATTCCCCAATCTCTTTTATTACCAGGACTTAAGGCTGCACAACGCACAGCCAAGAGGGATTTGAACTTCACTCAGCAAACCAGCTGACTTTGACAGGAATTACTCAAAGTTCACGTAAGGGCTGTAGGACTGGACAGAAAGAGGGGAAAGAGTGGAGGAGGATATTGCATTCTTGGATGTAAGTTGTTGGCTAAAGAATATATGAGATGTGAATAGCCACTTAAGAGCACATTCAGGCTGCCTAGATTTCTCCCGAGTCCTTCTGCCTCTTGGCTGGCTTCAGATTCAGGTCTTCAGATCTTCCTTTGGGCCTCAAGAGGATTTCAGTAGGGCCTGGATTTTGATATAGCCTAGGCAGAGAGATGTAGGTGAAATTTAAACTCTGGATAAAAGTCTAAATGGATCGTTATTTTAACCTGCCCAGGAAGGGCTGTTTACTCTTAAGGGAATGCTTAAGAGTAGAGCCTTACACATTTAACAGCTTCATCTGCTTAACAATAAGGTGAACTTATTACTAGTCTGTGCAGACTCTACTGTTGGTGGAGAAACTTCATTATGGCCATCCTTAGAATATTTTTCACACGTCTTTGCTTCACATTAGTGTATTTTCTAGATAAACAGTAAAACAGAATTGATATTACCCATTCCACAGCAGAAGAAAGGGTAAAGACTTTGTGCTTAAGTTGTTAAACTTCCCTGCAAGCTCTGTAAGGTGCTTCACCAGAAGGGCAGATCAGGCAGTGATAATTCACGTTGAGCTGTAGAATGAGACCAGTTTGGGAGCAAGGGGGTATTGGTCTTCTAAATCTTAGGTAGAAAAAAAGCAGAATAGGGTCAGGTTATGAACGAAATATAGGAAAATATATCAACCAGCACAGTTTATGCTTAACACCAGTGCAAATCTTCACCTAGACGCAGACTCAGACCTTAGGTGAATGCAGATGCATTGATCCTTAACATATGGGGGCCATAGGATGCACAAGGAAGATGTGACTCAGCATTCCTGGCCGGCCTCAGCTCTCCCAGGACTTTATGGATATCAGGAAGTTTGACAGCCCTGAGTTCAGGGCCACTGTACCAGAACTTGAAAATAATATATGCTTTGGGAAGATTTGTTTTGCAGTTTTGATTTCCATCCCAAGTAGAAAGCGCTAAAAGAAAAGCATTCTAAAAGAGGTGATGCTTATCACTGTTTGTACACACTGGCATCCATTATTCGCCAGATGCTTTCCATTAATTTAAGGAGATGAAACCCTGCTCTACAGAACTCACTGCTGAACAACAGACAGGCATATGATAGGCAGAAGAGGGAAAAAAAGGTGACTATATTTGCTTCACAGTAATCACCATTTTAAGTGTGAGTCTCTACAGAAATAAATCCGTTATAACGATGGGGAGAGGTGTTAGAGCGAAGATACACAAGGTCCCTTTCATCTTGTTTTCTTGAGCACTGAAACCAGCAAAGCAGGAGCTGCAAAGATTAATCCTGCATACATCCAGAGCCTCAGATTCACTTTGTGCACCCTGCACCGAAGCCTGGACTACTAAAGTGCACATCTGTCAGCCCTTGAGCTACCTGGAATAAAGCTAATGCTGTACTCTCTGCTTCCATAACGGAGTCTCTTTCAACATGGATGGAAGAGGTAACTTGTAGTTACTGCACTGAATCCACTCTGCAAGCTCTGTTCAGCTTACCTTCAATTGACTTATTTTTGTGTCCATATTTCTCTATCCCAGACAGCAGGATCTGGCTCAGAAGAATTAAAAAAAAAAAAAACCCACCACAAAACCACACACAACAAAAAACAAACAAACAAAAAACCCCAAAAACAAAAGTCCCAAATTCAAATTGCCTTTCTCTAACCATTCTAGCACACAGGGAGCCTCCACCACCATCAGAAGTTGCCCAGCAGGTAGGTTGGATGCTTTACAAGGGAAAGACTTTTGCCTCTGGCACTTGATGCATTTCAGGCCTCTTTCCAAGAGCAGGTGAGAAGCATCTCTCTTCCCTGGCCCTCCTCGCCAAGAGGAGAATGGCTGCTGAGAAGAGAGAGCTGTGCTGGCCCATTTGGATAATTGATGCTACAATAAAAGTGTTGGCCTGGTTCCTGCGGAAGGCTCCGCATTGCGCCCAGATACCAGGGGCTTCTTTTAGTGTTCGTGCTCATTGGGTCCTTCTAGGGCTCTTTTATGAGAACTGTACAGACAGGGATTCATTTCCTCCCAGGTATATAAGACAGTGCCATTAGTAAAATTATTTCTTCTTCAACCCAGAAGGCTTTAAAGGAACCATGTGTGATGGACATTACCCTCTGCAGACCTCTCCCACGCTGCTGGGCCTTCTCAAATACAACCAGCTTCACCAGATCTCCAGTGTGGAGTCTCCTGGCATTCCCAGTGTGAGGGAACACACTGACCTGCTGCTATATTTAGGCAAACGAGGAATTACAGCACCAAAACCAGGTTCCAGAGCTGCCCACGCTGTTTATGTTCGGTTTACTGCAGAGATCAGTTTCCTGATTACCTTTGTGTCTGACAAAGCATTTTCCTGTGGGCTGGGGTTAGCTCAGAAAAGCTCTCTGTTTTGCAATATACATATATTGCATATACATGTATAGGTAATAGTATATAAATTCCGTGTGTGTATAGACAATGGAATATACACACATTGAATACACTAGAAATTACTTCCATGCAAGGGTCATTCCACGTACACGAAGAGGCTAAATACATCCTATTTAAATCATTCTGTTACATACTCCATCCCTGCACAACTCCCTTGGCACTTTGCCAATTTACAGACAGAAAACGAGCACATTTTCCTCACTGCAGTCCTGAGGAAGAGGAAGGTACAAACCATCCTGAAAAGGCACAAAAAAAAAGCCAACAATCCACCACAAAGAAAAAGGGAACAGGCAACCTGGATTGAGCTGGTTGTTTTGAAAGACTATGCAGAGACGGGAAGCATCCACACAAATTTACATTAAGAACAGATTATTCTGACCTTTCCATGCAAAAGCCCATTAAGTTAAAAGAAGAGCAATGCCATCCAACACCCAAAAGCTTTTTATGTGCAGGCTCTCTTATGAGCAAGTCATGGGAAAACATGCCCGTTTCACCTCATTAGTGGTACTTCTCTGCCCATATCCTGGGGGGAGGATCACTATCGATAAAGAATTACAGCTTTCCTTATTGATAAAAGAAATGTTTCAGTTAGTCAAGTTTCCTGGAACGTGTAGGGGTTTTATACTCCCATTTATTGTGGTGTGCAGGATAGGACTCTGGGCACAACCTTCCCTAAGCATCTTTTTTCTCCAAGCATCCCAATCGTATGCAGGCTCTGTGGAAGACAGGATGTTTCTCAAATCCTGCCTAAAGCTAACAAATTAATTTTAAACTCTGCAAGAACAACTGACAGATCTACACCCCAGAGAGCCCAGGAGCACGATAGCCCCACAGATGCTACCTAAGCTACTGTCAGTACAGGAGATGACCACCCTTTGGCAGAAGAAAAGCAGAATGATGGAACATGTCTCCAAGAACTCATTTTGATGTCACAGCTCGGCAGAGGCCGGATCTGAAAGACTTTATAACCTGCTACAAATTTGTGGAAGGTGCATCTGAGGAGAGAACTGACTAAAAGGGTCCAGCAGCATTTGATGTCTGTGGTTCAAAGGACGTAAGGAGAGATCTTTGTAGTCTGCTTATGGATTTTATAAGCCAAGCTGGACCATAAGTGGTTTCAACTATGTTTTGCAACGTAATAATACTAAAAGCCAAAAGAAAAGGCCTACGTTCCAAATACTAGACTTGCAATGAAAACCCCTTATTTTCTCTTTTAAGTTTTCTTCCTCTCCATTTTTTAAATCCAATAGATGAATATACACTAAATGGGGGTGATACTGGGGAGCTATTGATTCTAAGCAAGATCTGCCTGCAAAGGAGAGAGCTAAATGGGTCAGAAAATAAGAGAAAATTGATGTCTGAGGCCTCAGACAGCCACATTTCCACAGAAACATAGCTCAGGCAGGTAACGCTAGGACAGGGAGAGAAGAACGTGTGTATTTTTCTGTCTACCTGACTTGCCCTTAATGTGAAAGGATTTAGCAGTGCCTCACACTTGGGCTGCAGTGTCAGCTCCTTCAGACCAGCCTTGTTCCCATCAATTACAGCACTGTTCACACAGGCACGGGAACCAGCACGATGAAGGCCTGGGATACTCACAGTCAAACTACTTATTATGCCCAACTTTACGTTGAGCCAGCTTGTCAGTTGGTGTAAATCAACACAGCTTCCCCAAAATCAGCACTGGAATTTTATCCCAGCAGCAACACTAAGCCTTGGGGCCACCACTGGTAACAGCACTCTTCATGGCCACCAGCCATCAGTGCACAGGGAATTTTAGAGGGCCTGGTTCAGATCTCACTGGCATCACAGTAAGGTAGAAATAACTCCACTAAAGCCAATGTCCCAAATTCCTTGCTCATATTAAAAGGTCACCTCCCTTAACTTACATGAGCTGTGTCTGTAGAGCAGCGGAAGCACGTCAGGCCAAGGGGCAAAGCTGGGTTTAAGTTCCTGTTCCTTCCTCAAAAAATAGTCAGCTGTATCCCTTTGTCACTCTGTCTTTGCAAAGTGGAAGGTTGGAGAATAACATCTGCACTGCCCAAATGCCCACTCTTCAAAAACCTCCTCTACCAGGTAAGTGAAGAAAAACCTAAACACTCTAAATTACTTTCAGACCTGGTGTTGATATTTGTTGTTATGGAGGTCTCAACGGAGAGAGCTGTTCCACTTTGTTTCTCAGTATAGAGAGTTGTTCCAGTTGTTTTAAATCAAACTGCTTAATTACAAAATGCTGGGGGACTTACTGCTCGTTTTTCAAGTTTGTTCATTAATCTGTGTTAGATTCTGCTCAAATGAATTATGGCACAAAGCCAGCCTGCTTCACAAAACTAACATTTAAAGAAGTAAATAAATGAAAATGGTTAAAAGGCATAATTATTTTTGTAATGCAACATCTAATTAATCTGTGAAGCTCACTGAAACAAGTGCTAATTGGAGAGAATACCTTAACAAGATTTTCAAAAAGAGTGATTAGGCATGGTTAGGAATAGGAATTTCGTCGTGGCAGGAACTGAAATCAAGCTGCAAAATGACTTTCACATTTCTCCATGTAAGTGAAACCACAGGCAGGGGCTGAGAAGGGCTGCTGTCTCCCTCCCAGGAGCAGCCTGATGCAACGCGCTGGCTGTTTGCGTCTGTCTGAGGCACGACACCGTAGCCATTATCGGAGACAAGGTCCATCTAATCTTGTATCATTCATCTGTTTTCTTGTGGCAGTTCCAATATTGCTGTGTAACGTCAGAGGAATGTGATAATGAATAACTGACTCATGATGAAGCCATCATCTCAAAAGCCTTCTATGCAGTAAATGAATTAGTGCTTGGTATGAGCAATATCTTGATGTGACTAAGCTCCCAAGATAACTCAACCGTTTACCCATTAGCGAAGCAAACTGGAACCATCCCAGAATTAAGCTTCTGGCAGAACACCTTCAAGGTAATTTCCCCATAGCAAGCGTGACAAGCATGCCCTCAAGAGATGTGATCTCGTATAAGAAAAATCAGATTGAGGAGAGTAGTTATGGAAAATATGGCTGAAATTCTTGCTCCACTGAAGCCTCAGGAGTTGTTATTTCACATGGATCTTTAAATCCTATTCCCTGTTTTCCAGCCTGGGAAGATCCAATACAGAAGTTTAGGAAGAAAAATATCACCTCTTTCCTTCCCAGCACCATCATTTTCTTGCCTAGGAGATCTGCTTGTGTGAGATGCACTGAGGACTGCCATCGCATGGCAAGGAACCGGACCCATCCCTCACCTATTTTCCCCAAGACTCCGCAAACTCAGCATGAGCTCGCACTCTTCAGGGAGAAGAGGGAACCTTTGGGAAACCCTGAACATTTGAAAGCTAAATAACTATTACTGGCTATGAGTAATCATTTTTATTTTTTGCTCAGGAGATTTTTCTCTATCTTCAAATTCAATCCATTGGTCAAAATTTTTGTAGTAACCGTGACATAAAAGATGACACTAGTCTCTGGTACATGGTTCTGATTTCAGCTGCGATCAGTTGGTTACTACACTTTGCTGTTCCAAGCCAACTCTTATGACACAGGAAAAAATATTGAAGCCAGTTCAAAAAAATCTTAGAATACGCACCCAAAGTATTAGCTGTTTTCCAAATGAGTAAACATAATAAAACAAATTTTGTTTATATGTGCTGGAAATAAGAAACCCACAGAATCTATCCTTAATTGTCTCAAAGTGAAGAAAAGCAATGACAGACCCAATGGTGTATGGTTTTACATGTACATAAATGAATAGCTACAGTTTGAGATGTTGCAGAACTTTTTTTTTCAAGAAGCCTGAAGTAAAATATAGCGTCTGGACTTCTTATTCTTTTATTACATTTTGAAGTTGTTCTTTTTTTTCCACATATTTGAGAAATGCTTTCCTCATGATTTCTGTCCCTCAACTAATTTTGTTCAATGTCGAGTATTTTAATAAGTGTTTTTGCAGATACAGCTTTTTCCTTCCAATATCTCTTATCACAGAAATATTGGCTGGGAGGGACCTCTCAGTCTCCCGCTCCGGACGGGCCCGTTGCCAGAGCTGGCTCAGGTCAGCCACGGCTCCGTCTAGCCAAGACTCCACAACCTCCAAGGATGGCGCTTCCACAGCCTGTCTAGACAACCCTTCCCAGGCCTGCACTTCCTTTCTAGTGAAAACTATTTTCCTAATATTCAACTTGCAGCTTCCAAGCGGCTGTTTTACAGCCCCTGCCCCCTTGTTTTATTATCTGGCCCCACCACCATCTCCCTTGGCTTGGTGACTCCCCTTCCAAGTAGCTGGAGATCACTAGTTGGGAGCTGCTTCTTCTCTTCTCTGCCCAACTAAACCAGTCCAGCTCCGTGACCCTCCTTGCCCGGTCACAGTCTGTTGGCTCCCAATAGTCTCAACAGCTTTGAGCTGATCTTCTCCCTTACACTTGGAGAACTCAAACTGTCCATTTTCAGTGCCCAAGCACTGCAGGAAAAAGGGGGAAACTTGAAAAGGGAGGAAACAACACATTTTTTTGCACTTCAACAGGTGCTCGTGTCCTGAAGCTGTGTCTGACTAAGAACTTTCCCACTTCTTATTTGGGCAAGCGTAGGATGCCAGCAGCCACTCCTCCAGCTGGCGGTACCCGACAGCTTTGGCAATTGTGCATTATCACTTTACAATCAGAAATTATGTCGCCATTGGAACACCAAGTACCCAATTCATTCAGAAAAAAACAACAACAATGCGATACAAGTGAAGCAGGATAAATTAGCCTTTATCCCAATTCTCTCGTATGGGCCTTTTACAGCTGTGATATAAACATCCATCTGCCTATCACATTTCGGATGCCATTCACTGCCATCATTTTAAGAGCGACAGGCTCCTTTCATCCAAATGATGGGTTTGTGTGGGAACAGCTGGACCGCTCCCCGCAGCGCCCAGCCCATCGCTCCCTCGTTGCTGCGGAACAGGGGAGGAGAGCCGCAGAACCGCGTGTGCTGCTTCACAAGATTTCAGACAGAAACGTGGCCTCCATCCCAAAAGAGTTTATCACGGTGTTGCCAAACCGAAACGCTAAAAAAAAAAAAAATCCCTAAAAAAAAAAATCACAAATAAAGCCAGCCCAAAACCAAGAGATTGATTCATTGAGATGCTTTCATTCAGCAGCTCTGAAATAGGAAAAAGATGCTGAAATACTTCAAGGATCCAGGCTTTAATACCTCACAAACGATACTGAAATTGCTCTCTCAGCATTTGGGGAGAGTTTTTAGTCTCACGTTCCGGATGAAGGACCAAGTGAGAAATGTCAGCAAGGTTTGACAATGCTGGTGTAGCAAAACCTTTACTCCCCTTGATCTCTGTGCCTCAATTCAGAGCCACGTTCGCTATGTAACCCTTGTCCTCACCTCTGCTTTGGCCAGAGAGCTGTGGCTGGAGACACCACAAGAGCACTGAACAGCGGGAGACGTGCCCAAGCTAGATGACAGCTTCACATTCTTAGAGACAGAACTGGAGGAGATGATGCAATTCCTGGAGGATGCTGTGTGCTACACAGAAGACCTGAAGGGCAGCAGCACAAAAGCCCGTGTCACGAGAGGGCATTCACCCGGACCTACCTACAACAAGCCCACACAGCTCTCCTAGCTTCATCTCAGCAAAGTCACTCCCATGGTCCCAAATAGTCCCTGGCCATTTCCCACGATGACAAAAGCCCCCAAAACTTGAGTATGCCATTGCCTGATTTAATGTGATGACCTCAAACACACCTCTTCTTTAGATTACCTGTCACCTTTCTACCCTAATATAAAACAAAAACCTACTGTAAAAATTATTCTTAAGCTAACCTTAAAGAAGCTGGAGCAGATCAAGTACAGCTCAGCTTCATGCTTACGGGAGAGCCAGTTCCACTGAGACCAGACCACTACTCATTTCTGAGTGGCCTCGCACAGGAATTAATGCTGGTTTCATCAGAAAACACACAGAAACTTCTCATGCAGATTTTCCAGAACTTCAAAATTGGTTTGGAGTTATCTGCTCAATCTTGTGGCCTGAAGAAGTTACATGGAGGAACCAAGCCCTTCTTATTATTATTTTAAAAGGAATCCACACTTTTGGGGCTCAGTATTTTCTTTAAATGCCTACTTTTCATTTGAGTGGAGTTAAATTACGCACTGTTTTTGAATCAGGATTCACGAGATCTTGAGGAAACAAACTGCTGCACAAAACCCGACCAAAGGTCTGATGGGGCTCCTGAAAAACTGAAACAAGACCACTCAACAGCCATTCCAAAAAAAACCTCTCAATGGTTCACCCACAAAGCATGCAGGAAAAACAGGCAGACGAGGAAACAAGCACCCCTCTGCCTGAGCCCTGGCCACCCACTATTTATAATCTAGTCCAAGGATACACACGCATCTTTGCCCGTTCCCACGATGCTACACATACAGCAGGCAGCTCCTCCAAGAGCACTGTGCATAACAAATGCCGCATTAATTACTGTGTGAGAGCCCCTGCTCAAATCAATAAAGATTAGAGCACGAGTCTGGAAACTGCAGCAACCAAAAATCTGTTCATTGGGCACTAAGCGCTGCGTTTACCCTGCCCGGCTCTGCCACTCTCACCCTCTCCTGACCCCTACCACGCTCGCTCCATACATATCGCTGTGTTACTGACAAATTAAAATTCAGTTAACATTCCTGGAGACTTCAATCACGCTGCTTAAAAACCCTGCGCATCTCAGCAAAGGCACTCATCTTCCAGTTTTGAGATGACCATGATTTTTATTTTTATTATTTTAAATGTTCTTGCCAGTTTCCATTGCAAATCATGCAATGTCTGGTAAGCAAATGAAAGGGTAGAATGTTCTCATGCTTGGGAAAGACATTCAGTACGGGAGAAAGTTTCTTAGAAGTAGCTGCACTCTTTTTCTAAAAAGAAAAATACAGTACATACTTGGAATAGAACAGAAAAGATGACATTAAGACGGGTGTAGGGAATATTTTGATGGTGGCCTTTTGAGCTGAAGATGTTTCTCTGCTACACTGGTAACAGAGAAACATCTGGATGGAGAAGGAATCAGAGAAAGGAGCTTTTATTACAAGCCCTGGTGTAAAAAAAAGAGTGTTTACTTGCTAAAGAGAATGTATGCCCATTTCATACAGAAAGTCATTATTCACACCCTTAGGTTATGGCTGCCGCAGGCAGATACACTCCAGCTCCAAACTAAACTGAGCTGATAGAAATAAACTTCAGCTTTCGTGTGTGGCTTCGCACAATCCTTCAGCTGCAGCCTCAGCTCACCACTCGTGTTCAGGGATCTGGCTGCACCTCGCAGGACTAGGAACCTTAGAAACCATCCTTCACCAGCAGAATGAATGTTGGAGGCTACAGATTAAAAATTCTTCCCTTCCGACTCTTTAGTGCACATCTCCCTAAGCCAGCCATCCTCTCTGGATTTTAGTAACAAGCAATTGCACTTTTACTCGATAATCCTCAACTGTACTGAGTCTGGGATTGCAATGGTTGGTATCAGTACCTGGAACATGGAGCCAATTCTCCCTCATGCTCCCAGGAAGCATAAGTCACACATCTTCACACGGCGCATTGCAAAGCAGGGCTAGAATCTGCACCATAATCGTCTACATTAAAGCGAGTGCAATCATCCCCAGTCCAATATAGTAACACTTCTGCTTTGATGGATGTGACTGCCAAACCGGGGCAGCAGAGAATCATGTCTCAGCATGTTTAGACATTCAGAGAACAGAACAGCATGGTACAGGTGTAACAATAATTGTACAGTGATCTATATTACAGTCTTTTTGCCCTCTCTTTAATCATTACCACCATCAATAACCCATATCATGAACACCTGACACAGAAAAATAGAAGACTTGGGGTCTGTAGAAGTTTCAGTTGGGCATCTCCCAGCAGCATGAAACCAGATGAAGCAAATCATATTTTAGACCAGAAGCAAGGAGTGGGGATATGGTTTTTCCCTCCTATTCAAAGAACTTCTGAATATGATCAGCTTTGGGAGCCAAGCACTGGCTAAGAGCAATTTCACATAAATACAGGAAGAACCGATGACAACACTTGGGAATAATCACAATGAGTCAAAGCTGCAGAAGTCTTCCCAATGCTGCAGGATCACTTGGAAAAACAATCTCTCGTTTTCTAAAGACAGTAAGTGATGATAAATGAGGACATATTTATTAAGAGGGAACTCTGCATCTAGTTTTCTTCTCTCAAATGACAGCAGAAGATGGGGTCTCTCTATGCTGAGCACTTTTCTAATGCAATAATCCCAACTCTTTCATAGGACCAAGATTTGACTAATAACCTCGTTAACAGACTTGTTTAACACCTTGAAGGACTCTGCAGCTCCAGAAAATTGAGCAAGCAGAAGGTTACTTAAAGAAAACTCATCTTCTGTTTGAACCTCTGGAAACTGAGGTTAACTGAGAAGAATACGCATGTCTCAAGGGAAACTCCTAAATTCAAAAAAAAACGTGTAATTAAAACCGGGATATATGCGAGTGCTGAAGGCTGCCCATTGCCTCTGCCAGGATGGGCATGAGCTTTAGGCAATCAAAAGCTTTTTCTCCCTGTAATCCAGTTAGCAACGCACAGGCCAAACCAAAACCCAATAGCAGAGATGCTCCAGGCAGCCGGCAGCTCCGTGGCTTTTCCTCCTGCCACAGGTCGCCACCCTCTGCGTGCACGGCCTTCGTCTCTCTTCACCTTGGGTTCTCCTCACTTACAGGACATAATGGCTCTTGGTTTCCATACAGGACTACTGCGAATTAAAATTAATTCCGACTGGTGGAGAGATGCTATGGGAATGTAAAGCACAGGCCACGGCAGAGGCGCCTGCAGGCCAGCTCCATGTGCTAAGCCGGAGCAGAGCGTGCACGGGAGGAGAATTACATTCGGGTGGTGGCACAAGGGAAATTATGAAAGCAATTCAGAAGCATTGTAATAAAGTACAATGCGCTGTAAGCGCTGCTCAAATTCAAAACAGGAATCAATTCTTTCATATGTTAAGTGCTCCCCGAAGCATGGGGCTGCCCGAAGCGCGAGGCCCCGTGTAGGGGCACGGTGGTCCGGGCTCAGCGCCGGCTCTGGGTGCGTGACACCACGGCAGCTGAAATTCAAACTGACATGCCCACGGCTCCTTCGCTGTCTGAACCACAAAAGCCAAATTAAACATTGCTTCAGCTGGAACTTACCCTTTGTACCTTTAAAACCATTATATTAAAGAGCGATGTCATTTATGAGCCGGCTGTGGGGAAGGGCAGGTGTCTTAACACTGAGAAATCATTTCAGCAAAGGGTGATAAATCCCATCTATAAACTGAAAGCATCCAAAATGAGCTCCGCATTCAATCCCACCCCTTTGCTTTCTTTTTCAGTTGCCTTTGCTGGGACAGAGCTGAGCTCCAAACCCAAACAACCTCCTTTAGTGGCAGTGGCACAGCTGTAACCCCAGGTCACACCAGCATGTTGCTGGCAGCTTGATCCAATACCTGCTGAATTCAATGGAAACCTTTCAATGGCCTTCAGCAAGCTTTGGTTTGCTCCCTAAGGTGACACTGAGTGTCTTTTTTTTTTTTTCTTTTCTTCTTTTAAGTTTCACAGTATCAGGCAGTTAAAAGTGTTATTTAATCTCTAGCCAGCTTGAGTCGACTTCTCAGCAGGAAGCTCAATCTTACCAACAGAGCTTGGGCCTTCCACCAGGAAACAGCAGAGAGGAACATGTGTCACTTGGGGACTGCTTTAATCACCATTTCCTTGGGGATGGTTGAAGTAGATTCCGACATCTGAATGACACAAGTTCACCAGGGCAGAGAAGGTATCTCCTTGGCTCCTAACTCGCCTACTGGGAAACCTCTCCTCCAGAGAGGAGGTTGATCATGAAAACATGACCTGGCTATTATGGGGGTTCAGGAGCTGGCCCATCGCTCCTCACTGGGCACTTGGTGGGTGGGAGAGCACGTAGCCACTGAGCGCTATAGCTTCAGAAGAGATACTTAGCAATAGTAATAATAATAATAATAATAATAAAAATTGGCTCCCGACCCACCTCAAGCAGCTCAGCTTGTCGATGTGTTCACACTCAGCACATCCTCATGTATTTCAAAGTCAAGGCTAAGTTTCAAAGGCCTGACAACCACGTATGACACTGCCTGATACTCAGGAATACACAGGTATTGCACAGATAGAGCTCACAGAAATGGAATATAAGTTTTCTACCTTTCACAACAGTCTAAACTGAGGATGGCTGAAAACTAGGATGCAGGAGAAAACCAAACCGAGGCTTTTCTGTCTAGAAACCTAGGAGTGATCTGCTACTAGAGCAGGTCAGTACAAATACCAGCAAGGCTTCAGAGGAATGGGTTTCAGACTGGTTCCTAAGAGGACACAGCAGCTTCCAGTTCCTCTTTCCATCGAGTCAAATAAAGATGGAGATGGCTGCCTGGCATATGCCCTCTCTTCTTGCCATCTGCACAGGGGGATCTGCAAGAGCCTCTCACATCTCTGCTGTCCCAGCAACTGCAGAGCTTGCTCAGTTCCTGAAGAGGCCCATCAGCAGCATTTCCTTGAATATGGGGAAGGAATCCACTACTTGAAAGCTTTTAGGTCCTTCTTTCCCAGGGAGAAAACTCTCCTCTAGAGTGATCAGTAATGGGAAAAGAAGATGCATACGTTACCCCACAGGTCAGTCACAGGAAACTGTATTTGCATCCCTGCATCCAGAAATAGATGAAAATTTGCACAAATGATATTCAGGTTTGTGTTTGTCATTTAGCTCTTCCCAGAATCATTGAGATGACAGAACCATAAAACTGGGAAAACTTTAGCTGTGGTGCCTCACAGGCTGCATCGGCACCTGAAGCATCGCTTCTCAGGCTGTTTCCAACCAAACGCAGGATCCTCTTCCGGCAGCTTCCCACCCTCTGCACAGCAGTTCTTTTTCAGAAAGATATCCAGGCTTAGTTTAAAATATATATGCTTTGCTGTTAAACAGCTTCTCTGCTGCAATGTTTGCAAAATATAGTCACACTGACTGAACATACTTAGTTTGTAAAATATAAACTGAGCATCAAACTGCAGTATTAAAGGGAACTTCAGCTTCTGCCCACTGCTTTGAGCCTCGAGGTCTATAATTACTGAGTGGCAATTTTAGGTGTCACACTAGGCATACATTAAGCCCATCTGCATGAGTGGTCTCATTTCCTTACATTTACAACCTGCAAAAACCATGAATAAACTTTGACTTTATGATATATTTTTTTTTTATCTTTCCAGTAAACTTGAGATTTGTAACTTGGCAGAGGGAGCCATTGTATGTAACCACCTGTGCAGACGTTAACTAAACACTTGAGCTTTAAAACCTAGAAAACACAGTGTTAAACACTGCTTAGATAGATGCTTGGGTCCCTTCCAGCTTCTCTGAGCAAGACGAGGTTGTGAATGTGCAGCACCTTCAGAGGGTCCCTGGTCTCCTGTACAGCCCAAGGACATGGGAGCGCTGCCTCGTGCAGGATTTATGGTGTTAGAGCCGTTCCCAGGCAAAGAGTCACCACAAGGAAAGGTGTCCACAGGGCTTTGGGGAGGTCACAGCCCCTCTGTGCTGTGCTTACTCAAAGGTTGCCCGCAAGCTGGAAGCCACAGAGATTTCCCTGCTAACCCCAGCAGGGGTTTCCACTTGTGTTATTCTCCGTATTTTATTGAAAAAACACCGCCGGGTCTGAACAAAGCAACAGCCTTGTTCTGCAAAGTACTTCACATCCACTTGGCCAGGAGTGGCCCCATCCCAAAGAGCCATAGGCTGTACTGACAACCAACAGGAGAAAAGCTTTGTTAACCACATTTCATAGGTGGAAAATTGAAGCGCAGAGGGAATAAAGTGACTTACTGGTGGCCACACAAGTCACCAGCAGAACCAGGATTTCAGCCCTGGTACACTGATGTCAAGATCCATGCCCTTAACTCCAACACTACCCTTAGCTACTGCTGGAGAAATAAAGACCACAAGAACCGGCTGCAGAAGAGCACTCAAACACTTCCAAGCTAGAGACATAACACAGAGGAAAACATTCTAACTGAAGGAAAAAGGCAAATCTATACCATACCCTGGCCCTTCTTGGACTCTTTCCAAGACCTTGCTGTTCAACCACTCCAGGGACTTTGATTTCAGAGTTGTCAAGTTTCAGTTAATTATCCCTGTTTCGTTAGGCTCTGATCTGCCTCATTTTGTCTGTCTAAGCCACGGCAGCGTATGCCGTGCCCACCTATGGATAAATGCAGCGTTCCCTTTACGTCTGAGTCGATTTGACAGGGACAGGCTGAAGCCAACCGTCCTTCAGATCGACTGCACCAGGCTCTGGCTGGACCTCCCCAAACCAAATCCCTGCTGACTCCTGGGATACACAAACCTTGTGTCGTTACAAGGCTCTTCCCCTCTAAGCCCGAGCTGAGAAGCACGTCGGGGCTCGGAGCGAGAAGCCCCTGCTAAATGGTCAGTTCAGAGTCAGTACAAATAAACTGACATTGCTCGAAAGTGAGATCATTGGCAATTTATTCCTGCCCGAGCCCTACCAGAAAGAAAACAGTGTTTCATGTTGGGGCTTTTTTCCTCCTCTCTCCCGCTCTCATTTCTCATCTCTTTGCTATTTCCATGTGCTTCCCACCACACTGTGATTAATCTTTTCTAAGGCCTAAGGGACTGGAGTAAAGAGGTAAGACAGACTCTATCAAAGACCCTACACAGAGGCAGCCAGGATCTGCCCCAGCCTTTGTGGGGCTGCAGCATTCCAAGCCACATTTTCCATCCTCAGAAGTTATAGAGAGTCAGAACTTTTACAGCTCATTAGTAAATCATTAATGAGATATTCCCTTTACCTCTCAACAAGCTCCTTGCTTCCCTCCCCCAAACCGATCCTAAAACCCTCCCGTGAAAAAGAGCATTTTGTTTTCAAAGCCCTGTAAAACGCCAAACTCCTTTTCTTCCACTCCCCAGCACAACATTTTCCAAGAGCTAAACCCGAGGCCGCCAAAGCCGCTGCCAGGGAGGTGCGGAGCTGGAGCCAACCTGCTTGGCACGAGCCAGGGGATTACCGCATGATGCCACACGTGTACACTGTGACCAAAGGCTGGCTTTCCAAAAAAACCCACCAAATTATTAATTCTGGAGCCCTGGTGAAAGTTTGGAAGATGTTTGACTCCAGCCCAGACCCTAAATCTACTCGAGAAACTTGCCAGTCTGGCCATCGATGTCAATTAAAGTGAGGAACAGGGTCAGTTTCTGTGATGTGTGCCAGGAAAAGCTTTTCCAGTGCAGCCATATAAAAACACATTTATCAGCACTTTGCACTCACTAAGCAGTTATCAACTAATATCAGCAAAATTAGTTTCTGTCAGTATAAATTATGCCTATTTGATGGGGATCCTGGAAGCACAGGTGTATTAGAAGAACAGGTGTAAAATAGGTCTTGAGCTCCCACGCTGAGAAATTATGCAATATTTTCCAAAAAAATGGTTGCAAAAGGGGTTCTGTGCAACACAGATGAGAGCTCCACATCTGAACACTTGCGCAAAGTACCTGAAAAGAAACGGGCTCCTGCCTGGTACCCAGCTCCCAGAAAGCCTTCCACAGTATTTGCAAAGATTCGGGATCTCTATCAGATCCAAACTTTACGACATTACACTTGGCTTTAAGATGCAAAAGAAAAATTCAGAGAACTGGTTTGTCAAGTCACTCCTAATATTCCTTTACATTTCATTAAGTTAAAAGAAAAATCTCCTATATATCTATCTCATGGCACAATGACTCTTATTCCTACCCTTGCCACAGACCCAAAGTATCTGCAAACACTTACAGTGTTTTGGTGTGGTCATTCTTGCAAAATTATCAAAAAACTAGCACTATTTGACAGTATCCCTGAAGTCTGAGCTGCTGACACCTTCTGATTGAAAACAGAATTCCCTGATGAAGGAAAAAGTCTGTCCTCAGTTTGAGAGAAAAGTCAGAAAGTATAAGGTTGCTGAAAGATTAGAAGTAAAAGCAAAGAACTCCAAATATGTTATATATTTAAATATCACAGGGAGTATGGTACTTAGCCATAACGTCTTAACATATCACTGATAATAACAGGACACGTAAGTGCTAAGCCTGAGTCAAAAAGTATCAGTGCCTTGAAAATGACTGGAAATTCCAAGTTCAATTTAGTTTTGTATTATAAATGTAAATCCAAACCAATTATATTCCATACAGATTTGTCTGAAGAATTTTAACAAAAATATTGTCAACACCAGAAAATTTCTCTCAAGAAACTCTTGAGAGAAACTCTCAAACTCTTCCAGAGATCCTCTTGTGCCTGTGAATCCAGGGAAGTCATGGTTAGATCCAGCCTCAGACAAGCAGTTACTTTTTTCATGGGGCAGAAACTGTGGAGCTGGTTATCCAGGAGAGACAGGCCAAAATCCCACAGGAGTGCAGTAGTCACAAATGTCACATGAACTAGGATCTTGCATTCATTATATTCCCCTTTAAATTTGAGGAAGAAAAAAAAAAGAAATCAGTGTGAAAATGGACATTGTCATGCATTTTCCCAGGAAGGAGGGACTGCTCAACATGCAGTTTCTGGTGCTGGTAAAGAAAGATGCTCAACTGGTACCACATATCAATGATGTGACAACACCTCTCTCCAGCTGTCCCCACTGCTCTGCTTTTACCCATTCTGCTCATTTTCAGTCAAACCTGGGGCTCTAGGCAGAAAGTCTGCTCTTTTCTGTAATATTGGGTTATCAAGACGTTTACAGGTACAAAGAACTGGAGTTAAAACCCCAAAAGACAATGTCTCTTATGCATCCTGGAAGTGTCCAATACCCATGCAACAGACTTCAAAATTTCTTTAATTAAAGGCTGGATCCCATAGACTCCCAACCTTAATAAACACACACAGCAGCTGCAATTCAGGAAAAAAAAATATCTTTGAGATGCTTTACTTTGAGAACATTAAGATGGCAGCTACCAGTCTTTTTTTTTTTTTGTCTTTTTTTAAGAGACTACTGAGATGCCCTAGTTAATTCAATGGAAAACTACACAGAAAAGCAAAATCTTTCTCTACTTGCCAAAGTGCAAAGAGGGAAACCAGACAAGATTGAAATCAGCAATTTTACCCTGACAGTGACATCAAATCTTTCCTAATGGAACCACATGCAGCATAAAAGTGATCTATTTCCAGGATGCAAGTGTTCTGGTTGATTTCAAATCAAACTAATTCTGATATGAAGGTACAACTGGTGGAGCCCTTGTTTAGAATTAGATCCAGAACAACTATTTGTTGGAAGCTGAGTACTGATGCTTGCCAACAAAGTTCTTTGGACTTTGCTTTGATCTTTGATCCCTGCTTTGATCTTCCTGATTTTTAATAAGGGCTGGATTCTCTGGTCATCATCTGTAAAGGTGGACTTAAACTGCACTGGAAGAGTTAATACAAGGGTGTACTCAACCCCCAGAGTGCTGGTGTAGACAGGAGCGAGAGCTTTTTCAGGTAGGTTGCAAGGTCCAGACCCATCACTCATGGTCATGGTGCCCACCATGTCCATCTCCCCTCCCAAGGGTTCAGCACACAACTCCACCATCGTGTACCTCTTCTCCAGGCCTCTGGTGTCCCTCCATGAGCCCTCTGGGGCATGAGTAGACACCTTACCCAGGGTCCCTCACCTCTACATGGAGGACAACAACCTTCAAGACAGAGGTGAGGGAGACAGGAGGGGGACACGCTGCAGGGGCAGACAGCAGCTCAGGCTGAGATGTCGCTGCCACCCACACTGCATCATCAGGCTGGATCACAGAGAGATATATAAAGCTATTAAGGAAATAGGCAAATGCCAAAATATTAGCCCAGAAGTAGTAACAAAGGGGTACATTAGGAAAAAAAGAGTTTCGAATTAGGCCACGGTTATGCAAAGCAAATGAAGCAAGAACAGCTACAACTAGTTAACAGCCAAGCAAAACCTGCCCATTAAGAGATATTTGCATTTTGCAAGGGCCCAAAGAGACCTATTTTTCTATTTTATTTCTTCAAACATCTTTTTTGAGGGAAAGGGTAATTTAGCTCAAATTTTCCTTAGATTTTTCTTTAGTGAGCACAGTCCGGTTTTTATTGGGAAAAGAATAATCTTTTCAGGAAAGTTATTAAACAGGCAGGCTGTGTATGTTCAATTAAAACTTTAAATAAGATATGAATTCATTTGCAGAATGTGAAGTGCTCATAACCTTGGCATATTTTAGTCAGATGCACTTTAAGAACAATTCTTTTCTCCATGAAAAGCATTTTTTTTTTTATGAACAACTTAAATCAGCTCTATTAGCAGCTTTAGAAACAGGGATGTGGTTATGAAGACAATTCCAGCCAGAAAAGGGCAGACATTTGTAGGGGAAAATTAAGGGAATGTAAATCCTTTTCCAATAAATATTCCACGCAGAATGTTCAATTCTGTGACATACAATACTGTCTTTTTCCAGAGATATTGCCTTCCCTCCCTGTGGATGCTGAAAGTGATTGCAGTATTAAGTTTCAATTGATTGTTAACAAAACCCCGAGCCTGTTCCTTCTCCTCAGTCAATCCACTTAGAAAAGCAGGCTGAGCTTCTCTAATCTCATTTTAATTTTCCACGGGGGACTAAGTGTCCAAAATCCTTGTGAGGGGGCTGGAAGTTTCAGCCGTAGGATGCAACAACCTGACTCAAAGTCAATGGAGAAAGACTGTCATTAGGAGTAGAATACCATCCTGTCCGTATCTGGCCTCCAAACAGAGTTAACACTCAGCCTTTAGGAGAAAAAGGATGGCAAGAAACAGCTGTAGGAGAACAGTCTCACACTACGGTGCCTGTTAACGGGCAACAGGAGAGTTCTGCCCCAGTTCACCGTGAGGGATGCTGGTTTGGAGGCCCCTGTAAAACACCACCTTTTGAGGCTTTTACTTTTGCATACCTAGTAACTGCCCGAATCCCAAACCGTGCACCACGTGCAGGCAAGGACCACAGGGGAAATGCAACAATCCTGCCTTTAAACAGTTCTCCTCACCTGCCCTGCTCCACCTCTCCCCCCTCCTCACCTTTCTGTCCCCCTCCTCACCAGGCAGGGCAGCAGGTTACCTGCCTGGGCAGACTCACTCTCCTTTCACTGGCTTTCACCTTCCAAAACACCAAGCCACAAAACCAAACAAATAAGCAAAAAAATAAAGCATCCCAAGCACTTTGGTTTCTCCAGTCCCACCCGCTCTGGCCTGGTTCCTGTAAGTCTCAGACTGGGCATTTAACACAAACTCTTCCACCAGTTCCAGGGATGTGTTCAAAGAGGAATTCCACGCTCGGCAGACGTTCAGGGACAGCCTCGAAAGACTTGGTTATATAGCCCTTTAAAATCAACCCCTTAACCTGCAATTTCACCCTCCTGCCCTACCTTAACTCCCTTCCTCTCTGCAACTTCAACGTTTTCACCATTAATGGCGTAAATACAGGAAATTCCCGCTGCATGTTCAAGCAACGAGGTTTTACAGTAAGGTTTTCAGTCCAGCGCATCAAACCAAGAACAAACATTCTTTACAGCTGGGTGCTTGATCCTGTATACAAGTTTTGGAGCATGTGACAAGACACACAATAACCAGAGAAGTCACATTCAAGAACTGAAGAATGAATTCCAGCGGAGTAGTACCTGACCCCATTCCCCAGCTCCACTCAGCACCTCTCCCCAGCAGCTGCATTCTTCAGACTTAATGAGACAGATGCAAACAGCAGGCACTTATTCTCTAATTAACCAATTTGGCTGCCACTTTGTGATCATTAACCCAATGTTGCTGGGTCAAGATTGCACACAAAAATGCCAAGCTTTGAAAGCAGCCGCTTCCCTCCATTCCATACCCGCCACCGAGTACAAGCCATCTTTGCTCGCTCACTGCAGCGCCTTAGAAGATGTATTCCTGAGATCTAAAAATAAGTTTGTTAGATTATTTGACAGTCCAAAATTAAATGAAATTGGAAGTAGTAATTATTTTCTTGATTATTTAATATGGGCCAGATTTTTATCAAAATATTTTGACATGAGAAGATTTGTGAAAATAAATAGGTAATCAGCAAGTCATTGCAAACAGAAAAGATTCTTTTTTTTTTCAGGGAAACAAGTATATATTACCTGTCACCGCCATGTGAAAGTCTCATGCGTTCAAAGATGATGCGTTAACAGCACTTTATCTAGAAGACAGCATAACTGACAGATCAACGTCATCAGAGGCAGATTCACACAGTGCCACACTGAACACGGCAGAGGCACCGCATTGTACCCAAAGATTTGTCCACTTTCAGGTATTCAGGAGTTCCTGTGGGGCAGAGACTGGAGTGCAGGTCTCTGCTCTGCTTGATGAGAACCCTAATCACCCTCCTAAAAACACTGGAAAGAAAGAATTTGCCTCCATTGATCCATCCATCCTCCTTTCTCAACCTAGAAATCCTGGACAATGTCAACGGGGGAACCAAAGGGCACTCGCTTCTCAGAAGGCTTATGTCAAACATGAGGAGGGGGCTTGACACCACTGTACCACCTACCACGTCAGTAACTTAAACCACACCAGCGTAGGCAATCTCATGGCCCCCCTCCTCCTTGACAAGGTGTGGGACTTCTCCTGCTTGAACCAGGGATCTGTCGGAGCTGGTTATGCTCATTTTGACTTGCCATTTGTACTCCCAGTTAGCGAGTGCCAGCATTAGTGGAGCGTTTCTTGTTTCACATCCAGGTAAACCCCATCTTGAAAGATCTTGTTATGAGGTCTTGGGATCCACCACAGATCAGCTGTTTACTGTTAGCCCTGAATACAGGGTGCCAGTTTGTTATAGCACAAACAGCTGCTATAATTACTTGCTTCTTTAAAAAGGAAGAGGAATAACATATGAAATGGATTTTATCTGTTTCAGGGACAGCATTAACATCATTTTCCTATGCTTGCCTCCTTTTTGGAACTGGTTTGCATAACATTTCCTAGAAATATGCTCCATATGTACACCAGTTAGCCGCACCGACAAGCCATTTCAACTGGGGGTGACTGGGAGGGAGAGGGGACTCATCCACACGCATTTGTTAACACCAACCAACACAGAGATGGCTGAGCCAGGTGAATCGTTCCAAAACAGCAGGACAACTCCCATCAGACTTACATAAACTCGGTCTGGAAAGATTACATTCAGCACAGAAAACACACACCTCAATTTGGAAAGGCCTCATTTAGCATCTGGTGTGGTGTGTCAGATTCCATTTGAGATACTGGGCTCCGGAGAGCAGCGGGAGAAAACAACACACTCCAGAGTACATGTGTAACATGAGGAGTTAATCCCACACAGGCATTCATCTTTTCAAAGTATATATTTCTGACAGTTTTGGAAAGCATGCTTACAATTTCCATAATGTTTGAAAACATACAGACACTTTCTCTCAGTGTCACAGAGTCTTGAACTTCTGAGGCCCTTTTCGTGACACCATAAACTTCTCCTTGGAAGCACAGTATGATGTCAGAGGATGTAACAGTACAAGAGGTGAAGAGGAAAGCTGTGGGAGCATTCAAATAACTTTTTCTGGCCTAAAAAAAATAAAATAAAAACTGGAGTTTGATCCAAGAACATTTTGTTCATCTGCTATACAGGGGTGCCTTTTGTATGAGCACAGACTGTTTTGTGGACTCTGGTCCTCTGTAGTCACCATGAAACGGAAAATATACAATGAAGCTAGTGATGTGTTATCATCTAAGATTTCTGTGAATGCTATTTCTGTCTCATGTTCACAGTGACTGCTGGTCAAACGTTCATTCACTACAGCTTGATAAAAACAGGAGTTTTAACGAATCATCACGGATATTTATAGGTTATTTTTTTCTCTCTTTTATCTTCCCTGCACAGTTGGCATGATAATGCTCATTAGTGTTCAGGTTTAAGTGACTCTTCTCAAATAAATAGCGTTTTTTAAAAGTTGCTGGTTTCTCACACGTTCATCGGGGTTAAAAATATCCATATTTTTAATACATACATCCACTTTGATATCATCCAGGTAAACCAAACAAGTTTTACGCAAGCATAGCTGAACTGCCGTATCTGTCACCTTCAGATTCAACTTGTGCCATTGCTCCTATGGAGATTTAATGAACAAGTCAAATTTGATGCAAACTTTCAGAAGTTTCACAGCTCTAATCAGCAAAATAAAAGTGTGCTAGATAATTACTGGAGTGTTAAGCTGATATTTATCTTTGTAATCCCCCAGATGAAAGAACTAGATTTCACAAGAAGAGTCTTTCTATTTAATACCATATGCAAAAAAAAAAAAAAAAGGCATTATACCACCGATTGAAGGCAAACACTGAGATGTTAATGAACACAAGACTGTTTGCACCTTCTGCCCTGCTTGGCCCCTGTGAAAGGCTTCTCTTACACAACCACACTGGTTGTCCCCAGGATCAGGCTCAGGGCTAGCAATGCTCACCTATTGCTCTCCTCCTCCTTCAGAACTTCTCTTCCCCCACCATTTCTTTGTTCCAAATGCCTCAGCCACTGTTCTCTCATTTTATCACAGCCTTTTCTGCTGGAAATCATCATTTTAGCAAGCAAAAGCTCACAAATAGCAGTGTGTAGCTATGCCTCTGAAAAAGGCCTCTTGTCTGCTCAGGCAGGGCACTGGCACTAAAAGAAAATCATGCCCAACACTGGAAGCAGCTCCATTGACACGACACCTCCTCTTAGGGCTGCGTTTGGTCTCAGACCTGTGCATGTTCACACAGGGCCCATCCCCAGGACCTTCTAGTTATTTCAAGTGCTCCAACCCCCTAAAGTTAAAAATATATTTTTTAAATATAGGTAAAACCATTAATCCCTATACATATGTCAAACAGATCAGCTGTCTCAAGATTCCAGAAAAACATCCGTCTGCATTTCGCATATAGCACTTACCCAAATGACTACCACTCCGGCAAATTTATTAGCCCTCAAATACAAGATACCACTAGTAACAGTATTGAACAACCTTAAAAGGAGTTGATGCTATTATTTTTACTCAGTTTCATCTTGAAGTTTCAAAAACTCACTAAAAACAAAGCTCCAGAACTGGCAAATACATCTGGGACATTTCAAACTTTTTTTGAAACCCCAGATCTCTACCCAGCTGCTCAGCACATCAGCCATCTCCCCTTGTATCATTACATTGATACTCACACCTACACAGACACAAATACTTGTGATTAAGACATTAAATATAAATGAAACAAAACAAACATTTCAAGAAGAATACGTGGATTTTAGCAGAAGAACATGCCTCCATATGCCAAAGGAAGAAAAGGAGAGAACAGATGACTTTCTTGTTTTGTCTCCATACCACTTTCATAGTTACACTACTTCATACTTTGGGTTAATATTTTTATCCAAACTCACAATGATTAACAATAAAGAGAGACAGACGGAGGATTGTATTTCACTCTAATTAGGCAGACACAATGAGGTGAGCTCTCAGCATGGTACCGAGGAAAATAAGCATCCGTAGCTCCATTAGTGATATTTCCTATGCACAGGGGAATAACTTTTATTCCAATACATGCAATAGAGATGAGAATTTAAAAAAAAACTCAGACACAGAAAACCCAGAGTTTACAGTGTCATTAATGAAACAAAATACCATGAGGTCTGTTTTTCAGGACAAGACTTAACTCTTAACTTCAAGCACATGCTTTTGTGCCTGATCACTTGGAGAATGAAGAACTAGACAACGTCCTGTTTCAATGCTACCAATAACAATGGACTTGCTCTTTTTAAAGAGTAAAAAAGCTGCCATAAACCTAGTATTAATCAGACTTCAACATCTTTCATTAATAATTTGTGCAACTGAAGCATCCCTGGATAAGTGCTGACACCATCTAGGGAGTTACAGGGGGCCTGGGCATGTGGAATGGAGAACACCACTCATGTCATGAGACCCAGTGACAGACTCATAGGTAATCCCACATGGGAACCAAAAGGAACACAGCCCTGGGAAAGACACCGGCTCTGCCAACGGGGCACAATCCAGGGCACTAGCTGCTGAGATTTCCAGGCTCCGCACAGAACAGTCTGCCTGCCAACGCTGGGAGAGCTCTTCGCTTCTATGGGTTTAATCATGGCTGAGATGCTCTCACATGAATGGGTCAGAAAGGACTGGTTTCTGACGAAATACTTGAGACTAAGGTAGATACGCAGCAAAAAATCCCATTCAGCACAGTAACGAAGATAGTTTAGTTTCAGACCTGAAGGTACAAGCATGTGCTTGTACGACCTAGTTCAAGAGACGCAGTACACACAGAGGCTGTACTCAGTGACCACCCTGGTGCCTTGTACTCAGTTTACAAAGTGATGTGGGACTAGGACCACGAAAACCAACTCCTGAGAGGGTCTACAAGACTCCAGACCCATCAGAGTCTCCGCAGTGGTGTTGGGGCAGCTTGTTGGTAAACTAGGCAAGCATCTCACCCACTTTCCATGATGGTTTTGCTCTTGAACAGTTTGTGCTTTATGAGTGACAGCAAAATGATGGCTGACTTATTATTGCCAAGACAAAAAAAAAAAAAAAAACAAAGCAGGTGCCAAAAATAACATGAGATCTGTTGTACTCAACACAAGCAGCAGGAGCCCAGAGCTGAAGACTGAACAGGGGTGGCAGAGGGTGACGGCCAGCAGCCTGGACAGGGCGGATTCGAGGCACACAGGACAGGATCTGATGATTCAGCTCTTCCAACAAACTCACCCTGCTCTATTTACAGCAAAGTACAATGACCTCTCACGTCCCTTCCTCTCCCCTCTCAGAAGCATAGGGATTGCCATGGTGACTGACTAGTGGCCCAACAAATTGAATACCCTGCCGACAACAGTAGCTGGTACTCAGTGCCACAAAGGGAAACTAGAACAGCTCTGCAGCAGGCAGTCACAGAACAGCCAGGCAAGAGGGAAAGTTTCCTCCTAATCCCCTTGCCATTTGATATTGGCTTATGGCTTCAGTAGCAGCAGACTCAGACCCTGCACGAGGAAGTATTTGAACACAAACATAGCATTAGACACAGAATTATAGGCACACGCTCAAATCCGACAGACTTCAACGAACGGGGTATTTCCCTGCACAGAGCCACGCTCCCCAGCAGCAGCACAGGGGTTCAAGTCGTGAGGGCTTGTCCCTTCCCTGCAAGACACACAGCTCTGCTGTGAATAACACCAGTTCCTCACATCAAAAAGACCTGGCACATAATGACAACACAAAGACAAACACAACTCTTAGTCTGCCATAGACGAAAGGACACAAATGTGCTCTGAAGAAGTCCACAGACTTCCCAGGAGCTGCCCCGGTCCAGACCCTAAATAGATATCCCGCACAGATATCCCGCGGAAGCGGGAAACCCACATCAAGAAGATGTTTAGAACTGGAGTGGCCTCGGGGTAGAATTTAATGCAATTATCACTAGCTTCAGCCAGACTCCAAGAGCTCAGTCAGTACCTCCAACCAGGATAAGTTGTCCAGAGGAGTCAACACCCATCACCACCAGAGCTCTGGTGTCTCTTGGAAACTGGAATTGCCTTCACACCAACCACCAAAGCCATGGGCAACACCGGCCCAGCCGATAGGCTTTTGCTAAACTATTCTGGACCAAGACTTCTTTTCCAGATGCGATGGAGAACTCTCTCTGTCAAATAAAGCAGCATATGGAAACCCCCCAGCACTGCATGTTCTCGTAATTTTTGGAACACTGTAAATATTTGAGTCAGTAGATCTTAATCCATAAACACAGCTGGACTCAAGAAACAATGATGGTAACTTATTATAATTTAAACAATTGTGTAACAAAACAAACCAATGATAATCACTTTGGTTTTCTAAGGACAATAGGCACAACCTTTTCACAAAGTTAACATGATGGTACATGTAATTACATAAAAAATAAACTTACATATGCTAAGATAAATTGTTCTCAGCTTTTACAGAGCACTGTAGAGGAATGACAGTGGAGGAGAAAAGCTGTATGGTGCAAAGCCAGCATTTCATATAATGTACAGAGCTGGAATGGTAACTGCCAGCCAAAGGACATCCCTTTTCCCTTCCATCCTCTTCCAGAACATATTAGTTTAATTGCTTTATGACCAGGAACATCATTCCCCCAAGTTCACCCTCAAATTAAGCCCTTGTGCACACAGTTTACATCCAAAGAACTAGTGGCTGATCTCTGCCGTGATTAAGGAGAGGAACATTTATCCAAACTGCATAAGAACAGACCTGGGCAGTCAACTCACATTTTAAATAAGTTAAATGGGGTTTAAGTTCTTCCCTGAAAGTTCAAATAAGTTCACTTCCTTCTTATTTCCATTGCTTCTTTGCATTTTCATAAGTGTTTGCATTCAGTAACATAACCTAGAGAAAAAAAATGAAACACAACACGGTCCCAATCCATTTCAGACTTGTCCTAAGCAGGGTGCTACTCTGAAGCTTTTATCAGATAGGTAAAGCCAATTCAACAAACACCAAAACACACAGCCAAGACAAAAACTACACAAAAGCAAAATAGGATTTAAATGCGCACACTTTTTTAAGCAAAATCCTCATTCATTACTTTACTAACACCAACACGAAAAAACTCCAGCTTCCATGTTTTACATAGATCATAAGATTCCTACCCACACTTCTGGAGTACAGAGTTCAAGTGAAAACTGCAAATAAGAAAGGCTAAAGCTCTTCAGTCAGGCATAATAAAAGCCTGATATTCCAGACCTGCAACAGTCACAATGAGAATGTGGCCCCCTCGTGTGTACCCTTTAGAAATTATGGTAAATAAACCTGTAAAGCAGCTACTTAAATGCTTTGAGCCCCAACTTCTAGCTCTCAGTGAAGTCTTCAGCACCCCATAAAATGAGAAAGCTGACATTTGAACTAATTCCTTATACCAGGAAAATTCCTAGTTCTTCTAAAATTCCTAGCTCAAAAAGGAGCACATGAGCAAAACAGCGTATTTTCCAGCTCCCTCCCTTGCACCGAGACAGATGAGCCATATTAACTGCAACTTTCAGAAAAAAAAAAAGTCAAGCATGGAAAACGTCAGCTCCACAGTACAAGTCTGGCAAAGTTATAATCAACTAAAATCAGGAACTTTTAATAGGAACTGACAGGGAAATTCTAGCTACTTGTGCTGCTTATAAATGCTAACATTATCTGGCAAAGGGATGAAGCCACAAAGCTGGGATCCAGTTCTGGACTAGAACTTCCCCAAGTTTTCAGGGAACTTTGATACAGGAGTTCAGTTTGGTCCACGTGGAAGCGTATCTAAGTCTTTCACAAATAAATAATTAAAAGGTCTAAGAATTGTTATAGGTTCAAAGGAACTTTTCCCATTCAGATTAAAGCTCCTTTTTTCAATAAAGAAAGCCTCGATACAGGATGGTAATTTCAGTGCCTGCCATGTGAGCCCTAAGCCAGTATCCTGTGCTTCACACCAGAAATACTGCCTTGGCCCCATTTGAATATATAAGAGCATTATTTAAAAAAGGGAATAATAAATCTAGAACAATGACCGCATTAATCCAGACTCTATTTGGCAGGGTCTGCCAAACAACCATTAACAGCCATTTATGAAAGTTCTTAAATGAGAGATCATTCATTGACTTGCAAATGATGTCACCCTCCAAATGATGGAACATTTCTTTCCTTTTGTGGCTTTGCCATCCTATTTCTGCAGGGCTGTCAGGCAGGTAAACAGAATTCCACTTAATCGGTCTGCAACTTTAAAAAAAACAACCTACAGCTTGTCCATTGAGGCCAGCATTTTCAAAGAAGAGTGCTTAACATTGGCCACCCAAATCCAGATTTAGGAACATAAACAAGTACCCTGCTTCTTTAGAGCCTTTAAATAAGTATCTTATGCCCCATAAGTGTTTTCCTATTCCATGCTGTTCTCCAGCGAGGACCTCAAGGGGAAGGAGGGGAAGGCAGAGAAGGGGAACACTGTGCTATCCAGGTTTGTCTCCCGAACTCCAGTGCACTTGCATAGTGGGAGGACTGGGCTGGAGAACAACAATTCTGCCCCACTTAAACCCTCCAGCATTTTGAAATTCAGCTTCATTCCACAGCCCTGGTGCAGTACAAGGAGAACAGCTCTGCAAGAGATATACGGTATATATATAGAGGTAGGAGAGTCACTGACACGGCTGAGAACACAGACTTCAATCTGCTTGAATCGGAAAAATAATTGCACCTTATCCATCTTCCCAAGCCAACAACGTTGGGTCCTGTCACAGAGCTTCCCTCAACCTGAGGAACCTTCCCGAGGAGTATTTCAGTAAAGCTTATTACTCGAAATGGCTTAATGCTTTTCACAAACAGGAGACTTCAAACAGTAAACAAACTTTTAATCAAACCGTTCTTGGCCATCTCTATTTATAGGACACAAGTAGTTTTTCTAGCAGATAAGTTTGCAAATGCAAGCTGGGACCTGACAACATGACAGCACGGCTCCAGCACTACCACCACAAACACGAAGTCAGAAGCAGGAACATTTTCTCATCATTTTCTTCTCAACAGATCCGTAGTGAGGGCTCAAGGGAAAAGAAAGGAAGTTGCTTGAACTTTGAGAGTGGGAATGTCAGAAGTACTCGCCCTACTCCCACCGGGGTCAGCAGCAGGAAAGCAGGCCAAAACTTTCCAAAAAAATTTTGCCTTATATGTATCAATTTCAGGAGTCAAGAGACCGAGGAGTGATCAGGAGATGTCTCCTCATCAGGCAACAGCACCCAGTCTCTGGTGGAACACCCTTCTCCATCACCCATCTAGGATGGTGATGAGCTGCAGACCACTTTTCAGCTTCTGACCACCTTGGCACAAGTCTGCATTCATCCTACCTAAAGGTACCTTAGACCCCTTCATTCATCACTGTAGGGACACAACATCTTCCAAAAGGATCTTTTATGGTGTCAGGATGTCCACACCTACCCACGTGCCTCTTTTCTATAGGAGGACACCAAGGCAACTGTCACTCAGCATCAGTGAGCTAAGTGCCAGAAGTTAATTCGATTTAAAGCAGGTATTTAAGTCTTTTCTCCCTCTGCCACACAGTAATATTTTTCTGAATCTATACCATCAACAAGGTCTTGTAGGCACTGGCCCAGCTTTCTGTGGACAGGCATATAGCAATCTGGATGTTGCTACTGTCTTCAGTAGCATCAGATTTAGGCCAAGACTAGAATTCAAACAAGAGTTAATTGGGCTACATTAGGTTCAAAGTTTGAGCTAAAGTACTCTCAAGCCAGTCTTTCCTCACTTTGTGGTTTAAATGTTTAAGTTACCTAAACCCATAGACATTGCAAATCACAAACAGTTCCAGTTGAGCCTAACTTTTGGATTCTTCCTTTTCAATTCTTGTACTTCTCCTTATTTAGTCTTCCCTCATTACTATTTTTGTAAATTCTTCACATCAGAAATAGTGAGTCACAAAAAAAGTATGAAAATAGCTACTTACGTTACAGGACAGAATCCCTCAATATTTTCTATCTGCTAAATGACTGATGGCTGTGTCTCTCAATTTGTTATTTCCAGACTGTACCCACCCAGCATCCATAGCAAAGCAAGTTTTGGGGGCAGGAGTGCATTGGTTTGTACTGAAAATAATCAAAAGCAAAACTTAGTAAAAAGAAACATTAAACAACTTGGGACAATGCAAAATTACAAATTTTCAAGTAATTCAGATAATAAGATGCCATTAATGAAGTAAAATGAGCACCAAACAATCCAGCTAAAGCTGAAAACCTCAGGCTGGGTATCTGGAGAAAAGCTAGTTTCATTTGAGTCCATATTCAGCACATTTGCAGTATTTTTTGCTGTTCTTTTTTCCCTGAAACACACCCATGGCAATCTGTGTGTAAGAATTTCTCCATACTTCTACACTGAAATGGGTGACTGAAAGGCAGTGAGCATGGTGAACTGTGCCTTTGTACCCCCCAGATCCTGCTGTGGCATTGCATCTCTGCTTAGCAGAGCCCTGATCTCATCCATAGCTCGTTTGCAGCAAGTCTTAACGAGCCTGAAGTTGACCATGGATTTTAGAGGTCATTTGTATTTAAGGTTCTGGGTTCATTTTGACCCTGATTTCCACATAAGCAGACCCGGGAAGGCTGATGTTCCTAACAGGGTGGTCCAACACAAGGAGTGTACAACTGGGACCCCAAAGAGCTTTATCTGCTGATTCTTTGGGCACTGCGTTTACCTAAGAAAGTCAATCTGCCTCCTCCGGGGCTGAAGTAGCATTAGCTTTCCAGGCTGCAGGCATCACATCAGCCACACATCCCTTTCTATCCTCAGAGTTGGATAGAGACTCCTAGGGTAAAATCAGAGAGATGCCGGGTCTCCTCCAGGTAGGGGTGGGATGGGATCTCAGCGCAGTAGAAGCTTCCTGTACCCAACAGGATCATGTTCTGACTTCGAAGAGCTCCCTCCCCTTAATGTTTATTCCAAAATGATTTGCAGATTTTTATAGAAGTGCAGTAGAGTTGAAAACTAGGCTTTACAAAAGAAAAAAAAAGTGAAAATACATTTTCAGTTAAATTTTGAAAAGTCAATGAGACAACAAAATATAGGAAAATTGTTCCAGATGGCAGGAACATACTTGAGGAACTTCATTTAATCACATTCTTGCAATATGTTTTGATTTGGGTGACATATATCAATTGCATACTTAAATTAACAGTCCTTCCTACTGAAGTAAGTGCAAAGCTCCCAGGAGCAGGAAGGGTCTCAGTCCTTTTACATGAAGTGCCAGCACAGTATGGATGGACCCGACAAGTCTTTTTGTTATTCTCTGGAGGAAAAGCAATGGTTCAATGAGACACTGCAAGAATGTGCTTATTTTGAAAGCAGTCTCAAGGCCGCTTGCCCACCTGGGTCATCACTTCTCTACCCACTGAGCTACCAAGACAATTCCCACCTCCCGTGTCCTACCTGATAGGTAGGAAGGCAAGGTCCCAATGCCTTGGAAATAAGCATGATGGGATGAGAGAGAAGGAATCCTAGAAATTTATGAAGGTTCCAGCTCCTACTACCTGACTTACATTCAGCAAGCCCCCCATGCTCTTGCCCCAAGCTATTTCCCCAAATGGATGCTCCAGAGATGTGTCACCAAGACAGCCCAAGCCAGCCAGATCTCCTCAACTAGACAGGCACAGTTTACAAGGCCCCTCCATGCCTCTTGGAAAAGTCAAACAAAACACTGAGGTTCTAGTCAGAAGGGAAATGTCAGATTCCACCCAGGTTTTCCACACACCACAGTCATTTAACCAACCTTCCAGAAGAACCTAATGGTTCCAAGATGACCATTTATATATATACATGTATATAAGCTGCATCCCCATAATCAGACAGGTACAGTTCCAAAGATCCTGCTTGACTTAGTAATTTCATTTGTAAAAGCCTGAAGGGAACACAGGTAAGATGATCTCGCACATGAACAGGTCAGTATTAGGCCATAACACAGATTTTCTACATTTCAAATAAAAAATGTTCTATCTTCAAGGCCATAGCTCCTCTCAAAGAGAACATTAAAAGTAGAGGAGTTTTCATTACAAGTTGAAAATCAGTTTACACCTAAAATGCACATCAAGATGTGTAGAATATTTCAGTCACCTCCAAAACACTGCAACTGCAAACTATTGTTTTGCACAGCTTCCTCCTGCAGCTGTTCTCTGAAGGGAGATATACACATACATACAGGTATGTATATTAGTTATTACCAGAATAAGTGTAATAAGGCCTTTTGTTTGGCAACCCTCTATTTCTAGAGGTGAAGCATGATGAGATCTAGCTTGCCAGCTGCACGCTTCACTTTCCCATATCCCCAAACAGAGATTTAAAATAGCCTGTTTATCAGATGTGTATCTAACTCCTATTCCACTGTGAGGTCTAAAAAGGAATTTCCATTCTTACAAATGTCCCCCTTGTGGGGCATTACCGTCTGTTCCGATCATTGTAAAGGGTCCCTCTTTCCTTCTAGTCCAAAACCCACTGAAGCGTTTCTGTAATGACTATAAAACAAAAGGCTAGAGGCTTTCTTGCTTTAATTTATACACAAATACATTACCAATTAAAAGTTAACTGTGAAAAATAGAGCTGATAATGGAATGCCTTCTGCAACCTGAACTGTAGCATTGCTACCATGACATTATAATAATTAGTTAATCTACCCTCTAATTTGTCTCAATTTGCGTTGGAAGACTAGAAGCTGTTGTCTACATGATTTCTCAGTGAAAACTGTGGTAGGAGAAAAAAAAAATGAGAAAGTTTTTTCCCCCACCCACCCTATGCATAATCTTTTCCCCTCTTTCCGCCACTGTAAATCTGGAATACATCTCCATTAAGACAAACAGAGTTAGACTCCAGACCCACTATGAAAGTAGAATTTGGCTTAATACCACTGAAACACACCAAACTCGTGCATTCAAAACTGCCTTACCATCGCAGCCAGTCCATTGCCTGTGCTCTTGTACCAGGTTTAGCTGAGTGAAGTCCCCAGGAAACTTCCCTGTCAAATGGAGACCTTTCTCCTTCCCTTCCACGTGGCCCCTGCCCCGCTTGAAAAGGGTTTGTTACGAGTTCACAGCCTCCCCGATTATTCTTCTTGCTATTCAAAATAACACGGGCAGATCCCCTCTTCTCACCTAAGCTGGTCAGATGGATGGAACATCTGTGCACAAGAGCGGCAGGGGGTAAAGAGGAGCTCAAGGCAAAAGGTTGTACTTGAGCGATGCCCTCGTAGGACTTCCATGCACATTTCTTTCCATCAGGAACCAACTATTTTGCCACCACACCTGTGCAGCCAGATGTCATGCAACAATAATTCAAGCCATTAGAAAGACATTTTAGAATCTGTATGCTAAAAACAAAAAGAGCCAGGGAGATAAAAAGTAGATTTTATTCTCCAATTACTCCAAGACTTTGCAGAATACATCTTGCCTTTTCAGGAGTTACAGTGACCGATATGGACAAAATTTGTGATACCCTTTATTTCTCAGATCAAGCTCCATTTTGATTGCTTCCATAAGATGAAACCCACTATTATTTAAGAAATCGTACAACTCATAGCGAGCACTTGCCAAAATGCTAGCCTTCAGCACTTCTTTTTAAACAAGCATAAGGAAATGAGATGACCTTTAAATTGCTTCTTGACATGTACTAAATCTACAAAAATTAGGAAGATTCTCTGGAAAGAGCTGTATAATTTTAGTGCTCACAGTATATTTTTAGCATTTCTAAGAGTATTTTGTATACTGAATGAATGTTGTATGCAGTAAAACTTCAGGGATTTTGTCAAGCTTTGGAAGCCAAGGGTTTAGGTTAAAGGGCGGTAGAAGCAGAAGGTGAAGGGCTTGAAGCATGCAGGAAATGACCACCATAAGCTAATCAAAGCTTGCATCAACTGGGCAACACCCTTCTGTTACCCTCATTCTCTTATCCTTCAAAAGCAGAGATTGGGGACTCATTTAGTAAACAAATTCCTTCTCCTACTCATCCCCTTCTGCTTCTTTTCCACAGAAAGCAAGGGGCAAGGGACAAGAGCCTGACCTGCCACCTGCATAGGCAGGTTGGAGCAGGGGCTGCACCGGAGCCCTGTCCCAGGATGAGCTCAGTCATCCGATGGTCCCTTCTCCCAGTAAGATGAATTCTGTATCCAAAAGAGAAGTGGGTGGCAGAAGAACGAGCGTCACAGGAATTGGTGAGGCTGAGAACCCCAGGGGACCTCTGGCATGTACGGGGTAAGTTGGGAGACACGCACACAGCCGTGTAGCAGAGGACTTCCCAAAGCCCTCTACTCAGTGTAAGGAGTTTGCCACAAAGAGATTTGTTTCATTGGGAGGGAAAGGATTGTTCCAGCCTGAATGCAAAGAGCATCCTTTCTCCTTCTGTAGCACTGATGAAGTGTGATGAGGAGCAAGTTTCACGGAGCAAACCGAGCCGAGCTCCATATGGTTTCACAGACCTGAATTTGGCCACAGCAGCACATCAGCTGCTGGAGAGAAGCGTAAAGGGGCATCTCGTCCTACAGTCTGAGACGTGGTGGTGTAAAAACATCGTGGGCTTCCGCACTAGAGCCAGATGGAAACTGGATCCGGGTGACTGCAAGTATTTGCTTCCCATCACAAAAGTGCCAGCTCAGATTGAACTGGAGAGGCTGAACATCCCACCTACATCAAACAGACTGAGCAGCACGAGCCTGAAGGAAAAGCCGACAAGGACAAAGTAGAACACAAGGAGAATTTGAAAGAGGTTACATTTCCTGGACCATGGCAACAAATCTGGAGAACTACGGGGCACAATTAGCAGCTTTCCAGCTAATAAGCCTATCACTTAAGAAACCCAGCACTGTGAAGACTGAGGCAAAGTCAGAAGAAGGGTTAGATGCTGTTCAAATTCGTAATGATAAGAAATGACAAAGAGCCAACACATTTCTCCCCGTTTCTCACTCATGCCCTGCAAGACTGACACCAGCAGAGACTTCCGAGTTTGGAGAGGGAGGCTGCGCTGCCATTTCTTCTTGACTAAATCAAGGTATGGCTCTACTCTGTTTTCTGAGAGCAGAAGTGCTGACCAGGGACACAGCATATTTAGCAATGCCCAACTCTGACTGCGGCAGCTGCCAGTTCAGTCTCTGCATTTCCCCACCCCCAAACCTCCTCAGGACAAACCCCACTAGGAAATACCAGCAGCTCCCAGCTCCCTGTACTGGTTTCTGTGGATCCTCCTGTGGAATACCTCTCCCCTCTGCACTACACTCAGGAATTTTACTTCATAGCAAGATGCATAAGAGTAGGTCATTGCAATAGGAAAACCACGTGGGCAAAAACACCAGGAGAAATGAACAACAGAAACAAGGACTTAAATTACACGTGATCTGATCTTCCAGCCCTGCAGTTTGTGAAGTCACATTCATTGGAAGTAAATACTTTAAGCATAATGACAAAAGTTTCACATCACTGTTCCTGTCCTGCCTAACAGTCTCAGGCAGAAAGACAGAAAATCCCGTCCCAAGGACCTAGCTCAATACCACCATTTCAGAACAGATCCAGCTCTCACAGCAAGCACCGCCTGCTCAGGAGGCATCAATGATGCACACAGACATGGAGTTCCAGCAGAGAATGTTTTGATTGTTAATTCAAGATGCTCTCAGAGCTCTGTGGTGACCCAGCTGGTCATTCCTGCTCTTGTTTGTCCGAGCAGCAGACCAGTCCAGAGATCGCGGTGGTTATGAGTAAGCAGACATGTATGCGTTTCTGTTGACAGCATCTTCCCAGA
Organism: Gallinago undulata; assembly: GCA_026546715.1. NCBI lineage: Eukaryota > Metazoa > Chordata > Aves > Charadriiformes > Scolopacidae > Gallinago > Gallinago undulata. The sequence goes on from JAOTQQ010000007.1 coordinate 9,256,768, forward strand.
AATGATCATAGAACCCAACTGGTATGCATGAGTCTTTAGACTTTTTTCAAATATGTTATACGTATATATTTATAAGTTTCACTTCAGATGAAAGCCTGAAATGACATTTCCTCAGCCTTTTGATAACTTCCCCTAGACAAAGGCGTACAGAAGCTGCTGCTCAGCACAAGGTGCGCTTATTGCACGTATTTGAGGACTGAAAATAAGTGTTCCTTAGCCAAATATTTCCACCCATGGGGTGATGTGTTTACATACCCTGTGGTACACGATCAGCAGTTACTTGGGATAGACTGTGCCTCTAATGTTTGAAACCTAGCAAGCCACACGCTGGGAGTCAGGTAGCCTCAAACTGTTTGACTTTACTGAGAAACACTGCTCCAGATGTGAAAGAGCATTATCTTCCCTTTTTAGAGATGACTTCCCCCATGATTCCCTTCTTCCCCTGCCTAGAAATCTGAAAACTAAAGTTAACAGAGGCATAGTCAGGAAATACAAGAAGTTATATGGCTTGCGCAATATGGAATACATTCAAATTAACCAGAAAAAAGCTACCAAAATAACTACAAAATTAGCAGTTCCCTGGAAAGAGAAGGGCTTCTTTTTCAGAGGATGGGGATGACGCAACGCATTCCTCGTACACAGGGATGTCCAAAGACAGAAGCATGCAAGTTTAGATTGTACTTATCATCCCAACCCCTGTATTTCTAAGGCTTTGGTGAGACACAGCAAGAGACATTCAGCTTGTACATTAGGGCTTCTGGGAGACCCAACACAGGAGACAAAGTATTTCAGGAAGAACACTTCTGTGTTGTGAAGTCATTTGCTTCCACAGCACCATGGTGCTCTTCCTTTCCATCCCTAGCACTGATATGCAAACCGCTGTGATTGCACCCAAAGCATTTCCTCGTGCAAGGGGGGACCACCTTCGTACTGGGGAAACTATGGAGAGACTCCAGTCTCAATCAAAGCACTGATCCAGAAGAGTATTTAACCAGGCTCTCGTTCCAAGATAAAACTTAAACTGACCCCACACGACTCATAACCCCACAGAGTTCATCTGTCCCTCTTCCCCAGCCTCTTTTCCTGCCAAAGCATACTTCTGAGCAGGCCACAGTTTTGTAATGTCAACTGTGCTGGTCTGGGAGCATCAGCCACAAAGGACAGGCTGTGTTCAGAATAAGGCACACTAGGGGGACAACGGCAATCAGGGTTTACGTGGCTTCTTGTCTCCATCACCTCCGGAAAGTCTTTTACAGTTAGTTCAAAAGATATCTGCCTCCTTATGAAGCCCTAGGGAGTTTAAGCACCAGTAGGTCCCTATTACCTTACTGAAATATCTGAAAGGCCAAGATTGCAATTTCTGACTACATTCTGATACAGATTCAGCATTTAGTACTTCTTAAATAATGCCTTATTGGAGACTTGCACACATATCCTACATTTTAAAAATCATTGTTTACCTGTAAACTGGAATATATTGCCCACCACTCACCTTAATTGCTTAAAGGCTGGTGGTACCAGCCAAGAGAACTGGTAATAGGCAGAAGAAACAACTTGGTTCTTCAGGGAAGGCAGGAGCCTGGACCACCCCTTGAAATTGTTACTAAACATTCAGGTCTCCTTGGAAGGCAGCTCAGGCACTGCCGTGCTAAGGGAAAGCACAGTGACACGCTGGTTAGAGCTAATTAGGCAGAGAAGAGTTACTGCTGGTTCTATACAAGGCAAGAGTGGAAGCAATAGATCAAACCCACATCTTGAACTCCTGTAGTAAACACAAAGCACATCAGGAGGAGCTGCTGGCAAGCCCAGCATCTGAGAAACATGGGAACGCGCTTGTGACCCCGTCTGTAGGCATCCTAACAGCTTCTCTGAAATTTCACAAGCAGGGGGATGTCCTAGATAATGGATGGGAGCCCAGCTGCCCCCAGATGAGGGAGTTTCCTTTGTGCATGAGTCCCTAAGTTATTTCAGCAGCATCTGGCAGTGACGCTCTTGTTAAGGCTGCTATTTATAAAGCCTGATTGTTCGTTCAGGGACAGCTCTTGGCATACGAGGCCTCAGGAGAGCTGCAGTGATCTGGTTAACAAAACATCCAGCAAGCTGGGAAATCAAGTCTGCTTTTGATTTATAATGCAGCAAACTAAAATTATGATTTGCCAAGCTCATTTTGGCACTCTCATAATTCAACTACAGTTCTGATTATTTTAAAAAAAAAAATAATAATTAAAAACCCACCAAGTTTAATTACCATAATTATGGAAATACTCGGAGTGAAAAGGACTTGAAAATAATGAGGCAAATTCGCACAGCTCGAACTCCACCAATTAGCAGGATGTTAGGTTTGCGAGACAAGTCTCAGCAACGAAAAACTTCTCCACTGGCACCATTGCAGCAGAAGGGACAAACCCACCTCGTGTCTAGGTTTTATTACAAACCCACCTCGTGTCTAGGTTTTATTACAAACCTATTGCACCCTCTTGTGCTGCGGGGTCGGAACTGCTTTGGCTGGAAACTAATTGCTCTGCAGCAGTTGACCTTCAATTCAGCTCTCCTGCAGCAGGCTATGGCGAAGCACACAGCATCGTCGCAGGAATGCACCGAGGACTGCTACGAGGGCCCAAGTGCTAGTTTTCTGTGCAAGACTGAATATTACTGGCTTCCAAGCTTTTGCGCACCCCCTGGATCTTGATTTTGCATATGTGGTCTCAGATTTTTGTCCAACTCAAAACAATACCAGAGACTTTGTAGAATCACTTGGTAGATAGAGCACCCCACAAATCTGCCCGGCCAGAGCTGAACTGGACCTTTTATGGGTTTTCTATGAGGGGAAGAAAGCTAAAGACCTATAAACACAAAGAGTATCCCTGTAAAACATGAGTATTTCTTCTCCTGCATTGCTTCAGGCCTCAGATGGGGGTACCACATCCAGTGTCTGGTGCTGCATTTTAGGCAAAGCACAGAACTGGAGCAAGTTCAGAGGAAATGAGTAGGAATAAGATGTCTAGAAAACACTGACGGGGAGTTCACTGGCTGAAGGTTCAGGGAGTGTCCTGCCTGGGAAAGATCAACGAGTTCCCCTCAGTTCTCAATTAGGCAAGAGGGAACAAAAACGATTTTTTCTCTCTGCTCCTGGTTGATACGACAAGGAATAATTCTAACACTAATTCGAACCAGGGGAGATTTAGGTGAAATATTAGGAAGACAAAAATCTCCTCAATCAGGCCGTTAAAGTACTCCCTTACTGCAAATTAAAAGCAGATTAGGTAGGTATGTCAGGAATAACCTAAGGAGAACAGATCCTGCCTGGAAGCACCAAGCTGAATTACATGTTTTCTCGAGGTCCCTTCCAGGCTTGCTGCTATTGTGTTCAGCTCTGGAATTGTTCCTCTCTGATTAACACCGAGGCTTTTTTTTCAGAGTATCATGCACAAAGCTTGTCCAACAGCTAAATACAAAAGTTCTTCTCTGGCAATCACATACATACACAATCCCCAGCACTGTCTGTCTCCTGCTGGTAACACCAGCGGTAACGCTAATTTGCAGCTCCTGATCACCGTGAAAACCAAACATTTCTAAATATTTCACTTTCTTAACTGCAAATTTTAGTCTGGGTTAAAGCTGGTTCTGCTACAGCATGAAAAATATTTCAGGTACAAAAAAATGCACAGGGCAACACCCCGAGTGCCTGAATCAATAGACTAAATAGGAAGCAGGTTCCTCCGCTGCTGTCATCAGCACAGCCCCACAGCCTGCCCTGAGCTGGTTTTGGTCCATTCTTTCCTGAGGATGAAATCTAAATAAACACACGCTAAATAGCAAAGCTAAAAAAAAAAAATTTGGAGGTAAGGTGGCCATAAATGCCTTGTTTTACCAGGATAACCTTCCCTCAATAGACTAAATAGGAGGAAGCAGGTTCCTCTGCTGCAGTCATCAGCACAGCCCCACAGCCTTCCCTGAGCTGGTTTTGGCCCTTTTTTTTCCTGAGGATGAAATCTAAAGGCAAACACTCTAAATAGCAAAGCTACAGAAAAAAAAAAAAAAATAGAAATTTGGGGCAAGATTGCCATAAATGCCTTGTTTTACCAGGATAACCCTCCCTCCATCTTTCCCCCGCGAAGGCTCGCTGCTGCAGCAGAAGTGGGGGAAATCTGCCAGGATTTGCTGATGACGGATTTTCCAAAGCCCGGCTCAGGGACCGGCAGGACAGGCCTGCAACAATTGAAACTAAATTGCATTCTAATCCGTGAATCAAAGCGCTTGCAATTACCATCTCAAGGCAGGTGAAACAATAACAAATAATGAACAAAGCGACGTTTCAAGTCTCCGCTGATGCGCTCTGCGCTGGCTGCAGAAACTGCTAACTGGACACATTTTACCCCGAGCCAAGGTGATTGCCTGCGATAGCCCCCGTTAATCAAGACTGAGAAAAATGAGAGTGTAATCTCCTGTACCGTAAAGCAATAGTTCAAACCTCCTCCGCCACGCACCCCATGTAGCTTTTGCAGTCTTCGTTTAGATTGAAAATGGGAGAACAGAAGCCACACGTGAACTGGGCCAAATCGGGTGTTGGCTTAGAAACAGCACAGGCTCTTCAACCCCTCAGGGTGGGTTAAAAAATCCCACATAGGTAATAACAAACCATACACATCCCACTTTACATGGTGTTACAGCACACGAGACGAAGCTCTCTGCATTGAAAACTTGACAGCATTGACAAGATTTACATAATTCATATTACAGACCTATACTGTTGAAGTGGTTTTTGTATTGTTATTATTAGTCCAGTTCTTAAAACACAGGTTTCTCCCCCAGAAGGCAGATACCTGCATACTGATGACAGGTTCCTCTAAAAATTTCTTAGCAACTCCTTAGAAGTGGTCACAAAGCACACATTGAAAACCAGGGGTCTAAGTAATTTCCTAGGATGCTTTTCTTTGTCTCTCAATCCACCTGACCTCCAGGCAATAGGGCATCTCCTGCAAACCAGCCATCTTTACCGCTCAAACTGTCTCTTAGCAGCTCGAGAGATGCACAGCTCAGAAGGAGAAAGCATTTCCAACAGCCAGCACCATGGAGGCCTTCCAATATTAGCAGCAAAACCTGGAACTGGGCTCTGAAGTCAGCAGAAAGGGGACATGGAGGGAGGCTGGAGAAGGCTCCCAGGAGACCTTGTAACAGCCCCTTCCAGTACCTGAAGGGGCTAGAGGAGAGATGGGGAGGGACTCTTGATCAGGGAGTGGAGCCAGAGGACAAGGGGTAATAGTTTTAAATTGAAAGAGGGGAGATTTACATTAGCTACTAGAAAAATTCTTCACTCTGAGGGTGGTGAGAGCCTGGCCCAGGTTGCCCAGAGAAGCTGTGGCTGCCCCATCCCTGGAAGGGTTCAAGGCCAGATTGGAAGGGGCTTGGAGCAACCTGGTGTGGTGGGAGGTGTCCCTGCCCAGGGCAGTTAGAAATCAATCTGTAATGTCCCTTCCAACTCTAACCATTCTATGCTTCTATAGTCTCTTGAGGGCCTTCAACTGCCAAAAACTGGCCCTGTTTTTACTTTCAGGTGCATCAGAAGAGCAAAGGTTGATGCTTTCACCATCAAGCTACTGATGCCTCGCTCCACACGGCAACACGCTGTGAACAGGCAATTTTGCAGAACAACAATTTATCCAAACCCTGTTTTTGTTACTGGGTTGAATAGAAACAGCCTTACTAACAGTGGGCTTTTGGCAGGACAGGTAGAGAAACCCAGTGAGTGTTATTCATCCCCTGGTCCTCCCAGCTCAGCCTGCTATTAACACATATGCTAAATCCCCTATCAACAGTACTGGAAGCCATGTAGGTAAACTGAAAACAAAGCTGGCCCTTGCAGAAGAGCTGATGGAATAGGAGTGCTCGCCTGCACGAGAAGAGAAAGGGGAGGGGAACTAGCTCAGCCCCGGGCTCCAGGGAATCCATGGCTGGATGATTTCTGGGCACCCATCCTGCTTTTGTTCTCCTGGAGTTGCAGGGCATTAAGTTTACATCCACGTAGAGCTCAGGCTGCTCTGGATCTGGCGACAGCGACGCCCCATCCAGCAGGGAAGAGCTGCTCTGCTGACAAGCAGCAGGGTCAGGACCCGGCGATGTCCCCTCTGCAGCCCCCATGCCAGCTGTTTGCCTTGGCCAGGGCTGAGGCAGCAGCTGAGATCAGCATCTTGCATTTCGAGCACAGCACCACTGCAGCCGGGGCTCTGTGCTGGCAACACCACTCATGCTCCAAAGGTCACCTTCTCCTCCATCCCCCGAGTCAGAGGGAGGAAAGAGGGGAGAAAAAGGAGGAGCGGAGAGAAAGGGGAAGCTCATTCTCACCACAGCTGCAAGCTCCAACTCTAAACTGCTAACCCCTTTGCTCCTTGGAAAGCTGACTCCCAAATCCCTAGGTGTTTCATTATCTCTTCCACTCCAGCCCAGAGTTTCTCTCAGGTAATTGTTCCCACATAGCATCTGCTTCAATCCGAGCCAGCTTCCTCCTTCATGACGAGGTTTTTCAGCTTAAGTGAGATGATGGCTGAGCTTCGGCTCCCTCCTTCCCTGCATAAGCAGTAAAAAGTCTGAGAGACAAATAAGCAAGTCTGTGCAGGGACAAAACTCATACCCATTTAGAATGGGAACCACCGTCCCCAGGGGAAGCGATACTGTTTGCAATACTGAGAAACAGACTCAGCACAGAATCAGAAATAATCTTCCACCAGCCAGATACCGTGACCAGACACTGATAGATTTGCCTTAACACCCCATCCTGCTCACGCACACGCTAGTAAGAGATTCCTCCACCTCCAGGAAGAGCAAAGGGATTGTCATTCCCACATCGCTGCTGATAAAGCAGTGGTTTTAAAGAAAAGTCACCAGTGCTGCTACGAACAGCAGTCAAAAGGATCTGCAAGAACTAGCATCTTTGGTCCAGGTTAGGTCATCATAACCCTTGCAAGACAAGCGAGGAATCATGAGCTCATCCCTTGGCAGGAAGGGACTGACTGTAGTTTGCAATATTCATAGTAATTTGTGTAATTTAATGCAGAGGGTGAAGTTCTCAGCCAGGGTAAATCGGAGCAATGTCAATTTTGCACTATTGAAGCAGCTGGGTCAGCCTGTTAATAAAGAACTTTAACTTTTTTTAAAAAATTTCTTCCATTCACCTTGAAGAAGGCCTCTTTAAAGCATTATACTGTTTTGAAGTTGCTGTAACTGTCAGCTAATTACTACCTGGTAAATGCTGTAAAAGGCAAAGTGCTCTCCATCATGGCTTTGTCTGATTGGAACAGGGTAAATGGAAAAAAGCAGAGAAAGCATGGTTCAAAGATATTTTAATCAAGTCATTAGAATGCACATGGATAATCATAAAATGCAACAGGCAACCAATTATAAAAATAATTCAATGACTAGCTTTTTTAAGTGTAACAACGTTCGCTGGGCCAAATTCAATACTGTTGCAGATTCCTGGAAGCAGCCCCTTAGCAGAGCGATGGTCTATCAGACATCTCCAGCTTTTCCCATGAATACAGACTTAAAAAAATAGCAGGCAGGAGTACTTTTCATCGCCTTCTGTATTAAGCAAGAAGAATTACTAGAGAACAGGGCATTACAGCAGAGCACCCACAGCAGACAAGGTTATGGACACTGTGTATTAAAAAAAAAAAAAGGCAAAGATATGGAGACTGAGCAATGCAACATGTGCTGAGCCATGAAAAATGCTCCCCTTTTAGCCATTCAGGCAGGATTTTTCCTACAAAAAGGCAACAGGTCAATTTGAAAAATCAGGTGCTGATCACAGGTATGTACATGCCCATTGGAGTTCCCCAAGTCTGGCTGCACATCACTGAATTTGGACTTCAGTTCCTTTCGTTTCTTCTCCACCTCCTTGCCCAAACAGGCTGCTACAGGTGGCAGAAGGGTTGGTTCCTAACCTGCAGGGCCAAGAAAGCCCAATTTCCTCCTCGACTAGGTTCTGGAAGGACCACACTGTGGCTAGCTCTCTCATGGCAGCTTTGGTATCACCTCCCGGTAGATTAAAGGGACAGGATTTTTCCCACCCTTGCCACCAATCCTACACCAGCAGCACTCCAACCACGGCAAAAAAAAAAAAAGTCACCCCACCTTCACACAAAAGGATCAGGTCTGAAGGTTTTATACGGAGCCCGAGGCTTATGGCCATGACCTACGGCCACCAGCGCGCCTGCGAGCAATTTGCTTTTGTAGAAGCAGGCTTTTGGATCAGCTTTTAAACTGAAGTCCAGCTGCCGAGTAGGTGGCCACTTAATATCTCTGGGTACTTTCAGAGAAGATTAGGTGAAAGTCCAAATCCAGGTTGACATTCCCTCTCTCCGAGAAACAGACCTGCAATAAATAAGGCTGCGTGCAAGTTGTTGTTCCTGCTATACTGCTCCTCTCAGCCACTTACTGCCAATATGTTCCTCATTAGCACTCTGGGAAGCTGCGAGTGCATAAGGCACTCTGTGCAGCCCCATTTTTATTCTATTCTCAAACACATGGAAACACTTTAAAAGTAAGAGCCTTGGGACCTGTGCAAGGGCGACAAGTGACGAGATGAGGAGAGGAGACCAGAGCCAGCCCCTGACAAATTTGAACCATCCAGTCTTTAATCCACAACAACCAAAAAAAAAATTGATGCTAAACAAACCTAGCCTTTTTCAGAAAGGAGATTACATGTGTAATGGAAAAATTATGGGTATGGGGAGTCTGGCCTACAAAAATTGGTTAAAATTAAGAGCCTTCAGTCTGCTTTCCATGATTAATGGAACTTCCCCTACATGCAATTCAGTCAACATTTCCATCCCCCTTGGAGCCTATTGAGAGCCACCTATTTTTTTAATTTAAGGAAAATGGAATTTTAAAACTTTGTAACATTTCCATAACTTACCGTGACCAGATGATTAGCCATTTCCCCCCTTCAAATACTATCTCCCTCACGAGGCAGAGCTGCCAACCACGGGAATGGAAGGGTATTCCCTTCAGATCTACTTGGGACAGCATTTAGATCTTTTCCAACCTAAATGATTCTACGATATTCCTCATAGTGCAATTGTAGCAAGAGCCAGGAGTAATGCCACAAAGCAAAGTCCAGAGCTGACCTGGTTCTTAGAGAAGAAGGTGGCATCTCTACTGTTGGACTTGATGGATCATGGAGATGCCAAATCGTCTCCATAAGTGAAAGGAGGCTTTAGGTAAGCAAATTTCTAACGGAACAGTAGAACCCTAGCAGTAGGCAGAACAGAAATAGGCCATTAATGCCAACCCCACAGGACTTCAAGAGTTAAAGCTGTGGGAAGAAATATTTGTGCATGTGCTTTCATGCCAGTGGAAACATAAGAAAAAGGCTAAACTCTCTGCACTGGCACAGCAGGTTCAGCTTTGATCTCTCAGGAGGTTCATTTCCTTCATTAGGCTTTTCTTGAAATTCACTTTTATGAACCCTTTTAATTTCCCCCCTGCATTTCCCCCCCATAAAAGCCTTTTTAGATTCATTCAACAAAGGGGCAGGGTGGGGGAGAAGAATCTCATTTAATTGCCACTAAACGTTACCTGAAGCTGCTAGTCATGTACAGGGATGCTGGAGCTGTTCATTGGGTGAGACACAGGAACTGAAGGAGGGAAAAACCCCACTAAGGCACTAATAAACCATTAAAAAGAACACAGAGAAGGGAGAGAGAGGAACAGAACCACAAAGCACCGACAAAGGGAAAGGTGAGGCAGCACAGGGAACAGCAGGGAGGTCTCCAGCAGAACTTGGCTGGTCACTGCTGCAAAACAAGCAGAGTGCTTGCAACCCACATCACCCACATGCTCCCCTCCATTTCATCTCTGCTGATGCTGGAGAGCTGATCAAACCACAACTTCTCCCCATTTCAAGTGTCTGCTCTGTAAATACAGTGTGACAATAAAACCCCTTCCTCCTGGGGGGGCTGCAAGGCTTAAAAATCCCAGGTTGAAGGAGTTTAAAGGAGGTTCAACATCTTCACTATCCGAGTTCCAGGACCAAGGTGATCACAGCATTTGAGCAGGTGATTTATGGCTGCGGTTCCTATAGGGAGAAGCCTGGGAACAGGGGAGCACCCTTTGAGATGCCTTTCACTGCAGCAGGGAGCATTTCAACTCTGCATCTATTTCTGACTGGCTCCATGCAAAAAAATAATATCATATACATATTATCTCACCTGACCTGTAGGCAAGCTACAGGTGACAGTGCTGAGTTCACTTCTCCAAATGGAGACCTGGGTCCCTCTCACCAGGATGCCACCTTACACCAGAAAACCCTTTTAATAGCAAGGGATGGAAAGGTACTGCCTGGGTTGCTGAGTACAGTCCCCCACTATTGTAGTCTACTGGACTGTGTAATTCTATTCACAAGAAGCAGCTTCATTTTAACAGTAGTTTGTGGCTTTACCCCCCCTATTCCTCTTAAAAGCTTAACTTCTTATGATTAGCCAGTTACTTGGAGTAATTTAAACAATGAAACAATCAGAGCAAATTGTAAGCCTATTTACTAGCTCATTCGTGTAGATGAACTTGCCTAAGTCCTTGGAAGCAGATACTGTTCTTAATGAGAAAACTGTGTCCAGATTCCAGCTTGGGCTGTAGTGAACCCTCAGGGGTTGTGTCCTCCAACACGAAGGAACAATCCCCATTTTGCTCTCTCAGCCTGCTTCTACTAGAGAAAGAAAGAAGTTGTAATTTCTAGACAATTTCCAAGGGACAGATTCTGACCTCAGACAAAGGAGCATGAAACTTGAATCCACACAAGGAAGCCTATTTGGTTATTCTAGTTTTAAGCCTGGTGCAGCAGAGATGAGGTTCTGCCCTACCTTTTCGTTTCTGATGTTCACTTAATTCACTGTAACAAACACAACTGGATTTAACAGAACTCAACAACTGCAATCGCTCACAGTATTTCTGTAGCCCTGGAAGCACAGGCCTCTGCTTTTCAACCCCAGGCCTCCCCCCAGCCCAAACTCAATTTCAATTACATTTAACAAAGCTAGGTGGATGGGCAGCACGAAGTCAGATGAAGTTCAGCGCTGACAAATGCAAGGTAATGCACTTAAGAAAGGATAATTTGAACTACACAGGAAAAAAAAAAACAGAATGCTTTTGCGAGATAATCATCTGCTGTGCAGAGAGAGGTAGGGAACTGAAAAGCCTATAATGGAAAAAGACGGCAAACCCTTCCTTGGGAAGCTGTTCACCCCAGCTTGCAGTAATGTGAGCTCACCCTAACGCTCTGCAGCAACAGAAAAGCTCAGAGATCACAGAGAGACTTCCACACAAGTAAAGCTTGAACGGAGCTTGAGTCTGGTGGAGTACAGGGAAAGGAAGCATGAAAGAGCAGCTCTTTGAGTGCCTCGGAGTCAGAGCAAGCCAGGGTGTTCTGGGCACCCAGCTGCAAACCCCAGGGCAGAGAGACTTCTCCCCCCCAAAAAACTGTGTCATCCAGATGTCTGGGAGTTATGAATAGTTTACATTAACCACTAATAGGCTAACAGGACCCATAATATGCTAACAGTCATTTACAGGATAAGAGCCTGTGTCAAACGGGTTCCATAATGGTCCACAAAGGTCTTCTGCACCTGCACCGCCTTTGCCCATCAACTGTCACTCAACGGCACAGTTCTGAGACCCAAACCCTCTCTGCACCGCACTCAGGGGACAAGCCAGGGTGGGCACAGGCACACAGAACTACTCCAGCCTACACTCAGCAGTACATAAGCTAACCAGAACCTCAAGCTCTCTATAATGCCATCTAGATTTGCTGGAGAGCAGAAGCAATCGCACACGCAAGTGCTCCTGGTCCTCACTGCCACCAGCCCGTGTCCACACCTCACACACCCAGGGGAGAAGCTCACACCTATACAGTAGGGTGGAGAGCAAGCCTGACTCCTTGCTCTCCATCTAGTGCCTTAAACACCAAGGTCTTCCCTTCCATACCCCTTAGGGGGCCAAAAAGAGCCAGCACAGACATGGAAATGCAGCAATGCCTGCTCAGGGCTTTGCCAGCCTTCCCTGAATTGGCCTGCAAGCCATCACCCCACCGGGAAAAGGAGGGATTGGAGACCCCATAAAGGAGCATCTCCCAGGCTGGCCCCTGTGCAGGGAGCAGATTTCGTGAAGTGTGGGGCCACCTGATGGCAGAAACGGGCAGCGCGACTCGAAGCATCCCCAAATGCTGCACCACTCAGCTCCATTCATCTTCAGTAATTGAATGCATGCCCTGGGGGGGTGCACTGTGCTGGGGCGAGTGGAAGGAAGGGGGAAACAGTATTTATATTTGTCTTCCCAGATTTAGTTTGTCTTTATCTCCAGCTATTTTGAATGTCATGGGGAGTTAATGAAGACATGTTGTGCGTCTGCAACGCATGGAACAACTTCTCTCCTGTCTCAGCATATTAAATTCTTTCTTACTTACTCTAGGAGTCACAGGGAAAGAACAGACAAAAAAAAAAAAAAGGGAAGATAGATAAAAGGAAAGCAGAAAGAGATAAGACAGTATAAGAAAAGAAGGAGGAACTCCCTTTATTTCAGCTCTCAAAGTTGCATCACCCAGCATTTTCTAGCCCCTTCACCATCTCTCTTGATTGAAGATGTCAGCCCTGGAAGAACTGTCCCAGTACATTTGGCAGGACATAGGAAAAGCCTCTTAAACACTCATTAAAGATCACTTTTCTCCACAGTCCACTCCCCACTACAAAAACAAGTTAAGTTAGGGTGAGGGCACAGAGCAGAAACGTATCCTGAGCTCTAGTCTAGGAGGACATGGCACATTCCTCAAGCCCTGGTATAACGTACCTGCAGGCACCAGATCTCCCTTCAGAAGCCAGGAAGAACATGCCATACAGCAAGACCTCAGGGTTCCCACCACAGGCACAGACACTGCTTTGCAGCTGGATATTTTTAGCTCTTTTTCCTGTCCTACAGACAGGAAACTGAGGCAGATGGCAAATACAGGCTCAAATCTAGAACAGTGTTCTGGCCTCCAACCTCTGTCTGACAATTCCTGGCTTTGACCTCACCTGTCATTTCCAAGAGAAGAGACAAGGCAGCAGCAGAGAAAAGCCCTTTCCCTAGGATATCCCTTCCTCAGCTCCCTGTTCTCCCTTCGGGGAGAGGCAAGAGTACAGACTTTCCTTAATCATGGGGCTCTTCTCTTAGAAATTAAGATCTTCCCTTTCCTGGCACTTCCCATCCTCTCTCTTTCCCTGAGGCAAGATCTGGCACACCTTAGATGTTCTGGTTTGGCCTGAAGTTTTATTTAGACTGCTCCTTGCTTTGGGGATTCTCTGTTTATATCATCCGAGGGTGTTAATAAGGGCAGAATGGTTTCCAGATCCACACCAGCTGACTGGCTTTCCTGAATCCACGCCATCTGTAAAAACAGAAATGTTCCCTTTTCCTTGTACACACAGATAAATGCATTAAGGCTAAACCTCCTGGGGCAGGAGTACAGGAGAGGTTTGGACTTCTGGCCAAATGAAACCCAGCAAGCTCTGGAACGAGGCACAGAACTACCATTTTTAACATGGAGGCTCAGGCGAAGACATGAAAGATCTCAGAGCTCTGTGGAGCAGACAGAAGAGCCTGACATTTTAGAAGAGCATGGTAAGGAGTTTCTGGCACCTCTCAGATGCATCTGGCACTGGCCACCCTCAGAGACACAGGAATATGCAAGCTCAGGCCCTGGCTGGTGTTACAGCACTTGTACACCCTTATCATTCAGCTCTTCCATCTCAAGGCAAGCTCCTCTGGGGTCACTCGCACACGACAGCACAGAGCACTAATCCAGGTGCTTCTCGACCATGCAAAGAGCCAGCCCAGCACGAGATGTGCTCGGAGATGGGACACGTGGGGCCCAGCGGCGGGCTGTGCAACAGGTTTGCTGATAATCTGTCAGCAGGAAGGGTTTATTTCTTGTAAGCCTGACACCAGTTTGATAACAAATTCCCAGTTTGGAGCGAGCTATGCACACCGAATTGGGACCTGAACACCTGACATCTCAGCCAAGACGGCTGGCCTCTCTCACCCCAGTGCTCATCAGGTTCACAGAAAAATTGTAATATTAGAGGCACTGCCATGGGGAGGTGAACACAGAGCTGAATCAGCTCAATATTTCCACTATTTGTTCTCCCCATCTAACACAGCTAAGTGTTGCCCAGGCCCTTAGGAAGGAAGCGACAGCAGTACAAAAAAAAAAAATCATTATTCTAATACAGCAGCACAAAAATCACTCTCAAGTGAAAACAGACTCAAGTATCAAAGAGTCAGGCTGGCTGCAGTAACATCAGCAAGCAGCTCTGAAACTAAGCAAGAAACAAGACAAGGTGGGGGTCAAGGATTTAAGTCCCTTATCCAGTGATGCACACCCAGTTTGTCTACTGGGTTACACCAAGAGGGATAATTTTGTTAGTTCAAAGTGCGTCAGGTCAATGCCTCTGATGAGCTCTGCAGGAAGGGAAGGGGTAGACTTTCCAACCAGGAGAAAGACTAGACCCACACAATCTTCCCTCTTGCAGCAGGAATGAAGTGTCACTCAGGCTCAGCCTTCTTTCACTCCAAGTTGTTCCTTTGCTAAAAATAGTCCTATCTCAAGATTGGATGAAGACACAGCAGGTAAACTGGAATAGCAGTGAGAAGCTAATTCACAAGGCCTTAGGAGTGCTCCAAATCATGGGGAGACCTTGGTGACAGAGGCATGTATCACCCCCCCCTCTGCATCCCAACTGCCCAACCAGGGCACTTGCCTTTCCTCTTCCTATGCCAACAGTGCTCATGTCCTAAGTCTGATTTGGGGATGGATCTGGCCTTTACTGACCAGTTCAAAGTCCCCTCACAGGTGAGGGAGAAGTAAGGGAGCAACACTGAATGGACAGATGAGTTGTTTCATCCCCCAGTACTCCATGAACGAGCGGCAGATCTGACCACAACCTATCTGCCTAAACCTTTTAGTTCCTGGACAGCTTGACAGCACAGACCATTTAATGTCAAGCCTCTTACTCAGTCGCATTGGAAATGAGGATATTCCCCTTTGGAAACCTCCCCCCTGCCCCAGCTCATTGAAACCCAGACACCTGGTTATGGTTTTCTCTCATGTGAGCATAAATGCTTCCTACAGCGCACATCTCACACAGCTACAATACTGCAAAGGACACAAAACTGCCAGTCCAATTCTCTTGAATTTTCTGTTACAAGATTAAGCCATCCATACCCCCAAAATCAAGACAGCCTGTGCCCAGACACAGGAGCATCTTGCACATGGCATCTCCAGCAACCACCAACCATGCAAACTCCGCCGCACTCGGCAGCGGTGCCAGTTTGGTGTTTCTGAGGAATTTCGCTTTGTGCAAGCATAAACACTGCAATACTGAGATTTTTCAGTGCCTTCAATCCTTGAAGTGTTCAGAACCGCAACTTGAACCCTTAAATAGAACCATACTGCTCACATTATGCCAACACCTCCTTCAGCACATGACAACTATTTACCTCAATTAAAAAGAGCAATTTGCTACACATTATTCTTAAAGTCACCGAGCTCCGAAAGAGCAGCCCTGCAAGTACTGGCCAGGATCCAAGAGCACTCCATTATAAACAATCTTACTCTAATACATATACATGAAGTTTCATAACTTAAATCCATATTCTGTAGCTTCCATGCCATCAAATTAGATTTCACAAATGCAATTATTTCAGATTCTAATGCAATACATGAACTTTATTATATCTGTATATTTTGCCTTAACTGAAAGAAAATCTGACCATCCCATTTGATTTCAAGAACTTTGAAATTCACAACATTCCAAATGCCACTAATTTTATGATATTTCAGCTCAAGTTTTCTGCTCTATATTTTGTTTTCATTATAAAGGGCCTTGGAAGATCATAAGTAATGAACTCCATTCAATAGCAATGGACCATCTAATCCCAAAATCCTCTCTCAAACAATAGCCAAGAATAAGCATTCCCATTTTCAACTTCTTTATACTTCAGCCAGCCTCCCAAAAGTCACATTATATGATCATGGCTTAATTGAAGTTTTAAAAGTATTCCCTTCCGGGGTTCTTATTTGTTCTTGGGTTTGCCTTTAAAGAAGAAAAAACCTACCAAATTTATTGCATGTCAGACACTCCCTTACCACGTTTTTATTTTTATACTAAAAACTTTATTACCTATAGCAATAGGATGACTTCATCTCTGCCTCAGTTTCCCTAATGCATAACGTTTACTCAGGTGATCACACAGTAATTGCTGCGATGGCAGAACTAACAATCACTGTTCTAGCCATTAAAGCATTTCATTGTCTCACACCATTGATTTCTTCTCTAAAGTAATTAAGAGAATGAAAGACAGGAATGAGCCTCATTAGCTCCCACAAGTACAGGCATCCTCCAGCTCTTCCACGCACCCTTCCAAGCAGCACCCACTCCCTGTGTGCACCCAGGCTGTGAAGCAGCAGCAGGTTCTCTGCTGGAGACAGAACTGGTTCCCTGCTCTGCCCTTCCCTGCTGCCTGGCTCAGGAAGCTCACTGACCCCTCTCTGATGTGCAGCACCAAGCACAACAGGCATGACTTTTGTTCTAAGTTCACTAGAAGTGATCCTAACAGAAAATCCCCTGCTCCAGCCTCGTACAAATTGGAGGCTGGGAGAGGAAACGCAGTGGAGGGAGCTACACAAAGCTATCTGCTCTTGCTCCTCTCCCTTCCCCTTAAACCCCATTGACAGCCCCTCAGAAGAAAGTAAGCCATTTGCTGGATCTCCCTTATCTTATTGTACATCAATTTGCTGAAACATTCATGGGATCACTACGCATTTCATTTACCCTTAAGGCCAACCCCTCTGCTTATTAAATTAAGAAGATGAATGAGAGATTTGCTCTCTTGCTAGCAGCCCAGGGGATTCATTAGTCAAGTAAATGATTGCACTTGCCTCAAGTTATGCTACTGCAATGTTTGTAATGTGTCTTCTGATCTCAGCTCCCCATGCACTTTTTGGAAACAAGGTTGGCTTTCAGACAGGTCACATTTAATTCCAGTCATTTGACTTCAGCAAATAGAAATAAGGGCCTCAAATTCACTATCCTATTCCCTTCCTTTGCTCAGCCCTCCAAACACCTCACAGAACAGATACACAAGGGGAATTAAGAGCTACACAAAAGCTACCCATATTCACCCTATTTATTCTCATATCAAGCACAGTTACCATTTTAGTGCTGACATAAAGTACAGATTTGGGTACAAAGTGACACATTGCAGTAACAGAACTGCACAGGGCAGAAGGGAGCATTTCCACCCAAAGTTAGACCATTAATTAAGGAAGGAGGTAACTTTTAACAAACTCCCTTTTGCCTTCAAGAAAGGAGCTGGCTCTGGGTAAACACATCCAGAGAACATCTACGTTCCTGTATGCAGTATTAGGAAAGCAGGAAGAAAACAGCACCTCAGGAAAAGGTTTAAATTCCCAGTTAAACTGCCTCCCACTGAAGCCTGGAGGGGAAAGTGGTTGGACCCGACTGAACTCCAGGTGATAGTTGTCCCCAGTTTTGTAGGACTATTCCATGAAAAGCAGAATCTAGATGAACAAGCCTCACCAGCACGGCTGGGTGAGCACTTCAGCAGTGTGATAAACATCACAGAAGAGATACCCTCTGGCGAGCTACAAGAACATAAGCAAATGAGAGATTGCACATCTTTAAGTCACTTACAGGTTGCGCTGTCTTGTACATGGACTACTGGAAACACAACCAGCCACCTTTAACTCCAGGGAAGTGTTACAGCAAAAGTCACGGTTTCTGGATAACAGACCTGCAATGAAGCATATTCCAATTTTTAACAATGCCAGTATCAAGAATCAGAGTACTTGTCACCCAGTACAACTCCTAGAGATGCCCAGGTGACTGTACACTCTACTACAAAGCTACATGAGTTAATCTGAAACCACAGGCATTGGGAAAACTGCCCAGTTTGTGAAAGTTTCCCAGCAAATTTGTAACCAGCCAGAGAGGAAAGATCTGAGGCTTTGGGGCTGCTCTCCTCCCAGCATTGCACCTGAGCAAAGCAGTGGAGCAGGACCCACTCAGAAATGCTCACAGCCATGAAATGTGTCACAGCTGCAGTAGGAAGAGGGAAAGCAAGGAGCATGTGCACTGCACACCAGAGCTATGAATGAGTATGCAAATGGAAGGGACTAATCTAAAGGCAACAGCAGTGAAAAAGAAATTAGGATGTCTGTCTGAGGCAACATAACTGTCCTCCCTCTCCTTGCTATCACCCATGACTCCAAGTACTTACCTATGTTGTGTCTGGGCCAGGTTGGCTAATGATAAGATGATGGTCTCCTCCACCTCTTGCTCCAAGGAGCAAGGAGATCATAGAGTGGTTAGAGTTGAAAAGGAACTCAAACATCATTGAGTTCCAACCCCCTGCCCTGGGCAGGGACACCTCCCACCAGACCAAGTTGCTCCAAGCCCCCTCCAACCTGGCCTTAACCCCCTCCAGGGATGGGGCAGCCACAGCTTCTCTGGGCAACCTGGGCCAGGCTCTCACCACCCTCACAGCAAAGAAGTTCTTCCCCACATCTCATCTCCATCTCCCCTCTTCCAATTTAAAACCATTACCCCTTGTCCTGTCACAGAGCCCCTCTCTAGCTCTATAAAGAGATAAATGCATGAGTTTAGAAAAAAATAATATAATAATAGAATTAAGAAGAAATAATGAAAAAATACAATATATATAAGTATATATACACAACCTTATCAAGCTCCTAGGGAGATGGAACCAGCAGGCGCTAGGAAAGCACCAGACTTGCCTCAGTGAGGAAGGGGAACTGGATTCCGGAACACTCCGATTGGGATGGAAGGCAGACAGACTCACAGAATCCCCTCATTAAGTGAAAACCCCAAAAGAGGAACCACCTGCCCCCTCTGCTCCCTCCGCTTTTGTACTGCGCGGGGCGGCTGGGGAGGGAACACCCCATTGGTCAGTTTGGGGTCACCTGACCTGCCCGCCCCGCCCCGCAGGTGCGGACCCCCCACGGGGTGAAGCCCCGCCCGAGTCAGCTGACCCCGGTTGCCAGGGCAACAAGGCGAGGGCCTCTCCCTGAGCGCGAGGTGGGCTGTGCCACCCCGAACCAGGGCGCTTCACCTCACAGCTTTGCCCCAGCCTTCTCACCTGACCTTCGTCAAATCACTTATCGCCTGCCTGTAGATAAGAGCGAGTAACAGCTGTAGAGACGGAATGTTTTGCACCTGGGCTGGAGCAATCTTCAGTATCAATACAGACTGGGGGGGGTGAGGAAAGGGACTTGGGGGTGCTGATGGATGAAAAGCTGGTAGTGGGCACTAGCAGCCCAGAAGGCCGGTCGCATCCTGGGCTGCATCCAAAGAAGTGTTGTCAGCAGGTCCAGAGAAGGGATTCTGCCACTTTGCTCTGCTCTGGTGAGACCTCACCTGGAGCCCTGTGTGCAGGTCTGGAGCCTTCCATAGAAGAAGGACATGGACCTGATGGAGCGGGTCCAGAGGAGGGCCACAAAAATGCTCAGGGGGTTGGAGCCCCTCTGCTGCGAGGACAGGCTGAGGGAGCTGGGGTTGTTCAGCCTGGAGAAGAAGAGGCTCCGGGGAGACCTAAGAGCAGCCTTCCAGTACCTGAGGGGGCTACAGGAAGGCTGGGGAGCCCCTGTTTACAAAGGCCTGCAGTGACAGGACAAGGGGCAATGGGTTTAAACTGAAGAAAAGCAGATTTAGATTGGATTTTAGGAATAAGTTCTTTACTGTGAGGGTGGTGGAGCACTGGGAGAGGTTGCCCAGGGAGGTGGTTGAGGCCCCTTCTCTGGAGACATTCAAGGTGAGGCTCAATGAGGCCCTGGGCAATCTGATGTAGTTGGGGGTGTCCCTGCTGACTGTGGGGAGGCCAGATTAGATGACCCTTGGAGGTCCCTTTCAGCCTGGACCACTCTATGATTCTATGGTTTTAGCCAGGCCTGATTTCATGGTGAACATTTTGCGCAGCACGAGGCGCATGTTGAGGGTCCATTAGAAAAGCAGGGAATTATGGAAGAGGTCTTTTTTTCTGCTTTGCCACCAATTTCACGTGAATCTCTGGTCAAAACTGGGGCCAGCCATCCTCTTGGTCACATTAGCTGCTGAGAGCTCATCAGGCAACTCAACCCAGGGAAGGGCTCTTAGTCATAGAATGGTTTAGGTTGGATCTGCATGAGAAAAGGTGAGAGGAATTAACCAGCCCGTGTTAGGGTTAGGTCCTTGCCCTAACGAGGCGGGAGTTAATTACTCTGCCACAAATCAGGAATCTGCCCCCAATTCTACTTCCCCATTCTATCTTTGGGTATTGCTGTTATCTAAAAGCCTATTTTTTTAACACGGTGGAAGTCCCAGCAACAGCAGCCGGAGCTGCTGAAGGTATTTTGGCACAGGAGCTGCGAACCCAGGGAGGCTCCGGCTCTGAACAGAGCCCTGGCCTTTTTAGGGAGATGCAATGTTCATAATCACAGAACCACAGAAATGGTTCAGGATGGGAAGCACCTTAGAAGATAATCCAGTTCCAACCCTCTGCCATGACCAGGGACATCTCCCACTAGACCAGGTTGCTCAAAGCCCTGGCCTGGAACACTTCCATTTTACACGCGTTTGAGCCCATTTAGAGGGCTTTCCGCTCCTCTGAGTGTCCATTGGCCACCCCAGGGAGAGCACAGGTCCAAGGGGCCCCTCGGCAGCCCCTCGGGTACGAGCACACACAAGGGTTTGCAGTGTCCTCAGCTGTGGATGAAGACGCAGATCTGCAGCATTTATTAAAGGAATTATACATTTGAGGGTCTTCAACCCCAAACAAGTGTTTTAATCGCCTCCGGGGCTGCCCACAGACCGCAGCCCCAGGGAGGTGCAGAAGCCCCTGGGAATGAAGGACCCCTTCCCCTTCACAACTTCCACCCGAAAAGCCTCATCCGCCGCCTTTTCCACACAAACCGCACAAATTTAAGGAGCTGCCGCCATCTAGTGGGCCTGAACACCGCCGTTCCCCGGGTGCCCACTTTCACAGGGGGCTTTGTAACCTTTTTTACAGTTCTTTGTTCTTACTTAGAGATTCTACCTTCGAAAATATATTTTACCTTTTTTTTTTTTTTTAAAAAAAAGTACATCCTACCTTTTTAAAGTACATCACTATCACAAGAGGAACCTAAACTCCAGGGCCGTGCAGGTCACTGGTTGTCCTGGGTAAAGGGAGAGACAAAATTGGGAGCCAGTTCTTTATGTGGAAATGTAAAGGAAAGGCAAGTCCCATGAGAAGAATGAATGTAATTAAAAAGAGAATCCTCTTGGTAGCAGGATTTTGGAGAGAGCTGTGTGGACACAGACGGTGGAGGGAATGTCAAGGATAAAAAGATAAATGTGGAAGAATTGTCACAGCATAAATATGTGATTTCTGCTACAAAAGCACTTAGGTGTTATTTCAGACAACAGCCTCTGTCGGAAGCTTTGTGCAGAGGCCCTCTGCAAGGGCTCTTCTGTGTGCCTCTGCCTGAAATCTGCACAGCATGGGCTTATTCAAAAAGCTTTTGAGATGATTACTTGCTTATCCTGAGAACAGGGAAGGGATTCGTTCCAGGTACAGAGCATTAGCTGCGAGTCACTAAATTCAGTAGCTAATATCACTATGAATTAAAGCATTTTTAACGGGGTTGATGTTAGTAATTTTAGGATGTCTTCTGAAGAGAGACATAAAAGGAACTACAAGGATTTAGACTAAAGTCTCCTCTGCAGCTAGTGGAAAATTCCAAGAAAGCTTCCATTATGTTGAGTTTAATGTCTGCAATACAAAGCCTTGAACATGCCAGACATCACCAGCCCCCGAGCGCCCAGTCAGGCAGTCACATCCCCTACCGGGACCCAGGTGGGGCACATCCAGGGAATTACCTAAGGAGGCGAGACCTGCAACTTGTGAGGTTGCTCTGCTACCATCTAATAGTGGCTCACACGTCTCTCCTGGGACACTAATACTGGCTGGCAGTGGTGGCTTAGCTGCAGGCATCTCTGCAAATTACAACAGGGTTGTTCTTTTACAGTGGTGTCATCTCTGTGATGGAGCTTCAGCAGCAGTGACAGCAGTGCCACCAGGTCTAGTGTCTCAAGAGTGGCCCTGATTTTGCTGGGCTTGAATTTAGCTTCAGGCTTGGGTTGTGGTGGTCTGACAAGGCAAAAGGACACCTTGATGTAAGGCCACTGCAGACAGTGAAACCGAAGGGCAGATGTCGCTCCAGGTGGCTACACTGCTGCCTTTGCATGCGTTGTATCCTGGGACTGAAGCCTGTTTTGTGGGATAAAACTCAAAAGCTGTCAGTCTTTTGCCTAGGGTGGCATCTTGCCTCACACACCCTGCTAAACGGTGAGTGGTAACAGAAACTACCTGTGCACTGTTAGCCAGCCAGCAATTTTGTGATGGCAGCAACTGACGTGCAGTAGTGATGCAGAGAGACAGATACACAAATTCCTCATTAGTTGAAAAAGGCAAAGCAACCTGGACCTGATGTCACGCAGCGCACAGTGACAGCAGTAGCACACCTCTCCCTAATTCAGGGTGCTCTGTGAGCCTCAGATGAGTTGTAAGCAGATCACACACACCTTTACTCCTGCTGGTCTTGGAGCCTTGCGGCATGATGCCCTCTGGTTGATGTGAGTCCCCAGCGAGGAGGGGGATGCTCTAATCGCCAGCATACCTGGGAAACTCAATATTTGGAGGCTGATGCCACCTCACACCTTCAGTTTGCCCTTAAAGTTCCCTCTCCTCACAGCTCTCTGAGCTCTGCCTGATGTGCCCTTGAGCTTTCTGCCGTGCTTTTGGTCAGCAATTTGTACAGTCAAAAAGGTTGATCGCGCTGCCATAATTAAGAGGATGCCAATCTAGATTAAAGACTTTACTCATTTGCATGCCTGCTACAATCATCATCTTTCCTATAAAGGCATTTGCTTCCGAAGCTGTTGGAAAATCTCTGTGGCTGCTGAGCTGTCCTGGAAGGGGTAGGAAGTTCTGGTTCTGCTGAGGGGGTGGTGATTGTGGTTTCTACGATGTACCACTGTGCCGAAACCAGCACATCTCAGAGCCAACACCAGCACATCTGCACACAGGCAAAAGCAGGAGGAAAGGACACACCGAGGTTCAGGCAGCACTTGAAGGCTGCAGACAGACACGAGAGATCGAAGCCTTTCTCTGCATCCCAAAAGTGATGGCAGGTGATGTGTCCCTGGGGACCCAAAGAAGGTTTATTTGGATAGAAGTTGCTTTCTAGTTCTCAAAGACAGATTTGTGGCTGGTGTTTGTTTGCACTGCACACACCAAGACGTGGCGCTGATGCGTGCAAAGCCATGAGCAAAGCAGCAGCGCTGCAGCCAGGAGAGGGATGGAATGTCCGTCTGACCTTTTGCTCTTGAGGACAAATGTACTCTCCCTGCACCTGAACACAAACGTCTAAAGCAATTTCTGCCACTGCAGCAGGCTGGGAGGGGGACAGAGAGGGAACTGAATTGATCTGAGTGGCCTGAATGGAGCTTCAGGCAGATCAGGCGTGACAGGGACATGTAACAGGAAAGAAGTAAGCGATGTAAATAATGTTCAGAGGAATGAAACCATAATATGTTAGGGGTGCTGTTACAGATAGCCTGTACCTGCTTTATAAATTGATGTCTGGATACTAGTATTTGGGAGAAATGCTGGACTCAGCTTGTATGGGGTTTTGCAATTTCTGGCTCCAACATACTCCAGCAAGCAAGCAAAAGGAATATTTTTTTAAAAAATACAACTACCTCCTTGGTTTGTTGATCACTATCTATTGGAGTTGTCTGCTTCAATAGGAGCTGAATGCTTTCTGAAGCTTGCAAGAGTATGTAACTGAGCTTATTTTGGAATAACATCAGTACTTGTAGCTCCTGTCACAGAAAGAATAACTACAATTTCTTCTCCAGGAACACACTGACATTTAATTTGAGCCTTGGATTTTGTGTGGTGTATCTGAGAGTAGCATCTCTGTGGTAGCCATGTCACTGCTCCCCAGTAAGCATCCAGTGCATGTACACAGTGTGTCACTGGTATCTGACAGAGCTACAGGAACAAAACCTGTTTGCCTGCAGGCCTTTTTCCCATCTTGAGAGTTGAGTTACTGGTGAATGTTGTGAAACTTCAGTGAAAGGGTAGGATTGGAGAGCGGGGGAGGGAGGGAGCACGGCAGGGAGGGGGGCAGGCTCTGCCGCTTGCAGGGGTGACTGGGAAAAGAGAAGATATAGGATGGATGGATGGATGGATGGATGGATGGATGGATGGATGGATGGATGGATGGATGGATGGAGACATACTGGCCCATATTTACATGTGCTGTAACATGCCTTATTTTCACAAGCTCAGCAACATACACAAAGGGAGAAAATGAGTACTCTGGCCTTTGTGAGGATGGGGTAGAGTGCTGCATAATGCAACTCACATCCCTTCTCCATCCATTTTTTCCCTTTTTCATCCATAAAATTCATACACTGGCACTTGCATATCTACTTTCTTTTGCTAGAGTTCCCTTTTTGTAGTTACTTTTTCCATGGAAGACACAGTATTCTGCAATGTCCAGAAGGTGGCAAGCTTTCAATTCACATTGCTCTCTGCTTCCACTCGTTTCCCCAAAGCAAAGAATTTGAGCACTATAGAGCCCTGTTTGTTCATGGGGTGAAAGCCTGTCTCCAAGTGTATGTGTGTGAGACAGAGGGAGAATTGCCTGGGACTGACTAGCAGTGTCAATGACAGGGGAAACAGTGTTCTGCTACACTCACAGACAGCAGGTCATACGATTTGTCACCCTCCAGGGCAAGGCACCGTGAGTCAACAGCCAGAGAGAGACTTAGGCTGCAGCATTTTCCCAGCCTTTATCTAATTTTGCCTTAAGAGGTGGGTCAAATCCATTCCTATCTAAAAAAAAAAAAAAAAAAACAAGATGGTTTTGAGAACATCATGGTCTCCCTCTGCGTGTTGGCATACATGCTTTTGATGTCCTTCATCCCAGCCCAGTTGGGGGAGCAGTATTTGGCCACACAGACCCATCCTTGCAAGGTGGCAGCAGGAATTAGGTGTTTCTGAGCATACACAGCACTAAAGCAGGCGTCTGTGTATTGTACACATGGAGCTGGATGCTGATCTGAGGGACCCCACCATGTTTTACAGAGGACCTTCTCTAGTCACCCTCTAGTGTCTCCCTTGACAGGGGCGGCTTCCCCTCCGGTTCTTTGCTTATTTAGGCTGTAAACTTGTAGGTTCAGGCACTGCCTTTTGTGACGTGCTTGTTTGTCACAAAGCCTGTGACATTCCAGTTCTTTTTCAAGGTTTGGAATGTCACAGGTAGGCCAGAGGAACCCAGCGAGGCAGCAGAGCTGCACAGCAGGCTGGCATCTCCTCCGAGCCGTGCCAGTTCATGGGGGAATCCCTTCCGCGCAACGACAGCGTGTGATACTCAGGCAAAACCTTCAGAGTGATTCCTCAAGCTTTCCTGACACTGCAACACTGACGGCAAAGGAGATGAAAGGAACTCATTTCTTCCAGACAAGCCTAAATTTGGAATATGTAAAGCCAAAAATAAGTTCAGGTGAGCAAAAATACCTCAGCTGCCCTTGTGACATTAACACAAGGTGGTAATTACTGCTTGGGTCAGGTGTTAGCTATTAATGTGGGATCAGCTTAGGAGGAAGCCTTAGCACTTGCTTTGGTGCTCTTTCCTAGTGAAAGCAACTTTCAAGGCAGACAGTTAACAAAAATAAGACAAGTATGACAGCATCTCTCCTCTGCTGGTACCACAGCAGAATGAATTTCTCCTTAGTGCCCGGACTGAGTAGGTGTGGTGGTGTTTCAGGGTTTTTACGGATTCAACCAATTTTTTAGGCCGCTGATAAGAAACACATGGAGCACAGCTCAGGTTACCTCAGACATGTCTTTAAGAAAAGCACCATGCCAAGAGTCCCTTTTATACATCCCTGCTTCCTGCATCATCCAACATGAGGAACAAAATTTGAAATCCCTTTTTTTTTTTGCCTCTAACCCACTGCAAGCTGCTGGTGACATCATCACACACAAAAGTGGAGCTGGAGACACTCAAAAATATTATTATAGCCTTTATATGCACTTGGGGGTGCATAATTGCATATAATACAGGGATAATAAAACCTACAGCCCAGTCTGTTCTTCTTCCCTTTGCAGAGCCCTTCCTGCAGCCACAGAATTTATTTTCCTTAGATGTTCATCCTTTCCCCAAAACTCTTCCCCTCACCCTATGAAATCACTCCCAGTTGGAATATGCATTTAAACGCGCTATTTGAAAAGATCAGCAAGGCAGTCCAAAAGAAATAGCTGCTGATAGGCAGGCTATTACCCTTCACGTGTCTAAGATACAATGCCTCGGAACCAGTGTGTGATGCCTTTGGAGAGAGGGGCAGCTTTCACCAGAGCTGCTTCCCAGCCTGAGAGCACTGTTAGTCATGGCAGCGTTAAACTGGCTTCTGTTAACTGCATCAAACAGAAAACAGCTTCTCCCATTCAAGAGCTCTCCTTTGTGGGGAAGTCTCTCCTGCTTATCAGGGCTCATGTGGAACACTTGGGAGCAGCCCTGGCAGCCCCCAGCAGCTCAAACATTCCCTCCTGTGCCTGCAGGGCTTTGTACTCCTGTCCCTTACTGCTCCACAAAAGTGTGTGAGCTGCAGAGAATGGCATCTCTGGGGGTACCCTCAGTCTACCATGGGTCCTCTTCTGCTCTATGTTATCAGGAGCAGAAAGTGGGGATTAAAGTCCACCCCCTGGGCAGAGCTTCCATTGATAGTCACTGACTTGTTCTCCGCTTTCCTCTCTAGAGAGCCGATAGAAGGTGCAGTTACCCCAAACTGAAGCAATTGAGAGGGAGTTTAAATACTGTATAACTTAATGGGTAGACTTGTGAGAGCTGTAAGATGAGCTCTGCTCTGGCAGAGGAGGGACACAAAGCCAGGTTTCCTATAGCCCCCTCGAATTCACTATCACTCGCCACTGAGGTACGGGAAAACAAGAGGAGGAAGCACCGTGACTCCAGCCGTGCCAGTGCTCCTCCAGCCAGAGCTCATCTCTGAACCCAGCCTGAATTAACAAACTGTTTGGGGACCACCGAAACACATTCTATGGCAAAATCACTATTTGACAATTAGAACATGAAATGATGCACGCAGGTCTCATGTGTAGCTTCAAGGCTTCTAAGAATCATCCTGAGAGCCCCAATAATAAGGGAAAGACAGAGAAAAGACTCAGGCAGCTCCAAATTAGAGGCTGGACCGGTGTCAGCACTGGAGTATAAAAGATGTCACTCCAGGTTACCTCTGTGAAGTCACACGGTCCTCAGCTTTGCTCTGCAACACTTCCCTGCAGTTGTGAACCTGAGCCAGATCTTCTGATTTCAACTTCTAAATGTTTGATTTATATAGGAAGGACCTCAAATATATAGTTTTGGAGAGATTTTTTAATAATAATAGATTCTTTGAAGCATAAAACCAACTACAGGAGTTATTCCATATTGACTCCTTCCCCTCTTGGCAGTGCTTTATGCACTTAGATCTCTCTGCAGGTAAACGCTCTCTGAACTACAATAAAATGACAGTCTTCAGATCAACCAAGATGATTTTAGCCATCCACTCTGAAATCTATTGAAAAAAATCTTGGGCTCAGTCTCTCAAGCCATGCAAAGAGGAGCAGCTTCCATCATGCCAGAGGAACAGGCATAGCAGGAGCTGGGAGAGCAAATTGTGTTTTTACAGAAGTAGAATGTTATTTCAACCATAGGGTTGTATTTGAAGAGAGGCAGGACCAGCTCCCAGAGTGGCTGGGGAAGAGGATTCTGTCTCTTGCATCATCCCATAAGAAAGAAGTGAAACAAACAGCAGAAGGTGATAGCTCTTCAAATCCTCTCCCAAACCCACAGTGAGTCCAACCCCAAATAAAGCCACCACTCTGAGCTTGTCAGAAAGGGCTAAGCTGCAGATTTCAAGTTTGATGAACAAAGGGATACAAGATTTGCAAAAAGCTTATTTGTCATTTTGACCTCAGTTGTTTCAAAGCCAGATTTCAGATGAATTTATACACTGCCCATGAAATGTTAGAAGTGGGAGCTCCTGGGGTCTGACTGCTTGGCCTAAGTTTGGACGTCTGTTGAAAAATCTTATCTTGCATGTTACTCAGCAGAGAATTAAGCACGTGACCTGTCCCTTTGCCTCTAGGTTCCTGGGTAAAGCTTGGCAGCAGGGCTGGAGTTCATCTAACAACTGGCACAGAGCACGGGGTGCTGAACACACCCTTCCTGCAAACAATTGTGAATTGAGGATGGATCTGGGGGAGCGTGGCTGGTGGGACTCTGGCCTGGTATCGCTGGAGAGCATCTGCACTTCTGTCTGTCCTTAGGTCTGGCTCTCTGCCTGGAGGAAATGAACTCGGAGCTTTTTCTTAATAGACATGCAACCGATCCAAGTACCAGCATCAATTACTGACAGGCTCATCAGGGATATCAGCAAATGTGATTGCCCTCAGAATTAATTGTCCTCACTGAGAAAGCCAGATTGTCCGAGGGAAGCCAGCACTGTCTATTTATAGAGAATGAAAAAAAGTTAGAGAGATCTAGATAGGGAACTCTCAATGTGTGGCTTAAATGTAGCAGCTGGAAGGCTACCCTGTGTCTGAGAAAGCCCAGAGACATGTGCTTTCTCTGCCTCAACGTTTGTCCTGGCACCACATCACTGGCTGGATTTCCAGGATTTCTCCATAACTCCCAGCTCAGGCAGAGCAGCAACTCAGACCAGCCTGCGAGTATCTGGAAATGCTGGAAAAATGCCCACGTTGCCCGGTGAGATCAACCGCGGCGTTTGTGCGAGGGGAGATCTCTGCTCTGCGCTCGCTGTACTCACTCCGTTCAGATCAATCTGTCTGAGATTCCCACAGGAATTAATTGGTGCCCTCACCGCCTTGTTCCTTTGGTGTGGAGACCCAGGGCGCAAACTTCTGGTTACCATCCTTCACCCAAGTGGCAAGTGGGAACTTCCCTGTTCAACCAACAAGAGGATTTAGTTAAAATTCTAAAGGCACCTTAGCACAAGCAGGGATTACTGTTAACTCTCTTTCTGCACAGTGCCAGGTCCAGATCCATAGCAATATAGGGACTCAGAACCCAAATCCTGACGACGTCTGTCACTGCTTGGAGCGAAGGAAAGGCCCTATGTCTCTGGAGGGACATCAGTTTCTGAGAGCTGTGACCCATAAAAATGGAGTTCTCTTCAAAATAAGGATTAGGTCCACTTCAGCTCATGTACATCTACTTGCCAGTCTAAAAATGGATTTTATAGACTAAAAGCAATGACTTCATGGTAGAGCAGCATTTGATTCCTGCATGAAATATTACAGGATGCCATTTTTGTAATTTCCTCCTCACTTGATGGTGATAACACGGTCCCTCAGGCACTGGAAACCCAGAAAGTATGTGCCAAGTGGAGGAGGCAGAAATGGGAGAGTTGCCAGGAATACAGAACCCAGTTAAGGAAATGGCATTTAAGAGTGATTGTTGATAGGGAATGTTTTGTCTTTTTCTTCATCGATCAGAAGAGAAGAGATATTTTTTTTAAAAGCTTTTAAAAGCCAAGTGACACAGTAGTGCAAGATGGACCAGCATATTTTATTTCAACTGTTTACAGTGACACTCTAATTACTCAAGGTGATTATAGCTAGTTAAGAAGATGCAAAGTTCCTGTCTATGAGGAAGTTTATAGATGGTTCTAACACCTTTCCCAGAAGCAAAGGAGCAGTTGGTGTGCTTGGAAGTACACATTCAATGCACACACACTTCTAAGCAGCTCACTGGAAACACATCTGAGGCTGATGCAGTGTTGTTTCTGCATTATCACTTATACTAAAGCATGAGCTGAAAGAGCAGTTATCTGCTGGCATTTCACGAGCTGTGAAGACACCTGGGCGAATACAGAACCGTCTGCCATGGACCAATCTTATAACTGGAACAACGCTGCCTTTTATGTAGCTGTGTGACTCCATAATGGGATAAAATTACATCCTCAATTTTCAAACACGCATTACTCTTGGCTGAAAGATGCACCATGGAAAATGAAGAAGTCTGCAATCTTGTGATTTGCACTGCTACGAGACAACAAAGAATCAAAGGTAAGTTCTTCCTATATAGCATCAAAAGGGCTATGTATCATATAAAGAAAGCCAGGTATCCTTTGAGCCAAGGTCTCAAAAATCATCTTATAACTCTAACTGCCCAAGTAAAGGCATTTATGTGTCCAGGTGTAGAGAGATTCACTGGATAAGGACATGCCCTTAGTCCAGTCCTTCTTAACATCTTTAATACTGTGTAGAGGATCCCTTCTCTGATTCATTTGGGTATTTCAAAACCAAAAGCTTTGAAAATAAACTGAATGTGTTGGGAGCTTATTAGAACTGAAGTCAGACCCTTGTGGGTTGCCACCACCAACAATCACTGGGGAGATTCACTGAGGAAGTAGGATACTGGGATAAAGGTGTCAGCTGAGTCCTTGAAGAGACCTGTTAGGGTATCCAAACCTGCAACCTGGTTCTACCTAATTCTGATTAAAATCTCCAGCACTTTCACCATATTTATATACAATCTCAGAAAATCTCCAAGTCACCATGAGATTTTAGATGCATCCAAACTACAATTTGGAAAAAAAAATAATCCTTGCAAATGCAACTTAAGGCTGGTCCACAGTGCTCATTCCCAACATATCCCAGTTTCAAAAGATGTCAGCCATCCTGTTGAGTGCAGTTTCCCATGTGGAAAGTACAAAGGATGCTCTGCTGCCTTTTGCAGCACATTTTCACTTCCCAATTGTCCAATGGCCTGGGTTTCTAGTGGGGACAGAGGAATCTAAAAGAGATGACCACTCTGGGAGGTAGCTACTGGTAGTCTGGAACACAACATGTTTGACTACACTCACATGAGTGGGTACCTGGGATATGCTAAAGCATGGAGTATGCTCAAGCCTGGTGCTCAAGGAAGCTCCAAGGCTTAGCCAAAGTACAAAACAATATGGAGAGAAGGCATAAAAGGGGCTCAGATTCAAAGTGACTGTAAATTTATGCTCTTTGCATTTTCGTACCCTGTGGCAGGTGTATTATTCTGCATTATTTCCCACTATGTAAGCAGGCAAGTACCTCTGTGTCATGTCACATGTTGGAATTGGCTTGACTGAATCAGTGGTATGAGAAACTTTCTGGGGATGAGCACATAGCCAAGGGTCAGCCTATTCTTAAATTATTAATAAATGCTTTCCAATTAATCTGCCTCTGCACATGCAGTGATTCAGGCCTGGATGACTTTGGGGAGCTCAGAGGGTGAATCACACACTCATTCCTTGTTATTTTTTCTCTTTCAATGACACCTCCTGAGAAGGTGGCAGCCTCCTTCACCTCTGGTCATGCTCCTGTTGATGGCAGAGGAACTTCTACGAACAACTTTAAGAGGGTGGGAAAATCTACTACGTACATTTTCAAATACTTTTTCAGCTTTGTGACATTATCACCTCTAGTGTGGTCAGAAAGGTTTCTGAGCTTGAGGCTAAATTTGTATCAAGTACAGAAGTTATTGTTACCTGAAGTGGGCCTCGGCTCTTCCTGGGCATGTCTCTGCCTTGGTGATAATCCCTGGGAATGCCAACAAATGCCTATGGCCTCCCCAGAATATACAACAGCTTTCCTTAGCAGTTTTGAGCCGTACGCAAGACGTGGCATTAAGACCAGGGAAGGATATTGTATTTTACAGCCAAAGGAAGCCAAGGCTGTTCCAGATATACATAAATTGCCTCCTGTGTGGAGAAAGCATTAGCTTTCTGCCTTTTTAGCAAATGCACTGAAGAAGAGATATGTTTTCATGAAGTTTGTCCTAATGCATTGTCCACAAAGTAGAGGAGTAAAGATGCTATAGTAATAAGAGAAAATTCTGGAAAGGAAAAGACAGCCAAAGAGCCAAACAATAAACAAGATACCATTTGGCGTGAGAGATGTCAAAACCAAACCTCTGAGCGTGGACTGAGGATTGGATTTGAATGCCAGGGTCTCCTGTATGGTTTTGGTTCCTGGCCCCATGAGATGAAATCAGAGTTATCTGGAACTGCTGGAAGCTGTGGGTGCAGCTCTGATCAGGAGCCTGTGTCCTTCCAAAGAGGGAAATGCGCTCACAGAGCACAGAGAGTGCAAAAAATACACAGCCTGGCATTTCCTTCAGCCCTTGCTAGGACTGGAAAAACATAATTTTAATTTGTGAACGTAGACAGTTAATGATTTTCCTTTCACTCTGCAATGTCTACCATTAGCAATATAGATCTTTAGAGAATTTAAAAGATTAAGTTATTTTTCATTTACATTTAACTGATGAACTCATGCTAGCAATCTGTAACCAGGAATTCAATATGGAATTATTGAGTGGTTATTTTTAAATCTCACATCCTGCCCACAATCTACTTGAATAAATAAGAGCATCAGAGGGATTTTTAAAAATTAACTGTTAATCCAAAAATGCACATTGATAAAATCTTAAAAATATCCTATGTTAGTGTTTGACTTTCCCTAGAGTTAGTATTGGATAATCCAGCCTTAATCTATACTGTTTTAAGAGCAGGACTTTAAACTCTGCAAATTCCATACCCAAAGACAATAGTATAAATCTACTCTTTATAGCACATTGAAGACAACAAATCCTAAAGAAACAATGTGCTAAACAATGGCATCTTTTTTTCTCTTTTTTAAATGACTGATAAACTGGGCAAGGGGAAGTGGAAGGAACAGGTTCACCTCCAACAGCAGCTCAGAGACAACAGAGGGGAGAGAACACAGAACTTCAGGCTTATTCTTGATGGGATCATCCCTACACCTCAGAGGCTCCTTACGTAAGTATTTGTGTGCCTGCTTTAATGAAGCATGTTGGAAAGGATGGTGTTACCTACTTGGGCTCTGGCTGCACCATCTTTTCTTCTAACACAGCAACTTTTAAAGCAAAGCAGGAACTAATTTAGCAATGTTAAACCTGGGTTTTAGAAAGAGAAATCTAACTACCGCATTAAATTGCTACTTCACAGGCAAAAGTTACAGGGATCTGGGATCCTGGTGTTGAGGGACCTGGCTTCAATCCTCTGTCATGAGCTTAGTGATTTATATGGACACCCCGCAATCTTTACCATAGGAGACTGGGTTGGGAGCTGAAACGGAGGAGGGCAACTGGTAAGTCTACAGCACAGCTTCCCACAGTAACCCGGGCTTGACTTGGAGGTCCTCCATGAGAAAGCAAAACGTGGTGAGATCACATCCCAAACTGAACTGATAGAGAAGAGGGAATCCTTCCACAGCTGGAGGCTGATCTATACATATAAATATGTGAAGCCACAGCTTCCATTAAAGTCTATCCATCACAAGTCTCTTGGCATGTGATAACTCCTCTCAGTCTGAGTGATTCATAGAAATGACCCTGTTTGCAACAGCAAGAGAGAATTTGCAAGATCTTAGCTTGGCAACTGGCAACACCCAGAGTTTAGCAGAAAGATGGAAATAATGTACCGAGTAGAAAAAAATGTGGGGGAGGATGTGTGCACGAAACAGCTTGGGAGTTTAGGAAAATATCCAGCCTTCCACTAAGTTGCTATGGGGTAATTAATGAAATGTCTCATTCTCTCCAACTTTTCTTCCAACCTTTTCCTCTCTGGGGGCATGAGCTATCATCAAAGAACATTTTTATTTGGCTTAGTAGGTTAATAATGATGGATGGTTTAAATGGAGCGGGTTTGGAACCCATCTCACCTCCCACTATTGAAAATTAATCAGACCACGGTTGGCCAAAGTGTAGGTGGAAAGGAACATAAGGCTTCTTTGGTTTGTTGGTGTCAACTGGCACACCAGTGTACAATACAGCTTAGTAGAAGCATTAGCAGATAATAGATGTACTAGGAACTGATGACATGTAATTATCAGCTTCTATATTATATCCCCTTATTGTTTTGTGAGAGCTGATAGATCACCTGCCAGTCTGCTCACACCATGAGACTCCAGCTGGCAGACTATTCAGTTTGAAGCACCACACATCAAGAGAGACTGGAAGAGTAGTTGGAAGAAGTCCAAAGAAAAGCAAGAGGAATGATCAGAGCTCTAGAGAACGTGACCTGTAATGAAAGATTGAAAAGACGTAGTCTATTTAAGCCTGGAGAAGAGATGGCAGAAGAAAGACGTGATAACAGGGCTCAAATATGTGAAAGGTAACTGCAAAAAGGAAAGGAATATAATGTTTACTGTATCCATTGTGTTAAGGACAATAAGTCGTAAGTTTAAGTGTAGCTGAGGAAGTTTTGATGGGAATGCATAGGAATAGTAAATCCTCGGAATGATTTGTGTAGGGAAGCTGCAGACTTGCCAAGGTTCCAGCTCCCTGAGTGCAGGCAGGTCAGGCTGCTGTCTGTGGGCAATAGCTCAGGTACAGCGGATCCAGCCTTGGGGCAAGGGGCTGGCTGAACTATTTCTTAAGTCCCCTTTCAGAATTTTTCTGTGGTCTGTGATAAAAATATATCTCTTCTATCACTCCAAGTGAAGGACACAAAAGAAATACCCATCAGCAAAAGTTAATATGAACAAAACAACTAGATAACTAAAGTTTAAGGGACAACAATACCCAGAATATCTTAATAAAATAATATTTTGTACTGGACCCTGCAACTTAACCATCAGATAACACTTAATAACATATAAAGAGTTATTTGTGGGATGACTAGAGACTGGGGCTAAGGGGAAATTAATGTTCCACTCATTCATTTTGGAAATATTCTCATTAGTAATTGCCCCATTTATAGTTAGAGGAAAACAGAACATTCAAATTCCTGGCAGCAAAACACTTCCCTAGTTGCAGATAAATATTGATACTGGCTTTAAGTCAGTTTACAAAAAGAAATGAAAACAACAGCTCCAGTGATGCCTGTCAGGCTTCGAAGCATCTTCTGAGAAAATATTTGACGAGTGTCATTGTGCAGGACACTAAGTCAAAACTACTCACTGTTAATAGTCCGATTAGAGGAATTCAGGAAAAAGACCCTGTGGAGGCAGCTCCTGCTGGCAGTCCTCAGCCCCTGCCCATCACAACCAGCAACAGTTTTTCTACAAACTCACAAAAAAGGGGTGCATTTTCAGACCAGTTCACCAGGGCTGCGCTCCATGAGCACTTCCCCTTTCCAGGATTGAAGCTTTTGCTTTGGTTGGGCATTTGGTGGGGGCTGAGGGTAGAAATATGGAGCCAAACCTGGGGGATGCCCAACGGGATCAACACCTGTATTGTAAATACCTTCCTCCTGTCCCTCTGTGGGAGCACTCTGGATCTCAGTCGTGCATCATCTGTGTCCTAACACATCATCTCTGGGAGCCTCATGGTATGAAATGATATGGAGAGGCCTTGAAAGAAATACTGAATTGCAGTGGGTTACTCTCCTTCATTTGTGCTTAGACACCTGTGCTTTAGCTTATATGGGTTTGGATCTCAGACTGCCATTATCCTCGGAGGTAAGAAGGTGGGCTGAGCCTGATTAAGTAGGTTTACATGGTTTTATCTCTTTCTTCACCCGTGCCCTAGTTAGCAGCTTTTCAAGAACCACTTTTTCCCCCCTAAGCCCTGCAGTGCATAACCCTTCCAGCACATGATGTTCCTTCCTCTCCTCTGAGGAAAATAAATAATCAAAAATAATAACGATGACGATAAAAATTCTTATGCTCTGTGACTTTGCCTCCCAGAGCTGCCTAATTTCTCCCTCTCTCCTACTGCTGGGTCTTCATTTCACTCAAGTAGTGAGACTGCCCTGAATTCTAACCTTCGTGCCCACAACAGGCTTTTTCTCTGAGCTGAGAAGCCAGAGGATCCTACACACTCTCAAGGGCAAACAAGCCATAGCTCCCAGCAGAAGGCTTCAGGTCTCCTAAACTCGGCAACTGCCAGACTGCAGATGTGCTGGCTGACCCACACTGCCACCAAGCCTTTCCCAGGAGATGGGGTCCACCTTCAAAGATGCTAGTCCATCACAGAACTGAAATAACACAGAATGTCAAGCCTCAGTTAGCTTTAAACCAAGGGAAAGGCCATGAAAGTGCCTTTCTGCGAAAGGGGGTGAAGAGTATTTATCCTGCAGTGATTATTTACTGCATATTGTTTGGCACTGACACTTCATTTATCTATCAGGAATATCTGACAGCTTTCATTTCTAAGATAGGGGGAAAAGCTGCAAAGAAAATAGGAGTAACTTAAGTTATTCACAAACTACTTACTTCAGTTATTCACGAACTAGTTGCAAACTAATTCCAAACCCTCAATCAGTGATGTCTGAGGAAAGTTTGGCTATTCTGTTCTCAGCTTCGTGACTTTTTTCTGCCGGGGAAGTCCCATCTTGCCCATCAGGGTCAGATATCACAAACTGTTACGAAAAGGCCCGTTTGCCAGGTACAAATCTGCTGTGTACAGATCTGCTAGGGACTTGCTGTAATGTCTTGGAAAAGTCAGCTGCCAGCCTGTGCCTCAGTTTCCCCATTGGCTGTATGGCAATAAAGACACATTAATACCTCTGTAAAGCAGCATGTCCTGGACTGACATATGTTCTTTCAAAACCAGTAGGAGTTCAGATGTCTTGGAAGACCAGTAAGTGCTGCTGGTGGTACAAACCCAACTACCTGACCTGTAGATGTCTTTCCTAACCTTGCAGCCACACAGATGGTTTGTCCCGATCTGCTTAAGGCCATTAATACCCAGGAGTTTCCATTCATTACTGTTATAGGGACAGGACGACGGCCCCATTAGCTTGGAAAGTCGTTATGTGAACAGGAAACTACCTCAGACCTTCTGGCTAATTTCCTTAACTGCCTTTTTCTTTTTTTAGTGTCCTGACCAGATGTGTGGAGGAGAGGACAGGGTTTGGAAAGGCAGGGCAGTCCACGGGGGAGACGAGGGCAGTCAGGAGACAGGGGTTTTGCTTTCCTGCTCCACCACGAGACCTCAGGCAAGTCATTTAACCTCCCCCTCCACTCCCACACTGTGGCTGCGTGGCTGTGGGACGGCTCTTCGTGCTGTGGGCAGCCACAAGGCACACTCGGGGACATTAAGATCAGGAGGGATCACTAGATCACCTACTCCCAACATTTTCTGTGGGCCAGGCCATTATATTTCACCTAATTATCCTGAACCAAGTAGTTTGCGTTTGTCAAAAATGTCTCTTTCAGAAAGGCTTCTGGGCTTTGTCTGAAAACATCCAGCAGCACAGAATTTCTCATGTAAATTTATTCAGCTTCAGATCTATCTGCTGACTTTTACTTTGCTGGATAACTGAGGAGCTCAGCACAGCCCAGTATTTTTTTTTTCCCCAGGAATTTACTTACATAACATATTTACTTCACCTCTCAATCTTTTTTTTTTTTTTTGCCAGTTAAACATATTTAACCAATTTACGTTCTGGTTATGAAGCATTTTCTCAGCCTTTATGGAACTTGTGTACCTTCCTACAGCACCAGAATTACATGTAGAGCAGTTTTGCAGAAGATATGATGGCCCAAGACAAAATTTGTGGGGGGAAATCACAGGATTTATACTTTATTAGATCAACTAATGATGCAGTTAGAAGGAGAAGGTTTCACGTACATGCTTTTGGTTTTCACGTCCCAGACCAGTGCCATCCAGAGGAACCGAATCACCATTTTAGGCCAACTGTTGCTTCACTTGTGCACAACCAACAGGATTAGCTTTCTTTGTCTCACTGGGAGAGACACTGGCAGATGCACTGGCTGCTTTCTCTGCTCTGCCTCTTACTACTGATACAATAGAACTCATGGGTGACATGTGAATCAATCATAAGAACGAAATGACAAGAGAATGGCTCTTTGAAAACTGTTTCTGCTTTTCAAAGGGAGCAAGTTTGTCTTGGCAGAAAAGTGAGATTTGTGTCAAAGATTTTGAAATGTGTGCTGAAGATTTTTGACAGCTGATTTTTGCCTGGAAGGTTCTATGAAGTTCTGCTCTCCATAGCTGTCATGTCATCTGTGTTTGTTAAACTCTTCTGGAGCTCCCTGAAACTCATTTTAATCACCATCATGTCCAATATATCCTGGTATTTTTCTCTGAGCATTACTTTTCTCCTTCTGATTCAGATCTTGGGTTTGTCTTCTAGTTGGGGCTAAAAGTTGTTCCTTGCATGAGACTAGCTGCTGTCCTGAGTGGAGCAAGTCCTGAGTGTTAGTTTGAAATGTCCAAAAAAACCAATAAAGCCAACAGTGATGGGAGAACATGTGAAAGGAGAGAGGTCCAGCCCTGGCCAAAGCCCTGCCCTGCTTTTCTCCATGACCTTGTATTGCAGAATACTTATAGATTACATATAGTTTACTAATAGAGACAAGAATAATTGCAGATACTTATGGGGTATTTTCTTGAGAAAGATTTTCCCATTTAAGAACTCCAGAAAGGAACTAAGGAGTTCTGCCACTTGTTTCTTTTGGATCCTATTATTCTTTTTTTGGGGGTTGGGGTTTTTTTGTTTTAATTCAGCCACTGTCAGGAAGACTTAACTGTCATAACTGTTCCATTTAGGTGTGTATGGACATCACAGCACTGTGTTCAAGGTAACAAACTGGCCCCAAACTTGGAAACCTAAAGATTCGGTGCAGACACTCAGAGAACTGATTGGCAGCTGAAAAACTCAGGAATCACCCAGGAAGAATCCCAGAGGCATCCAGAGCTTTGGCAAGCATCAGATTGCACAGGATCTGGGGGAAGTCTTTTTCCTACAGAGAATGGAAAAAGCAATGGGGATGGAAAAAAGGGTGAGTTTAGGCTTTAGTCAGTTTTGTTTTGTTGTATTCTTGATCTAGGGGCAAATTTTTGATCGAAACCAGCTGATTTATTCCTACTATGAAGAAGAACTGAAAGATTTTCTCTCTTTCCTAGGCAACCTTGGTGTGTATCTTCTTTCACACTTGACAATCTGCACGTAATTGCCACATCAATATACGTCTGCAGATCTGACTGCTCAGAACTTTGTCGCAAGCACTGGAAAACTACTGCAGCCCGAGAAGTATAGCTAATGGGATCCATCTGCTTTGGAGACATTTTTAATTCCTATGATTTACTCATTAATTTTCTCTTCTCTAATTACACACAAACGTCAGCGGGGGGAACTGGAAAAAGAGAAACAAGAAAGGAAAAGAGAGCCAGCTGTCAGCAGATGACTGCATTTCAAGCTGTGGTCACTAGCCGGCGTGATCCCCACAGTCACCACAACACATCCCTGTCCCCGGCTCTTTCTCAGAGACAGCCTATGAAATAGGAATAAGAAAAGGGAAAATCCTGATGGGTGAATGAATTGTGTCTGAAGAGAGGATCCAGATATCAACGGGTTAGAGGGACTATTATTCAGAGGCTCTGAATGAACGGACCAACCATCACCACTTCAGTCCCAGCCATAAAGCCATGTACAGGAGAGGTTGTTTATGGAAAAACAAAAATCAAAGTAATCCAGCAAAAAGGTGAACCAGAGAGACAGCACAAGCCCCAGTGTTCCCCATGCCCCTGCAGAAGTGTACACCCTCCTGCTTTCCCTGCAGGGACAATAAACTGCAAACATGTGGCCCATAGATACTCAATGCTTTTTTTTTGCATAGAGAATCAATATATATCCAGTCCCTAGGATCCTAAACGTAATTTATACCGATAAAGTCACTCGTGCCTGCCCTGGTAGGTCCCTGCCTGGGGTTTCACGCAGAGAACGATCAGCAGCTCCTGATCACATCTAGCAGAGAGAACCACACGGTTTTAAGAGAGTCTCTTTGGTGATTCAGCAAACGAGGTCTGTTTTAGACTCACTCAAGTTCTGCCTGTGCTGCAAGAAGGATGCAACCTGTCTCTAAATCTGAAAATATGTATTCACCCTCCCTGATCTACTACTGTGCATAGGGCATGCAGGATATCACCGTTGCCTGCTACGCCTGATGCACCTCTCTGGGTTTTTTTTCTGGGCTTCTTTACCCCAGAAATGGCAAGCAAACTACCCCCAGGGCATGGGTTCACCCCACACTCACTTTTCTGCCCCTTTGAGCTCTGTATTTAGTTATTTCTTGGTTTTACCTTCCCTGGCTCCGCTACCCTCCACAACCCTCCCGAAGGCTTGGGGTCACCCACAGCTGCTGCGTCCCCAGAGGGCTGTTTGAAACCAGGAGTTTGAGAAAAGCTGAAATACCCAAACCTGAGCCTGCTGCTGCCTTTCCTGGAGCTGTGGCTGGTTCCCAAGGGTATCACTCACTTCCCCAAAACCTCCACAAATACGACACAGAACAAGGTGGAAAACAGCGACCAGAAGAAATCGCTTTGTTTGCTCATCATATAAGGGAATGATTCATGCATTTCCCAAAGGTGCTGGGCAACTCTGACCTTTATCAAAATACCAGTAATGACAAGGAACACTTTTCTCTCCAGGTGAACCTGTGGGCCCAGCTCTTAGCACCCTGTAACCAGCAGCAGATGAACAAGTCACACAAAATACAGTCAATACACACATCCGCTTCAGTGTTATATTACTGGCACAGATATTCCAGTATTTTTCTAGTGTAGGTCAAACTTAGGAACGGAAACATACTCATCTTCACTCCTTTGAGGAAAAAATACTGAAATCCTCATTTTGCCAATAGGAAACAGAGAAATAACCAGTCTAAGGGCTCAGACACACCAAGAAGTTGCTGATGTTGGCTGATTTGCAGCCCTCGGTGAAAGGTAGCTCCCAAAGGTTTTCTCAGGTTACTCTTGTGTCACAGCACACTCAAGCCAGTTATTGTCCTGCCCTCTAACTTGCTCCTAATGAATTTAGGCACCTAATTTCCATGGAAATCAGTCACCACTAAGCCCTGAAATACCGTCTGAGCATTTTCTGAGGTCACCCAAGAAGTCTCCAGTTAAACCTAGGCTTGAACAGACTCTTTCCAGGCACCATGACCAGTGAAATAACTTCCTTTGCCAGTTCTGAAAGTTTTACAATAGCATCTAAAAAATAGAGGAAACAATCTGAGGATGCTTTCATGGTTTTTGATATACTAATCAAAATATGTGATAAATTAAGTGCAGATTATTAGCCACAGTGGTTATGTGAGATAGCCATTGAAAGGTATTGCTCAAAAGAGGAAAAACAGAATTTTGTATTTAAAACCTTTTTCTGGCTTTATTTTGTTTACTTTTTAAATGTTATCTTTCAGTATTTAATTGTTAATTTTGGTACTTCCAGTTTCAAAAATTCCCTCAGCGACAAAGCCAAGTTGGACCACACAGAGTGCATTTCTGTGAGCTTCATCTAAACTGTTGCGCCTCCAGTCCTGAAATCCAAAAAGGCTGACAAAGTCCTCTCATATCCCTACCCTTGATTTTTAATAACCTCACCATGATGCAAGTGTGAACTGAGAAGGTGTTTGATGTAACGGAGTTTATGAGGCCGTGATTAATAAGGCAGGCGATGCTGTCGGACTCGGGAATGCTTCCCAGCTCCCAGGTCTAGGTGTAAGTCCTGGCAAAGCTCCAGCTCTGGGATGAGACCAAGTCTGGATCCTGCTCGCCCCTTCCTGCCCTTCAGTTTCCATGCGAAGAAACCCAAGCCCGTAAGCTGGAAACGCTCTGGGCTGTGCCTGAACAGGCCCCCGAGGAGGACAAGAAATGCAGTTTATTGTAGGGCACCGAACAGGCGCAGCCACAGTGTGACATAATCGGGGTAGAAGTGACATTAACGCTGTGTCCTCGGGGCTGCGTTTCAACACTTCCTCTTCCAGCTGAAACGGCGCATAAAAGGCAGTGCCTGAGCACAGGGAAGCCCGAGGAATAGGGGAGGGCAGGCTGTCTAGACACAAATTAGCACATGCTAATTTTAATGCTCTGCCTCTGTGGCATGGATTTAGAATCACAGAATCATGGAATTGTCTAGGTTGGAAGGGACATTTAAGATATCCAGTCCAACCATCAACCTAACTCTGAAAGAAACAATCAAACAAACAAAAAAAAAAAAACCCAAAACACACCAACAAAAAAACCCAAAACACACCCACATCACTAACTCATGTCTCTAAGCACTATATCAACCCGTCTTTTAAATCCCTCCAGGGATGGTGCCTCAACGACCTCCCTGGGCAGCCCATTCCAAGGCTTAATAACCCTTTCCATGTGAAAATTTTTCCCAATATCGAATCTGAACCTGCCCTGGTGCAACTTGAGGCCGTTTCCTCTTGTCCCATCGCCTGTTTGTTGGGAGAAGAGACCGTCCCCCCCCGGCGCCCCCCTCCGTTCAGGGAGTTGGAGAGGGCACGCAGGTCTCT
>JAOTQQ010000007.1:9299311-9324618 GCA_026546715.1 Gallinago undulata
TGGAGAGAGCGAGAAGGTCTCTCCTCAGCCTCCTTTTCTCCAGGCTGAACCCCCCCAGCTCCCTCAGCCTCTCCTCACCAGACTTATTCTCCAGACCCCTCGACCAGCTTCTTGTACGTACTTTTCTACAGTAGCATAAAATCCAGGCCAAGGAAGACAGGACGAGTCAGATGCTGATCTCACTTGTCCCATTTCTCACCTGAATCATCTTGGACCTCTGGTTTGGTGCACTACAGGAATTTGAGCTCTGGAGTCGTCGGTGGCTGACAATGGATGCGAGCAAGGAGTTCTTTCATGGTACCCTCTGCCTGGGTAATTACCTATCACTGGGGTAGAAAAAGCTAAACCTTTCCCACCTTCTTTTATAGAAATCTCTTGCCCAGGGGTCTCATACATTTTCTATAATAGGT
Organism: Gallinago undulata; assembly: GCA_026546715.1. NCBI lineage: Eukaryota > Metazoa > Chordata > Aves > Charadriiformes > Scolopacidae > Gallinago > Gallinago undulata. Next base: position 9,299,722 of record JAOTQQ010000007.1, read on the forward strand.
ACTGAAATCATTTTGGCTCTATGCACTCTAGTAGCCAATGTGTTTTCAATCCCACATGAGGGGGAAGGGACTTATTTTTGACAAGTGTTGTTAATAATGAGTCATTTTCTAGCACAGTCAGTCTCCTGGGTTTTAACCTAAAGCGCTTTTTTTCACCCCACTTAGTTCTTCCCACGTGCAAAGTCATTTGGCTCTGTAGAGGCCCTGTCATGGTTATTTATGTATTCTGGACCTCTATTTGTTCCCCATCACTTTCCCATTGCAATTGGGTTCTGCATGGGAGCATCTCCAGGCAGAAAAAAAAAAACATTTCAAAGAAAAGACACCATTATCTTTCTCCTCCTCCTCCTGCACGGGCTCCCAAAGTGGACTTTGTGAAGTCTGCCCAGTCCTTGGCAAAGTACCAGATCAGTAGGAATGCAAAAAACCCCATTGACTTCCTATTTACTACATCTTTGTGACATGCAAGCACTTGCTTTTCAGTGGCATATTTTCTCTCTGTATTTTCATTCTGTTCGTGCATGGAGAATTTGAGCTGAGAGGAGGATCTGAAACATGTCCTCGATAGCCGCTGTACGAAACACTGGCAACTGTACACATCCATACCCTACGTCCCCCAGCCAGATGTGAACATCTCTCTGCAGAACACGAGTCGGTGCCCTCACAAGGAGCGTTCCCAGCAGATAGATCCCTGCCATGATATCTAAGGCCAATGGATGGTATCCATTCTTCTGTTCCAAGCACACTTCAGGTCTTAAGGCTGCCTTATTTAAGGCTGCGTGTCAAGATGAAGGCTGTTAGAACTCGGAGTGGGTACAGTGCCTAAAACAACAGAGCTGCAATTTCTGATGGGATTTAGGTGTTACTACACCATAAATAAGAAATAGCAATTATACTGGAGACATTTATAGAAATATATACCCAGATATATATACTTTACTTCCTCTAATATTATTTATTCACTATGATCAGGCGATGAACTCAGCAATGAAAAACACAATTAGATACGCTCTGCATTTTGCCAAGAATATCAAACAGTGTAATGACTTTCTTTGTATACACGTGCCATTTCCCTGCTGTTCCTCACTGAATTAAGTGACTTGACTGATACTTTTTCATCGGTCCTTACAGGCAGGGCTAGTGCTTTCACTCTCTGAGTAGCATTTGGATTTTAAGAGCTGGAAGACTCAAATCATGTTTCAGACATTAGGTATTAACTGCCCATCAGTGGTTAGGTGCCTGTGGGCTGAAGCAATGTAATCCCTTCTGCTTTTGCATGAAATACCTGTCACCACCACAGTCTGCACTGGGATCTCCAACAGCTACATCTTCTACAGAAGGTACAGAACAGCACGATACCCCTGCCTGCTACACACAAGCAAAGCTCTGAAGAACAAAGAACACTCACCTAGAGCATATACCGCGGTTCCTGCTTTTTTTGCATTACGTGACAGAATGAACATGGTCCCCATGAAGCTGGGAGAGGGCTACATTGCACTGGAGATGTTTCACAGTTCAGAGATGGCTGCAGCTTCAGGCAGGCTCTCCCCTGCTGTCTAGTGTTTGAAGACCACAGAGAAAATGAATGCAGGTCAGTGAGTCAGTTGTTTGAATTTCTTTGTTTAACCAGTTATAGAGATACCCATATGTAGCTGCTTCACCTTTCAGACTTTAAAATGCAGAAGAACTTGCTCTCCACACTAGAGGTGGTGTAGATGCAACTGTGAAGTTGATATATTTCCACAGTTCACAGTGCCCTCCAACAACAGGAGACATCACACAGCGTGGCTACCTCTTAGGCTTTGGAACCATGGGACAGAAGGACAAGTGCTGTACATCCCCATGCTGGAGATGAGGTTTTCTTTTCAACTTTTGTTATAATTCCCCAGCCTCAGGAGAGGACACATAGCCTACCCTAGGGATGCTTGTGCTCAAACTTCTCCCAGCTTGTTCTTATGGTGTCCTTTGTGTAGGCCCTGAACTCACTCCTGCATCATGTTGAGTGCCTCCTCGGAGGTGCTGATAGTTCCCTCGTTTCACTGTCTGCAACGGGAGGAAAACGGTGCAGCCGAATGTTTATGGTGCCATAAAAACCAACAACAGTAATGAGGTGGTGACAGGAGCAATGCAATATCTGCTGTGCCTCTGCTCAGCTGATCCATCATCACTGCCTCTCCGATGGGGCACTCCCCCAGCTCTGGGGAAGGAAATCCTCAACAATCGTTTTATTACTAAGGAACCAAGTACCAGTTTAGAGATGAAGGTGCTAATTGTGGCACATCAGCAGCCAGAAGAAACAATTCCTCTAAGGATCACACACATGATTCTCCTGGGGCTGCTGGTCAGAGCGAGAGGCATTCCCTTAGTGGTGCTGACAGCTGCTAATAAGACAGCAAAACACTCTGCAAGCACAACCATTAAAGCTGCCAGCCGGGAAGCTGGGGATTCACATCTCTGGCAGATCCCAGTCTCCAACATTTGCTTGTTGGATAAGCCCAAGGGGATATGCTGGAGTCCCTTGCGGGCAGGAAAAGTGACAAATTGGCTTTCTATGCATTAATTGCTATGCTGGAGACAGGAGGGCTTGGTTAAGCAGCACAGGTCTGAATGGGTCACACTTCCTGGCCCAAAGCAACTCTCTGGTGCTAATCCTGAGGTCTATTGACACTGCTGTTGAAGATATAAAGTAAGGAGTAGCCACCACTATTTTTATGATCAGGTTGTTGGAAGAGGGATATGCCTTGGTTGGGTACCTCTTGAGTGTTATTTTCAGGGTGAGAGTTTTTCAGGGAATAGTGAGTATTTTCAGGGAAAGAGCTCTGCCTACTTGTTTTTACACCCTGCTCTCTCCCCCCACTGACATCTGAACATCACAGAATCACAGAAGGGGTGACTGGAAAGCATTTCTGGAGGTTTCTAGCCCTTGGCTATTGCCTACTACCAGTACTAGATCAACGCAGCCAAGTCTGAGAGCCTCTGGGGACACCTTCTCTGGTGACCTGGTCAGTGCTGCACTATCTTCCCAGTGAAGATGTTTTCCCCACACCCAAAATGAGTATCCTACATCACAACCGGTGGCTGTAGCACACTTACAAGGAAGTAGCTAAAGAAAGCAGATTTGGTCACCCAACTGTGTGTATGTATTCACTTGAAAGGAAGGATCTCGGACCCAGTCCCAGGTGCTCATCTCCACACCTCCACTGCTCCCCCATCCACAGCAATCCTGAGAAAGGTGAAATGGAGACTTAGCCCTGCATGCTGGCAGAAATTTGTGCCTTGGAGAACACAGTTTCCAACACAGTCCAAATTTCATGACCCCTTTCTGAGGACAAATGCCTCCCCTCCTCCACATCCCAGGGCCTGTGACTGCTTCTTAAATTCATGACAACGTCTGGGACTGTGTCAGTGCTATTCCAGCCTCTACCAGCAAAACTGAAACCGTGGCTAATCTCTTCCTTTACAAAACTTCCAGTTGGGGATATTATGTCACAGGGAGCTGGTATTAAGTGAGGAAAAAGCCCAGACTGCTATGCCAGGTGCTGGGGCACATTTATGGATGCAACAATAGTTCAGCTCCAGTGTGCATAACTACAGCTACACGACTGGCTGGAATCAAAACACATTCCTTCCCTAAGCTGGCAGCTTTCCTCCATCTCCTTCTGCAGGACACTGCCTGGCCTCAACACCTCAATACAAGCCCCCCATCCCATCTCCCTCTTTGGCTCTATCAATCTATTACTTTGAGACACAAATAGGCTGTCTTGTGAATTAGAGGTTCCAAAAAGAAGAGAAACTTTCTGCATCAGTCAAATTCCTGCATTTTTCTTTTTTCTAAGTTGTAGCTGGGCAAACATCCATACAGTCCAGTAGCTAGACAGCAAAAAGAAACAGTGAAGGATGAAAGGGGAAAAGAAGAAAGACAGAAAAGTTATGAATTAAAATTATGACATGGAGAATAAAGGGTAAAGTCTGGGGAAGTGGGAAAGGGAATAGGAACAAAGAGGGAAGATGAGGGGACAAGGAGAAACTCTGAGAAAAGTGGTGCGTGGTCTCTGCCTTAGAGTTACCATAGATTTAGATTTCACTATTAAAAAGGGGAATCAATGGCTGGCCCCGAGCCTCACGCTGGCAGCCTCTGCTGTTCTGATCTCAGGACCAGCATCTGTCAGCAATTTTCAAGAGGAACCATTAGAAATCACAACGTTTAACAGTTTGTCTTGGCCCCCTGGAATTTTACCACCCCCATCAGCTACTGAAAAAAAAACCAGGGGGTTGGAAGGAGGAGAGGGGTGAAGGGGTAGAAGGGAAGAAGGAAGGGAAAACAAAATGGTACTTGTAAGATTTAATGTGTGCCTCCCCCTTTTCCCCTGCTTATATGCCACATCCACAGGGGTGATATATAGATGGTGGTTTTGGCCTCGTTCCTACACGCTCTAACGACACGGATGCTGGTGGAGAGGAGAGCCCAGGGCTGGCTGGAAACTCCCCGTGAGCGGGCTCCAGGCGTCTCTGCTGGGGAGCCTTCCCGGAAGCAGAACAGACTCGGAGATTTACAGCACTTTGCAAAGCAAATTGTTCCTGACAGTCCTGACACAAGAGTGACTTCTGGGCATCTCACGTATAAATCCAACAGAAAGAGAGATGTAGCATTTCCCAGAAGTGCTTCGGTCACTTGGCTACCACCGGACAATTTATTCCATCTGTTCTTCTCCCCAGATCTCTAAATAGCGAACCACAAAAAGCAGAGGGGGAGAGGGGAAAGGGAAGAGCAGTTTCTCAGAGCGTTTTGCTAAGCCTGGCCATGTGTGGTGCTTGGTGGTCAGCTCTGGAGGGGACACCCAGCAGTCACAATAAAAAGGTTTTGAAATAAAATGTTCAAGGTTCTGCTTGGCACCAATAAAACCGGTGAAGCAAAACTGCATGAAGGAAAACAAATCATTGCAGTGAGTTTTGAATGCATTTTCTACATTGCCAGTAGAGTGAATCGAAACCGCTGTGCTGAAGGAGAGACTTACGTGGCAGCTAAAGGACAGGCTGTCGCGGTGGTAAGGAACGCTGTGCCAAGTGACTTATAAGGACCAGAAGCTGGTGTCTGGTCCATTTTTCTCTAAGTGCTACCTAATTCCATCCCCAAAGCACCAAGTGCCACAGGGCTTTAAAAGCATACTGAAGGATGACAGGCATTTCAGGTCCAGATCTGAACTTTGATGCTGCCTCAACTTCTACATGACCTCAATAAAGAAGAGAATAGACTATTTCATCTGGAAGGAACCTACAAAGACCACCTATTTTGCTAGAAAATGGCTGGAGTTAAATACAGAGATTTAGAAAGTTGCTGCTGGGCAGAAGGTCACGTTACCAGTGTGATTACTTGATTTACTCTTACTGCACAGAAAGTCCTCCTGCGAGCTTCAGACCAAGCCCAGGACCCCTGTCTAGAACCTCTCTTGACCTCAGAAAAGGTGAACATCTTCATCATCTGACAGAGCAAGATGCTCAGCCTTGCAGACTGAGCAAGAAGTGAAAGAAAGACTCAGGAGAGAGACGTGTCTCAGCCTATCCTTAGTTTACAGCAACTGAAAAAAACCTTCCAAACAGAAACTCACGCCAAATGAGTTTTAAAACCTTCCAAACGGAGAAGAACTAAATGAGTTTTTCAGATCCCCTGGACTCTTAAAGCATGCGCAAACACAATGTGATTTGCAACATTTCATAGCCTGAATTCCAGCAACACCACATAACAAAAGGCAGTTTATATAACGTTTTTCACACCAGGGACAGGGTGACAGACAAGTGACATGGGCAGATAAGGTTAATAAGACTAGCATTAGCAGACGGCATGGTCTTGGCTATCGGATCTTGATTTGTCAACACATGATATTTGGCGTCCAGCCAAGTTTTAAGAAAATATCTATGGTGAGTTAAACTAAGCTTGGCTACCTTTAACCTTGGACTAGATTTCCACGGAGAAGAGTGGAAACTGTAGGTACCAACCTGTTTTAGTTCACTGAAGCCCCTATTTTATGCATTTGAATCATATTTTAAAGATTCTACCAAGTGTTTTTACTTGGTTTTACCTCTTTTTTTTCTTTCTCAATTAGCTAAAGAAGTCGTCTTTCAATCAATTTTTGTTGATAAGCTTCCTGGATAATACGATTTAGTATTTTAGAAAGGAACACAGCAGCCTTAGTGTGTGTTTTTCGGTTGCCTTGACAGGGACAGGCCTCAATTAAGCATCTTATTAAAAGCGTCTCCTCCTGCATTATATCAACTCTTGGTGCTTTTGCTCAAAGTCAAAACTGCGCACACATGCTGACCGCAGACTCGCAGTCCAAAGGTGGTGGAGCTGTCAATAAAGTGAGCAGTCTGTGCTAGATTAGCTGCAAACGCGATGGATCATGGAAACTAAAAAAGATTGTGGCAGCTTGGCTAGTGTCTAGGAACACTTCAGATCCAAGTGTCTTTGGACGTTTACGGGGGAAGCTATCTAGAACAAAATATTCTTAAAATAAGAGCAAACAACTTTTAAATTCATTTGATGCTTTTTCCATGTTTGATTTGCCTTTAGCTGCCTCACTTGATGGATGATGCCCTTTTAGTTCTCTTGCGGGTATCTCTGACACCCCCGGTTCTTCCCGCTGCTACGCTTAGAATAGTTTAAGTTACCTCTGAGAATCAATCAGCCTATTTGGACACATGGAAAATCCAAGAATTAAAAACCAAAAGTAAATAATAATAATAAAAAAAAGAAATTGGGTTTTCCAACACCAGATTGTCTCCTCAAAAATGCTTGAAAACATTAGCAAAAGATCTGTATAAACACAGAGCTTGTTTTTCTCCACTGAATCCCTGTGCCTGCTACAATCCATTCACTGATTGCCATCGAACCAGCCCCCTCAGCCACTGTGAACCAGCCTGCACTAAAGTAGCCAAATAAAGCAACGCTGCTTTGCACCAGGAAAAGCCTTTGTCCACCACACCCTTCCTGCATAAACTTATTGTTTGTTTAAATTGTTTATACAGCAGAAATGCCCGCCTCCTCTGTCAGAAGTCTGCAATACCTGAAGCATTTACTGTTTCTTACCCTGCATAAACTTCTCTCTCCCTTTGGAGCCATAAGCGTTTGATGCCTTCCAGCAACTCATCTCTGTAATCAACTCAGAAGAGAACATTTTTGGATAATGCTGTCATATTTACTAAAGCAAAACAAGTAATTCAGAGCAGTGGATAAATTAATTCACTTTGGAAGTTTATGTCTTGATTTCGACACAGCAACTCGTACCATTGTGAGCCCAGGGACTAAGTGGCTACATCCAGCATCCCTTGCTGGGAATAACCAAGTGATTTCTTTGGGATTTCTTTACCTTTCCTTTCTCAGAGCCACTTACTGAAAATTTTGTTATGAAACAGATCTATTTTCTGGTTCTGTGAGTTTTGAAATGGAGACCTTAAAGAATAGAAACAAACTTCAACCAGAAGTCAGCAGATGGAAGACGCATTTTCACATACACACCAAGTCCCTGAGAGGAGTCTAGGAAAAGCAGGTGTATCTCTTTTCATAAGTGTTCAAGTAAATTCTAACTGTGGAACAAAAGGAGTGCTCCACATGTCTGTGACTGATGCCTGCAGACTGTCACGAGCTGAGGCTTTGACCTCCCTGTATCACTAATACCAAACATTTAGTTGAGTTTACGGAAATTAAGCTCCAGAATATCACCAGAATTCAGGGATGTTTTTTAAGTCTGAGATGATATTTCTACCCTATTTAAACTTCTACGAATTCCTGGCTGTACAAGGTCATCTCTCTGCTCATTGCTTCAAATTGCGTGTACTACTAAAGGGTTAGAAAAGCATACTCCATTTTCCACCCCAGAGATAAGTGAATCGCAGTGGGAAGATCCTCTCTTTTCACATGTAGAGGAGGATGGCAAGGAGGACAGACACTAGCATCATTGGGGCTGCTGGGTAAGGAGACAGGAACTTGCTCTTCATCCACAAAATGTGAGCAGTGGCAGTTTGGCGTGTCTCGTTCCTGCTTCAGCACTGTCCTTCAGCCAACTGGGAGAACTAAGGCAAAGCCAGTTCAAGCTGCGAGTGCTCTTTTCTGCAGCCCATCCGTTGCCGAGTGGTGCCAATACCGCCAGTGGGCTTTAGGAAGAGATTCTGGCATTTATCCACCAAAAACTAGCTCAGAAAGGATGGCCTCACGTTACTGAACACAGCTGGCGTGCTCACTGCTATCTGCTCCTCACGCCTGGCTCCAGCAGCAGGACCAAAACTGGCCCCTCAGACCCTTCCTGACCCACCTGAGTGCAGATCCAGCTGTGAGCAGGGGCTCAAGTGGTCCATAGCACAGCAGGAACATCCACAGGCCACCACAAAACTGCAGCTGTTGGGGCAGCATCCTAGGGATATATCATTAGATGGAAATGAGGAGCATTAAGAGACTTGCAGACTGTATCTGACCCGTAACTGTACCACAGACTCAACATTCTCAGGCATTTCCAACAGTTTTTCAAGTGGTTTGCAATTGTTCTGACAAGAAGCGGGGTGAGATACCAAGAATGGTCAATGGCTGAGACTGTGCTGAGTGGTGAGGATGCTTGCAGGCTTTCGTTTATGATAAAAAAAAAGTCACTGCTGATCAAAATTTCCAGGCAACAAAGTTTATGAAAGTGGCATAGGATGCAGTGCAAGGTATGTCACGTGGGAAGTGAGCCATATTCAGCAGAAATGTTTTGATACGGACACCTCCTCCAAGGCCAAGCTTGGCATAGTCGAAGAGCAGTCTGCCAGACAGTGGTGACAGGCCAAGGCTGCAGAGACCGTGAAGAAGCTTCTAGATCACCATGGACCTTCGAGAACCTTTTAGAAGGTTTTTTGAATCAGGAATACAAAAATACTTTCATCTGTACAGACACATCCTCATTATGTGGTTTAAATTGGTGAGCAGCACCACGGTTAGTGAAACTTTGGTAAACAGAGTTACCCGACAAACATCTTACGTGTTGCTATTTGTGTGTTGCTGGGATAACTGGAGCCATTTCCTGGAGGTCTCCACCCTGCAGCCAGCTGGGACTCCTGGATTCCTTCCCCCCAGGCCTTAATGCTGCTGTGCAGATACAACTAAACACCACAGTTGGGCTAAAGTCTCACGGACCAACGGCCAGTCACAGCATTGCATCAAGGCACATTTGGAAAATAAGCCTTTTAGCTCACATGGCGTTGCAGCGTCCTACACTTTTTCTCTCTTATGGATGCAACTGCTTCTGAAAGTGGGTTGAATCACCAAGTGATGTCTCTAAAATGATTTTATAATTTGCCTAGAACATTATGTAAGAGGAAACAAGCATCATGACGGTCTGAACCACACTGAGTTATTCCTCTGCCTCCCAGACTGGTGTAAAATTGTGCACTTCATGGCAGTTACATGCCTTGCTCTTCACAAAACCACAAGGTGGTCCTCCTTACGGTAGAGACTTACAATGTGCATGAAAGCAGCAGCAGCAACAGGGAGAGGGAGAGGGCAGTGCAGCAGAGCAGCATCTCCCTGCTCACAGGGCCAGTCCCATCCCCGGTAGCACCGCCTGCACCACACACTCCTCTCCATCCTGCCCCGCAGCACACGACGGTCCCATCCTCTGGTCTCTCTTCATTAAAGTCTTTTTAAAAGTACCAGCTGAAAAAGCTATTTTGCCCAAAGATCTTTAAAAAAATCATCTCCTTTTGCCCCCTTCCTTTGTGCCTGCCCTGCCAAGCCCATGGAACTGCCTGTGCCCTCACCTCTCTGAAAGCAGGCTGCTGCAAAAACTCTGCGTCATAAACCCAGCTGATGTCCATTAATATAGACCCACAGACTTTTATGGAGCTGCACTAACTTACAGCAGCTGAGGGTGTAAAGCTATTGACATTCAGCAAATTACATCAATTTCTAACAGAGTATCTGGCCTTCGACCTAAGGGTACTCCAAAGACATTGCAGAAGCTCTCTTTGGAAGACAAGTGTGAGTGACAATATAATGTAATTATTCCCACTAAACAGGGTTCTTCTGCATGAGGAGCAGGAGCCAAGAGTTCCTTGGCTGTGGGAGACAGCATGAAAAATCTTTTTCCTACTCTTTTGCAGATGGTAAAAGCACACTTCTTAGATCTGAAGTAACCTGAGGTTTGAAAAATGCTGAAATTTGCACGTTTATGCATCTGCTATGAGATCACCAGAGACTTTTGATTCACAGATAATGAAGCTGCCTCCTCTCTGCTCCTGTGGGAGAGTCTCCCTGGGAAAATCCAGAAAGGAAAGGAGAGGGAGAGGAAAAGGCAGCCCTGCAGCCTGTGGTTTAGAAGCTTCCCCTGACACAACAGTAGCAGCACCTGAGAGTCAATGTGTTTCATATTATCAGTATTCACTGCTAAATAATGGATAAAAAAAAAAAAAAGCAAAGCAAAAAAATCACATCTCGTTTGTACTATACAAAATATACAAATACAAAATATACAAAATACAAATACAAGCTCTTCAGCAGCAGGTCACAAACAGGTCTCCCGCCCTGTGGCATTTTCCTTTTGTCATGTAAGAAATTATAGCTCTTTTCTGGGATGAGCCAAGGGCATCCCCTGGCTTCAGAGACAACACCCAGAAAAAGCATCCTTAGAAATCCTTCAACACTGGGCAGCAGGACCATGTTGTGATCTACAGGAGGAAAACAGGGTCAGGCCTTAACTTGTGTTGGTCAGAAAAAACACAATTCCAACATAATTTTGAAATACATGCACCAAGGGACTAAAAGGAAAATTGAATTAACAGAAGGGTGTTCTTTAAATTTGCTAAAATGTGAGAAAGTGCTTCTAATCAAAGTATTTTATTTGGGTTTCAATATTGTTTTGTTCAAACCTAAACTAATCACTATACTCTTCACTTTCTGAACCAAAACAAAAAAAAAGAGAAGATGCTCTAGTTACACTTAATATGAGTTTTGAGGGTAAACAGCACTGATTAATGATTCACAAACTATAAGTAAAAATGAACAAGTCTCTCCATTTATTGGGAAAATAACCAAAAACTGGCTGGAAGGGATGTGTTCTTCTCCTACTATAACTTTTAGTTCCTCCATTTATCTGTAATCATTGCCTGTCCAGAATCCATCCAAGCCTTTACTATTATTGTGCTGTCCAAAACCATGGACACGAATAGTCAGATTCCTACTGTTTAAATGGAAGTCATGATTTCCCTGTTGTGGTCACAAAGATAAGAATCTCTAAGACAGCATTTATAGCTCTAGCTTCAGACTTGGGTCTGAATTGAATAAGCCAGGAGCACAGAGAGGTCCTGGCCAAAGTCAACCAAGACAAGAGGGAGAGAAGGAATGTAAGAGAGACTGGAAAAATTTAGTTGAACGGAGCTTAGTGTCCAAAAGTTCTGGGGATGCAAAGAATGGGATTGTTTATACATCAGAGAGATAGCCCGTTTTGTGATAAACTAAACAAGTCTAAGCAAACCACCTAATTTTGGAGCTGCCCTAAAGAATATGTCCCGACCAGTTCCCAGGCTTTGAGCTGCTCTTTCTGAGAACTGCCCACCACACTTTGGGCCCCAGCAGCACAGAGAGGAGGGACAGTGCCTTGTCAGCGTACCCTCGCCTCCAGACGCTGCCAGCACCTACACACAACATTTCTTGGAAGCAGAGAATGCCACAACACAACTGCATGAACCCAAGGCCGTCATTAAAGAAACCCACCAGCACCCTGCTGGCAGCTAAGAACACAAACCAAAAATCACAGGCTTTAATTTGATTCCGAGTGCTTTGAAAAAAACATGAAAACCAACTGATTTCTGCAGAGGTGGAAGCTAAAGATAGATCTGACCAAACCGACACAATCAGCAGTGCTGGGTTAGACAGACTGGCAGCGTGGAGAGGGTGCAACGATGGGAAACCTCTTTCCAAAGAGAGACATCATGGGAAGCGGGACAGGAGAGTGGTTGCATAGGAGCTCTCAGTCACTTCAGATCTACCTCTTTCAGAAGTCCCCTACTCCCTAAGACTCTAAGAAAAACTTTCTGTAAAGTGCTTTGCACTTTGGTGCTGAAGGATCTCATAAAGGTTTCAGACAAACTGGCTTCAGAGCTGCAGCCCTTGTGAAAGGGAGTTTCAGCAGAAACTCCTTCCCATGGAAGGGGAAGAGGACAGTGGAAAAAGTTGCCTATAGAAGGACTAAAAGAGACTGAAATAGTAACAGTCTTACTGTAAAAAAGAGAATGGAAAAGAAAATCTGCAAGTCAATGCAAGAATTCACACATATAAATAGAAAAAGGCAGATGTTAGTGAGTCATTGCTCGTTCAGAGAAATAAGCCATTTGCCTTTTCTTTGAGTCACCGGCACATCCTGCACCAGCAGCAGTGACCTCTTGACATGAACCATTTTTAACAATTCATTACTCTTATAGTCTTCCAGCTGTTTAAAAGCCCCATGAAGGATTGAAAAACATGACATCATCTCTTGCCCATGCTATTCCCTACCTGAAACTCCCACTGGTCACCGGGGGAATTAGCCCTCACGTATGGGCAGGAAGAACGGAGCTGGTAAGGGGCTGGCTGTTGGGCTCACAAGGATTTTCCCACTGGCAAGTCCTTGGTGGGTGCTCTGGGACTGCAGTTTTTTATGCTCAACACAGAGCCTACAACATTCATCAGTCATTAGCAAAAAAAATTGCCTAGGCCTCCCCCGCCGCCCCCCCCCAAAAAAAAAATGTGTGAAGATATTGTCAGCTCCACTGTAAAACACCAGCTCCTCACTTTAGGTCTGCTGCAGAAGATGGCAATAAAGCTGTGAAAAATGTGTTTCTTGATGGTATGCGAAGAGGCATCCAGAGGTGCTCTGGGGCCCAGATGTGAAGCTAAAGGGATGACATAAGGGAAGGGAGAAGCACTGGGAGATAACATGAAACTTCACGAAGTGCTTACCAACTTCCAGGCCTGGTGGTCTGGCCTCACAGTTGAGTGCTAAGCTGTTAATCTAGAAATTGAAGTTTTGCATCTCTAGAGTGTTGTTTGGGTCCCTTTTATTTTGCTGGACTATTTTGGGGTGCAGGATAAGTTATGTATAACATGTGGAGCATAGAACACACTGTATATAATGCTGAATAAACAGGCATTTAAAGAATGCAACTAGGAGAAGTAACTTATTGAAATCATATGTTATTTTTAGATTGCAAATTTCCAGGCCAGCTTCCATCAGCTCCACTCCCTTATTTTTCAGTCTGGTTATCACAGGCTTTCTCAAGGTTCCTCTGCCAGATTTCTGCATGAGTGGTCCCCTCACTAGCTTGCTTTAGAGGACAGTCAGTCCTAGGCCATTTTGGAACTATAACTATGGATTTAACCTCAAACCAATGTAATTTTTTCTTTCAGTGCTTTTTCCTTACCCTGCAATCATGCTTAGCTTCTTTCCCAGGACCATGATGTGGTGATGTCAAAGAGAGCAGCAATTTCTGATTCACCAGAACAAGCGGTGACAGTGGTACCTACTGGCTCTCACACTCCATCATCCCAGAATGTAGGAAAGAGGCTTTAAAAACTAAGGCAGAACCAGGATCAAATTCTGAATGCAGTTCTCCAGTTTAGGACTGTTTCCATCCCAGAAATCACTCAGAAATCACAGTGCCTGTGAGAAAGGAGCAGTAGATGTCATAAGGAATTCAGATAGGAGAGAGAATGGTTAAGTTATTGATTTCGTATTGATTTCAAGAGTGAAGAGCTACGAGGAAACACAAAAGGTGTTTTGTTGCTCATAATAAGTTGGACATACATCCCACATTGGAAAGGAGAGGGCTTCAGTCTCAAGGCTTGCTGAAATGAGACACTTCTGACACGAACTGGTCCACATTGCTTTGCACAATGAAGCAGTAATGGTTCCTTTCTGTCATACAGCAGAGTCTGCTCATTGAGAAGGAATATCAGGAGAAAGAAAAGATGACTTTAGAAAAGTGAAATGGGAAAGCCAGCAGAATAAAAGTTATGAATTGTTTCTTACACACTTTCAATCTGTCTAGCCACCCAAAAGCAGAGATGGCTGACAAACACATTACCCAAGTGACTCCTAAAATGAAGAGGTGATAATGTAATTTTTTTTTCCCCCCAACTTGAAACCCAGTTATAAATTTAGGAACATTGATGCCTGCCTAGGAGGATGACAGTTGCTTGTTGGACATCTTGGGCAAAGATGTTATTTGGACACTTATCACAGATTGCAATGTTATGATTGTTATTTCAGAAAAGGGCATATCTAAGGTTAGGTAGAAATTTACAGGGAAGATCTGGATCCTCTGTGAAAGACTCTAGAATAAGAAAACAGGAGACAGAAGTTGGTCAAAATAGGCTCTTTCCATCTCAGAACTGCACCCAGACTAGTTCTGGCACTTATACCTCGTGAACAATTTAACCCAGAGTAAAGGGTCTTCTCCCAACAGACTCTTTCAGGCAGAGAAAGTGAATTGTTTTTGAATGTTAGCACTTAGTTACTCCCTCCTACAAACTGACAAACATCGGCCCAGGCTTGTAATTGCTTTCAAACTTTAGCCATGGGGAAAAGGTTGGAAGACCATAAATATTGGCTGACAAAATAATGGAATGGATTCAAGCTCCTACGCAAAGGAACATGTTGGGTAAGATCACCCTGTGACTTGGTTCTGACTAGAAACGAGTTTTATTCTGATTATTCAAGTTGTTCACATCCATGGGTACTGAAAAAAACAGAATAGGTCAGAAATCTTGCAAAAAAGGCAAACATCTCCCAAGATCTGAGGGGAATCAGACACAGTTGCCCAGTCAACTTGCTCAGAATTTACAGACTCAACTTTTGTAGACTCCACAGTGAACTGAACGTGGGCATTTACTGTGCTTAGCAGGAGCCAGAAACTCAGTTGACCAAGCCTCCCTTTAGTAGATAGAATATAACAGATGTGACAATCAAATACCTGCATTTAAACATCTAACAATCTAAATATGAAACAAACAAACAGGACAAAAACGATTGGGCAAAGGAAGGAATGAAAGACAAATGAAGCTGAGATAGAAACAATTTCCCCAAAGGTACAAAAAGATAGGACCTTTAGTTAGATCTTCACCCTAAGCCTACCCTACCTCCCTTCTCATGAAGTAAAATTTTGCATGGAAAGGTGGAGATAAAGCTGTTTGAGCCCATACAACCAGGCTCCATATAAGTCATGGGTATTATCAGCCTTACCAAGCTGAAACCAGAAAGTATTCTACCCACCCACATCATCTTCTAAATGGAATCAGCATCTAGAAGTTCCAGGTTTTACCACAGGTCAAACCACTTGTAAAACTGGATATTTTCGACATCGAAATATAAGCATCACTAAACTAGAAAGGTTTTGCTTGTAAATGTGGTTGGAATATCTGGCTATAGAAGCAGCTGTGCAAACATCATGGCTGTGATTTGGAAATCAGTTGGTGCTTGTTAAAGTACTCTCTGGAGACAAAATTCTCCACGGCAGCTTTATCTCCAACAAATACATTTTGTTTGTGGAAGGAATAGATTGCAGGACGGACAAGTGGTAAGACAATTTTCGCTTCTAGGTAACTCTACAGACTATGTATTTGAAACCAGTTTATTTGCTAAACAGGAATACATCAAAGGTCTGTGTTGTGCTGTTTGGGGGGAAATGTCCAAGTCAGCTAAAGCACCTTAGAAACAGTTTTAGAGTACTATTTTTTATTAATTGCTGCAGAAGTGGTTACCTCTAGGCCAGCACAAAACTGAGCCTCCCACACTGGGCAGTCTTTCATTAACACTTAGTGACCTACCCCTTCTGCAAACAGGCAGGGCTTTTGATCTCCAGGAGTAATCTGGCAACTTTGAGCTTCCCTGAGTGCAAAGGCAACAAAATATTTTTCTGGATTTGCCGCTGTTGCCTTGCCTTGAACAAGGGAGTGTCTGAGGCTACTAAATGGTGAGCCACGGATGTGGCTGAAAGCAGAGGTTGTCATCTCTAGTCTGCCCACAATCTAATTGCTACTTCAGTTAAAGCAGATCTGTAGTAGACAGGAGTTTGATTGAAGGTTATAAGTGAGACAATCAACCACAGTAACTGGTAAGTTATTAAATAGATTAATCTCTTCATTGTTAGAACAACACACAACATTTAAAGTCTAGTCTTACCTAATTGTGATTCCTATTGACTGGCAGTTGTAATCCCAACAATAAAGGGGTTCCCTGAAGAACTCTTCAGCCTCTGCTCTTCTACCTGTTGAGTGTTTTCCTTTCAATCAGTTTCCGTGGCCACCACTATCTCTTAAAATCATTGTGACTGATCATTGCTTGCCCAGAAAGGAGTCAACACTCCAGGAGAGGCAGACACTAAAGAAAGAGGTGGGTTAGTCATGGGTTCAGAGGGCCAGGAATAAAAAAAACAAGGAAGCTTTCTCATTGCTCCTAGCAAGGAAAGACTGCAAATGGGGGTCTCTTGAAGCTTTTTAAGGAGTGTGGGGGAGAAAGCATACAGTCTGGAGATCAGCCAGAGGACAAAGATGGCAAGTATGTCTCTGGAGTCCAGGGCAAACTTAGAGCAGGACAGTAGGAGCCACAACCGGCCTCCTTGTGCGTCAATACCAGACGTGACCACTCCATATCCCTTTTGAGTTTCCACCCCTCAGGAAGTGGACAGATTAGGAAGAAGTAATATATTTCTAACAAAGAAAACCAAAATTAAGGAGGCAGATACAAGTTTAAGGCATCTTTCCTCCCTTCCTCTCAACACCTTCCACCAAAAAGATGCATCTCTCCAATTCCTATGCTTAGGCCAGTTTACGTCCTCCAAAGCTGCTGACTTCCTTCTAGTCTCCTGTGACCACACACTATCCCTCCTTACTCCAAGTTACTTCATTTGGGCTAAACCCCCCGCAGACATGTCCTGCACTGAATTATTGTTGTGTAATAATAGAAAGTTTGAGACCCCCTTCATTTCTAGGAAGACTCACACGATGCATGAGGAAGGATTTGCTGGAAAAGAAAAGATGATCTCGTAGCTCTGGCAATTGGATACAGACTTAGACTAGAGATCAGCTTCTACCACCAAGTACCCCACCAGGCTAAGCTAAGTCATTTCAGACAGGTGGCCACTTACTGAGTGTTCCTTGTTTGACCTGGGCCCCTGGAGCCTCGTGTGCCGAAGCGCTAAATACTCACAGCTGCAGCTGAACTCCATGGGAGCTGGGAACAAATGAAGTGCTCCATACTGCTAAGCACTCCCAAAAACATCAGCCACCAGGGATCTCTCAATAAGCACCCAAAAGCTAGAGGTTATTTCCATCGCGTGTCCCTGTTTCCCCATCAGTCCCATCGTATCCAAGCATAATGGAAATGAATATAAGAGCATTTTGTAAACGCTGAAATGATGTAGCAATGGGCACAACAGGGAAAAAAACAAACAGAAAAACTCAGAATAGACTTGAATATTATCCAGTAAATAAAGCATGCGACTGATCTAAACAATAAGAAGAGGTATTGGTCATCCTCATCATGAGAAGTACTGAGTCACATGTGGAAAAAAAAGTAATCTTATTTATTTTTAACTGTACTGTAATGTACATATATAAAGAGACCAATTTCAGGTTACTTAGGAACTATGATTCCAGCTTTTCCCAGCTTCAGAAAATTTGGTCTTGGCAACTTCAAATACACTTATATAAAAATAACTCAAAAAATACATGGGGTGTCAGAGGACTTTGCCATTAAAGTTAGTGGCAATAGTACCTATAGTGTAGCTAAATCTCTTAGAAAACTCTTAAAGCTCCTAACTTTAGCATTTTATGAAAACAAGGAAATGCATCTCAACTGCCCTTGGTAGCTTTTAAAAGAAGATTTTCTTAAAAATATAAAACCAGTTTCTTCAGGCATAGGTGAAAGAAGAGAAAGATCCCAATCAGGTGAGTAAGAGTGGCTAAGTAGGCTTTAAGGCAGGGGACTGTGGTTTGATCCACTTCTGTCACAGATTTCACGTGCCTCAGATTTCACCACCTCAGTGGGCAGGACACATACGAGCTTAATATACAGTCACGTTTCGAAAGGGTGTTTTTCTGTCCTCCATTTCTGGTGAATCTGGAATGTAGACTGTGTCACAGTCTATAAAGAACTGAATTAACTTTGAGGACCCTTAAGCTTTTCAGTATCTGAAATATGGATCTGTAGCAAAACTGAGAGCCAATACAATCCACAATGCATGTTCTGCTGGCATGCCTTCATAATACACATATATACAATTTTCTTGTCAATGTTCAATTTTTTTGTCAAACTTTGTTTGAGAGTAAGATATAACATAATGGCATGAAGGCAAGCATATTAATTCTATTGATTTATGATAACGTCCTCATTTAAAGTAGATGTTAATACTTAGCCAACTTTAGTTAGCTTTCCAAAAGCGGAATTCCAAAACACTTTCTTACCAAAATCAGCCCCTCTGACCTCAGATCACTGCACCCCCAGACAAATTCCATGATCTCAGTACAAGTAAATCTTCTTAAGTGGACTCCAGGGAATAATTCCTAGATTGGTACTTTCCATTGGAAGTACTCTGTGCTTTCTGTAAAGATCTAGGGAAAGCACGTCTTTGCTTTCACTCTCACTCACAGCTAAGAAAGCTCATTAAAATATTAAATAAAGCTCAAGAATTTTGTTGGTCACATTACTTGCCTATTGTGTTTTTTTTTTTAATTTGTTGCTTTGTATGCAAAAGTAAAATAAAGTGTAAAACTCAAATGTAAACATACTAATTTTCCATGCGGGCAAAATTATTTTCTCATGCTCATGACAGCCAAGTGACCTACTTTTATTTGCTCATCTCTCTGTAGTAGGAGGCACCACAGGGTGTTTAGAAAGTGGTGGGTGTCTGAATGACTAAATTAACCTGGGTTATCTGCGAAGAGCTACGATTCAGAGGCTAACAAATATTTTAAAGAAAACTGATAGATGACAGTGCAAAGCCTTGGTTCAGAAGATGGATCTAGGAAGGTAAATAAAGGTACCACTTTTACCAGGGTCTGCATCACCTTCTTAATTATCTGTTACTGGTCATTTTAAAGACTGACCTTCAAAAAGAGCTGCAATGTCACTACAGTACGAGTTAGATCTTTACAGTGGTTGCCAATGTGAAGTCTTCTACTCACTGGTCCCAGAGGTTACCCAATTTTAGTTTCAAAGAGTGAAGAATGCAGCACTTCAGGCATGTCCAATACTGTTTTTCAAGTACTTTAAGACAGGCCTGCCAGCTTCACTGCCTTATTTCTCCCCTCACATGTTACCAGAATCCCTGCAGGCCTTCTGCATGTCTTAAATTACACCAAATCCTGAACTTTGAATAAAACAATCATAAGCATAGCCACATGTATGAAAAACTCATCTTTCCACCCTTCAGAGAGGTATAGCACAAAGTAAAAATTAACTAATAAGGAGCAAACAGAGATGTAGAAAGACAACATGATTAATAATATGGTAGATGGTGCTAACAAAGAAACTTAGGAAGGAAAAAAATGAGCAAATCTGTCAAGCGGACTCTATCTTTAGTGGTCACATCCTGATTTTTCTCATACACTCTCCTGCTTGTAGGCAATTTTCTCTCAGCCTTGTGAAGAGCAAAGAAATAATTTTCTTTGTTGGCAACTTACTTTCACTGACTTCTGTGGATTTACGCAGGCAGTGAATTTGGATCACTCTGTGGAAAACACACTGCTTCCCCTGACTAAGTATTACAAAAAAGGCTGGCAGGAAGGGATCCCCTCTGAAAGACACTGGCGACGTGGTGCATCTAGGAAGAGAATTTTAAACTTGGCAAAATACCCTACAGCAAGCACTTACATGTGCCAGACTTTGTGCAATCGAATCAATAAGACAAACAAAAGTTAGTTGGATCTGTTTGCCTCATATCTTTATTTTCATCTTGAGAAGACCAGTATGTCTAAAGAGAAAATGCAACAAGCTTCATCCCATTCCCCTTGTCTCAAGAAAAATTCTAGAACTAGTGACATTTTCACAGGCTGCAGCCGAAGGTTCCTATGGAAAGCAGACTGTCCCTGCTGCGGTATGTGGTTACCATTAACATCACTGGGAGAGCTACTGTGGACAAAAATTAGTATTTAGCTCCTGGTGATTACTTGTCCCTTAGCCTTTACTGCGGGCTGGGCTATTCCTGGTTTATGCAAATTATCCAGACCAGAAAATGTCACCCTTGTGAGAGTGGTACCAAGAGGTGTGCTAATCAGGACAGTGAAGTATTTCCAAATGTGACCTTCTTAATCCTATTTTAGGTTTTCCTTCAAAGATGCCTTTCATATATCTATATGTCCTCAAAACATACATGAATTTGTAATGAGGTCTTCTTGCATGCTGGCTTTGTGAACTGGCACACAGCTCAGCTGCAGCTGTGCATTAAGCAATTCGTATCAAATATTTGGTATCAAAAATATCATTGGTATCAAAGCCTTTCCTCATATCAGCCATTTGGTATGGAATCTGCAAAATGCCAAAAGATCTAAGGTCTCCCTAACACTGTGGAAAAGAATAATCAAACCATTACACTTTGACAGGAATTCATCAGTGCCTGTTAGCAACTAGACTGCCAAATTAACAGCTGTCATGTTAGGAACCTGTTTGAGTTTGATGCTTTCTGGCATCACAGCTTTTTCAAAGTTTTAGATATATCAAAGAACCTTAAAGAACGTGTGACACAGCTCGTGGTAGCTAAACCCCCAGGGAGACGAACAGCAGAAGAACATGGTACAGCACAAAGGTAACCCTAAAATTCTGTAAGTCTTACTGCATCTGCAAGACACCCTGGTAATATTCTGGGCAGGGTAAAGAGACCCTTGATTTGCTCGGTTACCGCACACCAAACAATCGCTACAAGCACCTAGAAAACTTGACATGCTTAGATTTCCAGATGACCGCAAAATTGCAATAGATATCTTTTCAGTGACCTTCATAACCACAAAAGCCAGAAAGAGAGAAGCTTACTGGGGAGTTTATTGCATGATAAAAAAAAAAAGCTCAGATAGAAGTACTGAAGCTTTGAAATTCTTTTACATTTATTTTGGGATAAGGGGTAAAAACTTCAGCCATTCAGGTGAAATACAAACTGGCTGCCAAAATTTGTCTTGTAACATAATCCACTAAAGAAAGAGGACATTTTTTTCCTCCTATCTGTATGTCATTTCCCCATTTTTCTTAAGACCAGGGAATTGGCAGTAGCAGGATTTCAGAGACTTCCATCTCTTTCAGAAGGTTTCAGTTGCCATTTTTTAACACCTGACTGAAAAGAATTTTTATCAAGCTTTTATGATTTTTTTCTAGCTACTCCTCTCTTTAAGGATTTTTAATATGCTCCCCACATGCAAAAAATCTCCATAGAAGTTAAGAGCTCTTTAGTGAATTAAGATAGGGCCACATGCATTTGTGCTGGGCAGCTAATGGTTAACTTTGGTGTTTTTCTGCTTGTGTTGATCACTTACTAAATTTTAATGTCTGCCTCGTGAGTTTCAATCCCTGGTGCAGTGCATAAGTATAAATGCCGGTTTGTATGCAGGGTCACCTAAAATTTTTGAATGGAGAACTAAGATACTTTTAAAAAGAATTTCAGCTGCTTTCATCTTGAACAGTATTTGTTTTTAAATAAAAGATATTAAGAAGTTCTGGCTAAATATTTAATTAATATTTTGGCAGGTTACAACTGAAAAAAACCCTCTTTAGATATTTACATCCCTTGCTGATGTTTCTTCCTCAAAAGAATACTTTTCCTCTAGAACCTTAAGTTTTACTTGAAGACACATCTTCTTCTTCCTGCTCATTGACTGGACCTCCTTGTGGATGCCATCTTGTTATAGAGAAAGAGTTTCATAAAACAATAGTTACATCACGTTGCTTAAAGATGCTGGACTCATGTCATCTCCCATGGAAGTCTGTTTCCCAGCTGGCTCTTGGCAGCCAAGGACGTGTTTTCCTCAACTGTCACATACATTGTCCTAGACTTCATGATCTTTGAAATCTTCTATTGTATGCTCATCCACCCACACATTTTCCACTTTTTTTTTTTCCATTTTGTAAGCCAGCTCTGACAAGGACATATTTGTTTGCAGGAAAACAACTGGCCAGTGAACTGCCTCCCTTTAGGCAAAAAATTCTTTACTCTATAAACTTGCGTCCGTGTGCTTTATTAATTTTTCCATATCATGATAATGATCTGCTCACCTGAGTGACAGAGGGGCCTCTTGTGCACAAACACATGCTTACAGTTCCCTACAACAAAGAATCACCAGTGGAAGTGCCGTGTTTATATACACGGGCTCAGCATCTGCAGAAACACGCTGACTTTATTTCTCTCCTGTCTGGAATGAAGTGGGGCATGTTCCAGTTGAAGTCAAATAATCCCAGAAAATCCCTGAAACTTTAGACTTTCTGGAAGAGTTTTGGAACATCCCCAAAGGCAAATAGAGGGATTTGGAGAAGCATTCCAAGACTCATATGAAAATGATTTGGGGGAAACACACACATTGCAAACCACTCTGGAGATTATGAGTCTTCCACCAAAGAACTCCTTCAGCTTTGCATTTCTTGGATGAAAGATTTTAGAAATAGGAAAGTATTATAATCTCATTTTAGGGTTATTTGTTCTGACCAATAGGAGTTTTGATGCACTGACAGGTGAGGTAAGTGCTATGTGGTCCCTTCACAAGTATATAATAAGAGTATTGGCTTCCGCAGTTCTGTAAGCATATATTCATGCCTCTTTCTTCTCCCTCCATGTGCTACCTCCATTCAGCTACCTGAATATCAACCATCTTGATTCTCCCCTCAAAAATAGCAGGAAAAATCAAGAATAAGCCTAGTGAAATCACTAACTTCAGGCAGTTTACGCAGGGAATCAGGCCTCAACACCCCCCCCCCCCCCAAAAAAAACCAAACAAACCCCAAAACAGTAGTGAGTTTTTAATTTGACTTTCCCATCACACAAAGAGCGTGTGATAAATGACTGGATCACAGGGGTCTGGAGCTCTCTCTTCACTACGAGTAATTCATACACAGAAAAATCAGACCCCCATCTTAATTGTGCTTAATAAGAATCTTCCTATCCAACTAGAGAGCTCTGTACACACATTTGTTACAGGCAAACAGCATATGAAGGTTGAAGTGAGCCAACAATTCTTTGGTGGCCTGTTTGATATAAGCTCTTGCTTTCGCTCCATTTTCTAAGTAGATACGTGTCCACATTAAGTATGAGCAAAATATTCATACAGAAATAAGCATAGGCCTGTAATTCCAGCATTTTTCTTTTTGCTTTGTTTGTGATTTTGAAAACCAGTCCAGTTTGGCAAAAACAATCCATTCTGTATAAAAATCTGTTTAGCAGAAATGGATTTCTTTCACAGAAAATCCTGTGACTCTCACACAGGCCAACTGCGTATCACAGTGTCACCTTCAGCGCCGGGCTAACTTGTCTTTGTTCCTAATTTACTTGGAGGCTAGAATTTTTAAACAGTATTTGGGAGATAACTGAGGCTAAATAATGACATGCTTCCTAGATTAGACCATGCACAGTCTTTCTGCCAAGCACCTTATCTAAAATAATTATTCTTTTGGGGAGAAAGACATCACATCATGCTTTTTAGCTTCTAATCTATTGTTTGTCTTATTCCTGCCTGTATGCTAAATAACAAAGACTAGATGTGAGTCATCACTGCAGTGAAAGGAGAAAATTTAGGGACTTTAATCTCACTTCTGTTCCCAAATGGCCTTTTTCCACTTTAGCTGTCTGAACATCAGGGCTTCTGATCCTTAGGGCAGTGCCTGAAACAGCAAGCTACTCCAAGAGTGGAGAAACAAGGAATTTTTACTTTCCTTTGGCATGAAGGTTTCCACTTTGCAGACAACATTTACAGTTCTTTGATTACACGAACGAGGGAGGGAGGATGAGCTGTTGCCTTGTGGCTGGAGAAGGAGATCAGGTCTTGACTGCACTGTTCAGTCTGAGGACACTTTCACTTAAGAAGAGAACAAGACAAAAAAAGAGTAAGAGAACAAGACAAAAAAAAAGAGTAAGAGCTCACTTCCATTGGAAAAGACCTTCTTTCAAGATACTGAATGGAATCAGATGTAAAAGAGCCTGTCCCAAGTATTTCCTGACTCATTGGAGGTGGTAGCTCCCTGCTCAGAGCTTTTTCCTCCTTCTGAAGCATCGAAGACTTTCCAGCACTTCATTCTGCATTTCCTGGTCCCTTCTGGAACTTGGGTCATGGTACCCACCAACAGAACTGATGTGAGAGGACACAGCTGGCAGAAATAACTAGCAAGAGGCAGAGGTAAGATGCCTTTAAAGTATAACCAGAGTTCTTATGATGAACTAAAAGTCTGCTCTGGCTCTGGAAGCCCATGAAACACTTCATCCTCACAGTGCTGAGACATGACACACATTAACCAAAGCCTCATTTAATCAGCTTAGGAACCTGAATAAGGCTAACAGTAAAAACAGCTCCCACCAATCTGCTTCCAGATTTTTTGCTTTCTAAGCAAGACAGAGGATTTATTCCCAAATATCCCATAATCTCACAAGAAGAATTTATCAAACACACACTTTTGAAGGTGTACGTCTCAGTGGTAACTGTAATCCAGTTAATTTCCTCATTTCACTGGGCATTTCTTTAGGATATTCTAGGTCATTCAGCATTTACCTTCAATACATCTGCATCCTGTTCATGTGCATTTTAGCAGCATGAAACTGGGAGGAATCACTTGGGTCATCAAGGCTGGTTCCCTGCAAACTTGTAATGAAGACTCTTTCACAAGTTCATGTCCAACGAGCTTGTGGACATGCTGGTACAGCTATCCAAATGCTTCC
>JAOTQQ010000007.1:9324693-9356099 GCA_026546715.1 Gallinago undulata
GGCCAGTAGAGCAGGAGTCTCACGAGTCCCTGAGCAAGGTGAGCAAGACAGGCCAGGGGGTGGTGACCAGGTTCAACCAAGAGTCCCAATCACCAGACAAATTCATAGTGAAGAATCAGGCTCAAGGCCAAGCCAGGAGCAAGTACAAGTCAGGACTAGGTTCAACGATGGCAAACAGTCAGACACAGATCTGTGACTACAGGCAGATCCACAATGACTACACAGATTTCATGCCAAGCCAAGAAGATGATTCACAGGTCAGGATCCAGATCAATGAGGTCCATAGCACAGCACAGCTGAGCTAGAGAGCAGCAATCCTGCAGCGTAGCTTGAAACAGGAGCAAACTCTCAGACTGAGCTTAAATCATCTCCTGAGCCCATGGGCAAGGTGGAGGCCTCAGGTGAGGCTGGTCAGGGGCATTAAGGCTTTTAGTGCTCCCAGGGCTCTCACACCTTCACAATTCACATGCGTAATTCTTCCTCTTTATTTCTCTGCCTTTTTTTTTTTTTTTTTCATTTTAGTCTTTGCTGTGGTAGTCCACAGTGCTTTTGGAGGGGACATTGCTCTGGTGAGACTTTCGCAAACTAGTGGGTGACTCTTGCACTGAGAGCTGAGAGAAGCCAAAGGTAGACATTAACTGATCTCTGCAGGGAATAACCTCAGCGCTGGTGGCAGGACACCATCACACTTTTCTCCCTGAGCTGGAGGGCTCAGGACAAAGCTAGTCAGTGGAGCACAGCTGCAGTTGCTGGGCTGCCCACAGTCTTTGAGACAACCCAAGCCTGGGTTTTTAGATATCTTGCTTCAAGAACAGGACAGGTGACAGAGTCTGCTATCAGCTGCAGCGTGGCTGAGTTACTCAGCTCTAAGCAGGATACAGTCAGCCTCACGAGCAGCAGTTCCCATGGTCACTGGCTCCAAGGCAGCCTGTCTCCATTTGCTCCAGTGGAAGAAAGCAAGTGAGGTCAGTGAAGGGAAGGGAGCACCACAGTGGAGCTTTGCTCAGCTTGTGTGAGAAATAACTTCAAATTCTTGTGGGGTTAGTATACTGATAACACGTTTCTATGCAATTCATATATTAAACGCAACACGACAAGCTTTGACACTGCCCCAGAGCAGAAGTCAAGTATCCACATCTGTACAAGATCATGAGTCCTCAAGCAGTGACAAGAGAAGGTCCTGCGTGTGTGCTGAAGAGCAAAGGTGACTGCAATGGGTTTTGTTTACAAAACAGCCCATGGAAGTACCGTAACCAAGTCCCACTGAATCCTCATGGAATTTAGGGGCCTAATTCCCTTATGCTTTTTTGAGTACATCAAACATTAACAAATTATGTGAGATGACAGCAGCAGCATTCTTAACCAGTGAGTATTCCCACTATGTTTTCCTGTGCTCCCAGATAACTTATGTCTAGGATGTTACCCGTGCAATAATTCACTCCTGGATTTCCCTCTGGAGGAAAATACTTAATTAACGTTTTGTATTCTTAAATACTCCAAAATGAACATGGAGATATTTTAAAGCTGATTCCTAAAACAAAATGGAAAGACCACAAAGGCAGGACATTTGTAACCAGGGCTCACAAAGCAGATTATCTGAAGATGTTGGCACAGACAGTTCTTAGTGATTGTCCACCCTCTGGGACGAGCTGATCCTTTTCCTTAATGCTGTAGCATTCCATGAATATACTTCTTCTTTTCAAAGGGATGGTTTTATGGTAATCAAGTACTGCTGAACATGTGTAAAGAAATTGTAATCCCATCCTTAGTTTTCACATGGGAGATCTAGCTGAACATACCCCTACAGCCTTTGTCACTATCACAGGTATAGCTTTCCAGGATAAGAAAAATGAAGGTGTCACCATTGCAAACACAAAACGTAGTCCACTGTGTCATGACAAGTTTCTGAGAAATCACTTGCTCAGAGTTGCCTAAGAATTCTAAGGTTACAGTGTTGTCTGATGACAACAGTCTGATGATGTGTTTTTTCTGGACAGTTCAGGAAGGTCTCGTGTTCATCCGTCCCTCTCACTGCTGCGTCCCCGTCCCAGCCCCTTTGGGTCTAGACAACGCCTTCTGAACCCACACACTGACCTGGCTAAAAAGCTCCTTAAACAAAAAGAAGTTATTTTTAGGCAAGCTCACTTCAGCAATCTTGTTCAGAACTGTGTGTGGACGGTTGCCTCGGCATAACTGAAGGCAAGAAAACCACAGCACGCAATTTGAAATTTCTTCAATGAGCTTTGCGCTGCCAGAGAAGACACATCTGATTATTTCTCTCTTTTTCAGAAATGAATGGGAAATGCTGCCCTGTCTTTCTGCCCTGGTATTTCCTTAGTCTTTGCTCTAAACATTAAATAAATGACACCCTCTTCCTATTGAAAATCAAGATGAAAAGTACGCATGCTAATTACTTTTTTGAACTTGCAGTCTGAAAAAGCACCAGTGTGCTAGGTCAATCAACATTTTAAAATATCAAGTGGTGTTCTGGATTCATTTAATTAGTTTGGCTTATATTTGAAAGCCTAGAAAAAAGGCTTAAAAAAACCCCACAGTGAAGTACTGTAATTAAACTAAAAATTTTGGGGAGCAGAGTGGTTTTCTGCTCTTTCAAAGCTGACTTTTGTCCACAAACTCCATGAAAAAAATTTATTCTGCAGTATCTGAAAATACATGATTGTTTATAAGCACTTCTACCACAGCCCAGCCCTTCTGTTGCGAGTCAAGTTCCAGTCAGACTTTTAAGTGCCTTCAGAAGAGTACTTAGTTAACCCTGTTAACCCAGAGATGATTTTAGGGACACTAAGGCACATTCAACACTTCTAGAATTTCATCTTGGCTGCGTTTTAACCCGACCTTGTGCATATAAAGACTCTGTATATCAGATGACGGATGGACACAGGCCTTGTCAAACCTTCTGCATCATTCACAAGCCATTATTTCTGAAGTGCTGTTCACAAGCAAACTCAAACAATCTTTTTCCCAAGCTGCCCTTTCACCCATGGCCTTGGCAAGCTCCAAGTGCAGAGCAATCCAAAAGCCTCTTCAGTTAAAATGACATGCTCCAAATGGATATTCAATTGTTTATTTCTATGTGAAGTCTCCCTTCTCCTGGATCCAATTTTGGAACTTTTTCTGATAGAATTTGTGGTGCCCAGATGGTTTCTAAATTGAAACAGATTTCCTCCCCCTGCTCTGTCTCCCTTTAATTGTCCCCTCCTTTTGAACTTGCTCAGAGACTGAGATAGTTGCAAGTGATGGCTGAGACAAGGAGACAGCAGTCTCATGGATAGGAACGAGCCTGAGCCAAGGCACCCAGTTAACTTCTTCTGGGAGACTGGTCTCTGCATCACCATGAGGATGCCAAATAATGAAGTCAGCAGTTGTACAGACGCCTTGGGTTTGGGGCCACTCTATCTAAACTAGAATATCAAATCCAACTAGAAGTATTTTTGAAGGTTCCTCAGAAGTGGACTGAATGGTGCTTACTGTACTGTCTAGAAATAGTCATTGCTACATCTTTCTGGCCAGCCTGGCATACCACCTGTCACTTAGGAGACTGTTACTGCTCTTAAAACAAAACTTTTCCTTTCCACAATGAACTTCACTGCTTTTTATGGTTGTGTTGAATAAGGAGTAGTTATTCCACTGCTGGATTCCAGTAGCAAAACATGGTCCACCTACCCCTAAACCATCACGTTTCTCTTCCCAAAGCACTTTTGTCAGGGAGAGAAGTGTTAACCTGCAGGGTTAAAAATCCCAAAGGATATTCCTGTTCTGCAGGTATGTAGCCAGGGTCACCCAAGAAATCACTGTCTAAACCAGAAATTTAACATTGCTTTTGAGCTGTATTTTACCATCCATCTACTTCAGCTGTATTCTTCATTCTGATGAAATGGAATACTTCCTACTCATTCCTAGGTCAAATCTTAGGGATTAAAAGAAATGGAGTTTGACCTTTTTATTATCCACTTTAAAACATCACTACTGACTGTTGCAACTTCTGAGAGCTGCACTGGCAAAGCAAACTTGTGAAGCAAACTTGTCAGAAGGACGAGGGCTCCTCAGCTGCACAAGATTGAGGGAAATTTTTAAAGGAACCTGAGTTTGCAGTCCTACCCTGAGGCTAAACAGAGATAGACACCTACCAGCTTGGATTTATAGCATTGAGTCACACAGGAAGAAATCTGCATTCTTCAGCTTTTTTTCATAGAATCACAGAATCATAGAATGGTTAGAGTTTGAAGGGACCTTAAAGATCATCGAGTTCCAACCCCCTGCCCTGGGCAGGGACACCTCCCACTGGATCAGGCTGCTCAAAGCCCCATCCAGTCCCATTCCTGGTCTTGAACACCTCCAGGGATGGGGCATCCACAACTTCTCTGGGTGTTTCTGAAGGATTAAATCTGGATGAGACTCATGGGGACTACTTTTTTACAAGATGAATTTTAAACAAAACTTTGATATTTACAGATCAGAGTTCCAGTTCAGTTCCCATTACATCAGCAGTTCTCAACTTCACATTATGACCATGTCAGAAAGACTCTCTCACAAATACTTGTCTTGCACTTCACTACAAAGAAAAGGTACAGTCTATTTACAGAGCTGTGACTTTTCCTAATGCTAAATGTAGTCCTAATTTGCTTTTGCAATTTTCATTGAGACAGTGAATTACATGTCATGTTTTCAGGCTGCCGCTGCTTGCCTCTAGGAGTCTGGGTGGGAGCTTGACCCCTGCGTGCTCCTGACATCAAGCAGCTCAGGCATGGATTTCTTTTCTTCTGCTAAATCACAGAAGCTCTATTTCTAGTTGCTTCCAAGTGGTGAGAGTAGAACAGTTGTGTCAAGGTTGGTAAGAGTGTCTTTAATATTAGTTTTAACTTATCAGCTTTAGTCTTGATTATATATCCAGGACTGGAAGAAGATTTTCCATCAAGGTACAAACCTGGCAACGTTCCCCTGCCCCAGAAAGCTCAGACTGACCTGGGGTACCACAGTGGAAGCTTTACTGCTGCTACTGCCTGCTCTTCTCTGGTTCTGTGACACACAACAGGTTAATTTCTGGTTTAAAATTAATGCAAGAAGACTGAGAATAAGTAGTACAAATTTGTGAACCGACGGAATGTCTTATTAGAGGATAATAAGCCACTGAGCACATTCTTCCATTTTTCTGGCCAATTTCAATTTAAAACATTAAATGTTATTGGCAAACACAAAGAGACAGTCAAGGTAAATAATGTAGTTTATGCTTTGGTCAATTAACTGTCTGAAGTACCACCCACGAAGCAGATAAATCAGACTATTCTTCTGAACCCTGACTGAGACAAGGTTAAAGGCATATTTTTAACATTACCATAATCTAATATGTGAACAAACGGACAGATTCTGCATTCAAGAGAGCTGTAACAAAATAACTGTACTGTACAGGAAGGTTGACTGGATAAATGCCAACATGTTCCCTGGCCTGAAAATAGAAGGCTAAAAAATACACGTATCAAGTTAAACTAATGATTTATGTGTCCCAGAGGCAGGTATCAGTAGAAGGAACCCCTAGAAGGCAGAAATCATGAATACATTGCCTCTGAGAGAAGTGTTTATTTCTCCTTCTAGTAGGAGGCTATTTCATAACAGAGAGCATGGGAATCTAATAGTCCTCCCAACATTTTGAAAGCCTTACCAGTGCTCCCCAGAGAACTGTCTGCCTTCAAGGAAGCTACTCAGTGAGGGTGGCAGGTACTCCCAAAGGCAGCTGCGTTTGTGAGTGGGTGGGCTGGCTGTGAGCAGAGATCAGAGCTGGCAAACTGGAGAAAATAGTGACGGGAAACACGTACTGGAAAGCAGAACAGTCAAGGGAAAAATGTGGCTGGACAGAGATGGGAAAAAGGTGACTTGGTAGGGAAAGGTCGCAGCAAAGTACACAAGAGAAGTTTTCAGAAAGTGTGGAAAAGAAAGAGAGAATTTAGCATAGTGCTGACTAACGGGTGGATTTTTCTATTCAGTACAATACATCCTTCCCCAGCAAAACATACTGGCTTAGTACAGCCGTGTCAGTCAGCCCTGGCGAAGGAAAGGGAAGTAACACAAGTAGAATGATATACTTGCTTGGCAACCTCTTACTAAACTCAGGTCTAGTATCTTTGCACCATGCCATTTATAGATGGACAGCATCTGTGTTTAGCTCATAAGCCTAAAGCGTACCCTAGTGTAACTCCAGCCTCAGGAGATTCCCCTGTTGTGGCTACACTGCCAAATGTGCCAGGGTAAGCTCAGTGGCTCAAGCACTGGTGGTTTCAGTCAATGCCACACAACTGTTAATTGTCTCCCATGCACTATTGTGTTCTGTGCCAACTAGCAGTCTTCAGGGCAACATCCAGACTCCGTTCTGAGAAAAACAAGGTCCAGGGTGTATTAGGTAACATAGGCAAGAGTGCACCAGGCTGGTTTCCTTACGTTACTCTGTTCCAGGAGACTCTGCACCCTCAGGAATTCCCAGTTTGCATTCATAGCACATCCCACAGTATGCAGCATCTTTATGTTCGTATTACAAAAACACCATTTTGATGGGCTACAACACAGTTCTCAAAGTAATTCCATCATCTTGAATGGAAAAAGCAAGCAAAAACTTATAAGTTTGTGTTGAGTCACACATACAACAGAAAACACAATTGTACTGTGTGAATGTAGCCAGCCTGTGTCCTTGGTCATCTGGACATGCAAGCTGTCCATGATTTGTTTAGCAAGGAAGAATAGGCCCCAAATCCAGGAACGTACACTCATACAGACTGTATCCCTGAATCTAGCACAGCAAGGTTTTGAGGACCCCAAATCAATAGACAAGCCTCTGCCCATGTGTCCAGCCTTTGTGCTACAATCCCATGGCACTTCCTAGAAAGGCTTGTTCAAACATATTCAAACCATTGGAAAAAACAGAGGCCCATCTAACTTTTAGCTGCGATTGTCTGAGTTCAGGGAGCGCATGGTCATGGATCATTCTCACCCCACTCTTGGATTTTTCTCTCCATTTTCACCCCATCCCTAATTTCTTCCTCCATTTAAACAACTGTCAGAAGGAAAGACTTTTCCCACCAGCAAGTTTCTGGCCTTGAGTGCCTGCAAGCAACAGTTTCTGGTACGCCTGTTTCACAGCAACTTAGAATCTAACCTTATATTTACATTGGTGGTATGTGTTCACGACTAAAAACGCACTCAGAATGTCCAACAGCCTATAGCTGTCATCAGAGTTCTTAATACAGATGTATGACTAGCATATCCCCAAGCAGATGCATCTCAGACTCACATGATGACCCTGAAATCCCATTAGGAGCAGCTTAACACATTGAGAAGAACCACAGGGAGAGCAATGTTCTTCACACATGTAAAATAAATGCTAGAAAACCAGCACATATGTGGGATAAGAAAAGGAGAGTGCGATAAAAGAACTCTTTGAATAAGTATAAAGCCACTAATGACAGCAGTATTAGTTCACAGGAAAGAATACTTATGATATCAGAAACCACCAAGACATCTGTTTATTTTAATATTAAAGAAAATCTTCCCTAAAGGACGTGAGAATGTGCTGCAAGGACTCCCAGACCAACTTCAGCCAGAAAGGCAGGCGGCAAGCAAGATACAGTTGCTCAACTACAGACTGTCTGCAGCCAGTGAATCAGCCTCTGCAGAGATCCCCACTCAGCTACTCACGGCACGACGAGCGTCAGATCCGCTAGCCACATATGGCTACGGGCATGTGGGAAACATCCGGAGTCTCCGCAGACTGGGTATGATGCCTGGGCTGTGACCTAGACAGAGCATGGAGCCATCCACACTAATTCTGACACCACAATCTTTGTT
The DNA here is from genome assembly GCA_026546715.1 of Gallinago undulata. Classification (NCBI taxonomy): domain Eukaryota; kingdom Metazoa; phylum Chordata; class Aves; order Charadriiformes; family Scolopacidae; genus Gallinago; species Gallinago undulata. Next base: position 9,332,545 of record JAOTQQ010000007.1, read on the forward strand.
GTCCGTGCTAAACGAGGACAAATGGATGATAATTGTAGGTTATTCTGCTGCAAGCTGGCATTGGTGGTAATTGGTACTGGGAACTGCACAGCTCCATGCTATGGTGTAGCCTGAAATACTGAGATACGTTTAGAGTGATCAGAGGGGATCTGGCAGCGTGTAAAGTCACACTCAAGCTTATATTACATTAACATCAGCATTCTTCTGATCTGTTCTGTCATCCAGCAAAAGTCAAACCAAGACAGCTTGTTCCTGGTGTGACCTGAATTCAGTCAGGCTATTCCATGAATGAATTTAGCCCATGACCTACAACAGACTCTGGTGCAAACACTTCATTCAGTTACAAAGATATAACTCCTGTTAAAGCCCTCAGATCGCTGATATTTTAACAAACAGCTGGTAACACAAAGATTTTAAATCCTCGTCTTTTCGGCAGAAAATCAGCCCTTAAATATAAATCTGCCTGCGCTGGCAGTGAATAGTTTTCATGGGCATGTGGCCAGCTGAAGGGAAATCTGTGCGGTTCTGAATGTGCAAAACTTGCACAGCTTGAGGACAATGACTTTGTGCTTCAAGCACACGCTGGTCACCAGGTGTAGTCAGAAGGCTCTTTCTCGACATGGAATATTATGAAAATATCTCTCATGATCCCAAACAAGAAAATAGTTTAAAGAGAGAGAGAAGCCACTGCAAATATCAATTATTGTCCCTTCTTCACCCCGTGGTGTTTCAGAATAACTGTGGTCATGCCTGTGCTGTGAGACAGACTGATTCAGCAGGATTGGTCCCCTGCTCCTGTTCCCAGCACAGCTCCATAGGCAGTCATCGATGGAAAAGGAAGAATGTTTTAAGTAAGTTCTGCTACTCTATAAATGAGATGGAATAGGCAGGAAATATTTAACAGGAAAAGGTAGAGCAGAGGAGCTGCACTATGCCATTGCTGGTCTGTTTTGCTGTTATTGTGCTTCCATTTACAAAACTGGCTGGATGGTGGCCCTCAAAGGATTGCTGTCCAAGTGGAGACCAGTGATGAGCAGCCTTCCTCAGGGGTTGGTATTGGCACTGGTGCTATTTAACATCTTTGTCAGAGGCATGGACAATGGGATTGAGTGCACCCTCAGCAAGTTTGCTGCTGACACCAAGCTGTGTGGAGCCGTCGACATGCTGGAGGGAAGGGATGCCATCCAGAGGGACCTGGACAAGCTTGAAAGGTGTGCCCACACAAACCTCATGGAGTTCAGCAAAGCCAAGTGCAAGTTCCTACATGTGGGATGGGGCAATCCCAGTCACAAATACAGGCTGAGTGGAGAAAGGATTGAGAGCAGACTTGGGAGTGTTGGTGGACGAGAAATTCAACAACATGAGCTGGCAACATGCTATTGCATCCCAGAAAGACCCCTGCCTCCTGGGCTGCATCAAAAGCAGTGCGGCCAGCAGGGCAAAGGGGGTTTCTCCCCCTCTGTTCTACTCACATGAGACTCCACTCGTGTCCAGCTCTGGGGCCCCAGCAAAAGAAGAGCTTGGACCCATTAGAGTGAGTCCAGAGGAGGGCCATGAAGAAAATCTGAGGACTGGAGCACATTTTCTATGAGGACAGGTTGAGAGAGTTGGGGGTTTTCAGCCTGGAGAAGAGAAAGCTCCAGAGAGACCTTAGAGCCCCTTCCAGTCCCTAAAGGAGCTACAGGAAAGCTGGGAAGGGACTCTGTCTATGAGGTGATAGGACAAGGGATAACAGTTCTAAACTAAAAGGGGAGATTTAGATTAGATATTAGGAAGAAATTCTTCATCATCAGGGTGGTGAAACACTGGAACAGGTTGCCCAGAGAGGCTATTGATGCCCCTGGACATCAGAAAGTGTTCCTGGAGGGGTTCAATGCCAGGCAGGATGGGGCTTTGAACAATCTAGTCTAGTCAGAGGTATTCCTGCCTGTGGCAGACAGGTCAGAACTAGAAGATCTTTAGGGTACCTTTCAAGCCAAACCTTCTATGATTCTATGAAAACAGTTATTTAAACCAAAATCTACCAAAAGTACTACAATTTCGGTTTTGTTCTCTGAAAATTGTAAAAATTGACTTTGGAAAGAAGAGACAAAAATATGAGAGAACACCACACAACAGATGGTAGTCAAGTCGGTTAATACTCTTGGATACTACAGCTATAATTATGACAAAAGAAAGTTATAACCTCCAGACTAATTTCATTAGCTTTTGATGTCTCCCTAGGGCAAATGAGCAGAATGAGACTCACTGTTGATGTAACTTGATTTCAAGTTGTTAATCTTTTGGATTCTGGAAAGATACTTATTTTCATATGAGAGAATACACATATCATAGTCAGCTGTGGTGAGACGTGTGAGGTTGAAGTTTCCAAAAAGTACTTTTTAATTAAAAAAAATGTTGTCAGGATCCTCAGAATTTCCCAGTAGAGTACACTAAATAGAGTCATAGCTCTCCAGCAAATGCCTGAGAATTTACATATTCCTTTTGAATTAGCCAGCATCCAGGATTTGCATTATTTTACATATAGGAAATATCTGACAAAAAAGTCCTGTATTTATGGCACTTCAAAACACCCTATACTGTCCAGAGAGCAAGCCAGGTCACAGATAGAGCAGATGTTCTCAGGACGCCTCAGTATGCATCCAGTTTTTTCTTGTGCAGAAAAAATCCAGCTAGATTTATGCTTACTATAGGTTAAAGCTTTTCCACTTGGGCATCTTAAATAAGCAGCTGGTTTGGTTTCTTATAATTTCGTCCTTCCCCCCCCCCCCCCCCAAAGAGTCCAGCACCTGATTTCAAAGGACAGACAGTTTCTTCATGAAGGTGCCTCTGTGTTTTTGAATACAAAAGCCTTGTTAATTTATGCCTGTCAGGTAGCTGTCAACCCCCTACAATCTCTTTTTGTGCTGAGAGAGCTCACTGCTGTTCTTTTAGCCTGGGCTTTTAAGTTCATAGATTCATTTTCTCTGTCGCACCACCCCCCCTGCATACAGTTTACATTAACTGTATTAAGGTCACGGAGACTTGTGAAGATGGAGTCATCATAAATGAGATATCACTGTGATTAAGGCAACCAAAACAATGAACCATACGTGGCACTGACCCAAGCAGGTCAGGTACTGGGAGTTGGGTTGCTCTATGGGGCCGAGGAAGAAAGCCATGGCCAAGTCCGTTGCTGGTTCTGAGCAAGCTTGATCAGGGTCGACCTGCTGCTGGCACTACGCTGAGCAGATACATCTGCAGTGAGTTTCCAGTGTGCTGCAGATTGGTTGTACTTTTCATGATTTGTCATGTCTAAACTGGGCAACCAGGGGAGACTCTCAAGGGTTTTGCCTTCAAAAGTCAAAGTAATTATAATTTTTATGGTCAGGATGAGGAAAGTGGACACTTCCATCTAGCCTAGAGCACTTCCTCCTGAAGAAGATGGGTGAATCCATTTCACAGCTGGGTGTCCCACCCTGTATATGCAGATTCCAGATACAACACTCCACAGAGGTCTGCAAAAGCCAGCAATTGTTTTTTTCAAACATAAACGTATCATTCCCATCTAGTACTGAATAAAGACTTTGCTATGACTGTCTGGTCAATACAGATCATTCTCTTCCTAACAGGAATAACAGCTTAGATACCAGAGACTTGTTAATGCTTGTTTCTTTTCTATCAGCTTTATTCCCGGGTGATGCCAGGCTCCCTGGTATTCTGAAAGACTTTACCAAGACAATCTGTGGACATAGGTAAAAGAACTTCTTACTTCCAGGATGGCAGAAACATATCCCAGGAGTGTAAAAAAATAAACCCACTCACTCATCTCTAAAAAAAAAACAACAAAAACACCAAAAACCCAGGTGGAGTATGTTTTCCTTTAAACTGGGATACTTAAGGAAGGAGTGCAATGACTATGCACGGGGCTGAGAGTGCTCCCTATGTTTCTATTTCATGGAAGATATAGTCACATTTTTGTCTGCTGAAATAAACTAGAAGGTCAAACCCCTCATTGAATTCGCAATCTCTGATAGATGAGCTGCTAGGACAGCACTGAGGTCTCATACTGAAAGACATACAAACAGCACATCATTAAAATACAAGAGGAAGCCATCGAGGAGCATATCAGTGCATTGCATTACATTTTGAGAAAAAGCTATTTGTTATCTTAGAGTCTAGAATCACCTGGAATAAAGGTATGTATGCCAAAAGCATTCAGATACGGAATTATGTCACAGCATTTTTTAAAGCCCCATCAAACACACAGAGCCTATCCTTATTTTAATTGATAAGAAATGACAAATGTATTATGAAGGCTTTTTAGCCAAAAAGTCATGGTAACTGGAATGAAGGCTTGGGAACAAAGGCTGTTTTGAGCTTACTGGGAACAAAGTCAAAAGAGAAAAACTGTCAATAAAGTGTTGGATAAGAAAGAACATGAGAAAGAGACAGCCTAAGGGGGGGAAAAATGTAAGGAAATATCTCCACATAAACTTTATAGAGGGTTTTAAGCAGCAGAAAATGGGAATCGGTTGCTCTTAAGCATAAGTGATCGCAGCTCCTCTGACTTCAGGGGGCTCCCAACATAATACCTAGGTTTAATAGATGAAAACAAGGTGAAAATACTCGAAATCCTGGCTCCACTCATATCAATAGAATTTTTCACATTGCTTTTTCCTTGGAACCGGGATTTCACTTGGAAGTTATACATATTCGCATTCACCAATAGAAAGGGAAAATTGGCAGCAGAATGCGTGACCCGAGTATCTTACAGTCAGATAGAAGTCTCCCGCTGCCTTTACAGCTTTGAATGACAACCTTATTCCCAGTGGAGAGGACATGATGGAATAGAGCTAATGAGCACAGTATTTTAGCAATTGTTTAAGCAGGTAACAGATTCTTGGAGACTTGCTGAAGGTGTTGCCACCTAGAGCACAATAAACATCATCTTCAGAGGCTGTTCAAGATGCTGCTCCAAGAGGAAGCATAGGCTGTTCTGAAGGGTGCATCTACCAGGTGTGAAAACAGCCCAGAGACATACTGTAAATAAAACTCACCATGAACTAGATTTCAGTTGTTGAATATATATCTGGAGTACCAGGTAGGATGTTACAGCTGTCACTGCTACAGCTTTTTAAGCCTGGGTACCACTCCCAGAGTGGATTACAGCTGGGTGAATTAAATTTGCCTGTTCCTACTGCAGTTCCTCCCAGCTGCCGGGTCACACAACTGGAATTACACTGCCTTCATGACTGCAGGAGCAGAAGAGGCTGATAAAGCTTCGGCCATAAAAATGTCGCTTTCCATTGAAAATGGGCTTATTATAACAGGAATTAAAAGAATAAAAGAACCAAATAAGAATGTTGTAAACAAATAAGTGACACACAGCGAGTTTGTCCCAGCAGTCTGAAGCAACCTGGAGTGAGCACTAAGTGGGGCTCACACACAGTGCTCTAGAACACAAAGCTGCAAGAGCACAAAGAGCAGAGAAGCAGGGTGATTTTCTAAAGACATGTAATGGAAACATTGCCTTTTTATTTGGCTGCCAGCTTTACTAACTTCCCAAAGGCACTCCTCTGCTAGCCTGGCTTGATCAAATGTTTCCCAGCATAAAACAGCACCTCTCTGGACAGAAAGATCATCCAAGAACTTGGGCACAAAATGAGGGTAATATCTCCCAGAGCTACCACAAGCCTAAATGTATCTAAATGATTGTTTCCAATACTACAGTGAAAAGGATCGCAAAGGTAAAGGTCTGTGGGCAACTGTCACACATTCCAGTCCTAGTGACTTTTCTCTGATACACATCCTGTATCTCATCCACATCAGAGTGCTTTGCTTTACAGGTTCTTATAATAAACATCTTCTGCAGAGGCCGTTCAGGAGGCTGCCCTAGAAAACAGAGCAAATGCCCGTGCTGCTTCTGGATACGTGATATTGCCCAGCACAACAGGGCTGCTATGAGCAACCACTATATCAGACTTCATTAAAAATTCCAGGCTAGCACACCAAACAGTTATGAGGAATGCTCCCAACTGCAGACACCGAGTTTGGGGTGTTGAGCTTTGTTACTGAATGTTTTCATCTTTCTAGGCTGGTAAATAGCTTCATTTCCAACCTGTATTCAACTCAGGAATTACTGCTGAGAATTCAAAGACAAGGAAGGAAGGGAGAGATGGAGTAAGAAAAGAAGACAGCAAGTAGCTTTATGTTAAATAAGAGTGTGTTTTGAATTGATATCTTGAGTACAAAACCAAACAGCCCTCAGATGTGGCTTTAGAAATTACAATATCAGTAGAAAAAAAAATATTAAAAAGAGTCTCTTAAGTTTTCCCGTAACTTCCAAGCTGAAATGTCAGCTTCAGCTCTATTTAGTCCCTTACATTAGACTTTCCTATGGCAACAGTCAAAGTAACATTTCAATTTCCATTTCAACAACTCAAAGGTTCAAGGGTGTTTTTCTGTAGGATATTTAACTACAATCACGGCACCGCCCCTTCATGCTCTACTTATTTCTGGTTATGGTGTAAGTCACTTAGTAAAGCTAAAGCACCAAAAGAATCATTCTGTACCACCTTTGCACCAATGTTCATGGTGAGTACTTTCACCTGCTACAGCATTAAAAATGCTTAGACATCACCCAGCTGTGCGTATTCCTCCTCCTCCCAGTTGTTGCACTAACAGTTATGGCAGTTGTATGCTCTAAAGCAAATAAATGAAATTATCTCAGTTAAGAGCATTTTTAATAGTTTTTATTTAAAGTTTAATCACTTCCCCAATCCACTTCAGGGAACTTCTCCCATATCCTGTAGCAATGGCATGTCTGAGAGGTGGCAAACTCTGAAATTCCAGCTTTGAGTTGATACACCCCTAGATGTCTGAGATACCAATAAAAAGGAGCATAAATGTTCCTGAATAACTCTAGTTTGTTTGCAGAGCAGATCACTGCTGCTCTTGGAATGCCTCTGTTTAAATGCAGAGCAATCCAACTCTACCTTGAATGTGTGACCAAATTTTTATCTGAGAAAGATATTCTGATGGTCCTAAGATATTAGATGAGTAGCAATAAGAACTGCCAACTTGGATTAAAAGGGACAACGAGAGAAGAAAGAAGAGAAACTAAGAAGATCACTTCCATACGTTATTTGCAGTCTCCTGCTTTCTCTCCTTCCCCTGCCTCTGTTAGCACAAGGCTAAGTTCTCCCCAGTGAAGAGTTTGGGACCCTTTGGGTATCTGCAGAGCTGGGAAGCAGGTGCCATCACAACCAGACTGTGCTGCAGCAAGAAAAACATTTAGCAGAGAGAGATGACATTGCATTGTACCTGGCTTGTGACTCTGCCTGGTGGAGCTTCCTCAGCTTTGTCAAGATACAAAACTCTACAACCCTATGAAAGCCAGAGAATGTTCTTGTGCAGAAACAGTGCAATACTATTTCAGATCAGCTCAAAGAGCTGCTTCTCATTGCAGACACACAGGACTGATGGGTTTTTCCACCCCCCTGCTGCTTCCCTCCTCTGCTTTCACATCTGTGGTCTTATCTGGAACCCTGCACTTGCCCCATGCTGTGATAAAAGGTTAACATAACAAGTAACTGGTGAACCCACATCACTGGCAACATCTGATGAGTGAGTCATTCTAGCTATAGGAGCCATTTCCTTTAAAGTGGAAAGAAAAACATAATACAGAAATAAGGAACCGGTCACTGAACTTTCCATAAATAATATCTCCTCCTCATTTTCTTTCACCAATTCACTTGCAATCCTTGCTTTCTCCCTTTGCTGCCTGAGTTCTCAGCTCCCAGTTCTAGTAATTTGTCAATGAACTACAAAAAGAGCAGCGTGAGTCAGACCAAGCCCAGACAAACAGCAGCTTGTGGGGAAACCTTCTCCCACTCCAGAGAGGAAGAGTTTATTCCCTGGCTTTAGAAATGCAGTGCAATTAGAAGGGGAAAGGGGAAAAAAAACTATTCCAAACATGGTGTCAGTGTTTCCACTACTTCATAGGGAAACCATGTCCCCCTCTTATTTTAAAGATGAAATATTAGTGCTTATTTTCCTGCCAGTTGAGTGTGTGTGAGGAAGGGGGAGGCAAAAGGGATAAGGATTTGCTGGCTTCTTTTACGTAACTATGAAAATATCAAGAGCCTGCATCAGCTGAGAAGTGGGAAGCAGCTGGAATATATCTGGAGAGAACACCGCAGCCAAGCAAGCTCCATAATGGAAAGCTCCCTGCACTGAAGAAATCCTGAGATGGCTCAAGCTCCACAGTTCTCAGGGAGCCCTTCTAACTTCCTACAGTGTGACATGAATGGGTCTGTATTCAGAGGTTAGCCAAGGGTTAAAGAGAGAAAAAATAAAAAAAACTATCTAGGTACAGAACCACTATCAGTACAGACTATTCAAAATTAAAAATATAGCCAGTTTCCATGCCCCCAAGCCTGATAAAAATAGCCGTCAAGAGTGTGGTTAAGGTATAGGTTATATACCTGCACCAATTAAGTGTGAACACTGTGTTTCTCAGTCACCAGGTATAATTTAAGGCACTGGTTCTGTCCAATTATAAAAGAGTTCTTTTACATGTACTCTCCATTACCAGTGTATGATATACTGGGATATTTGGTACAAATCTATACACGAAGATGCATGATGATATATACTTTCATATAGAAGTTTGTAGAGCAGGACACTGGTAAATAATAGACTCCCAGGTACCCCAAAGCCCTGCAGCATCTTTGGTCCCCTGGGCTGCTAACACTATGGGACTTTTGACAAAAGTCAAAGCTGATGGAACAAGAGAATCCAACAGGTCCACAAACATTCAAACACCAAATTTTGGGCTCCTCTTGAGCCTGAGGTTACTGATTATCCACCTTTTTATTTCCAGGGCCATTAGTGTGTTTGGCAAGACAATTTGTATGCCAAATCTGAAATCTCTTCTGAGTTTCAGCTTTGCAAGTGACCAAATGCCCACTCCTTGTCACCACTGTCTTTGACCAGCTGCTGCTCTTTCCATCACGTCTCTCACCCTGTGCCTTCCCATCATGTCCCGCTTTTGCATGGGCTGCTGTATTTGACAGCATCTGCCCTGTGCCTGGCAGTTTGGCCACATCCAAGGGGAAGCAGCTGGATGTGAGGACAATTCCCTCTGTGCTGTTTCTTTGTGGTGGGTCTAAGGGTAAGAGTGCAAATACACATCAGTTACATCAGTGCCCAAGCAAAAGCAGAAGTGCCTGCAAATAGTATCACCTCTGTGAACATTTTCCTTCCCCCTCTTTTTTTGTAAGCAGAGTGCAATGCTTAAATTCCTATCCACATCTCTTCCCTCTTATCATGTAATGTTCAGCAAGAAATGTGGTTTTGTTTATAGAGGTAAGGGATTAAATCCATGTCTCAGCTTGACCTTGTCTGCTCCATTCCATTAAATACCATTCCTGAGACATTAGGAATAAATCAGTTAACCTCTCTCAAACATATGCACCAAACAGCAATTAGCATTTTTGCACTTACAGATGGCTTTTCCTCATTTTGACAGTGACTTTGATTCCTTCCATATAAACAAGGCTCCTTAATCCTCTCTTTCTTTTCAAAATGGCTTCTGAAACCAGAGATGATGTTCTGCCTCCCCAGGCAGCCGCTGTGCTGCTTTACCCACTCCAGGAGGAGAAACTGCAACATATGATTTTCACTTTATTATGCTATAAATTATGAAGTCACGGAAGACTGTCAGAGAATGAGACACACGTCCTTGCAATGTAATACTGCCTCCACAGCCATCCCAGTGGACACCACGCTACAGAAAGAGACTTGGGAAAAGGGTAAAATGCCTTTCCCATCAGCAGCTGGATCGAGAGCACCTGTGGCTCAATCCTCTGGCTATGCAGCTTTCTCTTGTGGTTATGGTGAAGTAACCCTGGCTAAGATAGTACACAGGGGACATGAAGCCATTTACTTGGAAAATTTAATCAGGCACAATATGATCCATTGTCCTCTGCTTGCTTTCTATTACGGAAAATCAAAACCAGGTTATAGCAGAGGTTAGAGAATAGACATCTTTTTCACGCACGCAGCTATCAGAGTCACTCGTCAACACGTAACAGCCACATGGAGAATGGCAGAATAACTATGGAAAATATTTGCAGTTCTAGCCTTGTAACAAAGGGAAGGATCTGTTTGTGGAATGTAATCCTTCTGCCACACTGAGGTGCCATGTCACTGAGCCTTTCACAGCTAAACCTGTCTCTAGGAAGACAACCAAGCTCAGGAGTTTCAAACTCTTCAAATGGTGAATAGTGTCTTACAGGAGAGAAAGCCTGAGTAAATCACCTCTACTCTTATTTATTATGAACAGACATCCCAGAGCATCTACTGTGGTGCCACAGTCATACTAAGACAGTTTTCCATACTTATTTCACTCTCCTCATATAGTTTAGCATATCCTGAAGAGAAAACAAGTCTTAAATACATTCTAACATCTACAAGAAAAGCCACTTAGAAGTACTAGACTGAGCAGAAAAAAACAAGAAGGCTTGCTGGCATTTGAACAGGGGAGTTGGGGTATGGGACAAGGGAGCTCTCCCAGGGCACAAGGGGTACAGCGGAAGTAGTAAAAAAGAAGATGAAGAAACAGGAAAGGAATAAGAGAATCTTAGATCTAGGAGAGAAAGAAAAAAGGATACACAGGAGAGATAATGGTAATACAGATTCACAGACTCATGAATTCCAAATACCAAAACCTCTCATGTTTTCTCCCTTCCAAGAAATGAGCCAGAAATTGTGTATTTCATGATAACAGCCACTCTCAATTTATCTCCCAACAATGGTTTCTACTACAACTATGAAGAGCCATTAAACGGAGCACTTCAGGAAATCCAGATATTTTATTCCATATCATTTCTTACCCAGGACAAATTAGATATTTTTTTCCTGTTATTTTATTTCCAGAAGACCTGCAGTTTAAAAGAACAGCTTATAGAATATCAGAACTGGTACGGGACAACAAAAGGGCATTAAAATTCTGCAGGATCTGAATACTTAACCGTATGCTCAGTTCAAATCCTCCAATCCTAGCGTGCAAACTATTGTATTCCCAGTTATTTGGGAATATCATTCAGATTGACAGAAAATAGATTTCCTGGAGAAAACCATTCACACGCATATACATATGTTTGCTTGTGACTGCTGCCTCTGATGCTCCATCCTTCCAGTTCTCTGCGTTACATCCACCATGTCCTTGAGAGCAATCCAAGTCTCTGTGGCCCATTAGAAGCTGAAGTCTGCAAACTGGTCTGTGGGAAGATGATCATGCAGACATGTTCACTAGGAAAACTCTTGTTGAACCATTAACGCCAGACCAGTTCCATGCAGAAGCATGTAATTAGTCCAGATAACTAATACTGGAAGATATTTCCCCCGCATTTGGGAAGGTTTTGAAAGCCGTAACGAAGTTATAAAGCATGAAAAGACAGAGATGGAATGGTGTTTCAAATTAGCAAATTCCCTCTCCATGAGGGTGTGTACAAGAGAATGGCAACCCAGTAAGAAATAAGAACCAGCTGAGTTTTGTTTAAACTCAAGACCTGTGACTTTTCACTGAATGGTGGTGATTACACAACTGCTTTCCCTTATATAAGTAGGCAGACTCTGTTGCCTGCAAATAATCAAGTTAAAATTTTGAAGGTCCAGAGCTGTAAACATCCTCCCCATTGGGAGTCCAAAGATCTTTTTGAAAGAAGCATGGATCTCATTATACTAAAAATATCTAAAGCGATTAGATTCTGTTACAAGTAACATCTTTGCCAAATCTCCTTTATAAACCTTATTTTGTTTTTAATGATAAACAAAAGCAAAAAATACCAATCTGGTAAATGTTAGTGCTTACGGAAAGATGAGCACTATGGTGAAAGCCTATTTTTCCTGAATTAGGACAGTTTCATTTTTGTAAGGACTTGTTGTTTTAAACTTCTAGAGACTTTCAGTTATTTTATCTTTTACCCTAAAGAATAAGCAAAACACATACTGTCCAGCTTACTCTGACTCTTTACAAGAGTAGCATGAAAGGAGGAAGAGAAAGTTCAGTAGTCATAAAAAAACCTAGTGTTTTCGTCTCCTTTGTACAATCCAGAAAGTGGCTCTAAGAACAAAACAGCTGCTGAACATTGCAATTACAGTCAAATGAATCTGGAGAGAGATTATATGCATAAAAGGGCAACAGACATCAAAAGAAATAGTATTTTGATTTACTAGATGATCCATCATGATTCTGACCCAATATTCAAACGTGAAAAAGTTTCGGTCTAACAGCAGGCCTTAATTCAACGGTTTTTCTTCAGAAACATCAAAAAAATTCTGAAATAGTCCTAACCCTGAGGGTAAGGAAGCACATCACGATCTTTAACACTACTCTAGTGTACCAAAGCAACATAGTATCCCCATGACACGGGGATCTGAAGTGGAGAGGTCTTATTTTAATCAATCTTTAGTTCCCTTAACCTTATTCCTACACGTTAGACCATCCCACAACCTTTTTGACCAGCTGAAATCAGAAAGAAGCTCCCTATGTGTCTGTGCAGAGAAGCAATAATGCAGACACTCTCCCAGGAGGGTCAGCAGCTACACTCTGCAAAATTGAGCTTCAACTGAGACATTACCATGAAATCATTATTGACATCAGCTCAGAAAGTAATGAGATAACCCCTCACCAGGTTTTCGTTACCTCTGGTTAAAATCACCAGCAACTGAATACATAAATAGCTTTTAGAAGCTACACAACCAGCTTAAAAATCAAAGCAGCCTGTGTGATAGCAAGAAATTATACCACAGTGTTTATTATACCCCAAAGTTACCACCATTCCTCAATATTCTCTCTTCTCTAAACTGAGTAAAGTCAAAATTAAAATCCAACCTGGACCCTTTTTCCACAGAACTTTATCTAGAGTTTGATAGATTCTTACTGATCTGGTCAGTGAACCGAGGTTTGCTGCTGAAAGCAGAATCTAGGTTTTTGAGATTCAGGCTGAATGATTTGCACAGTTCCCCTAAATATACCCATAAAATGAGCTTTCAAAAATCTGCAATAAGACTCGCATACGGAGTAAAGCCCAGACTGACATAAATCTCTGAAAATGTGTTTGGTTCAGATGAGTTTAAAGAAGCTTCAAATATTAAGCCAAATCTGTTTAATCTGGAAATGATGCTGGAAATCTCATGAAGTCAAGCTTTCTTGAAAGATTTTTAGTACTTCCTTATTTTCATGTGGTCAGGAATTACTATAAGAAAAATGTTTTTTCATGCTATTTCAGTATTTCAGCTTTATGTCTGGGCCAAAATCAAAGCTGCTTTAATTTTACTTTCAATAAGTTATAATCAGCCTGTAAAAATAGGGCTGCAATTAGATTTATGTTGATATGTCAAGATTTGTTCCGTAATTCCAAATACAATAATACAATACTCATATGCTTTTTGATTTTTTTTTTTTCTTCTTGGTAATGAACCATGTTTCCATTTTAACAGCAAAGTTTTTAACCACTATGGCCACGGTAGTCCCTTCTTCTCAGGATAACACCCAGAAACAAATTTTAGACTCCCAATTTAGCAGAGGACTCCTGCTGATGTGTTTCCTCCTACAATTAACCATGTAATGTACCCATCTCTGAGGAGGAGCCGCAGTACTCGGCTCAAGAGCTGCAAAGCAGTCACTCTTCCCACAGAGGGAACCTCTTGTTCAGCAGCACAAGTGCCTTGTGACTTTGAAGTAAATACTCTCAAAGGCACTTCTCTGGTGCCCATCGACGTCAGCAGGCCTGCTAATGCAAAGGGGTTGCTGCTGCTTCTGCTAAGTCCAACAAACGAGTGGCAGCAGTAACTTTTGCCAATTCTGGATCTAACTTTAGGAAAGTTGCATTTTCCAACCCCACCAAAAGAAATGCTTCCGACATTATTCATACATGTGGTCTCCTACCATATGAGGAGACAGGCCGAGAGAGGGAAAAGCCAACGTAAATATTTGCACAAACCAATCCGGGCCAGAATCAGAACAAGTGAGACAGTATGTCCTTGAATCTTAGGGCAGAGACTGAGCCATGAGCACATACCATTTCGCCAGCAGTCAAGGGGCTCCCAAGGCTGATTGCTCATCAGTCTTAATGGGTATTTTGAACTCTGAGTTCTGTGACCCTAGTGCACAGAATATATAGTAACAGTGATACAAGGATGCCTCAGCAGTACCAGGATTCTGGCTATATGCCATACCAAGCAGTTAAGTGCTAGTAATGCTACAGCATCATGGTCTGATACTAGTCTTTTACCACCAGGTCCTGCTGCCCTACTCATATCTCCTCTATACCATGGCAGTGGGGTAAAGGAACAGATGGAACAGACATTTCTCCTCTATTCCTTCTCCAAGGATGCACCTCTCTCTCTCTGGAGCAGAGCTTCCCTGCACACAGGCTCTCAAGGAGGTTACAGATGTGGTGGTACAGAGAAGCTTCTACAATGTAGTGTAATAAGATAGAAAAAAAGGTCTCCTGGCTCTCCCTGCCACTCCATGAGTACAGATTTCACTCAGATTCTTCTCAATTTCTTTCTCTGAAAATGCAAAGTGCAGGCAAAACCAAAGGGATCTTCTGCCATACAGAAAAGCTTTGGTGTTTAGAATTTCTCCTTGATAATAATACATCTTTGTTACTAAAGGCCCATATTCATCAAATGGTTTGGGTTGGAAGGCACTTTAAAGATCATCCAGTTCCACCCCCTCTGCCCTGGCCACACTGCCCACCTTAGCATGAATAATCAAATATTTGGAGAAAAAAAATGAGAAAGTGCATATGCTTAAAAAAAAAAAAACCTCATCAAAAAGAAAACGCTTTATCCAGAGAAGCTACAGGATATCCATAGGATATTCCGGGGATTATAGGTAAGATTTGAAACTTGAAGTGATAGAGCAATTGTCGGTCTGGCCTAGAGGAAAATAAACTACTCCAGCTTGATTTAACAGAAGAAAAGGGCTCTAGAAGTAAACCCATGGCAGTGAAAATCTAGAATTTCCCAAGAGCCAAGATGCTGGCAGAAAACATCACAAAATCCTACCTTTGGTTCCAAGGGAATATTCCAGTTAATAAAATACGCAGCTTGGAAAAATCTGCTGGATTTTGTAAAAGAATCCTTGGGGAAAAAAAAAAAAAGTGTCCCTTCTAGAAATACTTCCAATCCCCCAAAAACCTTTACTGAGAAGGAGACCATTTTACAGCAGAAAGTCATTTACCCATCCCAGAGGGCTCCTGGAGATGAATCCAGAAAAGGGTACAAACAAGTGACTCAGAGCCAGAGGGAGTTTGGTCAGGCAAAGCCAGAGCTAAAAGAATGTGATAGGAAAGCTCCATGTTCCAGAAAGGATGGACTGGAACAGACCACAAACAGATGAGGAAAACACGGATAAAAGTAAATGAGGAAGAAGAAACTTAAATTTTAGGAAATCTTAGGACACGGTTAGAAAACTGTTTCAAATGAAGAGGCAGGGGGAAGGAGTTAGTTTTTGCATTAATCCAGTTCTTGAGCATAACATGCCTTTAGCAATATAACATGGTGGCATAGTATTTGGAGTGTTGTTCACAATATAAATATTAAGAAGGGAGAGAGCTCCGTGAAACGAGGCTGTTGGCACAATAACTTAATCTTGAAGAAATATAGTTCAGCAGCCTCGCTCAAAGTTTTCATTAATAAATGGCAGTTAGCTGAGCAGTAATATGCTAAGGTTGGAAATAAGAAGGATTTTAACCATCATAGATAAGGTTTTGAAGCAGACTCCTCACAGTGGGAATCAGTCTTGATTTGAAAATTTGAAAATCAAGACTGAGTCTTGATGACTTTTAGGAATCATTTGCATTTATGAATGCCATTACAATATGGATGCCTGACAGAGCCAGAGACTAGACATGACCCTGAAAGACCTTTCCAGCTCTTTTTCCTAATTCCTCCAACAACATCGTATCTGTCAGTCAATGTCCATGTTCGCTTCAGCACAGTGCTGCACTGCATTCCTCCCAACTCCCCAGCCTGAAGCAATTTTGCATCCACCAGTTGCATAAAAAACAAAATAATTTTTACAGGAAATATGCCAGCCCTTCTTTCATGTTTGGGCTGCAATATTGAAAGGCCTATAATCCAACAGCCAGAGTGGCTTTGTTTGAAGCCTTCAATAAGACCAACTTCAGCAACACTTTGGAAAGGTTTCACTGAAAGGAAGGGCCGAGTTTCAGATCTTACACTGTTTCCACAGCTAGATTTCAATTACCTCTTTCTGCAAAGGTCAGAAATGTTTAGTTTCAGTCTTGCTCCTGCTATCCCAGAAACTAGGATGATTTGTAAAATTTGGATCCATACACCCCTTTGGGCTCCAGCATTCCCCAGAAGGACTCTAGTGGAAGCTAAGTGCCTCATCAAGACCATGCATAAACAAACCAGGCTTTTCTAGAGTGTCTTCACCATGAGCAGGCACAGAATTTGTTTTCTCTTAGTTGTGTAAGCTCTAAATTTTTTTATGTTTTTCTCTGCTAGCACTCTTCTCTCATCAAAGAGTTAATAAAGAACACCAGATTCCAGCTCCTAGCAGGGCCTTGTAGTGAATACTTCATGACCAAACACTGGTCCAGCATGTATCATTTATTTACATTGTGGCTAAGTCAATAGCCAGACTTTCTACCACAGGGACGTGCAACAAATCAAGTAAAACTGCATCTGGGCTTTCCAAGGTACATGGGAGCCACCAGAGAGGGGAGGCACAGCAGCATCCTGCCAGCTGCTCACCATCCTTACTCTTAACCACTGAAAGTCTCTCCTTTGCTGAGCTGTTGCCCAGGGCAAGCATAAATACCACGCTCTGCTTGTCCTAAGATAGAACTGGGGTGTACCCCAAACAGTCTTAAGGACAAGGATTCAGAAACAGTGTCCTCATTAGACTGAGCATTAACCATTAAAGGAAGATGGATATTTGAGCTCATGCCCTTTTTTTTTTTGTATAATCCCAGTGGTTCTGTTCTCTTGTCTTGTTCATGATGAAGAATACTTTGCAAAATTTTCTTCTTTCCTTCAAAGAACTTACACAAGAACAAGTCAGTAAGTCTGATTTTGTGAACATGAACAGATGAGTAACTTCACTACAGTGAGCAGCTCCTGTGGCAGAGAGCTGCCAGATGACCATTTCAAATACATCGCAAAGCCCCAGCTCAGAAGGATTGAAAAGCAATCAAAAGATACGAAACAGTGTTTTGCATAAAATAATCAACCAGCCATGACCATAATCCTTTTTTTATGACCCAGAACACTTAACAGCTCTGCTCACACTACACATGGAGTTTGGGCCTGAGCCCATTCTCAGAGCTGGCCCATCCAACAGCTCAGTCCCGAATCCCACCAGTCTCAGAGATTCACAGCCTGAGCGCTTCTGCGGCTCAGGGCAGGACGTTTCCACTTCCATGCCTTCCAGGTGGATCCTGCATAGATGGTGCTGGATCTGCTGTAGCCCAGTCCACACCATTCCCCAGGTCTATTCTTCCTAAGCCTGTCACTGGTGTTTTGAGGCAACACTACTCTCAGGCCAATAGCCAGTTAAGCATGGAGGAAGGCAAAGGAGTTCTCTTGCCTTTTCTCTTCATCCTGGATTGCTCCAGATCATCCCAAGCCAACTTCTATTTTCATGAAACTTCGTAGCTCATCCTGCAAGATCAAAACCTCAGCCACCAGAGCTGCATGCATAAGTAAAGTCCCCTTAAGGCCTGAGGCTGGATTTACTGCATGAAGACAACCAGCACATGGTAGGATGAAGCTCTAGTTTGTGTCTCTTCCATAAAACACTGTTTTTTAATCACCAGCATGAAAAAACACAAAAGACTTGTTAAGATTTTAATGCTGTTCTAAACATGAAGAGAACTGGAAAGAAAATACTCACATGCTTCCCCTTGGGATCCAAGGCCATTGTCTATTTTGGGGATTTAGTGCACTAAAAAGCACTTCCATTTTCACCAAACTGTCTTTGCAAAAAATGGGATATATGTCAATATTTATAGGGACTCTTGCTGTTAAAAATGCTTTTATTATAGTAAATTCTTTTGTTTAAGAGGGAGATGCTGGAAAGGAAATCAACATAAAGATGTTCTTTATAATATCCCACTGATTTGAAAGGATCAGATTTTCTCCTCTACAGATTTGGTACTGGCATTAATTAACCACATTTCCAAGAAATGTTGGACTCTTCTGTTCTTAAAACTCTCCAGTGACAGCAAATCCACACATCCCTAGGGAATTCAGTGCCTCAGTCTCCTTAGAAAATCTTTTATAACATATTCCTTCAAATTTCTTTTCCTGTGATTTAGGCCTTTCACTATTATTCTTATTTATACTGCACATGGAGAATAGTTTAATCTTTTGCAGTTAACTTTTATGTATTTAAAGAACACTATGTCTCCTTCAGTTCTTCTCTCCTCCTTTAATAAACCCCATTCTTTCAGACATACACCAAAGGGCATGGCTGTTTTTAAACCTTTGATCATTCTTGTTTTTTCTCCTCCAGAGTTCCTCCAATTGCTCTTCATCTTTCCTTAAGTGTATTGCCACTTGTGAAGCCTTGGCCAACAGGAAGCAAGAAGCCCAGGATACAGGAGATCTGAAGACAGGGAGTGATGGGACAAATAAAGCCCCCGAACAAAACTGTAATATCAGGAGGATGTTTGCTCATAGTGCTTCTTATTCTAGTATGACTTCAAAAGCTCAGGATTACGAAGTAAAAGCTCAGGGTCCTTATCTTTTCTGAGTATGTTTGCACATTCTTAGCATTGAGTCAGAGCTTTTTTGACCAGAGTCCAGTTCTGTGAGTTTATATTCTTTGAAGTCAACAGCAGATGAAGCCCAGCTAAGTCAATCTTTTACTTTTGGAAGCAAGTCTGTCCAATCATCACTGCCCCCCTTTCCACTTTTGCTGGTTTAACAGTGCAATTAGTCTTTCCTGATTTCTTTTTCCTTTAGAAAGTAGATGACGAGAGCAGACATGACAGATTTTCTTTGCTATAATATGGGGAGGGGGTGAGGGGAGGCAAGAAGTGATGCACAACATGCAATAGGAGTTATAAACAAGTTGGATGAGAGTGAGAAAAAGAGATGAGACCCAAGTAGAAAGGAACATGGAACAAACATAGGGCAAGTGATGTGATCATCTGTGTTTTGTTTTTTTTTACTCACTTTTATGAGATTTGGGTAACCTAGAAAATCTACAAGGTGAAAAAATGCTATATATATCTGAAGTCAATATCACTGATTTCAGAGAAGCAACAAAATACTAAGGGACTCCCACTTAGACTACAGAATGAGTTTCCTCTTACTGCTTCCTATCTGTTCCTTTTCTGAAAATAAGCCACTGTTCCTCCAAGGAGGCAGATGAAGATTAGACAATGGAAATGAAATCTTGTTTAAGGGTGAGGAAACTGTAGGCATCATTTCACACCAGGGACTTATCCATTTACATGAGAAAGATTGGTCAAATTGGATGACATTACCACATGGCTACCATCCCTCTCCACAGGCATGCTGGAGAGCAAGCCCTGTTACATTTAAGCATCACATCAATCATACTGATCTTGCACCATGAAACAGAAGGAAGAGGGGACAGAAAAACATACTTTTCACACCAAGCCCTGCTTTCCTTCTGTTAAAGCCATTCAGAGGCATCATTCAGAGACATAGATCCAGTTTTATTTTTTAACATATTTTTTTAACATGACTATGACTTAAGCGGAGTGTATGTGTGCATACACACTCCTGGAGGAAAGTAATTTAAAGAGGAGGATTAATGTAAACAGTTATGCAGGCCCTGGTGATCTAGTCATTCAACTTCACTAACCAAGCAGCCTAAGGACATCAATCTCCACCAGTCTGAGTGATCTGAACTCCCTCTGCACCACTCCTTATTTCTTAAGTTTCCATTCACAGTTCCCAGAACATTGATACACTGACTAGAACTGCAGGAACTGTTTTCAGTTCTTTTTCTGAGTCAGAGCGAAACTTGCCTTCAAACTAACTAGTTGAGTCAATTTTATTTATTTTTTTTTCCCCTTCCTCCATGCATGCACCCTGACCACAGAAGTCCTTTCCAAGCTTTTCTCCTAAGCATGCTTAGTGCCAGTTTGACCGGGCTCCTGTTCATAACCTCAAGCCAGGGCTGGGTCACTCAAAGTGCTAGGCTTTTTCTCCCTGAGCCTCTGTTTGCTTAAGCTGCTGAACAAAAGGCCGGCCTAGTTCAGCATCAGACTCCCTTTTCTTTTCCTCCGTCAGCTTTTCAAAGTGACAACTTGCATTTCAGCTTTTTCTGAGCTTGCTGAAAGATAGGTCAGGGAAAGAGTCGTGATTTGCCAGCCCTTGTGTTGGAGCTCAGCTGGCAGGAGTTTGGTATAGCACCCTTCCTCACTTCTCCCTATACCAGGGATTTACATTTTGTATTAGAGACAGTCAACATACAATTGTATTGTGCAAGGAAAAACTAGATTCATTTGCATGTGGATTAACTAATTAGATCTTACAGAGACTTATACACTGATCTGGTAATGTTTTGCATCCACTTGCTTTTTGTTTTGCAGAGGAAAGAGTAAAGGGTATCAGGCAGTAGAAAATTAGGCCAATTATGTGTTACTTCTAGGCATATTTATAATGTGTATTAGAAAAATTTAATTGTCAATAATGAGACTCTGAACGATCATAGTAATAAAGGGGACTGGCTACTATAAAATATTTGATGGAAATAGGAGAGCATACATCAGTTCCAAAGCAGATGCCATTAACATGAAAATAAAGCAGCAGTCATTCCCACTAAGAAGAAATACCTCTCACCTCCTCCTTCTACAGTATCATCATTACCATTTATTACTTTAAGCTGTTCATCATCACTACAGAGGGAGCTCCATTATACTCTGTACTGTTGAAACTCAGGTGAAGGAAATCCACATCTTTGCACAGTGAATTATTCCAAGGAGAATTATACACCAAGACACATACAAAAACCCCCTCTGCATCCTGTCCAGGGGAGTCTGCTCTGCTTTTTCCTCCTCCCAGAGAAAACAGCAGTTCAGTCCCAAGGAGGTGGTACTCAAGCAAGGCAGAGCCTGCACCCCAACAGCCCCAGGGGAACCCCCACCCACTCCATCACACAGCAACAGTCGGGTGAAGCACCTCTGTACATGGACAAAACATTGAATAAGGGGCTACATCATGTTCCCCACTGCTAGCTTTGTGCTAAAAGCCTGTCTGTCATCCTGCCCACCCATCCTCCTGCAGCAGCTCCTCAAGCAGCCCCCACACATTCTGATACCCCCACATAGGAATGCTGCCCACTCCCAGGGATGCTTACGCCATGGGGAGTGGGGTAACACCAGGGGACTCTGGCATTTAAATCTGTATCCAGCTTATGTGCTTTGGTTAAGCTAAAATTATGCTTCTCATGTACAGATAATAAAATGCTGTGTACCAGGGAGCAGGAGGCCTGGGAAAACTCTAGGGATAAGGATTTACCCAAGTCATCCTCCCAGCTTAGAGTAGTTGGGAAAGGGACTTTGGAAGAAGCAGGAGAAAAAAGATGCCCTTCAGAGGTACCTCCTAGGGGAAAAAGAGCCACTTGGATTCATCTCTTAAGGTGCTTTAAGTCATGAAGTCAAACAGAGCCTGTGATGTGACTGCTGATGTGGAAGCTCTAAAAAGAGCAAGCCTTGTGAAGGCATCCTGATGGACTTTCTCCCATACTACTACTGTAGTTTGCCTTTCATCTTCCAAAATACAAGAATTTGAGGATTCTCTTTATTTCCCTCAGACTGCTGTATATCGTATATTTAACACATACGTAGTCATTTGAATGTGTCCCTGAAATATAAAGTTTCTAGCACACGTGCAGGCCATCTGTGCATGCACACACATTTCTGACCCCCAGAAATCCCATGCAGAGATAAGACAGCCTTAAGTATGAGTGTCTGTAACTCACACTGGCCCTGAAATCACTTCAGCTGTGAAAAAGCTATTAGAGCTCCTAGGACAGCACATCTTACAGGCAAGATAAGCACCTCAAGAAATTACTGACAATCAGCATTTACATTTCCTTGAGGAACTTCCAAGTACTTGGTTCTGGGCCTTTTGTGCAGCTGATGGGTCCTGGCATGAGTTTTGTCCACACATAGGTCTAGGTTATTGCTCAGGTTTTTGTTTTTCTCCCTCTGCTCTGGCTGGTTGATGCTCTTTCTCTACAAACTGCAACACCCTTAAAAATGGTCTACATTAGGCAAACTCTCAACTTCTACATATAACTTCCCTTATGATTTATACAGAATGTAATTAGCCAAAAGTGGGACCCTTCAGATAAATACAAGCCAAAAAACCGTTGCTATAAACATGCTGTGGGCTTTCTGCCTGCTTGTCTCTTGAGCCAACCTGCTTCATTCACACACTGGAATTCTTAAACTAGATGTACACTAAAGATGCGCGTCCAACATTCTTCACAGGGTGAACCATGGATCCTTGTGGTATCAGTGATCCTTAAGGAAGGGTTTGTCTTTATACATTGGGAAAAGGCAGATTAAATCACTGTGTCACATCACAGAATGATATGGAGTTGGAAGGGGCCTCTGGAGATCAGCTAGTCCAATCCCCTGCCAAAGCAAGGTCACCCACAGGAGGTTGCACAGGAACATGACGAGGCAGGGTTTGAATGTCTCCAGAGAAAGAGACTCCACCACCTCTCTGGGGAGCCTCTGCCAGGGCTTTGCCACCCTCAAAGTGAAGAAATTCCTCTTCATGTTTAGATAGAGCTTCTTATGTTCAAGTTTGTGCCCATTTCCTCTTGTCCTGCCACTGGGCACCACTGAAAAAAGACCGGCCCCATCCTCCTGACATCCACCCTTTAAGTATTTGTAAGTGTTGATCAGATTCCCCCTCAGCATTCTCTTCTCCAGACTAAAAAGATCCAAGTCCCTCAGCCTCTCCTCGTAAGGGAGATGCTCTAGGCCCCTAATCATCTTCCTAGCCCTCTCTCTGCTGTATACCCTCTCCAGCAGTTCCTTGTCCTTCTTGAACTGGGGAGCCCAGAACTGGATATGGTGCTCCAGATGGGGCCTCACCAGGGCAGAGCAGAGGGGCAGGATAACCTCCCTCCACCTGCTGGTCATACTCTTCTTGATGCACCCCAGGATGCCCTTGGCTTTTTTAGCCACAAAGGCACATTCCTGGCTCATGGTCATCCTGTTGGCCATCAGGACTCCTCAGAGCTGCTCTCCAGCAGGTCAGCCCCCAGCCCATACCAGTGCAGGTTATTTCTCCCCAGGTGTAGCACCCTACACTTGCCCGTGTTGAATTTCATCAGGTTCCTCTCTGCCCAACTCTCCAGCCTGTCCAGGTTTCACTGTATGGCAGCACAGCCTTCTGGTGTGTCAGCCACCCATCCCACTTTTGCATCATCAGCAAACTTGGTGAAGATACACCTCATCCACATCACTGATGAATATACTGAAGAGGACTGGAACCAGTACTAACCCCTGGGAAACACCACTGTGTTC
>JAOTQQ010000007.1:9356199-9367838 GCA_026546715.1 Gallinago undulata
ACCTCATCCACATCACTGATGAATATACTGAAGAGGACTGGAACCAGTACTAACCCCTGGGAAACACCACTGTGTTCACCCAATTATTTCTTAGTGGTTATGACAGAAATCCGCTTTTTGATTCACCACATGGTTCTCTGAATGCTCTCTCTACCCAATAAGGAGATCTTCACTGCCTACCCAAAGATGTTGTGCGAGTTCAATATAATAGATCGCTTTTAAAGTGCTTGTTTCTTCACTGACTGTACCACAAGCCAGACATTTCACAGACTAAATATCTAACTTCTAGACAACAAATGGAAGTTAATCATATCTTGTTTGTGACAAACGCAGTATTTCTAGAAAACCTATTTGGGACTGAGGTAAGATACACAACTTATTCAAGATACACAACGAGTGTAAACCAAACGAACATGCAAAGGCACAAAGGAGCAAACCTAGAACAAATTCCAAAAATCGCACCAAATTTTGCAAAAATATCCATGAATATTTTTTTGGGGGAAATTAAAAGTGGAGAAGCAAAGATTTTCTAATATTTACAATGATTGTGTTTATCTTAGTTTCTCCACCTTCCTGAGTCCTATGTGACCTTATAAAGGGAACAAACTAAAACCTTATCATGAGCTGAAAGAGAAGGAAAAAAACATTTGGATCTCCTGAAATACAACGGGGAAATCCATTTTACAGCATCTCCTCTTGATCTTCCCTAGAGTCCCAAGACTGATAGGTTTGAAGAAAGGGATAGATGAGACAGTACCCAGTAAGTATTTGTAGGATTCAGCTTTTAAAGTACAACCACTGATTCAAAAAGGTATCCTGTAGAAGATCTCTGGTCTTAGTATTCCAAGTCAAAATGAAAATTCTGCAAAGTGTTGCTAGTCTACAACTACAGAACCATGGATTTCATGGATGGTCCACAGAAGCAGCTTTGTAATGAAAACCTAATACCAATCCTGTTTCCTTAGGCTGCCCCTACAATACACAGGAGAGCTACATCCACAGCTGGAGATGCAGAAGGATTTCAGTCCTAAGCAGTATTTTTCATTGTGCCTCAGTCTTGTTTAGTTCCTGCCCACAGTTGGTTTTGCTCACTTATTTTGAAGAATTTGTTGGAAAATCCCTTAAACCATTTTTCAGTTAGAAGAAACACAATTATTGCCACATACTTCCCCCAGACAAATACCTTGTAAACAGCTGGAACTTTTAAGCACAAATCTTGGCCAGGCAATAGCCTTGTCAGGGGTGTTTGGAGATATTAGACATGGCTACAGTGAGTCAGTGTTCCTTTGCCCAAGCATTAAAAAAAAATTAATCACAAGACTGCCTTAAGTCACTAGATTTTTTTTCCTTTTAGTTTCTGAAATTTTATAATTCACATGTTCAAGATTTTCTCTACAGCTATAATGACTAAAAATCAGGGAAGAAAAGAGATATTCATGTTCAAATACCATACTCAAACGTCATAGCGGTAAAGCAAAACTCCATTATTCAATGTATGATAAATCAGGAGAGCTGGGAACTTAGATTAATTCAGTTGGTAGAAGGAAAAAAAACAAGTGATGAACTTTAG
Organism: Gallinago undulata; assembly: GCA_026546715.1. Taxonomy (NCBI): domain Eukaryota; kingdom Metazoa; phylum Chordata; class Aves; order Charadriiformes; family Scolopacidae; genus Gallinago; species Gallinago undulata. The sequence continues at coordinate 9,357,770 of JAOTQQ010000007.1, forward strand.
AATGCCATTCACACCACATGTCCAGAAGTTTGCTTATTTTGTGGTTTAGTAATAACCTGTCACACCCATTCTGCCACACAGTTCATACTTAAAACCTATGAAGGACAGAGGGAAGAGTTACAGGAAATCCTTCAGCAAGAAAAACAGTGCAGGATTTATATCTGGCTAGGACAAGGATACTTGGCAGAACCATAAAGGGTCCCCCAAGTAGCAAGGGAAAAAATGCTGTAATAATTATGTTGACACAGTTGCAGTGGAGAGAGGTTTCCAGTACAAATGACATTTCCATCATCATTCAGATAAATGCTTTTTCAGATAGCAAGAAAAAGTTATCTTGCTATCTTCGCTAGTCATAAATTCAATAGGCTTTTTACTAACATCCCTTTTAATTAGTGATTTAGGAGGAAAATTATTTGAAGGGGTTTAAAATCTCCATTTCCAGTGGTTGAGCTGGAATAAGGATTTGCTTTTTGAAGTCAGTTAAATGAGAAGACCAATAGTAAAAAAAAAAAAAAAAAAGGAGTTTTAAGGGATGCTGAAGTTCTTTGCCAATACACTTTGAGTTTAACAGGTAGCTTTGGCCACAGTAGTTAGGGAAAAGCCATTGACAAAATCAAAATGCTGTAAAGTTTTCACCTTGCTTTGCTTTCTAAAGTACATCTTCTGGTTTGAAAGTAACTATATAACGACTCAAAAGCAATGCTTTAAGTATTTTTTCCCCCATTCAAAAGATTAAATAACTAAAAGAAACAAAAAAAAACCTAAAAGAAACAAAAAGATTCAAGTCCAAGAGAACGCTTATAGATTGGCACAAAGTGAATTTTCTTGAGCTAGTGGGAGAAAAACACAAAAGATTATTTTTCTTACATTTCTCTCCCTTTAAACTTCAAATAAAACAAATAGATCATTTTTCTTCTCTCCTTTCTTCAGTTATGCTATACCTAGAAAATCATCCCTCCACATCTTTTGTTAGGGTTAATTTACCTCTGCCCATTCCAGCTTGATTTATGCTCTCTTCTGGAGGCTTCTCTCTTTCTCTTCTGGAAAGCAAGAGTTTAGGACCCAGTGATTTAGGAGCATGGGGGTTCCTGTTATTTCCCACTAAGAAAATGTTGGTGCTCCCAGCCTGCCCAGAGCCCTCCCTACTGCCAGCAGGCCCCAGGAAAGGACCACAGACTTTTAACCCAGAGCTATTAGCGATAAGTAGCCCACAAAATGTCCCTTACCTGTCAGAAAGGGAAGACAACTTCATGTTTGCACACACCCCAGTAGATGTGGTGAGGGAAGAAGATGGACACTGCTAAGCCATTTCAGGCTGAGGTGCTAGATCCTCACTTCCACTGTGAGTATGCAAAAGGAGGACTCTGAATATTGAAGGGGGGATTTTTCTGAATCATAGCTTTCAGCATTCCTCTTGGGACATCGCAAGGAATGTCCCATCAGGACTCCCTGTCCCGAGGCAGCCTAGAATGGCTGCAGTGCCCAGGCCTAGGGCAGAGCTGGAGACCAGCACCCTAGGGATTGCTAAGGCAAGGACCGAGGGCCCCAGGCTAGTATGGGGTCTGGGAGGCCCAGGAGACTGATGAGGGCCTGTTTGTGCCTTCAGAGGCTACCTCCATAAGGCAGGCACCAAGCCGTCCTGAGACCTGGGCTCCAGAGCAGTTTAATGGCTGTGGAGTGTTAGGAGCAAGGACATGGACACAGGCTGCTGAGCAAGGGAGACTTAAGGGGTTCTCAGGAACCTAGTGCCAGGCAGGGGATGGGTGCCATATAGAAACCAGAGCCCTGGGGCAGGCTAGTCCCTGTGGGGCCCAACTCAGGGCTCCAGGTAGATTGGGCTAGATAGAAGGTGCACAGGACAACATGGCCAACAGTGCAAAGGGCCTCACCAGGCAGTGTCTACCCCACCATACCTGAGCAAGGGAGCAACGTCCCACAGTACTGAAGAAGCTCCAAGTCCATCCAGGTGAGCTTGCAAGGCAGAATCTCAAGGCACAAATCAGAATACAGCCCTAACAACCCCAGAGACAACCCCACAGGCTGTTTAACAAGGATTTAATACCCCCCATCTGGGCTTAAATACAGGCCTGCCATGGTCAGGTGGAGCCAGTCAGAGTCATTAGTGCTCTCCTGGCCCTGATAGGCTTTTTCTGCTATCAGCTGTGCTACAAGCATGAAAGTCTCAGGATTTGGAGTTTTTCATAGTGCTCCAGCTCTCAGACCTGACAAGCGACATGAGAACTTCAGCCACCATTACCACAAATCTTCCTTTCCCCATCCTGGGTGCATCTGGAAGAAAAATCAAATCTGTTATCTGAATGCAGCTAACAGGCAGAGTTTTCAAAATAGAAGGTAAGCAGTCTTTTGTTTTTAAAACAACCTTACGATTTTTGAAAGCTTCAGATTGGCAATATTTGTGGTACATTAAACCCATGTTTTTTCCGCTTTTATTTTGTTTTACCCTGGGATTTCTGAAACATTGTTCCAGTAGGTGTCAGAGACTGAAACTGACTGGGAATCCAAAATCGTAAGTGCATTAAGTGCATGTCTGTGATTCCATTTATGTATAAATTGTGAGTTAGGCAGATTTTCAGTATACAAAATTTTAACAGCCTTTCCCACTCACACATGAGCTGAGAAATATTGCTTTGATCTTTGACTTTGATTTTGTTAGTGACACTGTTGTACAATATTTTGAGTTTTAATTTGCTTATAGTCCAGTTTACTATTTATGTCTTTCTTTAAAACTGTTTTTGCTACACTGACAAAGAAGTTCCCTTGTTATGTACCTAAACAACACCTAGCACAAGCCAGTTTTCCCTGAAAAGCCTTACCATCATTAGATTAACAGATGACATGGCAACTTCTCAGATGAAGACCTAAAATCTTGACTCTTTCTAGGAACTCTAGCCACTTTGCTCCCTTTACTTGACAAAGCCCACATAAGTGAGGAAAGGGTTAACAAGCTTGTTAAAAGGCTAATAAGCCTCAGTCAATGACATCAGAGGCAAATGTTAGGGTTTTCCCCTTTTGTCTTGCCAGTAGAGGCAAAGCTTAGCTTAAAAGGGAGTAGGAGAGCTGCCTGGTGGTTTGTGGTAGGAAGATTTACTGTCAAAGTTCAAGAAAAACTATATTGTGGTACTCTCTTCCTGTAGGCTAAAACGATGATTGGAAATTTGGCTAGTTGCAGTTGACTGTGGCTTGTTTTAGCTTATACCTTGTAGAAGCATCTTCGTATGTTTTGTGCTGAGTGCCTGGAGGTGTGGAATGGCCCTCAGTCTAGAAAGTACTGCTGGCTGAGGGGATGGGCTGGAAGAAAATAAGAGACTTTTCTGCTTCAGTATGGAGTGCTGAGACAGGTCTTGGCTGTATCTTCCTGCAGAAGCAGCGTGCTGACTTTTTTGCCTTTCTAGTAGGAGAGAAGTGGTTAAAGGGAAGCAAGGGTGTCAAGTAGTGTAACGGTGTTAACTCTGGACTGCTGTGATTTGGCAGAGGGGTTAAATATGGATGTCTCATACCTGAAGGTTAAAGCTCGAAAATGAAGTGAGGTTGCAATCAGAGGTATCTTAAACCACTTATTTGTACTTAAAACACCTGTGTTCAAGTTAAACCACATTGTCTATATGTGTCTTTAGGGTGTGCAGAAATAAAATCTAGAGGAAGAAAAATCCTGGCTGAGCTGTGGTGAGTATGTCAAGGCCCTGAGCCTACCACTAGGTTTCAATAGCCCTGATCAGCCTCACCTGGGACCACTACCAATGCTCTGCCCTGGCCCCGAAAACCCATTTAAGCTCAGGCCCGGATCTTCATATCTACTAGAGCTGTATTATGGGGGTGTGTGTGTCTCTAGCCCTTCCTTTGGCCTTATCTCTTCAATGGATCTTGGCTGCAGGAATGTAAGCTGGTGATCTCCTGGCAGGACCCTCTGTATTTGTGCCCATAGTTTGTCTCTCATCATGTCTTTGGTTCTTTGACTCGGGTGTGCTTTGTGTCTATGCTGTAGCCCTATTTTCAGCTCTGTATCTGTCCTTGTTTCCTCCCGCTCCTGATTGTGCTCTGGGCAGTAACTGACCCTTGCTGCTCCCTGACAAAGTGAAGGAAATGTGTTTCTTGTAGATATGTTCAGAGACTTCTTGTCTAAGGTAATGTGTTTAGTCTTTCAATATTTTAAAGCTATATAAGTTTTACAGTGTCTGCCACGGTGATGTAATTGTGTATTGAATGTGGTCACATGCTCATGCAAAACAGCTCTTAAGGCATTTTATTTTTCTTCTCTGGAGACTCGAGGAAGCTGGTTTTATATGCTCCTCTTTTTTGCCTGTATTCTTCCTTTTCATTCCTTCCACATTATGTGAGACAGTAGGTGGGAATATGCAGCCACATGCTAGTAACTTATTACTGATTTGTCAAAGTAGTTAAAAAGTCTTTCTAGCTAGTACTGTAAATTGAGCATTTCTGTCCTTTCCTTGCCTTTAGTGGTCTGAGAATGTTTTTGTAAGGAGGCAATGCTATGTCTAAATTTCTTATGAACGTTTAAGTAGCATGTGCTGAAAGATGACATCTGAAGAAGTACTTTTTCTCTTACTAGATAAAATTGGATTAACCAGTCATGTCTAGGTGATAATTACTAGTGCAAGTTTTTTCATTCTGTCTTTCCCAAAGTGAGTCTCCTTTATCTTCTTTGTCTCTGCTCACGATGCAGAATTTTATTTATGTTAAAAATGTGACTATGATCTTTTTTTCTCTCTCCTTTGGGAATACAGTAGAAATTTTGCTCCTCCTTATTTTTGTTTTCTGTGCCTGCTACTGCATATGTTTGATTGTATTGAATAAAATGAGTTGGTAGCTTCAATTAGCTGTTGACCTTTCTAAAAATACAGTCTTGATAGGTTCTTATTTTTCTACTGACCTTAAACACAGTGTATTAATCCAGTGGATAAAGTGACCACTTTCCATAAGCATGAATTTGCAACTGGTTTCAAAGTAGACTAGTCCATTAGCTCTCAGCAGCACCATTTTTGGGGCATGAGCAACTCCCTGCTTTTGTGTCAAAACTTTCTTTCTAATTAATTGCCTTTCACCTTTGTGGGCATTCTGAAGAGACAGAGACAGCAGAAGGCACAGCAGGCTGTTTGCTTTCTCTCAGTAGTCTATCATCAAATATGTTCAGGTTAACACTTTTGTGCTTGTTCTCTGAAATTATTACCTAAGGTCACCTTTGAAATTATGACTTTTCCAGAAGGCATTGTTCTGTTGGAAATGTTCTTGGCTGTAGCAGTAGCAGAGTGAATGCTTGTAACTTTGGATTCTGTAATGTTACAGCTCCCTGTTGGATAAAATTAATTCTATATTGGACATCACTTAATGATACATACAATAAGATACAAGTAAAAGGTTGTTTAATTGCCTGCTGCAAGGTGCTTAATTATTTGTAACGAAGACACATGTGGTCTAATCATGAGGGAAGAACTGAGCTTTGAGCCTCAGTTAGAAGCAGAAGCTCCCAATTGAATTATTCTGCTTGTGTTAGAATGGAAAGGAAACTCAGCATTTATAACCAATCCCATGTGGGAGTATGGGCTGGTTTTTCACAGATGAAGATTGTTTTCATCAGGACTGAACTCTCTATTACAGAAGACATAGACCCGAAGCCCACAAAGATGAGATGCAGGACGTTTCCTTCCCAGCCGAAGCTGTTTTGCAATTATTTAACAACTTGGCTTTGCTCATTCTCATGCAGTTTAATTGAACTTGAGGTAACCCAGCACCAAAGTTGAACAGTTAACTTCCAGAAGTCACTCTGCTGGATTTAGAACATCAACTTTCACTGGAAGCTAGTAGAACAGGCCCTGAAGTATTGCAGGCAAAAGTCTTTCAAGTGTCTACAGAGCAAGCATCTGTGAGCTATGTGTTCTTTTCCATCCCTTCCTGGTACTGTTTTAAAAGGTAGCTGAATGTGAAGGAGTTGTGTTGTCTGATTAAAAAATCTTGGTATCCTGAGCCCTGGGCTCAGTGGGTCCTGTGCCGATAGATATACCACAAAGTGCAGTCAAGTCTGAGCCTAAGAGGAGAATCAAGTGCTGTGCGCTGACTGCCTGGGTTCATTTTTCTAGAGTCTTTTTAACTAACAGAAGTAGGGTGGTTGTCTGCTTTGCTGTAGCCTCAGTGAGGAAACAGCCTGAGGATGTGCTTTCCCCAAAGCCCAAACATCTCCTTTTTGGTCTTTCTGTCAGATCCAGCTCTTCAGTGCCACAGCAGTTGCCAATTAGTCTCTCATGGTCATGTTGTGATGACTCTTTAGCTCTGAAGGATGTTTGTTCTCAGTTCAAAGAGTGATGCTCACTGCTGTGAGGATGACTGCTGTGAGTGTTAAGCACTGAAAATAGTAATGAAAATATTTCAGGGGAGGGCAGGATCCTCATACAACTTTTATAGCGCTATAAAGGAAGGATAAAGTAGATGCAAAATGTTCTGCCTGGTAGCGTTCTGCTGAAGTGTTAAATGGCAGCGTGTATGCAAGGTGACAGACTGCAGCATCTGTGCTGTAAATGTAGTGAAATTAAATGTTCTCTTGCATTGTTACAGTTACTTAGACTGCAAAGAGTAAAAATAACATTCCTGGATGTGCAGTGTTCTGTGAAAAGACATAACCAAAACAGAAATTGTTCTGTTACCTTGGACATTGAATCTTAATAGAGCACAGGCAATTGACAATCTGTCTCCAGAAGAGAGAACTGGCTTTGGTATTCTTTTTATATCTTGTATACCTTGCACCCAAGCAAGAGCAACTGAAGACTGGGACTACTTAAAAGAAATAAACAACAAACCCCCTCCCAACACAACAAAAAGAGGAAATTTGTTTGGGGTTAGTACAAAGTGGAGAATGCTTCTTTGATAACGCACTGGTTGTGGCACAGACAGTTTCTGTGTGCACTGACTTGCAGCAGCTGCCCATGTGGCTTCAAACTTGCAATCTCTGAATGCCTGTTGGATCCAGCCATTACATTTCTGTAGCTATGGTAGCATGTGCCTGCTTCCTCACTGGATCTTTTCCAGACCAGGGATGAGGTCTGGAGTGACAGGTCCCTAACCTGAATAGAGATAAATGTTTCCTGAGTGTTGAAAGCCTGGTTTCCTTATGGTGCATAAAGTACCTCAGGACAGGATCTGAAATGTCATTGTAGGGAGTAGAAGCCCTCCAGTCTACCTGGCAGAGGATTATTAATGATAACAAGACTTACTCTTTGATGCCATCACTTTGGAGGAAGCACTACCCTTGCAAGAAAAGCTCTTCCTCAATTTCTGTCAAGATCTCCAGTTCAGTAGCATGTCCAGGTGATTACTTCCTTCAGAAAGAACTTGCTCTTTTTTGCTTATAGTTACAGGACGATACGATCATGTGTTATGTGTGTCATTAGAGAAGTTGCTTATGATGAGACAAGTTCAAAACTGTATCTTTTTCCAAGAAGGATGTTTTTACTGCTTGTCTTCAGGCTCTTGAGTGGTGTTTCCTACTACCCTTACAGAAACTGTGCTGATTCGGGATCATGTGGGAGGAGATGGAGTACGGGCATCTGATTGAGAACATCTTGGATTATTATTTTTTCTAACCAGCTCTTGTTGAGCTTTAATTGCCTTGTCAGAGTTCAAAGGATATGACACCAATGTTTGTGAAGCCATTCTTCATTCACTTGCTGGTGAATGTAACAAGCAAGACCTTGTTCTTACAAAGGTTCCAAAAATTGTCTTGAATCCTGGCATTTCTTAACTCTAGACCTCTTGACTTCATAGTTTCCAGAACTGTGATACTTTGTCCAGCTGTGATATTTGCACAATGCCCAGTGTTTACAAGTCATGATTTTTTAATTGTCATTACACTTTAGATCGCTCTGTTTAAATTTGAAAATGCAGCCTGTTTTGGTGTGTTCACTTTAGCTTATTTTAATAAGTAGATTTGAAATATCAGAGTGGATAAAATCTTCGGGATGTTTTTATTCAACTATTTTTGTTGCGGTAACTAGATAGGTTTTCTTGGTTTTGAACATAGACTGTTCAAAAGCAGTGGGGGGTGATGGAATGGGAGCAAGAATTAAGGTATTTTAACCTGGCAGCAGTGGCATGGCTTTGAAAGATTCCTTTAAAATGAACTTATTAAGCAGAATGTGATGTTGAGTAAGATAAGAAGCTAGACCGGCTATAGGATCTTATACAAAAGGGTGTGTACAACTTGTGTACCTTGGACAATCCTGACTTCTATTACAAAGAGGAGTGTGTGTGTGGTGTTTTATAAGTCTTTCCAGGAGGAGCATGGTATGTTCTTTGGGACCTGTATTGCTTATGCAGTGTGTTGGAAGCCTGTTATTTTGCATGATGTTTACTTGGTTTCTTTCATTATGTTGGTGGCAATTTTGGCACAACAAAGCCCATATGTAACTGAATTTTAAAAAAATATATAAACATGAGAAGGTGGAAACAATTGTTCTTCAGGCTGTGGTTTCTTGTTCTCATCCAAGCACAGTGCTGGCCTCAGAGGAATGCTCTCGGACATTCAGTGCTGCTGGCTGGAATGCAGGAGGGTTCAGCCACATGCTGGTTTCTCTGCCTGTGAAAGGTGCTGAGGATAGGTTTGCTGTCATCTCTCTCTGTTGAGAGGCTGCTACAGAGACAGGGATACACATGTGCTGCTATAATCATTCCAGGTAAGAGGGCTTGCACATATGCATGAGGTAAGGAAAAACCTAAATTATTCCACCAACTGAAGATCTCTGGTTTGAGATTTATTTATTCATTTAATGGTGGCTGAAAGACTGATGTTGGCAGCAAATCTACTCGGTTCTTTACGGGTATACTAATAGCAAGCTGTTTTCTACTGAAACTAAAAAGCAAACTGCTAGGAGGCAGTAAGGTGGTGATCAGTCACTGGCCTTACAAGAAATCTTGCAAATATCCTTGTTCGTGTGAGATAAACTTTCATAATTTGCTTGCCCAGGGGAACTGAAGAAACTTCTCAACTCAGAAGTTCAGAGAACCTTTTAAGATTTACCCAGGAAAAATGAGTAATGTCTAATCCATGTGTCCCAACTCTCTAGCCTGACACCTTGTCTTAATTTTCTTCTTCCTCCTCTACTTTGTCTTCTTTCCCCATGGCATATCTATATCCTCCCATCACCACATGTATGAATGACTGTGTGCAGCTGTGAGCTTACTTTCTGCCTGTGATTTGCTGACCTGCCACACAAATTCCTCAAGAAGAACTATTTAGCTGAGGGAATGTTTGTTAGGATTCATCAGGAGACTCAGGTCTCCAAGAAAATATCACCTCGCCCAAGATGGCCTGGTGGAAATATGAAGGATGAGATAATTATTTGCAGGTTGCTTATGTTTTCCAGCTGCATCATTTGTGAGGGTTTGGTAGGATTATGCCTTAGCACAGTTAGGGAATTTTTTTTAATACTACCTGTTGACCCAGAATCAATACAAGTTCCCCTAAGCCCATCAATTCTGAAACTGTTTTGTAACCAATTGTATTAATCACAGTTAAGTTTCAGGTAGATTAGATCTGTGTCTTTCATGTGTTAAATATGAATGTGGGCTGGAGATGCTTTGATTTCAATGGCTTATAATTTGTATGTAGAAAGATTATTAATGTTTTAATCAATTTTATCCTCAGGTCTGAATAAATTCCATTTTTCCAGTCTAAAGGTCTGGTGCAACTGAATATTTTCCAGTCGTCTGTGCTTGGGAGCTTTGCTATGATGTTTTTTGTGGTTTGTTTTTTTGTGTGTCAGTGCTAAAATCAACATGTTCAGTGCATTTCCAGTTGATTGGGAAAATCAACTCAAAACATGTTGTTTGCCAGTAGGGCACTGGCTATCAAATATAGATTTAAGACTGATAATATTGCAGACTTTGGGTGGCTTTGGAATTGGGAGTTTTGGCTAATTACTAGTGGATATGTATAAATGAAAAGGCCATAATGGGAATCATAGAATAGTTTGGGTTGGAAGACCTTAAAGATGATCTAGTTCCAACCCTCCTGCCCTGGGCAGGGACACCTCCCACTAGAGCA
>JAOTQQ010000007.1:9367938-9380483 GCA_026546715.1 Gallinago undulata
TGCTCAAAGCCCCATCCAGCCTGGCCTTGAACCCCTCCAGGGATGGGGCAGCCACAACTTCCCTGGGCAACCTGTTCTATTGTCTTGCCACCCTCGCTGTAAAGAATTTCTTTCTAGTATCTAACCTAAATGTCCCCTCTTCCAATTTAAAACCAGTGCCCCTTGTTCTGTCACTGCACTTCCTCGTAAACAGTTCCTCTCCGGCTCTTCTGTAGGCTCCCTTCAGATATTGAAAGGCTGCTATAGGTGTCCTTGGAGCCTTCTCTTCTCCAGGCCGAACAACTCCAACTCTCTCAGCCTGTCCTCATAGGAGAGGTGCTCCATCCCTCTGACCATCCTCATGGCCCTCCACTGGACCCATTCCAACAGGTCCGTGTCCTTCTTGTTTTGAAGACTCCAAAGCTGGACACAGTACTCCAGGTGGGGTCTCACAAGTGCAGAGTAGAGGGGTAGAATCACCTCCCTGACCTGCTGGCCACACTTCTCTTGATGCAGCCCAGGATGGGGTTGGCTCTCTGGGCTGCCAGCACACATTGCCGGCTCATGTTAAGCTTCTAATCCACCAATACCCCAAGTCCTCCTCAGGGCAGCTTTCTAGCCATTCTCCACCCAACCTGTATTTGTGCCTGAGATTGCCACGTCCCAGGTGCAGGACCCTGCACTTGGCTTGGTTGAATTCATGCAATTTGCACAAGCCCAGCTTTCCAGCCTGTCCAGGTCCCTCTGGATGTCATCCTTTCCCTCCAGCATGTCGACCCCACCACCGAGCTTGGTGTCATCGGCAACCTTGCTGAGGGTGCACTCTATCCCACTGTCCAGGTCGCTGACAAAGATGTTAAATAGTACTGACCCACTGAGATCCACCTGATCTGGTGGTCTGTAGCAGACTCCTACTGTAACATCACTTGCCCCCATGTTCCCTTTAATCCTGACCCGTGGGCTCGCTGTCATGTCTTCATCCATCCCCAGCTGGAGCTCCACACACTCCAGCTGGTCCTTGACATAGAGGGCAACACCCCCTCCCATTCTGCCCATCCTGTCCTTCCTGAAGAGTCTGTAACCCTCCATTTCAGTGCTCCAGTCATAGGACCTATCCCACCACCTCTTGGTAATGCCAATAAGATCGTAGCCCTGGAAGTGTGTGCACATCTCTAACTCATCTTGCTTGTTCCCCATGCTGCATGCATTTGTGTAAAGGCATAGCTGGGCACCCAATGGGGCTGACTTACTGGCTGGAATGCCTCCATTGCCTTTGTGTTGCTCTTCAGGTATGCATCTTCAGTATATTTCAAGTTCGAGGGAGTAAGTTTGGAGTTGACTGCTTTAATTTCATTTAATACTACTGGGTTTTTGATGCTCTGGGTTTGTTTTTGTTTTGTCATCGTGCTTTCCTCAAATGTGAGACACAGCTATGCTTGCAAGTGAGCCAGGGTGGATTTCCAAGAACGGATATCTGGCATTGGGCTTCAGTGGCAACTGGCAGCAGGAGGTGGTAGCCGCAACCTTTTTTTAATTGGCCTTATAAGATACAGTGGAAAGTTAGACTGTAGCTTCTGTCTGCTGCCTCTTGCAGCTTTTCCATATTGGAAGGATTTCATGGACTGTATGAGAGAATCCTAATTAAGATTTACAAAAAAATAAAAATGTTTATTTCCCAGGCAAATACAAACAAATGTAGCCTATATAAACAGAAACAAAATTAACTCCTTCCTCCAAAGAGGTCATCCTGAGATGCACTGTTGCTGTGTTTATTTCCATACAACACAAATAATTTTCTAAAAAGGAAATCCCTTCTTAGTGTCAAGGACCCCAACACGCTGCTCTGGTAGCTCTGTTCACGGTCTGTCTGGGCTCTCACTGAGAGCTTTGTGCACAGCAAGGCCAGTTAATCCATCTTCCATCCAATCTTCTTACCTTTTCATGGCCTTGCCCCCTGTGTTTCTAGTGGCCTTAGCGTTGGCTGCTTCCTGTAGGACCTTCCAGCAATACAAACTGGTATCGGACCTGTAATTGGTCAGGGTGCTCCTGGTTGGGTGGTTGCAAGGGATTGTGCCAAGAATTGGTGTGACGGATAAATAGAACTTACCTGTGTTATGCTGGAATCTGAAGATCATCCACAACTGTCCTGGTTCCAGTGGGGACAGGATTAATTCTCCTCAGGCTCTGGCAGGAGCACAGGTATCCCATCCCACCAGGGCCATGCCCAGTCCATAGCCCTGAGCTGGCTGGAATGGGGGCAGGACATTGCTGCCCAGAGCAGGCTGGGGCCTCCCAGGTGCAGTGGGTGAGCAGTGGTACCATAACTGTTTGTACCTCCCTCTACTGATGTTATTGTTCTCCTGTTCCCTTTGCTGTTCTGTTAAACTGCCTTTGTCTCAACCCATGAGTTTTGCCTTTTTCTTCCGATTCTCCCCCATGGTTGGCGGAATTGCGTGGTTCTTTGTTGATGCCCAAGGCCAAAGCATGACAATGACAAAGGGCAGGCGCCTGGTGGTGTCCTCACCTCACAACTGAAATGGGTTAAAAAAAGATGGAGTACTGAATGTACTAAAGTGCAAGGAGGTTAAATATCTTGTTCTTAGTAACCTTCTGCCTGAATCTACTAGTTCACTGTATCACTATATGGTCTCTTCTTTCCTATGGTTCTGTGTGTAATTTCAGAGGGGAAAAAAGATAGTTATGATTAGGGCTTTGGTCAGCTTAATAAAACTGATTTGACTTCTAAATTTTTGATGGAAAAGCAGCCATTCTTCATGTGATCTATGAGGATTCTTGTGTTACGCATTCCTCATGAGTAATACCTGATGAAGATCTTGCTTTTGTAATTTAGTCTGGCCTGTAAGGCACTGTTCTAGCTTGCATATCTTTTGACCTGCTGAACAGTGCCCTATAAGATGCTCAATTACTGTTTGTTTTCGGTCTGGAATCATTTATAGTTCAGAGGCCAATAACATCTATGTGAATATTTAGAAAACTCAAGTGTGGTGTTGTCATGCAAGGTTAAATGCAAGTAAATGACCTTACTGGTCTCCTAGGAATTTTTTGTTGAAGTGCAGAGTGCATGTTTTGTTTCATGCAATTACTGTAGAATGCCCAACCATAAGGTCAGCTCTTGATAGAGCATTAACCGAAGGCTCTGTACCCTCCCTCCCATGCTCTGAGAGGCTGCCTGGGTTTCAGTGAAAGCTAAGGATATCTGGTGAGATTGTGTAGTGGGTAAATAGAGCTTTAGAAAAATGTGTCGGAACATGCCATCTGGTGAAGCAGAGGGCTACTCTCCCTCCTTGCTGTGTGCGCTTGGCAAACGCAAGATTGATGGTGTGAGTTCACATTTCCCTGTGAAAAGGCTGATGCTGCTTCTCTTTGGTATGCTTGGCTTTTCGTAGTATTTTAAAGAGTTGTTTCAGTTTGGTATTCATATCAGCTTGTGCTTTACAACTGTGATGCAGTCCTACGTACACACAGAATACTTGTGGAATGCCACAGCCATCTGGGCCTCCCCTTGACTTGGTTTTTAAGTCAACAACATCCATGTGTGCTGTCTTTGGTTTTTTGGAAAGAAGATTCTAGTGCAGCAATGAAGTACCCTATCGCATGTCGAGTCTTCAGTTTTTACTGGCACGGATGAGGTGATTTCCATCTGGTGTGATGCTTGTGCTGATCCACAAATGTGTGAACAGCTGATGCTTCTACCGCTCACCTTTCAGATACAGCGGCAATTGCAGAGAACAAGGGCATGCGCTGCTCACCAAGAAGTACTTGCTGGTATCACACCCATGGCAAGTAATCAAAGGTTGTTAGTGGAAAAAAGCGGTTGAGCTGTAAATTCTGAATTAGTGAGTGTTGAAATACTTGTTTCTGGATGTGGCAAGGGTCTCACTTCTGAAAGACATCTTCTTCAGTTTTTCTCTCTTCAGCTGATGCTTCCTTCCCTCCTTGAGATGGAGAAACTGTCCTTCAGGGAAGGTGTTACCTACCCTAGACTGCCTTATTTGTAGCAGCAGGTAAGGGCCTCAAAGCTTCCCAGGCTTCCTACAGCTAAACATTCCCAAGTTTGGATTAGATTCATGCAGTACAAAATTGAGATTTAAACAGATTTGGCACTGAATCTGTGGTAGACTTCAAGCTTATTGCAATCAATGCTGAAGCTTTAAGAGTTGTTTGCTCGGCTTCTGTTGTGAGTAACAATTCTTAGTTCAGCTCTACTGTTTCAGCCAAATGATAAGAAAAGCTGAGGAGGAAGGGGAAAATCAGAGAAAGGCTGACCTTTGTGGATCTCAAGACTAAATCTCAAGCAACAACTTTAAATGAAAGGATGTGACCCTGAGAATCTGGAGTCTGGATTGCAGGTTTTCACGATTGACATAACCGTATTGGGAACTCGAGTTACGCTGGTAGTGCATCTGCTTGAAACTTGAGATTCTTGAGGTCTTATTTAACAGAAAATCTTAAAAGATAGAGAAGTACCAATAAATTACCTTCTTGGTGTGTGATACAGACTAGAGCAGGCTCTGCCAGTATCAGTTCATTGGTGGGTTTGGGGTTTTTTAATTTTTCATTTCTTTTGTGCACTTAAATATGGAGCTATAAAACTAGGATTGAAAAACCTTTTGGACCAGTGATGTGTTGTGAGGGAAATGGGAGCACAGCTTTTTTCAGGGAGCCTGGTTTTCCATTTTGTTGCATCAGCTGTATAACCATATGGTTCAGGTGAGCATCACACAGAAATGGGCGTTTGGTGTTTCAAGACTTCTAGTCCCAGCCTGGAGTGGATGGAGGGAACAGATCTGACTTTCAGTAACAGGAGAACTGGCTTGAGTTTTTAGGTGAAGGCTCAAGTCATGTATTTCATACGAGTTAGTGTAGTGAGCAATAATAACAACAAATTTATCCTATAGCTAGTGGAATAATGCCCAAAGCAATGCTTCATATATATTGTTCCAGAGCAAGGGGAGATATAAATCTGTTTTAGACACCAGACTCCATATTTTGTTATTGTTTTTTCACACTCATGTTTCCTTAGGAGGGAATGTAAACATGACTTTATCAATGCTTAATTTATTTCCATAGAAATAACACTGGAGATCTGGCACTGAATCAAATCTGAGTGGAGGGATAGTGTTTTTTCTTATGCTTAACATGAGTGAAATGATTCGTATAATAGATGTATGAACCAACAGGGAGAGGAGGGCTGGAGTTTCCATTAGCCAACTTGATGATATTTTTAAGAAGCTGTGTCTGGCAGATCCATTAGCTTCTGTTACAGCTCTCAGGAACTGGTAGTAGGACTGTTAAAACATCCCAGTGCTCTGACCCCAGAGCACACAGCGTAAGGAGTTGGAGTTCCTTTGCTGTAGCAAATAATTCATCCCCATCATCTTGCTGAGGGGAAACTGGGAATAGCTATAAGATTATGAAAGGATGTCCGGAGATCTGTGTTTCTCACCCTCCTGAATTTAGACAAGTGTGTTGGTGGGGTTGGCTGAGAACTGATAAAGTTCTCAGTGTGCGACCCAAGTCCTTCGGTTTCCAAAGGACGTGGCCACTAGTGACTAAGTCAAATGTGAGTAGGACCCATGTAACTATATTGTAATTACTCATGGACTGATTAAAGTGTTCCTATGTGTCTCAGGCTTCTGAAAAATCATCCCTAGATTCTTTACAGCTATTTTTTTTTTTTTAGGAGTGAGACCACCTGTCACTACAGAAATACTTGAGAAGCAACACCTGAATCTGAGGACAACTGGCATAACTCAGGTGGGCACTGCCAGATCTGGGGCAGAAAATTTGGTTGCATCTCTCTCACTGCAATCTAGAGCTACTCAGTAGGAAGTGATGCAATGCAAATGTCTGATGGGTTAAAGGGAGACAAGCCAGGAAATCAGCTTGGGATCTGGACCTCAGATACTTTAAGTGATTAGTTGTGTCAAAAAAAATATATTTCCATGGAAGTTGATCTTAGGAAAACTTAAAATTCTGCAAACTATTACACCAAAGCCAGGCATGGGTCCAGAATGAAGCTCTGCATTTGAGTTGTCTGCAGTTCAAAGCATTAAAGAGCTTGATTCTGATATGAGGTGTACATGTGCTGTCAGCCTTTCTACCTTACATCTGGATTAAGAATTGCTCACCCATTAATTCATATTTATGAAGTATTTGACGTTTAAGCCTTGATATGACCAGGTCTCACCCAATCATATGAAGAATAACAGCTTGGTTTCTAACTCTCAGGTATGAGTCTTCTATGCAAGGTGTGTACCCACCAGGTCCAGCTGGCTTGGAGGAGAACACCAATCAGGAGGAACAAGGGTGCAGTCCAGTACCCAGGTAGCAATCTGTAGCTTGCCTAGTTGTATTAAATTTCTTGCTTGTGTTCCCCAACTATCCAATTGTTAAGGTTTACCTGTACTTGTTACTTGGTGAAACAACTGTGAAAAATCTGTTGGATCCCCCAGATTGATCACATTCTTTGATTGCCAATACTGTGTGTTTTGGTGAGATCCATGCATGGGTGCTTAAGCCAGGGCATGGTTTTAATTGGAAGTACTGATACTCCAGGAAATGCTTGGCAGTATGTGTTTGAAGTACGTATTTGAGCTGAAAGGAAGGAAAAGGGGAGTGAATTGAAGCTAAAATGATGCTTATTGTTTTTCCTTCTCTGACTTGAAAACTGTAAAGTTCTAGAGTGATCTGCCTTTGAAGTATGTGGCAAAAATACGCAAGGAGAGTTTACTGGAAAACTTCAATGCCAAGGAAAGCAGTGATCAGTTCTCCTGAGCGTGTGATGAGCAGACTGTCTAGGTTGCTGCAGTGCAATCTGGAGAGGCAGGATCAGCACCACAGAATTATTTTATCAGTTATTTGCAAGTGTACATCACCACTGGTGTGACCCAAATGCCTCAGGCTGGTTCACACTTTTTAGATGCAACCCTAATAACAATTAAGCATGTGTGTATCTTCAAGCAAAACCAACTACACACATGAAATGTCTAGTCAAAACTAACAGATACAGCTCAAAGGTCTTGGCTATCACATGCATAGACTAAATTGTGTGGCTGTTGCAGGGAGGAGATAGCCGAGTCCTTTCTGACAGACCTTACTATAATTTGTCTGGTTTTGAGAAAGGCATAGGTGGTTTCTGATCAGTAGGGTATGATCAGGGAGAAGAGATGCATTGAAATGAGCAAGACTTCTTTTAAGTCTTTAGTATGTTTTCTTGGTATTAAATTAATTTTGAGAAGGGGGGGGGTGGGTGTGGAGAGTATAATTTGTTTCTTTTTTATGGCATTCGCACTGGTTATGAGAAGTTATCCTGCTCTTTCCTGGGCTGTATCACCTTTTGGGAATAGTGGGTGCTGTGCAAAGAATCTCTGCATTAGCTTCCAGTTTTCCTTACTGCCTTTAAACCTTGTGCAGTTGTCAAACTTGCATGTTACTCTTATCTTTAGTTATATCTGGTTTATTTGGCTTACAGTAATTTATTCCTGTAATGAAGTCACTCAGAAAACTGATCCCTAGATGTCAGAGATCCTGGTGTGTCTCAATATGGGCACACTTCAAAGGTGCATTTTCTGTACCTGCTACTGATACAGTTGGTGATGCCTGGGCAGGGAAGCAACAGGAAACCAAGGAAGTTGAATATCTCTAGGCTTGGAAAGGAACAGCACCAGATCTGAAGAGCCACATCTTTTGTTCCCAGTGAAGGTTGTGGAAGGCAGTAACAGCTGTCTCTTATCTCACAATCAAACATTTTGAAGCACTTGAGGTAAAGTATTTATGCTACTGGATAGTTTGTTTAGTCAATGGACTTTGTTTTATTCTTTTTTTTCCAAAAGAACTGAAAATGAGTGATGTGTCTGTGCCTTAGTATAAGAAATGCGTGACTCCCCATGTCAGTTAGAATTAGTAATGCTTCTTCTGAATGATTTAAGGGAATACTGATGTGTGTGCACCAAGAGAAAGTAAACATCAATTAAAAGGAAAAACAAGCTGCTTAATCTTACTCATTTCAGTCTTAGATAGAAAGCCTCAAGAGAAGCCTGCCTTTAAAGTGTGCAACTTTTGTTATTGAGGGTAATAACCTCTTAGGAGGGGTAGACCAGCATGTGAACATACAACTTCACTGGATTCTAAGAAGCTGTAGGAGTGAGATGAAAAATAGTTCTGAGTAAATAAAAATGTTTACAAAAACTATTCCATTTCTAAACAGCCTGTTTCCAGAACAGAAATTGCAATAATCCAGCATCAGTGTGAGACAGGGAGATTCAATAGCTGGATTAGGTGAGGGGTGGGATGTATGTGTGTGGAACCAGACTGTGGCGCTGACTCACAATATAACAAACAGCATTAAACTTGAGGAATTCCTGGAGGTGAAAACAAGTGTGATGGGGAGAAATACTATTTGGGCTTGCCTTTTTCTTACATTTCTTAGGTGCTCATGGCCTCACTTGTGAGGGTGGTGGAGTTTTTTCAGCAAACCTCTCACTTCTACTTGCCTGGAGGTCCTTTTTGTGTGCCCCTTCTGTCTCTGCTTCTTCAGCTGACTTGATAATATTTCATCAGCTCCAGCACTACCTGATCAGTCATCTCTTGGAAGCCACTTCTGTTTAAAAATGCTTCTCTTCTGAATGCACCCAGGTGTTGAATTCAGGAAGCCGTCACCAAAAATTTGCTGGCACAGCATTTCCCCTCCATAAGTTGTTGCTTCCAATTACTTTGTTTGGGCTATCTGAGGATCTTTCAAACAAAGCAAGTTGTTCCTGGAAAAATGCTGTAAGTTGTTGTGCCAGGACAGTGAAGAAGTTATCCGAAAGGCCAACACCCTGAAAGTTTAGTCTGAAAGACTAAACTGACAGAAAATCTCTTGGTCTTTGTTGGCATCTCTTATGTTGGTTTATTAAGTGTATGGAGCATTCCATAATATGCTGCATTGGTTCCAAATGGTTCCTAGGTTCCTTTGACCTTCCTGGGCTGCTTGCATCTGGCTTGGGGTATCTAAAAAGTTGATAGCAGGCTTTTCTTTCTCCTGCCCAGTCCCTTCAGTTCATTTCCTTTTAAAATCCAGGGTCTTCAAATGGGATACTGTTACATTCTAGTGAACAGCTTAAATTGGTATTATTCTCTTGTTAGGTAGATGAGCCTTTGGTGTGAAGCAGCGTGTCAATGTACGTGTTCATCCTTTGGCAAGTTCCTTTGACAGCGGCTAACAAAAATATTTAAGACTCCTGTTACTGTCATAAACTTTGAAGGATTTTGTACATACTTCCACCTTTGCAGTTTAAGATGATGATCCAGGCAAAGTTCCTGCAAGGTAGGTCTTTAAACACTTCACCTAGTTCTATTTCAACTAAAGTTTGGAGACAAATAGAACTTCTCAGGGTATCAAAATATTAAATGAATCTTTCATAATCCTTAGGAGGGGATATGACAGCTTTTTCTTTGCCATCTTCTAAACATTTAATTCTTCCAGCTTTGAGTTGATTTCTTGTCATAACAATCTTAATGGGTTTTTTCCTTTTCAAAGTTCCTTCAAAATGTAAATGAAACATGTTTAATTTGGGGGTCAAATGTTATTTGGGCTTAAAGCAGTTTTAATCTGTCAAGAATGCTTTTGCTTTGCCAGACAACTTACTACTTGTGGTTCTTTAGAAATTCCAAAAGTGTATCCCTAAATACATAAGCTAACATCAATGTGTAAACTTTGCAATCAATGCTGCAATTTTTTTGCTCTGAAATTAGTACCCGAGATCTACTATGCTTTTATAAATATATTGTTTTCTCTATGGAAATAGGGCTTGGGCATTAGTTTTCCTCCTCCAATGCTGCTCAGATTAACAGGTGATATAAAAACTTTTTTCCACATTTTCTCACAGGATGAGGTTGTTATAAGGAGGCTGTTGGTACAGTTTGAAAGCAGGATGGGTAGAAAAGATCTTTGGGCTGAAGGAAAATTTCAGCCCTTCTCAGATGGTTGATGTATGATTTTGTGCAGGTCTGTATTACTTAATGACAGCTTCCAATCCTGTTCGTTCACTAAAACAAGCTGTAGCATTGAAATATCTACAAGAACAAGGAAGAATAGACAGAATTTTTTTCTGGCAGCAGACCTCTGGGGCTTGCAGTTAGTTCATAGCTGTACCAATATCAGTAGAAACTCTTTCTCTGGATCCAGTGGAAGCAGAGTATTTTGACTGTTTCATGTGAACGGCAGGGATTGTTTGTGGCAAGATGATTAATATACTATATATCTTTAATGAAGTGTTTTGTGGATTTTGAAGACTAAGGGAACTAAGGATAGGAATGAGTAGGGTGAAGGTCAGACTTTTACCTCTTGTAGAGTTATCTTAGAACAAATTATTTGTTGTATAGGTCGTTCCCAGTATTTTGGGCTACACTGGCTGGTAGATATAGATATCTATATTGAATATTTATATCTAATATCTATATTAGATATTATAGATATTAGATTCTTAGATATAAGAATTCCCGAAGGCTGTTGCTTCTGTTGGACAGCTGTTGCTATCTCAGCTGTACAAGAAGATTGATATTTGGAAGTAAGGAAATCTAGCTGAAGATGGTAAAAACTGTTTTTCCGTGAAATCAGGAAACACAAGGTGGCGTTGGAGCCAGGTGTGTGAGTAGGGAGCGCTGGGAGCAGGGGAGACTCTGCCAGGTGGGCAGGGAGGAAGCAGGTACTTGCACACAGATTTTGAGTGATGCACACCTGAGGACCAATCCCTTGTTCTGGGGCAGTGTGACTAACGCAGCCGCAGAGATATCAAATCTTTCGCTTCTTATAAACTTGGTTTTATTTGTGCTCTGCCTGTTGGGCTGAAACAGAGCCCACTGCTTCAAAGTGGTGCTGGGGATAGGGCGACTGCAAAGGAGGTGCCTGCCTTACAGGTCTGAAATAGCTGATAGCATTAGATATACCATTCATTGCAGCAAGTTGCCCAAGACAGGGAAAAGAGCCTTTCTCGTCAGACACTCTTTTCTTTTGTTTACACTGTGCTCTCAAGTGTTTTGTCTTAGTTTTTCTTTTTGTTGGGTTTGTTTGTTTTTGTTTTGTTTTGTTTCTGGTTTGGTTGTTTTTTTTTTAAACTGGGCTTCACAGAGCGTGGGTTGCAGAGAGCATTTCTAGGCTCCAGCTCCACTGAGTGTTCTCTGTGTTGGAATCATGCTTCTTGCTCCTATATTCCTGTTACTAAAAAGCAATAAATGCGAAGACCAGTTTAAGAAACCTCTTTTAAAAAGAAAATCTTCCTCATTAAAAGCTTTTTTAGAATGGCTGAAACTCTTCTCCAAGTCCTAAGTTTAATTCAGTTGTTGGTGCATTTTAGGTTACTTCTATGCTGTAAACTAAAACTGATCACTGAAGAGAAAGCAGCGAGATAAAATCTAGGAACGTTTGTGTTCCATTACGTGGCTAATCCCTAATGTTTTCAGAGGAACAAGTATTTTAATAGTCCACATTTTGTGATGAGAGTGTTGGAAACTGCTGTGCAGAGCCCTGGACAGTTAGGAGGCATCACTGCTCATCATCTGTGCATCTCCTGCCATGAGAGGGGCGATCCCTGCCTGTGCTCCTACATGTAGGAGGTCACAGTTCAGCAGCTCTGTCAGGGATGGCTGACAGCACTTATGTTCAGAGCAACAACAGTAGAAAAGAGCAGTCAAAATGTTGAATTCCAGTTCCTTGTAATACGCTGGTCACCCTATGTCCCAGTACAAAGCAGATGGCTGGTTTTCAATGACTGACTGCTGTCTGCCTGTGCTTGGGGCATCAAGCAAACTCCATGCAAAGCCTTGGAGAGTTGAGCTGCCCTTTTGTGTTGGGATGTGCTGAGGGAGGCTCCAGGAGCTGATGTCTGCTCTGGAGTTAGGGTCATGCCTTAGAGTTGAACCCTTCTGTGTGATGGTATTGGACAGGGATTTGCTTTGGGTTTTGTAAAGGGCAGCTGTGAAGAAGCTTGTCCAAACCTGTCATGATTGTTACAGCACATTAGGGCAGCTTTTTAGTCTTTGTTCCTCATGAATACAGTTCTCTGCTTCAGATTTCTTGTCTCTTCTAAAAAATTATGGAGAGCTTTTATCATCTTCTGAGATTCTATTTGGTCACCTGTGTGAGTGCAAATGCTCTTCCTCCCCTTGTATTTTGGAATGGTACCATTCTTTCACAAACAGCAGTAATATTAGACCAATAAACTGCTTGCAGTATAAGTCTTTCTGCTGTGCTTTATTCATACTGGTATCTAGAAGTGAGATATATTCAGAACAAGCCTTTTCCAGTTTATTTTAAAGGCGAAATGTTTAGTTAATCTTTGATGGTTGTGATGCGAAGTTTAAACTTTTTCACAGAAAGTGAGACCTGAGCTTTGGTGAATCAAGTGTATCCATATCATAGAATCACAAAATGTTTCAAGTTGGAAGGGACCTTAAAGATCATCCAGTTCCAACCCCCTGCCCTGGCCAGGGACACCTCCCACCACACCAGGTTGCTCCAAGCCCCCTCCAACCTGCCCTTGAACCCCTCCAGGGATGGGGCA
>JAOTQQ010000007.1:9380583-9596454 GCA_026546715.1 Gallinago undulata
GCCCTTGAACCCCTCCAGGGATGGGGCAGCCACAGCTTCTCTGGGCAACCTGGGCCAGGCTCTCACCACCCTCATGGTAAAGTGTGTCTGTAACCCCAGCTCCTCTCTTCCATCGGTAACTTTTGCTTATCTGTCCAGATATCTTAGATTTTCATGCCGCCTCTTTTTCTGTGCTGTTAGGGAGTATGTGAGCTCTTTGCATGCTCTTGGGGAAATAAGCCAAGTGAAGGAAAGCCAGCATTTGACAATAGTAAAGGAGACAAAAGATCAAAGGCGACTTGCACAGTTTAAAAACAAATACAAAGATAAATGCTGGTTTTGTTCCAAACTGAAAAATCCCCCAACTCTACAAGAAGAGCTCTGTTCTTTTCCTCACCTTCCCAAATTGTTTAGGACCTATGAGTGCTGAAAGTACCAAACGCTTTTTCTTTTTCCATAGAGATCCCAGGAGCTTTGCCTTGACCACACTGCCCTTGCTTCCGAACGGTTTGTCTTTCTTTCCCTTTGCTTTCAGAGCATCTTTAAAACAACTCTGCCTTGTTCAGTATGTTGATGTTGGCTTTTTAAATTGCAGCTAAATCAAAAACAAAGCTGATGATTTGGACAGATACAAGCTGTGTGGGATTCTTGCCAGCATTAGATTTGCTTTTGTCTTTATAAAAAAGTAGTCCTGGGAGACATAGGCTTGCAACCAGTAAGAGTCCAACAAAGGCATGTGCTTTTATATAGATGGTTTATTTTTTTTTAGAAAACTTATTTTTCTAGTCAGCCAGCTTCATGAGTTATTTCAGGCCATGGCATACTTCTCGCTTGTTGATCAGATGCACAGCATGATAATATCTTGAAATAAAATTACTTGTTTCTGTCCCCTGCAGATTTTTTTGTAATTGGAGGCGGGTGGCTAAAGTTGTGCAGTGTCCATCCTGAGCAATCCTTCTCCGTGTCTGTTTTACTGATGTGGTGGATGTGAGTGTCCATGCTGGGAAGGGGCTATGCGGATTGCTCAGGATCTTGATATGGGAAGGGGGAGACTATCAGTAGGAAAAGTTTCTTGGTGCCTTATTGACAGGAGTTTTTCAATTATTCTGCACTGTTTAAGAAAATGAAGAATATTAAATACTTTGGGGGTCTTCTATTAACAAGTTACTTTGAGCACATGACTAATCTTAGGCATCTGAGCAGTCTTAAAGATTTCAATATGGTAATGTGTGACTGTTGCATGGGATTTAAATGCCTTGAAGTTGAGTCATTATTTTATGTGTATTTCCCATGGGATTGTGGGTGTGCAGCCTATTCTTTGCCTCAGTTTTCCACTGGTGAAACTGGTAAAAGCATTTAATAGATGCAAAAAATTAAATACTGTAGTTTGTAAGCCCTATATTAATAGGGGCTGTGTAAAGGATTAACACAAATGAAACTGTGGGCAATCCCTGTAGTGTTTGGCCAAATTTGGGTCAAGTCTAGTAGTAAGAAAACAAAGCTGGTAAGCGAGGTGCAACTTGCTATGGCAGGGTAATGGATGGACTAATTAACAGCCTTGGCAGAGAAATCATTGAACTTACTGTGAACACAACGCTGCAGTTCTCAGGGCTCTCACATGAAAAGGAAGGTAAGGCAGGCAAGCATATACTAAAAATTTAAAGTAGCAAGAAGCTTTTCTTTAAAGCAAGGTGGGAGTAGGAAAGAAAAGGAGGTGCATTTACCAGCAGCCAACTTTAGCACTCTCTTGGAGAGAATTCCTTCTATATATGGATAGAATTTGGGGGTGTTTTTCTCCTGTGTGTCAAAGGCCTATAAAAGCAGCCTCATCACCAACTCTTTTCTCAGTGACTTGTTACCCAGACTGTTCCTGAAGACTAGAGTTCAGAAACTTTGGAGTGCAGTTAATCTGTTCCACTTAACAACTCTTTTCTTCTGCTTTCCTTTACCTTACAAGGCAAACAGGCCTAAGCAGTATTGGGAAGAAATGTTTTTATGGACAGATGGGCTTTAAAACTGTCATCTACCTAGAAGACTTAAGGGCATGGTCAAATATCCAAGGCTGATGTTAAAATTACATACTCAGTAGACCCAGGAGTCATTTGACAATGTCTCATTTTATGTAATCCTTCAGTCTTCCTGCAGGGGCCTTCCTTCCCAGGATAACAGATCATTCTTGTTTTTCACCATCTTCATGAGGCATCTTCCCTGTTGTGCCTGCCTGGTGTGATAGGACTCCCTGACTTCTCCGCCTGTGCCCGAGGCAGAGTTTTCACTCCCAGGTTTAGTACTGCACTACTGGAATTGTGTGGGTCTGGGACCAGAGCGGGTTTGGCTGGCTTGGAGCAGAGGCATGGCTGGCAGGAAACAGGCTGGCTGAGGAGGAAGAGAGAGATGTGTTGTTGGCCAACAGCCGCCAGGAATATGAGTGATATCATTTAAGGTGATGCTGGAAGTCCCTTCCATTAGCTGAATTTAAGTATTTAGAAGGAGTTAATATACCAAGACAGAACAAGGTAAGTATTTGTATCATATATCAGGTCAGTGGCAGAAGAGGGAGGAGAGGAGATTGAGTTTCTTCCCTGTGTTTCTACTCTTTTCCCATGGATGCTGAACTGTTGCTGACCCTGCTGCCATCCAGCTAGTTGTCTCTGCTCATTTGACCCTGATGGCAGAAAGGACAAGGAGCTGTAGGATGGAGCCCAAGGTAAGGTAAGGTACCCTGCCTCGGGCTCTTCCTCTCTGAACTTCACCTGCAAGTTTGCTATGCCTCCCAGTCAGGGAGCTAAAGGCCCACTGAAGGCATTTCTCAGCTGCATCGTTGTTTGTCTTAAACAGTTCCAAAGCCTCACTCTTGTTTTTGAAGGCTACAATCTGCCTGAAGGACTTGGGTGTTGTACTTGTGAAACTGCAACAAGGTTTTATAGCAGTTCTGTGTTAGTTCTCCAGTTGCTTCACTGTCCCAGCCACCAGGCCGGGTAATGCATACGTCTGGTGCCAGTGCTCCTGGCTGTAATTTATCTGTACTTCTACCTCATCCCTTCTTCACTTCCTCCTTTTTAAGACCAATAATATTTGGATGGTAATTCTAGCCTTAAGGCTTGTAAAAAATCATTAAAGGCCTTGCCTTTTGAAGTGGAATTAG
Source organism: Gallinago undulata (assembly GCA_026546715.1). Classification (NCBI taxonomy): domain Eukaryota; kingdom Metazoa; phylum Chordata; class Aves; order Charadriiformes; family Scolopacidae; genus Gallinago; species Gallinago undulata. Next base: position 9,383,708 of record JAOTQQ010000007.1, read on the forward strand.
TACTTTGTTAAAGCTGTTTGTGTTCTGGGTCATGAACTATTTAATCAGAGGCCAGTGTACATCTGGGCTGTGCTAATTAAAGCTGCCTGCCCTGGAGCACAGCAGCAGAGGCATCAGCTCAGTGCACAGAGCAGCTCCTCAGATCCCAGTTGCAGAACGACCTCTAGCTTCTGTGCTGGATGCTGATTGCCATCAGACAAACCCCTGGAGCAGGAGCACGTGTTAATTTCTATAGTCATTTGCTATACCCTGGGATCCTCACTGTTAAACCTCCTTAAGACTTTTTCTCTTAAGGCTTTTTCCTCTTAAGAGGTAAGTTTGACATGGTCTCTGTCTTCTTGCCAGAAGCAATGATAAATCCCCCATCCAGGGGTGGAAACTGTGCATCTTCCAGTCCTGTGGATCTTTGCCATTTCCTTCAACTGCTCTTTCCCTGGCTCCTGATTGCATTCAGTAGGAGCAATAGCACAGGATTTCTGCTTTTTAAAAAGCACATGCTTGTGCTTTCCAAGCCAAAGTCCCTTATTAATGCAAAAATATAGCTGAAATTGAAGTTGCTTGTCCGTAGCTCTAATACTGTGTTTTCCTGTTGAATCATGATCAGAAGTGATGTGAGGACAATACAGCTAGAAATCATGGAGGTGTTAAAAGTGCATCAGTTTGTTGTTGCCAATGATGACATCTGCTCTCCAGCTCTTCAAAATCTTCTAAAGAACCTCACTGTTAAGCTGGGCTACTGAAATGGGCTTGGCACCAAAGGAATTGGTTTCTCTAAATTGCTCAGCTTGTTACAGATCCACAAATGGCTAAACTTTCCAAAATTATTCTGAATGCTAGAAAGTATTTACTGAATGCTCAAAAAGAGGATGGTATTCTGACTCAGATGGTTGAAAATGAAAATTTATCTGAATTTTTAAGAGTCTGAACTTTCCAGTATGTAATTATAGTACTGTAGGGCAAGGTAGGTTATAGTACATCTATGCAAGCTACTTTGAGATGTTTGCTGGCTGTGGACTTTTACATATGAGGTATGTGGGAAAGGGTATTTCACATTTTGGCACTGTTTGTATATCCTCTTGAAATTGCCTAATTAATCCATTATTTTAGAGGAATAACTTACACTATCACAAGAATGAAATCTATAACTTACACAAGGCAAAAGATGTCATACAATCCACAAAGGTCTTGGTGAAGTCCATCTGAACTTTTTGTCCACAGTTGTTAGCATGACAATAGCAGCTGAACTTTCAGGTTTCAATATTCAAAAGCATCTGATTTATGTAAGAAATGCAGAATTTCTGAAGATAATAGAGACTACTCAGGAAGAGGAAGATGTCTTTTAGCAGTGTTGGACACATGAAAGAAGTAAAGGAGCTGGTGCTTAAACAAATCTGCTTTCCTGGTTCTTGATGCCTTGGTGGACTGTTTGAGTTGTACAAATCACCTAACTGTTTTTACAACTTACTCCTGAACTGAGATGAAAAACCTTTGGTATCAAACTGTTCTTGATAAACATCTTAGCCTTTTAATAAATACTTCTGGGATTATTGTCCTTTAGATTTTAGGCAACCTGATTTTAGGTACTGGCCTGTTTGGCTTCATCTCCCTGAAACAGTAGAATGATCGATGTTTTGAAGAAAAAATAGAATTGTCCACAGCTACTCCCACAGCTTGGCATTTATCTATGAATGTTCTGGTTGGCTTTGGCTGCTTTTCTTTTTGCATGGAAAAAAAATAATCTTAGTCTAGTTATCAACAGCAAAGTCTACTATTCAAAACATAGACGTGTCCTAAGTCTCTATATGGTGGGAGTCTTGGCAGTAGCTTCCTTTGATTAAATACAAATCATCCAGGAGGCTTTTTCCCCTTTCTCAGCATCTCTTTTGGCGGAGTCTCCATATGTGGTTAGTGTTGGAAAGCCTGGCTGCAGTTTCAAGCTGCAAAGAATGCCCACCGTGGGATATGGTGAATAGCTCTATTCATAAGTCATCTTGCCCTCCCCCTTCTTCCTTCCAGCAATGCTCCAGGATACTTGTACAACCCTGGGTATAACATGCTGAGAGGCATGGAGAAGAGCACGGTACAGTCTGTCCTGAGGGATGGAAACAGCACATAGCTGCTGCTCGTGAAGAACATCAGAAAAGGAATTCATACATCTCGTTCTGTATTTCCTTCTGGAGCGTAACGCTGCTAGTCACCTTCTCCACTGTCCATTTATTTCCATTTATGCAGTCTATTGGCTCGTTTTTCTACCCTAGAAGACTTCTTGTATGTGGAAGGAAAAGTGTCATCCCCCTCATTGGAGACAGAGCCAGTTATATGGGTAGCTGAAAGAAGTGCCCGCTGTGTGCCTCTTGTTACCTTGATGGCACAATAAGGACTGCTGGTCCTGGACTTGGGAAAGGATTTCTCTCAGGATTTTTATATTGAAAAAGATTCTCTTTCATTTTAGTCATGAAACTTGAGTGTTGGGAAGCTTGGCAAACTCGCAAGCTACTCTGTCTTTTCTAGTTTATTTTACTAGCAGAGAAGAAAATGTGGGATGTAGGAGGGAAAGCAAACAGAAGGTGGGAGGGGAGAGGATATACAGGAGTACAAAAAAATTTTAAGAGGTAAAAATGGAAGTGAAATTTCCTGAAACTAACTTTTATAGAATTATGTAAGCAAATGTCAGTCCTGAAAAGAATTACTTTCATGGCTTTCCTTTTCTGACCAATCTTTTTTCCACTGGTTTGACCATGATGGAAGCCCTTTCCAGTCACCTGCTTCTCTCTTCACTCATACTGTACTCCTGTGTCCTTGTCCTGTTCAACCAAGCTATGTTAATTTGTGTTGGGAGGTAGTTTTACTCTGCCATACAGCTGCATCCAGCTTTTCAGGTCATTGTACTTTCAGGAGAGTGATCTTTCCTGATGGTACTTTGCAAGAAACTCTGGACACAGAGTATCCTCTCAATTTGTAAGGCTTTGAACTATTTGTCTATAACTTGTATTATGAATTGATACTTAAATTATCCATCCAGTTGAGCTCCCACAGAGAAAAATGTCTAAATTTAGGATAATTCTTCTCTTCCCTCTATTTAAAAGAAGGAAATAAGTTATAATTAATCCTTCTCAAAGATGTGGGTGAGCAAAATTGAAAGTTCACTTTCTTGCATACTTTGCACTCTGTCATTCACCAGGAAGTAACCTAAGAAGGCTGTTAATGTCACTGGTAGTATTTGAGGTTGAAGACTTATTCAAAAAGAAAAGTAATAACGTTATAAATAGAAGTACATAAAAGGGAAGGACCAGCACAACGTACTAGATCTTAACTCCCCTAATCTGCTTGAATGGAAAGGTATGAGATTAATACAACCAAACTTGAGCCTGCTTTCTTGTGTCACTTGGAAGAAATCTGGTTGTTGAACAGTCTTTGAGGTATGATACTCCTCACAGAATGGGCTATTCTAAGTTGTATGGAATTCATGCTGATGCCTTCTTGTTTCCATGCCTGTGTTATGGCCACCAGTAGAACTGTAAAAGGCTTGTTGGGATACCTGCTATGCTTTGGAAGAATTGAGGTGTCAATAGGGCACAGTGGAGTTCTCTGAAATACTGAGAGCTGTGCCAGCTGGAAAGCAGTTGACCTGGAGCTCCAACCTGCAGATCAAGGGAACCACTTTGAACGGTCAAGGCTCAGTTACTAAAGCAAATACCATAGGGACTGTAGAGTTTTTAGCGGCAGTGTCCTGGTAAGGTAGATGATGTTTAAAAATGACCAAATGAGACAAACCTGATAACCTAATGAAGTTGTTCTTAAGACAATTTTAGTTGCCTGCTGTGAATGCATTTGGCTTGTGCTGCTGTATTTTGCAAATGTACTTACTGGTGGAATCTGTGTTAGATTTGATTTTACTGATAACTGAGGACTGCACTTCTTATTTGTGACTTTCCTGTCACATTAATGCTGTTTGCAGCACTTGGCACTTCAGGTGAAAGTGTGTCCATATATCCCTTATATCAGGGCATTGTCTAGTCCTGCATTAACTGAAGCTGTGAGAGGGTTTTGGTGTGTAGAATTGCCAATAGAAATACTAAGAAGCTTTCAGGATGTCATAGTGAGGATGTCAGTTTAAACTATATCAAAACAAAATTTCAGCATTAGATCTACCTCAGCTCTCCTTTCTCCTCCAGACCCAAGAAGTGGCCTGAAACAGAAGGTCACATTGGGTTTTTCTGTTTCACTGAATGAGCTGCTGTGATGTTTTCTTAGGATTATATATGCTTCCAGATGTAGTTCCAGTCAGATGACTGCATGTTAGCTGGAAAATGTGATCTGAAGAAATGGCGGGTGACTAGAGACTGTTTGTTTTTCATCTAGAGTTCTGATTTCACAGCTGGAGAAAGTCATGGCACTTAAAGTCCCGACTTCTCCTTCATGGCCCACTGTTTAATTCTGTAGGATCATGCTGAGATCAGCTAGGTAAGATGACAGAATCTACCATTTCATGGGTAAAACTCCTCAAAGTGGGACAGAGGCTAAAGACAGAAAATAGGTTATGGGTTGTTCCACACCCCTTGCCCTTCTGCTTGGCCCTGAGGTTTGTTCCTTTGGCAGTCTGGAATATGTCCCTCCTGTCTCTACAGCGGTCACACAATGAAGCACTCCTAAACATTTGGCTGCCCTAGGCAACTCCTTCCTGCAGAACAGAGCTCTGTTGTGGTAGCAGTCCCACATTCAGGGCTTTATATTTTGTTGTGACCACTGTATGTTTGCAGAGCATCTCTTCATTTAGGGATTAATGTGATTTATCTACACCAAAGTTCTCCCTGCAAGTGAGACAGCTGGGGCGAACCAGGAAGTGGCTGAGACCAACACAAATAGGGACACACTCATAGCTCTGAAGATAGATTTTTGGGGAGCACTGAAGTCTGCTCTTCAGTAAGCTGAGCTGCTCTGAATTCTTTGCTTGCAGCTCCTGGGTTTATTTGTCTGTTTTCTGGACCCACAAAGCCCTGTTGCAGTAGTATTAGAGGACTTAAGTGGCACTTCAGTGCAAGTGTCATGGTTCTGTGACACACAACTTGTGTTTTAACAGAAAATTGTTCTAAACAAATCCCCAGATAGGAGTAATAATTCACTAGTAGCGCTGCTTTCTAGGACAATGGGATGTGATTAAATGAAGAGCAATCCTGAGGAGGCTCTTAGAGCACCAATAACACTTTCTCAGTGAGAAACGCACAGAGCTGCTGTTGTTGTAGACTGAAATGCTGTTTTTAATGTTTTTAAATAGGTACCTGTATGTGAAGAAACCCTTTGATATTTTGTCATGCATATATATATTAGAATACCAGTCCACTGAGTGATACTGAATATTCAGATAATAATTATCAGTTCTTAAGATATAGCTTTCTCTTTTGACTTGTTTCATAGTTAAAATCCATCACTAATTATGAATGTTTACAGACTTATTCTTATCCCTTTTGTCTTTGTCCCTTCTTTTTCCCAACTACAAGAGGAGCTGTAAGTGCTGAGCCCCTCTGAAGCCCGTCTTGTGATCCAGGCCATAGTCCTTTTTCCTGTAGCCACTTGGGTGCCGTGAAAGAGTTGGGTAATAATAACTAGAGAGCCAGGAACGCTTACTTCAGATGAACAGTGGGCCTGAAAGCTGATGAGCTATGGTGTGAGCAGTGAACTTAGAAAATTTCTTAAGGAGTCATTGGGAGAAGTGAATTTTCTGAGAGAACTGCTCTAAGACAAGCCTGGGTTGTGTACCTTGTGATGTATTTATGGATTGACCTATGAGGGCAACTGCATATTTAAATCAGTAGATGTATACTGTAGCAAAGTTCTTTCATAATGATGACTTTGCACTCATGGGAGGATGGATGTGAGAGGCTGGATGAGGTTGACTTGACCATTCAGAGTATAAGCATAGAAGACTTGACCTGTGCCCTAAGCATACCACAATTAAACAGGTCTTTTCAAAGACTTGTCAGTAGCTGCAATGGTCTCTTATTTTTGAGGTGTAGAAGTGTGAATTAGCATGTCTAATAAGGGACATCATCTTCCTGCTTCTTTCAGTCCTCTGGAAGGACATGTTCTTCTGGTGGAAACTGTCAAGTCTGAGCTTTAAGCCTGGTCCTGCAGAATGCTACTCAGCTCTCATGCCCCTGGCAGCTTGGCATGTTCACCTCAAGGGTGAAATCTGTGGAACACCCAGTGTTACTGGAGGAGAGAATTTCCTACATCACTTTGAGGCATCACTTCGAGGCATCACTTCCTACCATATGGGCTGGGTGCTGGCTTCTTTGCTCTGTTTGGGCTTTCCAAGGGGCTTGGGAACCCATAGCCCAGTTCTCTGAGCAGGTACAGTGGGGGTTGTCAGTCATCTTTCAGTGTCATCCACCCTTTGTTGCTTCCAATATTATTTCTTAGAAGAAGAGAGAATGGCTGTGTGGTTTTGCTGCTTCTGGGATTTACTGACCAGTTGACAGCTGGACATAAAACATAGCAATCCTGAAATGGGAGCAGAACCTGGAAGTTGTATAATCCTAAAGCTAGAGAAATAGAAAAGTGGGGATGATTTAGAAAAACAAACAAACAAAAAAAAACAAACCCCCAAAAAACCCCACCAAACTCCCCAAAAACCCCACCAAACCCAGTGTGTGCCTGAGATTAAACTGGTCAGTGGGTGAGCTGTAAGGAAAGGCTTGGTTGAGCTCACATGGTCAGAGCTGGCAGAAGCAACTGGGTACTGTTGAAAGAAATGTTGTTCTAGTTAACATAGTGGAAGCTTCATAAGTTGGAAGTCACTAAGGAAATAAGAAACCTTGGCTCCAGTGGGGCAGGCAGTTTGTGAGGGTGCCTTTGTTCAGTTCCAATTTGTTTTCACTTGAGTTACTGTTTCATCAGTGCTGTCCTTGAAACCTTGGCTGTTATCCAAAGAGGAAAGCTGAAAGTGATGGGGGGAAGAGAGCCCTTCCAAAATGCTTTGTAACAAAGCTGTTGGTAACCTAATGTTATCACAGAGATAGCTGATTAGTATTTTAGCAGTTTTCAGGTATGTCTGAACTGTCGCATGTTAGGGCCTTTTCTTGATGGCTTTCTAAGCTTATTTGAGAAGTCTCAAATCCCTAGTGTGAGGTGTGGTCCCCTCTGGACTGCTTTGAGTGTAATGCTGCTAAGCATATTTATGGCTAGTTGTAAATCTGAGTGATTGTTGCTCTTCCTGGAGCTCTAAGTAGAAGAATAGAGATAAATGGCTGCCTTTCCACAAAAGTCTTCCACCAAATTCTTGATGTCTGCCTAGTCACCCTCTCATTTTGGAAAAATAACTTATCTGCATTACAGGGGCTTTCCATATATAGAGCTATTCTTCAACTCTGCTCTCTCTCAAATCTATGCGTTAGTTCTAATTTAACATAATACATCTGGGAGTAAAAATCTGCTCCTTAGAAAAAGAAAGATTTTTAAGTTCCCATTGATCTGTGGATGCAAGGTACTTGCTGCTATTAACTCTTACGGACATGTAGTTTGAGCCTGTACCTGCTCATTCTTTAGGTGTAGGTTTGGGCCACTTGGTTGTCCAGGTTGGGGTCCAATCCCATGTTAAGTGGGTGCAGAATGTCAGACTCCAAGTTACTCTAATTGGCAATGAATCAGATCTCTGTTGCTCAGAGATGCTTTTTTTAAGCAGGCATTTGAAACAGCAGGCTTTGTAGGAGCTAAAAGACACTTTGAGCTTCAGATGAGATCTGAATTTTGTTTCCCTTCATGATCTGACCTCTCAAACAACCACTTCTGTGCTGAACAGGGGAAACTTTCAAATCCATCTTAGGTCTCTGGATGGCTGAATACCCTTTTTTTTTGAATTAGAGTTGACTGATGATTCCATACTGCCTAAAGCTTTCTAGTCTGAAGGTGGAATACCATCTCCTCCAAGTTGGACTCAGCTCCAGTTGGTCTCACTGGCAGTAGGACTTGAGGTTCGGTCATCCATATGTGAAAAAATTGCCCAAAGTTTCTAGTAGATTCTGGGAATATTTGTTCTTGAAATAAGAACTTCTGTGGTACTGTTACTTCTGTGCATGTTTCTGCTGTGCTCTGGGCCTAAAACACTTGACTATAATTTTTGAAGAAAAATCTGTCTTGTCTACTGCAGTAAGAAAAAAGGTCGTTCTTAAAAACTAAAGCAAAATCTAAGATTTCTTCCATGTATCAGCAATGCTAAGCCTGTCGCAGTTCAAGGAGGTCTTAGTTGTATGGTTTAGTTTTAGGTAGTCCTGCAAAGAGCAGGGAGTTGGACTTGATGATCCTTATGGGTCCTTTCCAACTTGAGATATTCTATGACTCTGTTTGCAATAATGTCTCCCCTGAGCCAAAGGAGGTCTTTGCAACTCTCAATAGTAAAAGGCTGGCCTACAGCATGGTGTGTGGTAGTTCTGGGGACTGGAATCAGCTGGGCTGTGAGGCTCTGTCTCAGGTTAAGTTTCTTGCAAGAGAGCACAATAACTGCTCGTATCTTGTGCAGAAAGGATTGATGTAAGAATCTGAGGTTATGGGTTTCAAGCAAACATGTTGTATCTGCAACTGTCCTTCGTTCTGCAATATATGTTTAGGCCACAGAGGGTAGCCCTTGCCTCTAAGCAGAAAACCAGAATTCTGTTTATTCTCAGAGCAGGTACAGCACAAATGCCCATGTGCTGTTGTGAAGTGGAAAAGCTGTGTTGTTTTGAGAAGAGAAAGCAATGTTGCCCACCATGAGTGAATGAAGAAGCAACATCTTGTCTACGGGATTCAGGTGTTAAGGAACAAAAGGAAGGAAAAGTAATCAAGTAGGTGAATATGAACCACTGACTGATAAAAAAATGCATACAGGACAATCGTAACTGGGACAGTCTGGCTACACAGGGTTCAAGCATGGCAGCTCCTGATCTGAAGCAGGTTGAACATGGAGGTAACTTGACTTCTGTTGATGAGTTCTGCCTCTTTGCAGAATGGTGACAAATCCTGGATTAACAAAGCTATGAGAGGTAAGGCTGAGTGTCCCTTTTTATTCTTGTTAGTTTAGACTGGGCAGAACTTACAAGACCTGTGCAGATGGTCGTGGGCGTTTGTCATGCGGTGTGGTACATAGAGCCTTGGTTTAGGTACCTTGAACTAGGATAATAGAACTAGTGACAAGAAAACTCCATGTTTCTGGTGTACCAGAGCTGTGTTGTGTTCCCAAGTGATATGCATTTGGAGGACCACAGGTAGTGTTTCTTTGTTCCCCTAGGATGCTTGCTCAGGACAACTCAAGATAACTTCAACATCTGAAGTTATTTTTTGGCATGTGTGTCTATGTAACATCTAAATTTGTCCCAAAGAAATGTTCTCTTTTTTTCATTATGGGGTTTTGGGAGGCTGGACAAAAGAATGCCACATACAAGAACAAATGGCTATTGTAATTCAGCTTGATCGCTACTCTTCTGCTTTGAAGCTGAGCAGTAAACTTCTTTGCTGTCCTTCTGGTTTCTCTGGAAACAGGCTTGCCACTTTTGGGAATGGAGTTCTGAACCAAACTGATGTGCAGAGTATGTATAGAATTGTACAGCCGGAAGCTTGGCCAGCAAGGGAAACATGAGAATTGCTGATTGCTGTCAGAATGGAAATGCCAGCGAGAAGGTTATCATTAAGTCATGGCTGGCAAGAGAAATGGTGTGAGACAACTGGGTGCCTTTGGGAGCTGCCCATGGAGAATACAGTGATGACTGAAGAAGAATAAATTGGCTAGCAAAGCCTGAGGAGGTGGACTAATACATAGTCTGGCCTTCCAAAGTTGACCAAACCCTCAGGAAACCCATAACTGCCACTGAGCACCAAGTTCTTTAGTTTGGCCAGACTTCTGTTTGTTCAAGTTAGCAAAACTATGACTCTACACTGAGTGACTCTACGCTGTTCTTGTCATGGCTGTTCTTGCCAGAGGTAAATGCCTGAAAGACTTCCCTCAGCTTCTGGAAAGGGGCAGAGATGGTACATGTTGCAGGCTATACATTTCCCAGTTATTCCTGTATGGAACCTCATAACTTCTTTTGTTAAAATATTTCTTCTGAAGGCACCTGATCTCTAGATATTGTGGGAGAGAGACTTTTTTTTTTTTAGCTTTTCTTCATAAAGGCACTGGCTTTCAGGAGTTAGAAGGACCCCAGTGCAGAGTCAATGCTACTAGAGAACAGCTTTGTTTCCAAGGGAGGATCTGAGGAAGAATTCTGCTTTTGGATTCAGTTCATGAGTCTTAGTGTTTGGTTCATGTCTGGACTTGGGAGGGGTAGGGTATGGCAAGAATGCATCTGTGCTATATTTCTTTGCAAAATTGAGTGGAACAGGTGAAGAATTTGTTCCGAGGAGCTTGGATATTTCCTACTACTGTAAATTGTTGTGGAAAAACACCTACGGCGGCTAAACAGCTACCGCCCTAACAACAGGGGAATAGAGAACTTGGTCTGAGTTCAAGCTGTATGATGTAGTGATTTAAAGAGACACGGCTAAATAGTTGTCTTAATGTACTCTTGTTACTTTCCATTTATTTCTTACTGGTTTTACATAGTAGGTTATTTTTGCGTCGAGTCTCTTTTTCCAAGCGTTTTACAATTTACTTTCATGACGGTGCTTTAGCATTAGTACTTTAAATTGTGAACTTTTCATGGAAGCACTGGCAATTTGCCTTTCAGTACTGTGTTCCACCTCACAGTAAGTGGTTGTGTGTGCATAAAGAAGGGCTGCTTTGGCCTTGGGGGTTTTGCTGAGGAGGTGAATATTCAAGTTACACAAATGAAGCAATCTGCTTGCACCAGGGAAATGTTGATCTACAAAGACAATAGGAGTTTAGAACTAACAATATGTGCTGCTGAAGCAGAGGGGGGAGATCTAGTTAGTGAAAAATATTGTGAGAAGGTGCTGAAACAGCACTGTAAAGGCATAGAAGAGACAGAGTGGCCTTGTAGTGACGGTGAGTTGACCTACTTTGCACTTTTCTTGCATCAGGCTGCTCAGTAAATCTCACAGTACCCTAAGGAGTCACCTGGCTATGACTCTTCCCTTTTTGTGCTTTTTTTTTCAGCTCCTGTAAGTTGTAATAATCACTGAACCATACTCGCATACTCATGTGTTGCTATGAACTGATGATGCTTGTGTGATGGGTTATTTGCATTATTTTGCTACATATAACTCCTTTCTGCTCATTCCTCTCACTTTCTTTTCTTGCTGTCAGTCTACTTTTGAACCATAAATCAGCGTGCCCTGCACTGTCTGTGAGGTGTGATGGGCTGAAGTTAGGCCTAAGACACCAGTCTAAGAAAGTTATGGGAACTATTTCCACATTTAATGAATCTGGGAAATGTAAGACTAATTTGTGTGTGTGCATAGAATAGCTCAGTCCAAATTTGCTTTAAAGGAGTTCCAATATTTCAGGTTAAAATTACGGGTTGGAGCATATGAGGGTGGGGAACAGGATAGACATGGGTTTGATGCTGTCTGTTGGAAAGCCCTGTGTGGATTAGTTCCAGAAACTTTCTGCCACCATTTCTCTAATGCTACTTGCTCTGACTCAGGTGGTGTTTAACATCACCATGGAACAGTGAGATCCCTTATTTCCTCCTTTTCCATCTTTTCAGACCCAGACAGCTCGTCCTAAGAAGAGCTCTGGTGGTTGGAGCTTCAATTCCACTTGTTTGGAACAAACCAGTATTTGCATGAACAGTGACACTCAGGAAAGGATTTCTCGAGAGCCAGGCCTCTGAGAAACTAGATTCTGGTGGAATTCACTATTTCTTTTGAGTGCAGATACCTGTCTGTGCTGTACACACCGGTGTGTAGTAGATGCACCCGGTTCCTACCCCCTGGATGCAACTCGATGCAACAAGAACCAGATCAATATGATAATTCACCAGTACCCAAGAGTGTTCACAACCAGTTGTTTGCTCAGAGTGCACATCTCGGAAACTAGTCCATGTTTATGTTGGGTTTTGTTCTTTCCTCTTGTGGTGAAAAATGAGGAAGAGGGATCTTGTTTAGGGATAGCAGGCCCTTTGAACACTACAGAAGTAAAAGTGCACCAAGAAGCAGCTACTGGATTTATGTTAAACAGTGTCATTGCATTACATGACGAATAACCCTGAAAAAACTTGCTCTTTCATCTTCTCTCCAGTGGTAGCACTATGTACACAGTGGAGCGTGTATCTTGGGAGTGTTTTCTGCTCTGTTTGCACTATTTAAATATAAATATGGTGCTACAAAGAGAGGGCTACAGAAGAAGGTGATGAGGTCTTCGCTTATTTTCTGAGCGTAACAGCATCAGGCTAGTCCTGGGGCTAGTACCTGTCTTCTGTACAGTTTTACCTTTGTCACAACCCAACAGCCCTATCATTATGCCTAAAGCTTTACCTTTTTCTTCTGTCTTCTTGCTATTTTCACCTACACTGACTGTAAATCAAAAACTACTACTAAAGTCAGCGAAGTACTCCTCTAGCTTTCTTTTCTGTTCCTACAAAGGGATAAGAAATTTGTTTTGTAAAATTCTGTGGATTTGCACCTTCTAAGTAAGTTTTCTCTGATCATTACTTACATGAGAAATTTGGCAAAATTCTGTCATTGTTTCTTAATTTAGGCTTAGATGCCTAAGATTTGAAACATCAAACAATCTGCTTAATAAAGCAGATTCCTATGTAAATGCATCTTGGATTCTAAAAGAAGGGGAAAGGTGGTGAAGTGCTTTGGGAAATTGCTCCTCCCCTTGAGCCCTGGCCTTAACACAGGAGCGTGCTGTTGGTTATGATGTCTCAGAACACGTCTGAGTGCAAGTGTCCCCAAACTGGGGCTGAGGCAGGGGAATTTATCAGTTGGAGCTCACAAGTAGCTTGTTCTTGCCTCAGCCTCGGACACAGGGAGTTGCTGCGTGAGAGTGCCAGCTGGGTGAAAAAAATAAATTTACCTTTTTTGCAGCTACCCTTTGCATTGTATAACATTTGTATTTTGTGTGGGAAACCAGGCTTGCTTGGTTTTTTTCCCTTTAGGTAAACTTGGATGGTCTGATCTTAAGCAAGGTTCCGTCAGAGAATAGCACCTGTGTATTACAGCGGCATGGTGGGAGGAGAGGTGGGCAGGCAGAATGAGGGAGAACGGTCTTCAAAGAATATTAGCCCCATTTCAGAGGAGGAAACAACCCATGTAACATGCAAAAAGCAATGATTTTTCATAGCTTTCAATATGTTTTTAAACATTTTCATCACCCTCCTATGTTTTCAGACACAGCATGGCAATAAATCAAAGTAAAAGCAAACGTGCATCTGAGCTAGCCATTAGGCCAAAATAGAAATTAAACACTGAAGTGATGGGGGGGTAGGGGGGGGAAGTACAGAGTTTACATCAGTGATGTTAAGGAACAGGCAGACAAAACATTGAGCAGCAGGGGAATGCATCCTGCTTTCATTCTGGCCTGATCACAAGCCAGCACTAGAAATGGAAACTTGCTGATTGCAGTAGCCAGCTAGAGGCGAGTGAACAGTGTAGCTTCTCCGTGTGCCTTCACTGGTGCGAGATCTCCTGGGAAGGTGCTCAGACCAGAATTTTAGTGTCAGCCTTCTCAAAGGTACTGCAGGAACCAGTTGCTGACTGATGCTTGTTTCCACCCCTCGTTTGAGGGAGCAACGCTCAGTGCTTTTCTCCTTTGCTGTTTCTGCCTGTTACTTTGCTAGATCTCAACTGATGCTGATCAGAGCTTAGTGCTATAGGGATATTATCTCCTTTGCATTGTTTTGAAGGAGGATTTTAGGTCTGTGCTTGTTCCCTGTTTAGTTTACTATAAAATGTATTTTGTATGTGGCCTTTTAGGATCAGCTACGAAACTGCAAGACAGAGAAACCATGAAAACTTCAGTTACAGGGTGCCTTCAGAAGGTTGAAAGGTCACTCACTTAATTTCCTGTGCACTGTCCTTGTGCTAAAAGCCTAATTTTTCTTTAATAGTCACCTCAAACTCACCCATCCTCATGATTTCAGTTAATAGTTTCTGGGTCTTCAGTAGCCTAATGGTTCCTTCTGTCCCTTGGAAGCTCTTCCCCAAGCATAGATCCATGAATCAGTTGGATGCCCTTTCTCTTGCTTAGAAATATCGATGAGAGGTAGTGAAGAGGAACAGCCCAATGATTTACACTTTCATGATTTTCTTTCAGCTGTCTTAGCAACCCCATGTGATTGGTCTCCACTTTTAGAAGCATTTTGAGAACAGTGTAATGAGGCAGTCCCAGTCACAATGTACCTAGAGTCTAGACAGGGTGGGTAGAATGTACAAGAAACTTCAGTGACAAAAGGTAATTAATTTGTTAGGCTAAAACTGGCCTGAGCCAGGTCATCAGGATTCCTCTTCAATGTGGGTCTTAGTAACACATGCTGTTGGTTGGAGAGTTTGCCCTTAGAGCACTGGCAGATTGGGCTCTAGTAGATTTAACGATGCTCTTCTGCTCATGCATTCTCTGGTCATCCCTTGGCCAGAGGAAGAGTCCTGCCTTTGAAGGGCACTGGAATGGGATGTCTTTGTCCTTGCTGTTACAGTCAATAGCATTTTCCTGCAAAACTGCCCCTTTGAATTCCCTCCTGGTGACAAAGCTGTGGATCTCCTTTAAAGTTTTCTTCTCTGAGTGTCTGTGCTGAACCTTTCCTGCTCGGTACCACCTGAGGCATTAGTGGTAACGTTAAGCAAAAGGCACTCCCTTGTTTTAATAGAACTAGAGTTTCAGGCTGATGAAAGCTTTAATTCCTAGACTGGAAAAAATAAAACCCATGGGCTTTTCAGCCACAGCCTGAGCTATATTTAGAGTGTCTTAAATCACACTCGGTTCTAGATTTGACAAGGTTATTATAGTGTGTGTATGCATTTATATATATATGTGTGTGTGTTTGTTTTTTATTGTGGAAGACTAGTCAACATGGATTTTGTGGTTCTGTTTGGCAATGGTGGAGTAATTAAAGCGCATTTTGAGGAATGGTGGGGAAAGAAATAATGAGAGCCAAGAAGGGCAGAAATGGATGAAGTTAGGCAGTTATTGAGAATAACTTACTAATCCTTCTTCCCTTCCTGCTCTTGCAAACCTCAGTCTTTACCTCACAAAGGTGGAATGCTGCCAAGGGAAAGAGAATCACTACCATTACACCAAACCCTACAGTCCTTACTGAAGTACATTGAAAAAAAAAAAAATACCCAGACCGCCCTGGAAGGTTCTAAGCAGCTCCCACAGTTACTCATCCAGAAAGATTCCCCCATTGTCCTGTATTTTCCAGCCTGTCAGACAAATAAGTGCTTCGCAAGATATGAGTGTGTATACCTATGTATGTATGTATATCATAGCAACGGAATTCATAATGGTTTAAAGGTTTCCATGTCAGGCATCTAGATTAAGTGCAGTACTCTGTAGTGAGAAAAATAACAGAGATATTCACCTCACTGTCAGCTCTTAATATTTAGTTTTAAGTCCCATAATTTTGGAAACTTGGTTTCCTTTTCTGAAGGCTTGGACTTTGGCCTTCGTGTAATTAGGTGAGATGGTGGGAATTTATAATTCTTTCCAGTCTTTGGGTTTTTTTTCAACCAGGTTCTCTCCTTTGGGGATAAGGAGCATGAAGTGACTTCCCCTTCTGCCAGACCCAGATACTTGAGAGTGTGCAGTTCCAAATCAGCATGTACTTGTATTTTTGTGTGTATTTACAGTCTGTCCGATCAACTTGTCAACTGGAGGTAAAGACACCAGTAACACACATGCGTAAGCAGACGTGCACTGTCCCTTGCAAGCCCTGCCAAGGAGAGAGTGGAACATCAGGTCACTAAGGAGGAACATGTGCTGCTATGGAGATCTGCAGTTGCAGGACACGGTGGAGCAGCACGTAGGTGTCTGAGGAAATATGATTTTTCCAGCAATAGGGAGAGTTGTGGGAAAATAAAGTAGAGTTCAAAATTCAGTTAGGATCTGACTCTGTTCTCATGTGATTAATTTACTACAGAAGTCACTGCTGGGGGTAGAGAGAATGGAGGAATTCTGTGCCAAGCTGTTCCTTTTTCATTTCTCTCAAGGAACTGATTTCGTTTCAAAGAGTGTATCTTTCTCTCTGTCACCAGCCCGGAGTGAGTCCAGGGTGGCCAGTTTTAAAGAACACCTTGTGCCAGTGGTACTTGAGTAATGAGGGCACTTCGTGCACTGCTTGGGGTGCAGAAGATTTGGAGGGAATTTGCAGCCCGCTCACTAAGTAGCTTAAGCTTTAAACATACTGCAGTAAGTGTGACTCAGGAGTAAAACCAACATATAATTCTAAGAAAGCTCCTCTTTTGATGTATGGTGGGCAAGGCAGGTGTCCAAATACTAGTTTCAGTTCTTCAATTTTTGTGTTCTTGCGTGCGAGGTTTGCTGTAATACCTCAGATATTGGGGGTAATATATATTGCTACTGAGCTTGGCTTCTTGCATGGAAAACTGACAAACTCTTGCCTCAGACACACATAATTAGACAATTAGTAGAAAGAAAGAGGGAGAAGGGAAGGTGGGGAAAGAAATAGGTGTGTTGAGCCCTGGAGCTTTCCTGTACTGTGTATATAGTGTCTTCTTTCCTTAGCAACAGGGGAATTTACACGCATACATCCTTCTGAAATCTTCTGGTTTTGAAGGTATCGCTTCTCTTGAAGGGTTGATTCTGAAATTAATAATTTGCTACTTTCTGTTTATTCTGCGCATGCCAAGGGGCTGAGTCAGAGCTGTGCAGTCAGGTTCCCCTCAGCTGCTCCTGATTAGAGGCTGAGTGATGGAGCAGAGGGTCTGGAACGGCTCCAACTGGATTCCATGATGTCTCGACTTTAATGTAGTTAAAAATCCCAGACCTGGTGGTGTAGTTTATTGCAGTGGACTTTCACCTTGCCTTTGGAGCTGTAGAAATCAGTTTCCTACATGCTTTTGTGATGATATACTTAAGATAAAAGGTAAAATTAATTACCACGACTCTTTTCAGAGCTTATTGCCTTAGTTATCAGGAATACTATTACTAATTACAGCAGCGCCACAGACTACTTCTATTCATAAAGTCATGATTTGTATTATTTCATTAATGGACAATGTCTACCCTTTCACCTTTAAGATTACCCTTCCTCTGAGACAGCTGGTTTCATATCAGATGTTACCACTATTCCTTGCAGTAAAAGGGTTTATTCTGAGAGGAAGCTGATATGTATTAAATAAACAGATTCCATTTGTCCCCTAAAATCACATTTATTCTTGTGACTCTGCTTTTTATGCAACTTGTAAACTAACTCAGTGTGGCAGGAGATTGAAGTTTTTAAAACAGAAAACTGGCAAAAAACCCCACGGAAGTCCTCTGTTCTGCCTAGAACGTTATATCCCCCAATTTGTATATTTGAACAATATTTAATGTAAGTAGACACAGGAACCTCTCAAATGCTGAAAAAAGCATTTTAGCACAGGGGTTCATTTATGTAAACAAATTCTTAATATTTGATAGACTTCATATTTTTAGGAGTTTAAAATGGTCTCACTGTTAGAGGTAAACCAGAAGCTGTGCTTAAAACAAAATTACAGAGAAGATCTTGACAACTTGAGGTTAATTTTTTTTCTTGCTGATGCTATTAACCAGATAAACCTGGGAGAATTCATGTGTGCCTGAGCAGGACCAAAGGCAGCTTGTGGGATGTGCCAGATGGGAAAGTTGAATAGAGTGAAGCTTGACTGAAAGTTGGGTGCTGGAAATCTAGATGCTTAGAATTCTCTCCAAAGGGTTTAAGTTGGTGAACTGCTCTCAAGTTTTTACTTCACCTGACTTCAACTCCCTTCGAGGGAATCACAGAGGCTCATTTAATTATTTTATATATTTTTTTTTTATTCTAGATATTTAAAAAGCATGCCTTTTTAAAGTCGAGATGCACATATTTGTAAAGTTAAACAAGACCCCAATTTCCATTCCAGTTGATGTACTTCAATACACAAATATCTTCATTTTAATAACAAAGATTGCCATGGCAGAACAAATTTGAGTCTTTCTCCATAGGTCCCTATAGACATTCTGGGCTGATCAGAAGACTAGGAACTCATCATATTAAAGGCATTTGGCACTGAAATAAAACAGGTGTGTTGTTTATAGTATATATGTATTCTGATAGTGCTTGTGCTGCATGTTTGAATGATTGTGTGATAGGAAATGTGCAGATGGATTTGGGAACCAATGCATTTTGATGACAGTTTATATATTCCTCAAGAGAATTTGCAGTACTTGGGCTTTGGCAATTCACCTTGTCCTGGGTTTCCAGAGGTATAGTGATGTAGTTCCTTTATTTTATTTTGTGGCACACAACATTGATTTGGTGGCCTTTTTAATGTGGGAAAATGCACAAGTTATTTCCATGACATCTGTGGAGGAGCCATACTTAAGTTTTTTAGGCAGTGCTTTTTTTTCAATTCTAATATTTCTCCCTGTAGTCTCTGTATTTTGGTCCAGCTGTAAGACTTTTCATATGGTATCTGGCCCAAAGCCTCTTGATGGAAAGACTCCCAGTGATTTAAGTAGGCTTTGGATGAGCCCCATCTTTTAGGAGAGAGCCTCCTTGTATTGATTGTCATTCTCTCCTCTTATTTCTCACTGCATAAAAGTTTGTTTTGACTCTGTTTTATAGGAGGATGTGCTTAACATATGGAACTCAATTCAGCCAGTTCACTGGCTGCCTTTCCCATGCTAAAACACTTCAGAGAAGTAGTATTTTCTACTGAGCATTACTGAAAAGGTGATGTGCATAGGACATAGTGGTTGATGTCTGATTTCTCTGGGTTTAAATGTTGAGCCAGACTTTAGAGTGTAAACTTTTGTTTTATACAACCATGAATGGAGGAGCAGCATACACTAGGTTTATTAATCTTCTAATGCTCCAAGGGATTCTCTACTCTGTCGAGTGAATGACACTGAACCGTGTTGAGTTACTCTAAAGAATTCTTTCATATATCGAGATTAAAGGGATAAAAAAAATCTATTGAACTGGAATCAGAACCTTTGCATGTGGCTGGGCTAGAGTTTCACCTTGAAAACAGACAAATTTCTTCAATCCTTGTATACTTTGTCTCAGCATTAAAGTTTGATAGGCCAGATGATGGCCCCGTTTGTCATTACTGTGTAGATATAGCCTACTCCTGTGAATCATAGAGAGATGCTACCCAGTGAATGTATGTCTAGGGATTTTAGATATTTAAGAGTCAGATATATCTGTTTTCCTTCCTGCTTCATGGAAGTGGTTTGGAGCCTGATTTTCATCAAAAGGTCTGTGGAAAGTAGATATTCTACTGTAGAAAAAAGAAATTCAGGTCTGCTGTTTTCTCTCCCAGAAGCTCATGGTGGTACAAATGCAAGACATCAACCATTAGCAATTTAAGTTTAAACCTTGGGAGCTCGGTGTTGCTGAACTCCAGTCTGTCTCTGTGGTCTTATTGTAAGTCGAAGTAGAGGGATAATAGTAGAAGTCTGGAGAAGGAAATGAGGTGGGGAGAAGAGCTCATAAAAGGCCATTTTTTAATTTTTATTTTTTTTTTTTTACAATGGAGAGACATCTGCTTTTTGAAGTCCTATATAGTTTAGTCAGAAACTGGTTTTGTATAATAAATATAAATATGTGGTTTCCAAGGGGAGTCGTGACAGTGGGAGTTCTTAGCCTGGAGTTAGGTGCTGTGGAGTCTTGTCCTAGATGCCACGGGGGTTTTTCTGAAGGGAAAACAACAAAATGAAAGTAACACCAGTCCCACCACCCCCTATCCTTCAACAACAACAAAAGCCCAGAACCCAGGAATAGCTATTTATAACTATTATATTACCACCAAGTTATTTATATTGCCCCCTCTTGAGATGTCCTTAAGTTTTGAAGGCCTGTGAAAAAACATGCAATTTCAAGCTGATAGAAGTTTTTAAGAAGCAATGTTGTTTGGTTATTTTTTAGCCCTTTTGGCAGATGCAGCTTTTCTTGCCTGAGCGTATAGTACCCGAATTAGAAGTTATACCAAGGACATTTATTTAAAGAAAACCACAAGAATGTTGTATGTGTGAGGTCCTAGAGAGTATGTGGTTGTGACCACAGATGTTAACTTTAAAGGATTAATGTTCTCATTCAAAGCTAATTTGGAATAAAATAAATCGAGTGATTTGCAGTAATGTAGATAACGTCTTATAGAACTCCTCACTTCTGGGTGAAAAGCTACTGATGCTTATCAGAAAATAACTGTCTTGGTTTACAGTTGATATCTTTTCTGTGGAAAAGCCATTATTATTGTTGGCTTTCCAGCTTCTCCCTTGTTGTGGGGTAGCACAACAATGATACAGTCTAGGAATTTGTTTGCCAGATTATCTACTGAGTAATTAGAGTACTGTGGAATAATGAACCAACAGGAGGATAAAAGGGGTTGATCACTTAGAGAAATCAAACAAATACCCATGTTTAGGGACAGGGTGATACCTTAGAGGTATTGAAAAGCCTAATAAAAAAAAAAAACAGGGTATAGAAACTACTTAGGTGATGTACAGGGAGTTCTAGTGTTACGAAGGAAAGTGAAGATACACAGTAAAAAAAAAAATAATCTGAAGGTATAGGATTTCTTTGTGGAAAAGACTCGGGGATAATTTTGGAAATACCATCCATTGCAGTGCAGAAAATCAGACTCAACCACTGTAGTAGCTGCCTCTTGTGACCATTTGAGAGAGGGCAATGTGCTGATCTGAAGATGAGTGAGGTCTTAAGGTTTTCTCAAGCAAATGTTCTGGGGCATGGCCAGAAGTGCTGCTGAAGGTGTTGATCTAAAGTGAGCTGGTAACCACCCTGAAAC
Organism: Gallinago undulata; assembly: GCA_026546715.1. NCBI lineage: Eukaryota > Metazoa > Chordata > Aves > Charadriiformes > Scolopacidae > Gallinago > Gallinago undulata. The sequence continues at coordinate 9,404,576 of JAOTQQ010000007.1, forward strand.
CATGTTCAGTCTGTTACGGTGTCTTACTTTTTCATGCGGTCAAATAAGAGAAAATAAGGTGCAACCAGGGATAATAACTTAAGACTAAAGCAAAACTTGCAGGCCTCAAGACTGTTATTTTTAATGAAATGTCCCATTTCTATTTTATAAATGGAAGAATAAAGCACAGAGATGAAATGACTTGGTATAGCATTTTGCCCAAGTCAGTGGCAGTCTGGGATAAAAATCAACCTGTTGACTCCATGTACCACGCCATCTTTAATGGAACTTTGTGTCTTCATAGCATCTAGAGTTCTCACCTCCAAGCCTGAACAGAAATTGTCTAACATTCTGTACAGCTCTCTATAGCCTTTCCTGCAAGAATTCCCAACCATTCAAAGTCTGTGGGATTGTGTAGGGCCTAATGAATTTTAATATCCTTCTTAAGAACCATCATCCTCGTGTCTGGGACCTTGATTCTAGTCCTAATGTTCAGATTAAAAAAAAAAAAAAAAACAACTCCTCTACAGATTTAAAAATGTGCTGCATCACTAGCATATCAATGTGCCATAATCACTTGTCATTTATCCTTCCTGATCTGCTTATATATATATACATGACTAGAAATATTGTTTTGCACCTGATAGAAGCCTTTGCTTTACAAAATGATGTATTCTTGAAGAGGGAGAAGAGTCTGCTTCAATGGCATTTCATAAGGAATTTTTGTTTCCTTAAAACACTTCTGGCAAGCTCTGTATGATGCTGGGAAATTGTTATTACCCCTTTTTCATAACCTTTCAAGGATTAATTCTGTGGAGACAGGTGTGCAAGTATTTCAGTAATAAGGAGAGAAAACTGCTGGAGGAAAAAAAAAATAAAAGTAGGTGCATATGTAGCCCGTCAGATAATACATCTTCATCGCAGTTCTTAGTCTGTGGTTACCGCAGCAGGAGATCAAGCTCTGCTCTCTTTGGAGAGGAAAATAATTAGTAGAACACTTACTCTGTTTCTTCAGAGATTCAAATTTCAATGGCTTAAGTCTCTTAAGGAGTTGCTGTCTTTCAAGATTGTGTTTATTGTGTTTAAAGGTCCTAGAAGTGGTGCCAGAGAACCATGAGGAAAAAGAAAAGGGGATCCTGTTAAGTTGATGGAACTATGTGATGACACCATGGTTAAAGCTCTTCTCAGCAGAAGGGCCTACAAGCAAGACAAACTGATTGGCAGTGTGCACAGGCTAGCATACAGTCAGCTGGTTGAGTGAAGTCATATTGAAAACAGGCTCTTAGCCTTGTGATATAAAAATATATATGTTCCAGCTTAAAAGAAGTTCAGAGAAGTTATTTGAACTAGAGGGTTTGGCTGGCAAACAGTAAAAGAATTAAGAACAAGCTGTTTCCTGCCTTTCTATTTCTGTCACTGTTAGCAGATGTGAATTTTCCATGAACAGTTTTAATGAATCTTTTTCTTAAACCACGGTTGCTGCAGTGTCAAAGTGTTTGTGCTCGGTCAGCCTCTTGGTGCTATCACTGTAGTGAATTTCAGTATATTTTAAAACTGCATGTTTTATCTGTTAGATCTGATTTTTACATCCTTTATTTTTGAGTTTTGCTTATGAGTTGCTTTAGTTGGATCATCTGTTGGACTAAACTTTAAATATTTAGTCCCAACATGGAATGAAAACAGTTTAGGATTTTAAGGTAATTAATAAAAAAGCTTGTTTTCAGTTAACTCTAGATCCTTGTGGTAAGATTCATTAAGGCCTTTGGGAAATTGTGGAGCAAATTCATACCTACTACCAGTGTTAGAGTATGAACAGTAGTTGGAAACATGGACTGACTCGTAGAGTCTGTTTTTCTCCTGCTAAAGGTGTCTCAAGACAAAGAGACTATCTCATTCCCTTACCTTAAAGCTTTGTCTCAAATGTCACCTGTTAAAGGTGGATTGATAATTTTCATTCTGAAAGTACATTCTGACGTTGTGCCTGGTTCTCTGCTCTGAAAAAAATGAGCAGGACTGGGGCTAAATGGCACTTTCAGATGCACTGGGCAGTTTAGGACACAGATGATGTTTCTGATATGCAGTTTTTCACTCCTGGGGATGATTCACAGGAATCCTCTTCTAGGTAAAAGAGGAAAAAAAAGTGGATCTTGTCTCATCTCGGCAGCTTCCTTTGTGGAAAAATAAATGCTTGGACTATAGCTGTCCTGAAAACGTGGCGAGTAAACCAGACAGCAGGCTCTGGTAACTGGAGAGGTCACTGTGCCTTGAGGGTGAAGCAGGAGAAGCCACCCCTCCCTGGCACAGGGGGGCCATGGCTCCGGCTTCGGCTCCCTCCGCCCCGCTGGGCTCCCGCTTCAGCACCGGGCTGGGGGACAGCGCCCGGCGCCGCCGGGGCCGGGGGGCAGAGCCCGGGGGGGGCAGCACCGCCTGCCCCCCCCCCTCCCGGCCCTGCAGCATCTCAGCCCCAGCCCAAACACAGCTGGGTTCCCTCTGCTCCTCAGAAGATGTACAGATGCTGCAGGCTCAGTGCGAAGCACATGCGTGGCCGGTGAAAACCTGCTTCTCGATCCTCCTCCCGGTGAAGCATTGTCCCTGTCAGCAATTTTGCACTGGAAGCGGGCACGTAAGAGTTGTGGGTTGATTTCTTGTCTTGTGCGATTTATGGTGAAGGGAGATAGGTGGGAGGATGGCCATTCTTCAGGATATAAAATCTTATTTTACAAACTGCCCCCACAAGTTAAATTTCTTAAGGTATGGACTGGCATGAAGAGCTTGTCTTAGATTGAATTAAACTAGGCTACACTAGCTGCTTTAGAGACAGCTGTGGAATAATTTGAGGTTGTTCTTAACTCCGTATTCACTGGGTGATTTCTGAATTGGCCCATGAGAAATTTAAACTCTGTGTTTAAAAAATACTGGCTCTATGGTGAAACCCCTCATTTTAGCTCTGAATATTCTTTGTATCCATGAGTCCAGCCCTTTCTTTGAAGCTCTTGCTTTGAATGGGAAAAATAAAGGACTCCTGTAGGAAAAAAGGACTCGTGTTCATAAAACTGTTTTGGTTGGTGGTGGAGGGACTTCAGCTTGCTCTCAAGATAAATCCTCGCAGCATTTTGTGGTAAAATTCTACTGCTCAGTGGTCTTGGGTAAAGCAAGACCACCTGTGTTGAAAAGCAGACGTGTGAGGGTTGAGGAAAGCAGTGCCTTCTATTAAGCAAGAAAGTCAGCTAGAGTTTGTTGTAACTCTGTTGTTAATTATGCATTACCTTTTTTTGTGTGCTTCCCAATTTATTAAGGGCCTGGTACTACATATAGGACCGGGTACTGTTATATTTTGGAGTTCGCCAGGCCCGGCTGCAGAGACATCTTTGGTGTTCCAGCCCCCCTCCCTGCCTCACTCTTTCAATGCATCCACTTCCTGCAGCACTGAAGCCCCAGTTTTTGTGTGGTTGCTTCATGTGTGGCCTCTTTTGCGTAACAACTTCACCAAAAGGTTGTAATTAATTTTTAGGTATCATCCATGTCCCTATTTTTTACTGAGATTGTGGGCTTTGGCTTATTTTTCATTAAATCTGCTATTTTCTTTTTGTCATCTTTGGCAGGAAATGGGAAATACTTGCTGTGAAAACGAATTTTGATTTTTAGGTCTAAATTTTCTCTTGCATTCCAGGACACTCCGTTCCAAAACGATGAGGTTTTGGTTCTCTTTCATTCATGTTAATCCCCACCACATGTCATTTTCTTTGTAAAATTACAATAAAACATTGTTTTCCCGTTGGATGGGGAAAGAGGCTAAACATGGCTATTAATTTCAACTGTTAACCTCTTTAAGATGCTATATTTCTGTTGACTGTTCCCTATTACTGTAGCATCTGCAAACCTCTTAATTTTGTGGATAAGCTAATGAAGCACACCTCCAAACCAGGACAGGAATAGCCTATAACTGTGGAGTTATGCCTTTTTGCTGAGAGATGTTTCCTGAGCACTACCCTTCGTTTGCCTCCTGAAGGTTAGGAAGTTGTACAGGAGAAAAGAGAACATTACCTCTTTCTTGGCTTATCTTTTAAATGATACTTGTGGTTGTTAATATATTCTGTCAGAGAATTTTTGTGTTATGAGTCCTAAACATACCATAACTGGTCAGACAGGAGAGTTACGCGGATCTGGGGTCTCACTGAAGCACAGCCAGAGCACAGGCAGTGAGCAACGCGTTGTCAAGACTCAAGTGTTATAGTAATGCACAGAAGTGCTGGAAAAGCTAAAGCACATGAAGAATTTTGGAATGGTAAACTGAGGCATTGGAAGATTTCAGCAATAACCAATGGGGGTATTCAAGATAAGTTTTTAAAAATAAAATCACATCTTGAATATGGTTTTGTGACTTAGCCAAAGTCACATGGGGATTTTTTTTCTTAAACTTCTGAATGCGAATTTCTGAATTCCCATTCCTTTCTACCCTTCTGTTGATAGTGCTTATATGCATTGACAATGGAGAATACTGCCTTTTTTTTTGTCTGCTTTGACCCAAGTCTCACTGTCAACCATCTTTCTCGCCCTTTCTAGTTTGACACATTCCTGTGTTTCATGTCTACAGTTCTTGGCTCTACAGGTGTGTTGCAGGCCAAATAATGGGTCCAGAGCTAACACAGTCCAGCTGTAGAAGGGAAGCTTTAATTAAAAATTCTGAAGAGAAAACTCTTTGCTCCCGGAGGCTGGCAAGTGGGAAGGGAAATGAAATTTAGCTTGGGTTCCATGTGGTTTCTTGTTTTTCATATATTCAGGCCACTGAGCAGTGCACTGGCGTGGGGACTTGCTGCCAGGTAGGAAGACCTGTGCCTGGTTGTGTGCCAAGGAAGCCATCTGTGTTGCATTTGGCCACAGCAGCAGAAAATACAGTGTGCTCGAGGCAAAGAAAAAAAGGCTGATCAAACATCTTTTTGGTGTAAATCAATTGAAATCACTGGCATTAGGCACAGGATGAACCTGAGTCAAATTTAGAATGTGAACTATTTGAGCTAGAACTTTTTGAACGCTGAGCAAATGTTAATGTCAGCCCAATTCCTGCTTATGGAAGGCAAGTATTATTTACGGTCTTCATTTCACTGACTGGAAAATTGAAATTTCAAGGGCTTCAACCTCAGTAATCTTGATATAAACTGGAACTAATTCTGTTTTTGTGGTGTTACTCCTCACTGGTGCTGATGTAGGTGAAATGTGAAAGCAGCTTTTCCTTTTTGCCAGAGAGAACTAGGGCAGCTTACCCAAGCAGATGAATCTCCAAGAAACAATAGTGTGATACCTGTTGATATTGGCAAATGCGCTCAAATTTCATTCAAGAGAGTCTTATTCATTGCTGCTGTCCTTATTCCGCTGATGCAACTCTGCCTGGGCGATTACTGTTTGCTGGCTTCAAAAGTTAGCAGGTCTATAAAAGCATCTGTCAGCAAATAAAAAGCTGGGCTCTAAGGAAAGTGTTTTAAAACTCCATCTGAAGCCTCCTGGAATTTGCATTAGATTCTTTTTCAGTTGCATCAGCTGGGACTCTATTGTGACTGTTTGACGCTTACCATTTACTAATGCTGAATGGAATACTAATTGAGAGAGGTTTTAATAGAGTTGTCAACTAGTCAAATGAGAGCATTTGACAAATGCTGGCAAGTATTTTTACAACAATTATTTTATATGAAGCTTTTCATGTAGATAAATCTCAAGGTGCTTTGTATTAATCTTTTTGGGGGAAGGCCAAAGAGTTGTGGTTTGTTCTTGCCTCTAATCATTTGAAACCCTCTGATGTACTGTCTTTATACAGTTATATCAGGGGACTTCATGATAAAAGTCCACTTCTCGGGTCTGCCAGGAGAAAGAAAATCTCATCTTCCATGTGCAGGGCATTACGGAGCTGTCAGTTATTCTATAATGCAACCAGTTATTTTCTGTTGACTTCTTTTGCCACTGATTAATATATTCTATCTGTGTTTAGAATTAACAGTGGATAAGAGGATATGTGAATTTCTTCAAGGTACAACACGTACTGTCCTGCTTAAATATGGAGTACATCAAACACTAAAATCAATTTAACAAACAGCTAGTTGGAAATGTCTATAAAAATAAAACAAGAAACAAAACAACATCATCCACCACTCTGAAATTCAAATGTCACTTCTAATGAGGAACATACTTAGAGCCTCTTAAGATTACGCTATTCAAGAACAATAAATTAGCAAGTTTTTCTATACATAGCTGTGACTTGACCCATTAAAAACTCGAGTTAACCCAGAGGGAATAGCGGTCTCAGTTGAATAAGGTGTTACTGAACGCCTGTCTCTGAATGAAGATCCAGGGCCCTGAAGATATTCAGAATCTTAACTTGCTGCTTTGAATGGAAAAAAGGTGCTTAAGTGCTTAAGAACTCTTTAGCTTTGGTGGTTGTTCCTTTGGAGGAAAGCTTAGGAGTGTCCTGCTCATGAAGTGGAGAAAGCAAGGGGTCAGATGTGATCAGAGGGGAAACTCTCAAGCATTCTTTCACCTGCTTGCTCTAATCCATCCAGTGGTTCTTGCAGATACTTGATGTCCTTTTTACCATACTTACCATAGTTAGATCAGGGAACTTCAGTAGTAATACATTCCCGCTTCTTACAGAGACAATTAGAGAAAAGTAAAAATTACTGTGTGAAATCAGTGCTTGGAAGAAAAACTCAGATTATGAAAATGAATGCTTTATTAGTATCTGCAGGAAGCTGACTGTTTCTGTGCCTCTCCTGAGGGGACAGAAGGAGTTAATGCTTTGATACACAGGGGGTTTTGTATCACTTTAACTGTTATATGGAGGCAAAGCTCCATTGTATAAGGTGTTGTTTATCCAACCTGCTCTAAGGCATTAAATCATGTCAGTTTGTTGGAAATAATGACTTTAAACAACAATTACTCCCCTATGTGGTGAACTGTTCTTTCCTGTAGTGATAATCCAAAAATTTTCCAGCAGAGAAGAATTGCTAGCTCAACATCTTCTGTGTCTTGCCAGCTGAATATGTGTAATACTTAAATCTTAATTTGTCTCGATTTTAGGATAAGTTTCTTTCTCAGGGATACCAAGGAAGTTTGGAAGATGAATTCCTAAAACTTGCATTTTGTATTTAAACTGGTATTCCAGTGCTTTATAGTTAAAGTATCTATTTTGTATCTGGTGTATCTGCAACCACTTTGAACTCTCATTTGATTGTTGAACAATCCCTACTCTCTTGGTGTGTTCAGATGAGTGCAAAATCAACTTAACTGACATGATGCTACAAGATTAGCTGAGATGCTGTGAAACAATCTTATGATTTTGGTAAGAAGGTGATCTAATAAGAGCAGTTGGAGGGCTGATAGAATAAACTACTGGAAAGCTGTTGTTTTGCTAATTTCTTTTATTGTATTGTAGCTCATCCAATTTTGGACTGGAACCTAAACTGAGGGTATAGATGAGGCTCTTGCCCATGATCTGATGAAGCTGATGATTCTGCTGGCCTCAAACACAACAAAAGACAAAATGGGAGATACCCGTGATTACTGTGGCTCTTTGAAGGAAGCACAGCTAAAATAATAGAATTGTTTAAGTTGGAGAATACCTTTAAGATCATAGAGTCCAACTGTTAACCCAGCACTGCCGAGATACCGCTAAACCTTCTCCCTCAGCACCATGTCTTCCCGGCTTTTAAATACCTCTAGGGACGGTGACTTCACCACTTCCTTGGGCAGCCTCTTCCAGTGTTTGACAACCCTTTTAATGAAGATGTTTTTCTGAATATCCATTCTATACCTCCCCTGGTGCAGCTTGAGGGAGTTTCCTCTTCTCCCATCCCCTGTTCCTTGGGAGAAGAGACCAACACACAACCCTTGCTACACCCTCCTTTCAGGGAGTTGTAGAGTGGTAAGTTCACCTCTGAGGATACTAGAAGAGACATCATAGATCTGTATCCTCTGTTGGCAGGGACAGAAGGTTGAGCACATCTTCTGTCATTAGCATTTGATCCTACAAATGTTTAAATGTCAGCCCTCCTGGGAGGAATGCAGTACTACTTTCCTAAATGGCATTATGCTAGAGAGATGCTATTTAAATTTTTGCTAATACTGTGGTGCAATTTGATCTTTTCATGCCTCGCTGATTAAACTGACTTTCTGTAAGAAAAATAAAAATTCATCCCACAACTCCCAAAGATCAAGTATTTATAACAGCAGTAAAAAAAAAAAATATATCCAAATTAAATACTAGTGATTGAAAGCTGTGGGGGTTTTTCAGTAGCAACTCTAGTAGCACCCAATTCCACCAGCTTTTCAGCTACAGAATTTTTCAGTGTATGGAAAATGTGTTTTCTGATCATCTTGGCTCCTGATTTCATTGCTGAGTTGTTGTAAAGAGAACAGAATCTTCTTTCCCTACTTATCAGTTCAGATGGGGAGAGCCAAAGACACTCATGTAGCTTCTGTTTTAGAAAACACTTGTTACTTTGAAAACACTGTTTTGAGACTTCATTTTGTAATACAGTTTTGAGTATAAAACTAAACATTCTGAAAGAAGAATTTTATTAGGTAGTGATGAAACCAAGTCTTCGAGGTTAAATGAGGTGTTGTGATCAATATACTTTGTTCATTTTGATCATTGGACCTAAAAGGCTATCCCTAAAAAGGCTTTAGTTGAAAAGACTTTTTTTTTCCCCTGCCTTTTCCCACTCTAAAAGTTCAGAGTGTCAAATAAAAAATATACATAAGTCCATTTCTCAGGAAGTTGATTGGTATTTTGTTTGTTCAACTTCAGTTCTTTGGCAATATTTCATGCTTTTTCGATTTATTTCTTTTTTTTTTTTCTCTCTAGAAATGCAGTGGATGCAGTTGTGCTGAAACAGCATCACAGTAACATAAAAGTTGTCTTTGACAGCTCTCTCTTCACATGGTCAAAAGGCCTTTTCCTGCTTTTCTTCTGGCCATATTTGGCCTGGAAGAGCACAATTACCTTTTGTTTTGCTGACTTGAGGGTTTTCTTGGATGTCTGGTTTGACCCTGTTTACCCAGAGAAAGGAAGAAATCCTCAGTAACTCTCCTCCACTCATTTCTGATGGACAATAGCTTCTGTGTGTCAAGAATTCCAGCTGAGGAGGACTAGCTGTGTTACTGACCTTCATACACTGTTGTAATTTTGTGAATTGCTGCCTATACAGCAACAGGGCTTTTCTTATTCCATTGTGTGAATTTGCAAATAGAGGACTTAAAGGCTTCTATGCCTTCTGTAGGAAAGTTTCCAACCAACTTCATTTTCTCAGTGACTTGGGGTTTAAGAAACAAAAGTAGGTCTGAACTGGTCTTAAAAAGAAAAGAGATAGATGCACTAGGGGAAGTGGGGAATGAAGTCATGTGGCTGAGGAGGTCAAGGACTGGGCTATGGAAGGTGCTAGGAATTTTTGTGGTCGCATTGTTAAAACAATCAGGAATAAGTATCATCATAAACAAAGGAGGGAGAGAGATAAAGGGAACTAGTAAAATAAATAACTCCAGAACGTATCTGGACACTGTAGAGCCATCTTCAATGACTGCTAAGTGCAGAGTCCAAAAGGAGTTGGGAAAACCTACTGTGGAGGACAAGAAGTGTAACAGAAAAAGGACAAATGTGAAAAAGTTTCAACTAAGCATGACAGAAAGGAGGGAGGAAAAAAGAACCCACCAACAAAATATGAGAAGAGAAAGTCTGATAAATATGCAATGAAGACTTAAGTACATGACCTGAAAATGTGAATTTAATTAACTTAACCCTGAGAAGTAGACCCAAGTTGCTGCTAAGACATCATGAACAGGTATTACCAGGAGGAAATTCAAAATGCTTTCTAGTTGCAGAGGAAGAGTCACAAAGACTAGCAATAGAGCATGCTTTTGTTAAAATATTTATTCCTATTCAAGTCGGGGAAATCTTCGTAGTACTGTTCTGTAACATGCCTTTGACTTGCCAATACAGCTGCTGGTCTGTAAGTACACTAATGCTGAAGTTTTAGAAGTGTCTTAATTACAAGAGACTTTCCTACTGCTGCTTATGCCATCAGAGATCTCTGACCACTTTATGAAGATGGTGGTTTCCATTCTCTTAATTTATGGACTGGGATGCGGAAGCAAAGGGCAAAGCACTTGCAAAATGGTTACTGATTTTTAATGTCTTCAGTTTAGATGCTTATTTTTAGCTGAGCTTTCCAATTTGGTCATTTTTACTGAGAGCTAAGCCAAGTAAATAGCCTGAAATTGCTTCAGTCAGTGGGAGCTGAAGGGATGCAGTTGAGACCTCCCGCTTGCTGTACCCTGCTCCAGCAGGGCTCCGTGGTGCTATTATACACTGTATTACTTAAAATGCTCCTCAGGCTTCTAATGTTCCTCAAGAAATACCAGTCTGTCTCCAGCACTGCACTCCCCTGGGGCCTCTGACTGATGGAAGTGTCATATTTAGCAAGACGTCTAGTGTTTATTTGTGATGTTATTCAGCCACTTTCCTTTCACTCTTTTGCTTGTTTTCTTAACTGCTTTCCAACTACTCCACTTAATTAGGAGGATTAATACTTCTCAGCGATAGAGCCTTCCTTTCCTTTGGATTGTATGCAATTAAAAAAAAAACTATCCAGAGAAAGGGTGGTCTTTCTTGCTTAGACTATGGGATTAGGTATTTGAAACACAAAGTTTTGTGTGACAAATAACTTAGTCTCTTTGTTCCCCATCTATGAATTGTGGATAATTATTCTGCTTTCCACCCCTTTTTTTGCCTACCTTGTCTGCTTAAATTTTGAGTTTCTGGAAAGAGGTGGTCACTTCCAATGTGTTTCAAAGTTCTTGAGAGGGGTCTGTCATTTCAGCATCCCTGGCTACTGCTTCTGCACAAAACGTTGAAAGCCACTAGCTTTGTGCTTTCTCTCTTTTGTTTTAATTTATTTACTATTTATTTTGTTCCTCTTCCCTTTGCCTTCGTATTTAACGAACCACATCAGTCTTCCCCCCTTCATCTGTGCCTGGCAGATATCAAGCACTTTCAGCATTCCGTAAGATATTTCTCCGAAATTCCTTAGCTTTGCTGCACTCAGCAGTTTGTCACCTCTTCTTTTTCTAAAGTGTTTTCATCATAGGAAAAATGCCTTTCCCACTGTGATTGATATCTTCCTATTTTGGGATTTTTCCTTTTATGATACTTCTTACAAACTTTGATTATGGCAGGGATTTTTGAGGTGGCATTGGCCTTTGTCTTTTTTTCACACCAATTTGCAACTTATTTTAGATTGTTACACCAGTAGATCCAGGCTGAGATTCTGAACGAGACTTACTTGTTTGGGTTTTGGACATATCTCTACCAAAATAGTCATTCAGTCTAGAGTAGAGGAGGCTGAGGGGAGACCTTCTCGCTCTCTACAACTCCCTGAAAGGAGGGTAGAGAGGCGTGGGTCGGTCTCTTCTCCCAAATTAAGGCAATAGGACAAGAGGAGATAGCCCCAAGTTGTGCCAGGGGAGGTTCAGGTTGGATATTAGGAAAAATTTCTTCACTGCAAAGGTTACCAGGCATTGGAATCTGCTGCCCAGGGAGGCGGTTGAGGCACCATCCCTGGAGATGTTCAAAAGACGAATAGACATGGTGATAGGGAACATGGTTTAGTGTTGGTGTGTGTGTTTTGTTTGGTATGTGGGTTGTTTGGTTTTTTAAATGGTTGGACTAGATGATCTTAAAGGTCCCTTCCAACCTAGGTGATTCTGTGATGGGATTAGCAATGTTTAATTCTTTATCACGAGTGCAGGCAAACGTTCTTTGCATGTTTCTGCTCTAAGTTTGACTTGGCTTAAAGCTGTTCAGCTTTTTGATGGAAAAAGGCATTAAATTGAGTAAATGTCTATGTGTATTTGAAATATAGAAACTGCAAAGCCATGGTGCTGAAAAGGTTATCCAGTACTGTATGTATTTTGCACTGTATTCATGATTGGGGACTACACTGAAAATGTCGTATATTAATAATAAAAAGAGTCTCCAGTAATATGTTAAATTTCTTAGAAGAGCTGTGAAGGTCCTTTTTCCATTACAGCCTAGACGTGAGGGGAATAGATTATACAAGACCTCTAATTACCTTTCCCTACGCCTCAGAAAGACCTGTAACGCTGCCCTGTGGCAAAAAGCTTTCTCTTTCTTGTACTCAATGGGTTATTGTGCTGTTTGGCTCCAGCTGCTTGTCATTCTGGAGAAGTGCTGACTGGAAGGCGGAGGCTTTGCATTTGATAACTGACACTCATTGCTTGAGACAGACAAGGGTGTAAATTCTCTCTCCCTTGGGAAAGGTGATGTTTGTGAAAAAACACAGGCCAAGCTCCTGTCCGTCACTGAAAGATGAGCTAATCTTTTCCCTTGACATCGTGTGAAGCTGCGGGCTGTGGCACAACACCCCCGTTCTCTTGCCACCCAAAGTCAGAGGAGAACAACTGCAAAGATTGCTTTGGCAACCATCCTCCCATCATTTGCACTAATTTGCTCTGGTTCTTAGGGAGCTTTGGGCTAGTTTCTGAAGCTCTGCTCTGTTTTGCTCTATGGTCTCACGATACTGAGCTAATGGGATTCGTACCCCAGGAAAAGCTGGGGGCAAGGGTACGTTCTTCATGAAACCCTCGGCTGCTGGGATTGAGTTGAAATCAGTGCTTAACCTCTTGATGTTCTCCTGCTGACTGGCCTCTGGTTTCCACAGATTTGAAGCAAGCTAAATAGCTCCACGATGTTTTTTAAAAACATCTTCACTTATTCTGTTTGATTAGTTGTGTTTTGCCTGTTTCTTTGGAGCAAGGTTCCTGGCTTCTGATCTAAAACTTGTTACTCAGCCAGTGCTGTACAATGCGTATCAACTTACTGTGATCAGGCAAGGGTATTTTAAGCTTTATTTTACTTCACTTAAAATAAAACCAACTAAAGATATGAATGGTGCAAGTAAAATTAGGCATTGTCTTAAGTCCATAATGTGGTAGCTGGGAGTTGTTCCTTTGAGTTCTTGTGATGTATTTTTGTTTTGAATAGCAAATAAGGCAAGTAAAAGCTTATTTTTCAGTGTGTACCACTACTGAATCTGTGGAAAGGTATGGCTAGATAATAAGCAGTTGCCTACAATAGCTCCTGGTAAAGGCAAAAAGAGTCTTCAGTGATACCTCTTCCTCTTCATCAGCAGCATAGTAACAAGTGCTGCTGTGAGATCTCTTGATCTATGTGAAAGTAGCCTGCTTTCTGTGGTTTTTGTTGGTGTGTATACGTTGTTACTGCATCTATCACAAGGACTTTTTCCCTAAGCAGAAACAAGATCATGGTTACAAGGTGCAATGGATGGAGATGTGGCAGTCTTCTAATGACAGACTGTGTAATTACTGGCACAAGTCACATACTCTTTTCCAACGAAACCTTTCAGTGCTTTTCAATTACTTGAAAAAAACCAGTTCTCTAGGAAGATACATAGATTTTGAAGTAGAACTTAAAATTAAGAATTTCAGTTGAAAGTTTTCAGCTCTGTAATTGAAGTTTCAATTTTTCTGGGTAAAGCAGACACCTTATCTCTAGGGAAAACTATAAGCATTTTGTACTCTTTGTTGGATAACTTGTTGCATTTCTTAAAATGTTTCTGCTAAATAGTCAAAGCATAAGTACTTATTCCTATTTCTGTGCCTTTTTAATGAGGAATAAATAATTACTTATTTTGGGTGCCCACAACCCAAGACATAATCCATCCACACAAAATCTCTCAAACTGGCTCAGAACTTAAGGATAATTTCAAATTGATGATTTGCTCTTAAGCTTCCTCTTATAGAAAAGCTCATGATAAAAACAGTTCCCGGCTCCACACACTGTCAACTGCTAAATTTGCTCTCAGCTGTATGGAATAACGTTTTGGGAGCAGAGGTTTTCTAAACTAGGTCAGCAAAACAATGCAGGGATGTGTGTAGTGGGGAAGGGAATTACAAAGAGAAGTGGGATGGATGTATGCACTGGTACATTGTCGTTGTTTGGGCAGAACATCCATGTATTAGGTTAGTTAACCGCAGATCACAGACCTAGTTGAAAATGCAGTCTGATGAGGAATTTCATTGCCAAAAGTGAAGGTAAAGAAAAAAAATAAAGAAAACTTCTGTCCAGGACATTGGAACAATTTATAGAGGGGGAAAGCAGGCAATCTCAAACTGAATTTGCCAGTAAAGAAATTGAATGCAGAGCTGCTCTCAAGGATTTCCTTCTGCTGATGAAAATAAGATGGCCTATGAATAAACTTTGTTAGAACAAAATTAGGCACAAGGACTGTATGGATTCTGATGAGATGGTGCTGTGGTGGAGTAGAGACATCACAGAATGTTTCCTGCTGGGAGAATTTTAGAAATCTGTTTTAGTTCCCAGTAAGGGAAGAATGGCCCAGGAGAAAATGTAATCCATGTGGATCTCATACTGAGATTTATTTTTACAAAATGGGAGAACTGGCTCATGCAATGTATTTTTCTGTATTTCACAGCAAACTTGGAATTAAAAAGTTCAGGGTTTTTTAAGGCCAGAGCTTACAGGCATATTTCTCTTATAAAATATGGGACAAAACTTTAGAAAGCACTCATCTCATGTTAGGATTGTCCTCTTGTGGCACTCAGTAGAGGTAAGCTCCAATATCACCACTTTGGTTAGGAGACACCAAAATGTCCACAGGCCCCTTGTTTTTCTTGTCTCCCCTTGACAGACTGCTGGAAAGCTAGTGGGTAAAGGGAGCTTATACTTCCAGGTGGCTAGGAAAAGCATAATGGGAAGAATTAGAACCATCTAACTTCTTGAGAATGGCTTTGACCCTAGCTATGACTGAAAGTGCAGATGACTCTGCTTTTGGATTCAAACTGTTTCATACCATTCCCATTCCAGAGCTGCAGAAGGTATATCCATTCCAACATCATCCACAGCCAGTGTTCAACCCTGCTGGACTCCTTTCAGCTATATGTGATGCACTCGTTACTAAGTTTGGGGGTTTGTCCCACAAAATGTGCTTAAGGATACCTTTTAGAGTAATTTGACAGTCTCTTTTTCCAACTGGAATGACTGAGGCTAAGAAGAATATGCCTTTTTATGCAGCACATGGATTAGGCCAACTTGAAGATCTAATTACAAAGCAAAGGAAACAGCTTTTGCTGTTCCCAGAGCGCAAATGTTGTCTTTCCAATTGCCACATGTTCAAGCTGACATCAGTCCCTGTAAAAAATAAAATAAATCCTGCACTGTCTAGTGAAATTGAAGCTTTCTGACACTTAAATTCTGCATTGCTTCAGGGAAGCCAACAGCAGGTCAAGGCTTTGGATGAGTCCAGTAGATCCATGAGGGTACCTTGAGCTGGTAATGGGACAGCAAGTTCATCAAAGGAGGGGTAAAGCCCATTGTGTCCAGCTGCAATGGCCCGGCCCAGCTCCCTGGGGGAGAAGCTGAAAGAATGAGGGGAAATCAAGAGGGAATTGGGAGAAGGGTGTGGAGAAAGAGAAACTGGGTTGGTTATGATGACAGCTTTAAACACAGGCATTTTGGACCTGGACAGAGAAGGGTGTTGAACCCCAATCGCTTGCCTTGTGTGTTTGTTTTCACTTGAGCTGGCTGTGTAGAAATGTAAAAGGGCATCAGGTGCTGTTATGTCCCTGGGGGTATTTGTGGTTTTTCCCCTCAGCTGGTACTATTTGGTGAAGCTGACTAAATCTTGGGATGATGAGACTGAAGGTTTCAGTAGGTCTGGTGTTCACTTGGAATACAGCTTGTCATTTTGAAGGTGTGACACTTGTAGTGATGCTCTGCTAAAGTTACCTTTCTGTTCTCATCTCCAGGAGGGCCTGACTGATATCCCACCTTTGAAAAAAAAATAAATAAAACCAACTATTGATGGTTATTTATTGCTGATGCAAGGGATGGGGTGGAAACTACGTGTCTACTTCCAAAGTTTCTTCTTTTGGTTGTTCTGAATGTTTTCCTTTGTTTTGAAGTGATACTTTGGGAGAAGGTACCAGTGAGCCTAGGTGCCATAAAGGGAGCAAGAAACTCAGAGTTCTGCTGTTTTATAAAAATATCTTACAGAACTTACCAAGGATGAAAATAATGGGTTTTAAACACTTGCAAAGTCTAAACGCAGTAATTGGTGTGTGTGTGGTTTCTTGACCAACTCCCAGCAGTCTGTAGCAGGATTATCCATTTCTATCAAATTCTCCTTAAAGGTGAACACATCTAATAGAGCCCTTAGGCTTCTGTCATTCTCCAATTTTGCTGAAATAAGATCTGAAAAAAAAAATGAAAGGAATTGAAGCAGTGGAGAAGTACAGTTATGCTTTGGGAAATTGGGCTCTCGAATGTTAGGAAAGATAAAGTATTTTCTTTGGAGAGGTTGGCAGAGTGATTTATCTGCATACAGCTGTTGTCAGGACAGAGGTGACGGCGGCTCAGAAAACAAATGAAAGTTTAGTTTCCTGGCTGGCGCAGGCTGAGCCTGTCAGCCAAAGGAGATGGAGGGGCGCTTGGGGCAGCGGCTTATCCAGGCCCATTCACAGCTACAACTGGGATGTTAGTAGTCTGAGTTCCTAAAAGAAAATGTTATCTCGCGTTGAATTTAAATCTTCAGTTTCAAGCCCTTGAACTTCTGCAGTATGTTTTTTGCCCCTGCAGCCCACGGAGAAATCTACTTTCTGTTATTCTCGTCTGTCTCTCAGCCCTCTGAAATGTTTCTCCATGTGACTCTGCTCTCTGCCTTCCTTCCAGCCTCCACAAGCAGCCCCAGAAAGAATAGGGGACCATTAAAGAAACCACTACAAAGAGCTCACTATGCAAACCCCCTCCAATGATGTCCAATTACAGAACACAGTGCTGCATCTACAAGGCAAGAATTGCTGCGTCTGCTCTGCAGAGCCCGTCAAAGGTCAGCTTCCAACAGCAGCGATCTCTTCTGCACTGGCACTTCTCTTTCCTTTCTGTGTTTCTAGTGTTTCCTTCTGTGGCTGTTACCCAACACCTCTTCTTCCACCTCCCCTACCACACACCATAAAATTATGTTGTGTGTAGTCCCTATTCTTTCATTTTCCTCCAGGGAATATAATTCCCCATGGATCCTGTGGAAATCTGCAGTAGAACTTTCTCTTCTCTTTTTTTTTTTTTTTTCCCCTTCCTTTCTCTTTTCTTAGAGCCCATTGAAAAGATATATATAAAAATATATATATTCCAGCTGTTTGAATTCAGTGTATGGCACAGTTTAGTTTTTACTTAATCCAGAATTTATTAAATCATTGACTGGAGCCTTTGTTTTTTGAAAACTGCTTTTGCATTGAAAACAGACAAAGAAAGAAAAGGGGCAGAGGAGGGGATCTGAAGGGCTTCCAAGAGACCAAATTCTCTCTCTTATAGCTATTGGTCTCAACTGGGATGTTAACTGGTCATTGTGGCTGTTTTGGCATACTCCTGGATCCAATGACAGTTTCAGGACAGTGTCTGAGGCTGTCACAGGAAGATCTGTGATGGGCAGGGGAGCAGCCAAGAGAAGGGTGGGCAGCACTTAAGAGCAGACAACTTAGAGTTCTCTTGTGTTTCTTAAAGTAATGTTGACCTTGGCTTTGAAACTCTTCTTTCATCTCCCCATCTTGCATTTCATCTCTTCACTTTGAATCCTTTGGGATACTTTGTTTTAGCTGGATTTTTCTTGTTTAAAAGCCATCGTGCAGGGCCAGATAAATTCAGTGAGAATTGTAATTTGATTGTTCTTCAAATAATAAACAGGAGTTGTGTTTGTTTTGGCAACAATCAGGAAAGGTCTTAAATGGGCATACTTGGCCAAAAAGCCATAAAGAACGTTTGAACAGATAGGAATTGTCTATTTTCTGTCTCTCCTCAAGGGTTTGCAAATCGAATTTGAATATGCGGTAGCAAATCTCTACCTGCTGTGCATACTGTAGCCTGTTGAGCACAACAGGATGGCTGAAGGAAGGACTGTGGGTATTAGGGTGCCTGGATTTTTCCTGGTTCCCACTGATTAAACTCCATGTGTCAAATAGCAGGTATTACCTTAAGTTCATTTATTCTAACATTTGCTCTTCCCTAGTTTCAATAAGTCTCAGAGTTTGGTGTGTTGACATAATTCAGCTTTTTAACTTAATACAGGAAGAGATGTGTAGTTTTAGGGACAAAACTGAAGTAGTGTTGTAAACTGAAATAACGTTGTAGGGAGAAAACTGAGACAGAGTTGGGTTGTTTATGCAGCTAATGGACTGGTTTAATCTCTGTTGTCTACCACATGAACACATCAGCTGGATAATATTCTTCTAAATAAAATATCTTAGCAATGTCTGGGTATTTAGAGCTTCCCTTGGGTATTTATGTCCCTGAGAGAGAACTGGCCTTGAACAGCCAGATGGAAATTACAGAAAGCTGTAATGGAGGCAGGGCGGGAAGGGTTTTCTTGTTGTTTCAGACTGAACTTTCTGACATATCCTTATTCAAACATTTAGAAAGAACCCATAAAGCTGTCTTTCAATTTTAACTAGCCCAGCATAGAGGGGAAACCCTTTTCTGTACTGTGGTCAGCCAAATATTTTGGTGATGCTTTAACTGCTTACCAGGAAAAACTTCTTCATCAAAACTTGTTTCAAATGTGATTGTATTGTGTTTATGTATTGTATTTCCAGGCTGGAAACAAAATCCAAACAAGTCTGGAATCTAATCAGTTATGAAGGGCATAACTGAAACCATGTGCTTGGGGCCAGCTAAGAGACACCCAAGTGGCAGCATCTCTCTTTAACCAAATTGGATATATTTCACCTCATGGGAATGGGGACAAGTGGGGGCAGTACCTTGCTAAAGAATTAAGGCTCCATTTTGGGACCAAGATTTGTCATTACATCTGGCTTTTAACACTTCCATACAATTCTGATGAATAAAGTTGTGTTAAAATGTGTCATTACTTATGTGCTGCCTCCTCGTTAGCCACTCTTTACATCCAAATCACCTGTCTCAACTGAGAGTGCAAGCACAGGGCCAAGTTTTGCTTCTTTTAAAGCCACGTCAGCTGTAGCTCAGCAGCCTCTGTAGGGATTATATCCCATCTAAGTGTATCTGCTGTCCTGTGCATGGTTAGTGTCATCCTAGAGCGCTTGAGGGACCCCCATGGAAAGCCCAACTACAGATGGGTAGGTAGAGACAACATTTCTGATGAGATCTGTAATCTTGCAAAAGCTAGCATAGTAGTTTTTTCAGAAGTTGTCAAAAGAGCAAATTTTTCACCTTTTTTTTTGCTACTGCCTTTAGCAATAAATTCCACTGTATTGACTTTGCTAGGGCTGCCTTGAGTTTTGTCTATACACAGACTTGTGCCCTTTTGTTAAATCCTTAAACAACTTCTGCTGAACTCCCTTGGGGCCATGCCTGACACACACAGTCACTTACTGATGCTGAGCATGACCATGGATGGTTACACTGTAGCTCTGTGTGATATTTTGGTTTTTTCTGTGCATACTTTGGCTTAATTCACAGTGGACGTCTTGGGGAAGATTTTAATTTCCACTGAATAAGAGGCATTCTTTCAAAACCTTTCACTATGTTAAAAATCTAGCTTTAATATTATGTTTAGGTTCTGCTGTTAACACTGAACAATATTTAGATTTGAGAGGACTAGTTGTTTGTCTCTGAGCCAAGGGAAAACGTGCAAGTGTTGAATTCAGCCACGTCTGCTGAATGCTCTCAAATTATATGTGGGATTATATAGCCTTAATGAGAAAAATTGCAGGGATCTAAAAAGGGCTATTTCCTTTCTCCCCTTGGTGAGATTTTGAAACAGAGAAATAGATCTCTCTGAGGAAGTGCAGAGCCTGGCTCAATGGTTTTATACTTGGGTCTATGTATTTAAGCCTGGGGCTTTCAGTGCCCATATGACTACTAACCTGAAGCAGGCTGATGTCTAGCTGTCCTCAAATATGGGCAGAAACATGTGGCTGCTTGCAAAGAGTGTTTAGATGAACCTTCAACGAATGCAAGCATCTGAAGATGATGACCACCACTGTTCCTGCATGTGGAGTAAGAGTCATAGTTCCTCTGACTCCCTTTGCTGTGCTCCTGTTTACCAGCTGGAGAGAAACAGGGCTCAGGTAGATGAGTAACAGCCAGCTAAGGGGGTCAAAGGAAATCTTTTGCTGTGCTTTAATCGCAACCCACTGGGATGGAAAGAAAGTGTAGTGAATCCCAAGTATCAGCTGTCCCTTAGTGAGGAAGCATCTCAATCTGGGCTTCGGGTTTTAGCTGAAGTTTAAACAGCTCATGGTTTTAGCTGAAGAAGCCATGGGTTTGCTCTCTGGGGGAATGGTTGGGATGGTGTTTTTTCAAGCAGCTGGTTGTGTGGAACTGACTGCCCTGCAAAGGTGAAAACATAAATATGGCAAATACCAGGGTACCACCCTTTGTCCTCTGTTCCTCCAGCCACGGCCCTGTGAGTGAAGGTCTCTGGCTCTCATATTGAAAGCTCAGATTAACAGCTGGCTAATATTTGACAGATAAAATCATATAACCGTAATCCCAAATGGCAAAGCTTATAAATGATGGGTTCACATTTTTGTTTCAAGTGTAAAGAGGGGGATGTAAGAGGAGTTGTTTTGATTCCATTCTTATTTGCTTTTAACCTCAAAAACAGTCGGCACAGAATAAGAATTCCCCAAAGACTTTGAAAATAGTGAATCTGAATAAGCAGAATATTTTGCAAATGAAATAGCACAAGTGCTCATAGTATCCCAGCAGTAGTGCTCAGAGGAAGAACATCAGCAGTCACCTCCAAGAAACGAAGGCATTAATCTCGGGAGCAGAAAACAAAGAGGAAACATTGAAGCAGACACCTAAACATGACTCATTACACTATTTGTCTCAATTAACATCCTGAGACAATGGACTGATTATCTCAGTAACATTGGGTCATGTTATATCCAACGGCATGTGTTGAGGAGAAATTGGCTTCTCCTCATGAAGCAGTGTATAATGCCCTCCTTAGAGAGCAGCTGAGTCATCAGTCATGAAAGAGGAAATAAATCCTGAAGAGGAAAAGTGGTTAATTGGTTACAGCAAAGGAGCAAGAGCTCCCTGGCCCAACCTCTGGCTTTACAATGACTCATTGAAGCCCTGGGTAAGACATCTAACCTTTGTGTGCCTCTGTTTCCTCAAAATGAGATAAATTATGCCTGTCTCACAAGAAAGGCAGCCTTTTGGCTCCTTTGTTATTGAACAGAGTCTCATAGCCATTACTGGATATCTGTCTCTTCTCTCCTATGAGGATCCAGAATTTCAGATTTAAGGCTTCAAAACTGACAGAGGAGTTAGATGAGTGGCCTAAGGTGCAAAGAAGGGAGATAGAAAAAAGCCACAAATGACATGAATATAAGACAAGGGAGGGACTACAAAAAACAGGGAGGTAAAGAGAGATTGACCATTAGTGGCTTTTTTCTATTTCACAGTGATAAATAAAGGGATGATAAATGTGTTCTACATGAGAACAGATTTTTCTTTTAATCAATGAGCTATTGATGTTGCAATACAATAATTAATGTTGTTGACTTGTGATTTTTATAAGAAACTTTTTCTAATTCCTGTTCTGTGTCATAGAAACTGTAGGGGCAGGGATTTATGAGCCTTACTGTTTTTCCACTTAGTGGCGATTGATTTTTCTCAATGGAGGAGATTGAAAAGAGGACTTGTCCTTACTTCTCAAGGTGAGAAGCGAGATGATGCTTCTCTGGCTTACTCTAATTCTGTATAGCTAGGAAAAAAATAGGTAAACATATTTCAACTGAGACCAGTACTGGTTTGGGAAGGGATTTTATTAGTGAAACAGATTTGCAGAGACAGCAAAGTGGCTGAAACAGTCTTTGTTTTAGTACTTAATGAAGCTGGGGCAGCTGTTTGCAGTGTTCCTTCTCTACTGTAGATTTGTAAAGAATCTGGCTTAGCCTCTCTTTCTGTATCTGTCCTCAGATTACTTTGGACTGTGTTATCCTCAAGGGTTGGTATAACTTTGCAGACTGACTGACTTCACGTTACAGTGGCTGGGATGCAGTGTGTCAAATTACAAGTTAGTTACTGGTATTGGGACCAACGTGATTTAACCACAGAAGTTTACGTTTGCTTGCGGGTACCTGCTGCGGTTATGGATGTTGATGGGAGTTGCAGTGTTGTAGGGAGAAGAGGGCTAGCTCTCCTAAGGCCCAGTCCTACCCATACACTAGAAGAAAGGAACGTAAGCATGGATGGAAATGCTAAAAGACTTATTTCAGTGAGCAGTGGTGACTCTGCCCCTCACACTCTGCTACTGTGTCTTACTAATGGCTGTTCATAACACCTCAGCTGTCATTGTCTGAATTTCTCCTCTTCCCCTTTGTGGTCAAGAATAGTTCCTCCTCCCTACAAGACTCTCCAGAGAGCCTTTGCATCCGCTTGGTTACCTAAGCCCTTGCCAGATGTCCCCTCAAGACGCCAGTGTGTCCATTAAGATGCCACCATCTAGAATGGGTCCTTACCTGTGCCTGTCAGAAACACTTCTCCAGTTACGTTTTCAGAGTATGTGTGCTTTTCGCATGAAAAAAATGAGTTTTGCATCAGATCCAGATCTCAGTCTCGTTGTGTATTTTACTTCTCAATAAAGTTTGTGTCTCTTCTGCTTCTTCCCCGTCTTTGCCCCAGTCACTTTCTTCCTTCTCCTCCTCCCTTCCCTGTCTTGTCTTCCTTACAATTGAGAATGCTTCTCCTCTACCAAGGATAGTAGCTTGTAAGAGCCTAAATAGCAGAGTGCGGCATGAAGGGCTTGTTTTCAATGCAGATAGACCTTATTTGCACTTCTTGTGCTCAAAGGAAGCCTGATATGAACCTGTTCAGATCCGTATCAACAGAAAGGCAAATCGTAATAACCTGTGTTCTGTTAAAACAGGACATTAAGACATGTCTGACCTGCTCATAGTATGACTAAAGGAACTGCCTCAGTCCCTGCCAATATGACCTAGTTCAACTATAAGGCAAGATTTTTAAACGGGGTTTGCTACACATCTAGTGTAAGGTTGCATTTATGTTTCCCATTTCAGTAGTATATCTATAAAAATCTGTGGAAATGGTTGAAAGCAAAAAAACTCTGAGTGATCTGCCATCTTATTTCTTACATAAATGGTAAAGGTGGCATATACCAACAAATACATATGACAAAATAAATTAGGTGTACACATCTGGATGAATGAATATTCATAGAAAGGTTTTGGATCCATCTCTGAAGTTTAGTGTGGTTTTTAGAATCTCCCCTGCCTTGTTCTGTGTAGGAAACATCGAGTTTGTTACAGGCTGCGATACTGGTATTGACATGGAGCTGCATCTTGCTCCAAATATGTTTTCCACCACTTCCCTGCCAAAAAGTGACACAGGTAAGGACCTATACAAAATTATTGATGGTAAAGACAGGCTGTACAGGGAATGTTTGTGAAACACTGCTGTGATGCTGTACAGGGTTCCACATGTGCTTGCAGTCTTCCTTTCTGGCTCACTCTGGTTAATCTTTGGATACCACTAACTATTTCTTCTCCTGGTGGGAAGGGGGAATTTCATTCCCTACAGCACGAACCCAAGGCAGCTTTCTGAACGAAATGGAGATGTTAGCAGGTAATCCAAAGGAATGGGTCACAAAATGTTCCAATTTCCTAGGTAGTTGCCTGAAGTGAAGGAGCCCTTTATTCAATACTATTTTTAAAAGAAACAAGGCAGTTCTAGTGTGTTTGTATTTTCCAGCCTATGTCAAAGGGGGTGTCTCTGTGTGGTCAGTCTGTGAATAGGGTACCTTGCCTATATAAACAGATAATGATCATCCCAGTTTAGGCATAATTTTGAGGTTTGCTTTTGGTAGCAATGTGACCAAAAAGTATGAGGTAGGTAGTGTATGCATGGATGGTAGTGATTTCCTGCGAGACAGTAATGTCTTTAACAGAAGAATATTTCGGGAGGGAGCAGGATCACTGCAGATAGCTGATAGCTTTTGCAGGGATTAGTGTTGTTAAAGCGAACACCTCAGAGTTCTCCTTGGAAAAGTAACTTCATGGTTGAAATTGTACATTGTGTATAAACTAATTATGGGTACAACAATGCTGAGCACTTCCAGAAACTCCTGACTAACTTTTCATTAAGGGGTGGAATTGCTTAGCTTCCAGATGTGACAAAGGGTAAGAAAACCTGAACATGTTTGCAGGGAATGCAATTGTAGCAATAAGGCAGCATGGCACAGCAAAGCCGAAGAGAATCCCACTAGTTCCTGAGTTTAAGGCTACTGGTCTGGAAACTGGGTGACAGTATCCCTGACTGCACTTATTAGCTCTTTTTGGGTTGTTTTAACCCAAATGGTGTTAAAGGACATGGCAGATGGGGAACTGCTGTCTGGCCATAGCTTTCTCATGAAACATAGTTATGGAGCAAACTGAAAACCAAACAACTAAAGGGTTTCACCATCTGGCAGAAGGAGGTGGAAGACTCCGTACGTTTAATTACCCCTTGAATTTTCTAGGAAAAAAAAAATAATCTCCTGTTTAGCAACACTTAGATTTTTGGGCTTAGCAAGAAAGTTATGGTTTCTTGGCTGTCTGCTCAGCGGACAAGTGAGCTGTGTGTTAGGAGCTGCGTTCCTCCAAAGCTGCCCTTTCATGCCTGGGTTGCTTGCTGCTTTCTGATGGGAAGCCATCAGCTGAAGAGGAGACAGTGCTGAAGATCATGCAAGTTCCTGTCTTCTCTGCTGTTCAGTTCATCCCCAACCAAACCCAGAGCTGCAATCGGCTCTCCTAAAAATCAGTCAATCCTTGCAACAAGTGTTGCCTGCCTTGGAGCCTTTTCTCCAGAGTCCTTGGTTAAATGTAGTAGGGGAAAAAGCTGAGGAATAATAAGAAAAATACTGTGTGGTGATTGCATTCCCCTTTCTCCCTCACAAGTCATCAAAATGAAGCTGCTGTGGCCTTTTGAGCAAGGTCAGTAAAGCCTCTGGAAAGGCAATGAGTTTGTGTTTTTCTCAGGGGACGCTCCATGAGCATGGGGCACAGTTGGCCAAAGTAAATTCTGCTTTTGATTGCCACTGCAGACTGTCTTTAAAGTTGTAGCAGAAACCTAGCAGTGTTAGTGAAGGTGAGATTTGGGAAGAGATAATGCTCTATCGTCTGCAAGGGTAGTTTGCAACTTAGTTTGCTAAAGCAGTGGGTCTTCCGGGCAAGGCACCTGTTAAAGGCACCTCTGAAGGGCTCAACATTTCTTGGGGTGATAAGGATCAAAGCCTAAAACATGAACTTTAACATCTGTTCCTACAAGAGGTTGCTGACACAAGTATTAATGGCAGAGCTTAGCTTTGCTGAGCTCCCCTGTTCTTGTTGTTTATCCAGTGGAGCCCAAAGGGTGCATATGGATCTGATTATATTTTTAGGAATTTATTTTGCAGCAGAGGACTGTGCATTGAAGCATTCATTTCCTCTACTATTGTGCAAACAACTACAGCCTGAACTTGTTTACAAATCAAAATGTTTGGATAGCAGGTTTTCCTGGGGAGACACTCTAAATCCAGGGAGTGAAAACTATTGTGGTCTCAAGTTACCTTTTCTAATGGAAAAAAAAGAAAATGAAATAAATATTGCATCCTGTGTTGGAGCTTGTAGTTGGTTTAGACATTCGGATCATATTTGCTTTTTAATACAAGATAAGACTCTTATTTCCTTCCCCACTAGTTAAGAAAAATGATAATAAATGTAAGATGGCAATTAAGAGCACTAAATTCCCAGGGGAAGATGCTATACAAAGGCTTTTGATTGCTTGTTGCTGTATTATTATTTTTAAGTAATGAACTGTTTCACAAATACTTTAATCCATCTTATGTATTTATTACTTGACAAATGAGACCTGGTTCTTTTAAAGAAATTACAATAAAATAAACCTGAAATCATAATAAAAGCAGCTTGATAGTCTTCAGATATGAAGCTTGCAGTAATTACATTTTGGCCTCCTGGAACTAGATTTCTCCAAATGGTGAGGTTTGGTGGACTGTCTGATCTGCATTGGTGGTGTGATGTCTTCCCCTTCTGCAGGCACACGCTGAAGAGCTTAGAAGAGGAAAGAGCTTTTTTTCCAGTAGCTGGTTCTTGATTCTTATCAAGGTATTTTAAAAATAAACAAACAGAAACCCCAACACCAAACCACCTCCAAAGAAACAAATAATCCCCTCTCACCCACCCCCCGCCCCCGCACTCACCCCCTCCCAAAAAAAGAGGGAAATAATAAGAAAAATTGGGCTTCTATTAATCTTCAGATGTAAAAAAAGCCACAGTTCTTTGGCCTCCTCAAATGGGATTTCCCAAGTAGTTTGTTTCGCTTGACAGTTTATTCCTGTTGGCAGCAACATCTTTAAAAATTCCCAGTCATCCACTGCTAATGGTGTTAGTAGGAAATGCCAGTGCTCAGTTTCTTGGAGTCAAGCCTCAAACACCGTCAGGACTTCTCTATTCCCTAACAAGCTGTGTGCTCGGCTTCACCCAGAGACTCATTTTACCAACAGTATGAATTGGATGACTGAATGGATGACTGGAAACTCTTTACAAACTTGATGCCAGTAGATTTCCAAAGCTGTTCTTGGAAATGGAGCAATTTTGATTAAACTCATCTGGAAGAGTTCTGTCACCACCAATTCCAGTTAGGAAGTCAGAGGAAGGGAGGTGTCTCGGTACCCAGTGGCGAAGTGGATGAAGCCGGATTCGAGTGATATTCTTTTTGCAGAAGTTAATTGTGGTAACTCAGTCCCATTTAGGAGAGTGACTGGGTTCAAGGTTCAGTTACTTACCCAGGAGGGGTGCAGTTGATAGGAAAGACTAACCAATTAAGATGCTTTCCTGAGATGTGACACTGAGCAATAACTTGAACCTACTTTAGCACAAATCTTGGGACTGCCATGGTTGCTAATTTCTTAGCTGTTTCTTGGGTTTTATATTTCATTATTGTGCTGGTTTGGGCTGAGATGGAAATAATTTTCTTCATAGTAGCTAATATAGGGCTGTGTTTTGAATTTGTGCTGCAAACAGTATTGATAATACAGGAATATTTTCATTATTGATGGACAGTTGCTTACACTGAGTCAAGGCTCCTCACACCACCCCCCCAGCGAGGGCTTGGGGTGCACAAAAAGTCAGGAGGAGACACAGCCCGGAGAGGAGACCCCAACTGCCCAAAGGGATATTCCCTGCCCTGTGATATCACCTTCGTATATAAAGCTGGGGGAAGAAGGAAGTGACATTGGAGTTACAGTGTCTGTCTTCCTAAGTCACCATTACGCGCAATAGAGCCCGGCTTTCCTGGAGATGGCTGGACACCTGCCTGCCCAGAGAAAAGGAATGAATTCCTTGTTTTGCTTTGCTTGAGTGTGAAGCTTTTTCTTTACCTATTAAGCTGTCTTTATCTCAACAGCTTAGATGGACAAAGGAGCTTTGTCACTTTTACTCTTCTGATTCTCTCCCCCATTCCTGCCTTGGGAGAGAGCGAGTGACTGTGGGGTGCTTAATTGCCAGCTGGGGTTAAACCACAACAGTTACCTGAATAGAATGAAAACATTTTGATTTCATCCTGATGTAGTATGAAAACAAAAAATCCCTTTGAAGTGTTGCCTTTTCTATAAAATGAATTGTTAAAATTTTTTTTGAGTCAGACTTTGTAATGAAATGTTCTGATGTTGCTGCAAGTTCCAGAACGTGCTACAGAGCACGTGTGAGATACTGTGAATATAGTGACTAGTCCCCTGTTGCCTGAATCAATATCTTGATAACAGGCTAACATTCACTCCATTGACTGCAGTGGTAGTTCTCATCATGTTACTCTGGTTTGGTTAGTAGAACGCGAGATCTTCTGCTTAATTTTCATCTGTATTGGCATTGCCTCATTATTTGTTTGAGAGTGGATGGCAATCCTGGGTTTCCCTCCTTCCAACCTCCCACTTGCACACCTGGAGAAGCTTAAGTGTCGGTGAGATTCCTGTTCTAGCTGCAATAAGCAGCCTGCTGTCCTGCGCAGGGGGAGCACTGACTTGTTTTAGCCCTGATGCTGTAATGTGTTAAGCATCTTCTTGTTGGACTGACTTGAAAACTGAGTAGGACTCTGAGAAATTTGCAGTGACGTACATTGTCACTGGGAATCATTTTTGTATTCCTCATATGGAAGAATGGGCCAAAGTTGTGTTCTGCCCTAGAAAGGAGCAGAGCATTTCTGAGAACAACACTGGACTGATTTGTTTCAAATATTTTTAAGCTTTGAGATATTTTACAGAATAATTTTTGAGTATTGCAGCAGTATTGTTGGTTTTATCACCATCATTATGAAATAGGAAAAATTCTCAAGTATTTTACAGAAAGGAAGTCCAAGTAAATTGAAGGGTTCTGCTGAGAACTTTGCTTCTAGAATACAAGCTTAAAAAGCAAGCAAACAAGGAAAAAATAGGCTGTGAGGAGAAGAAAACTCTGAAAGACCAGAATTCTTCCAGATGCCAAAAAAAATCAGGTCTGAAGCATGGTTTGGGGGTGAAAGATGCTCTTTTTGAATATATGGATCCAATTAAAATTGAAATAATGTGCGTCCTTTGCTGGAAAGTTGCATGTACCTAATTGACTAACAGTGGAAATAAGGCTGAATGATTAACACATGGGACAACAATGGGGAAAGATGAAGTAATGTCATCCCTTCTAAAAATATGTTGATTAAAAAAAAAAATCCACAAAAAACACAGCCACAAACTTGTTTGAGGAAAGTTTTCAGATACCAAAACAAGCGCATTATCTACAGTGACTCTAAATGTAAATGGCCTATGGGTTATGCTTTTCTGAGTTCGAATGGAGCCATTCTGTAGGCACGATCCAACACTAAACAGACCTCAGGCAGTTGAAAAGCTGCACTGCATGTTATGGTGGGGGCAGCCTTTGCTTCATCTTCACAAAAGTGACTTTGATATCTAGCCTTTTTAAAGTAAAAGTTTACTGGAAGCAATTTTTTCCATTTTTGTGAGAACAGAATTCTGGCTTGCTGTGCATGCTGCTGTACCACGTGGGCTCCGAGTTTAATTTATGAGTGATAAAGATAATTTTATCTTTCTGTTTCCTGAAATGCATGTTTTTCTACATGTCTTTGCCTCATTCCCTCCAGTAGTTTTTTCTGCCTAATCACACTGTCACAGTACGAGCAGGTGGTAAGCATTGCAAAGAGCTGTGCTATCCATTTTCCCAACCAGAAGCTGCCTCTGCTGTCACTAAGGCTTCCACAAGGCTTGTTTTGCAACTTGTTCTGTTTTGCAGAGCTAACATTTTCTCCAGGATACAGCAATTTTTCTTTCTGTCAGCTATAACAGAAGTTTACAAGGAACTCAACTTGCTCTTACTGTCCCTCAGGACATTTTGCTGAGTCCTATTATACAATTTGCAGATTCTTGTGCTTTGCATTATAAATGACTTGGTACAGTGCATCTAACTGCTGAAGGCAGCTACGTGTATGTGCCTCATTATAAACTTTCATGGTATATCTTGCATGTTTGAGCAGTTTTCTAGTTCTGCTGCAGCTATGCATATTCCTCAGGCAGCACGGCTAGTACTGATGGAGAGAAAAATAGTAGCAGGTTCTGAATAAGTCACTATTGCTATTTAAAACATCACATTGTTTTATCAATGAAACAGGTATTGATGGCTGACAGCAGGGAAAGTGCCTGATCCGAGTTGTTACTCAACTTTCCTCTAACTGGGGAAGCAAACTTAAGTCTGTGCAGCCTGCTTTTTTTGAGTAGTATTTGTGGTCGGTGAGAGTGGAACTAGTTTGAGTAGTGTAACCGGTTCAAAAAGAACCACTTTAATAGTTGTCCTAAATTCAAATCAAATCAAATCTGGGGTTTTTATTTTTCTGAAGTACATATTGTATGTATTTTATTTGTATGTTCTTGGCAAAGTTGTCAAATGCTGGGGACAAAGAACCAAAAACCCACAACACTTAAACAAAACCACTTTCTCCTAAATTAAAGAGGATCTCCTCTTCTTGGTAAGGAAGCTCCTATTTAATTTTCTGCATTTGATGTTTGAGTGGCCCGTAAAAGGAGATTGCACAACAAACCATGTTCTTAATTTACAAATGAATCAACATCATTTAAGAAATAAACCTTGTAAAAATCCAGCCAGCATATCTATGTACACTAGCTTTTATTGTTGCTTTGTTGTTTCTGGGGAGGCACCAAGACTAAAAACTTAACTAGAAAAGGATAGTGAATTTCCTCTATGAGGAACAACATAAAAGAGGAGGCTTTATGATAGGAGAAATTTCTGTTCCCTTTTTTACCTGCTCTCTCTTGCATGGTATCAAGGACACAGTTTCCGCACTTGATTCTTATTTCACATGAGAAGGTAAAAGTCTACTAGATGCATATTTCTTAGGTTAAAAGTAGGACAGATTATTCGTCTACTCTTAGAACACATGTAATCGTAATCTTGAGAAAGGTGACTTTACACATCCAAGAAAATTCAATCTTACATCCTCAGGCAGCAGAGGAAGATTTACTGTAGGATCTTTGGTACCCTGCTGTTTATCTGAACAGGTAAATCTACTGCAGAACCACTGCACTTATTCCTTCTGCTCTCACTCAGCTGCCAGCTTCCCCTGGTTTACCCCAGATCTCCAAATCTAAATTTGGATTAGATTTAGTGACTAAATTTCTGCTAAATTATGTTCACCCATGACAACACTAATGAAGCTGGCAGCTCTTACACAGCTAAACTCTAGTAATTTTCACAATGTAGATGTTGCCTTCTCTAGCTTGTGTGTCTGAGCAGCTGGGCTTGGAGAGTGCTTTGACCTACCCAGGTGACAGTGTTCCCTATTCTACCCACGAGCTCTCTGGTAGAATTCTGGTAGAATTCTCCTGCCTGGCTCAAAGACTTGGATACAGTCTTCTCTAGCAGCTCATCTGGGGTCAGTTGCTCTCCCACTCCAAATGCTCCATTTGATATGGGACATGATACAAACATGGGAACAGCTTCCTGTCCTTGCTCCAAGAAATATTTAGCTAGTGACACAAAGCAGAGCAAGTCCATGAGAAGAAGCTGAGAAACTGCCAGCTGGTAATTAGTGACTGCTGTGGGAGCTTTGACTCAAGGGTTTCCGTCCTTGCTCCAGATCCAACAAAGCTGGGTCTTGGTCCTAAATCCCCTCAACCTTAGATGGCTTTGGCTGTTGACTTTGAGTTGAGGAGGCTTGCACTACCTGTTCTCTTCTGGATTTTGTGTGAGATAGGATTTGCCTGCATTGGTGCTCCCTAGGAGACCGTTTTAGAGAGAAGCATCTCCTTTCAGTCCAGAATTAAACACTGGATTTTCTTCAGACTCCACCTCTCTCCTAGTCATTTTTAATACCTCAGTGATCTGTTGTTTGATATACTCCCTTCTTCCTGCAAATCCTTACGAGAGACCGCCTTTGGTACTGTGATAATTAATGAAGTGTTTGCATTTCTCAGTAATCTCAAATGGCTGGGCATAGGATCAAGAACCTGTCCTTATTTACATTGTTCTTTGAAGATTTTTATTCTAAATGTGAAGGTTCTCACCTCAGCTGCAACTAGAGGTGAATAGATTAGGGGTAAATGAAGTGTTGACATAAACAGAGTTGAAAAAGTATAAATGAGACAGAAGTGGATTAAAAAATGATATTTTTCAACTTGCTCAGAAGTTTGCCTGCTTTTCTTGCTCTGAAATCAAGGTATAAATCGCATTGGGTATGATGGTCTCAAAGGATCATCTAATCCTGAAAACATTTTGCTTTGCCACACCCCTGTAAGGTAGGATTGATGTTGGGGTTTTCCAGGTGAGGAAGAGTGGCATGAAAGGACTGAGTGTCACCTGAAATCACACAGGATTTCTGGTGGAGGGGGGAATGTTGCATACACATCTTTGGCTAGTGCCTCAGTCTCTAAGCTCTTAATTAGAAGTCTATATTTGGAAGAAAAGTAATAAATGAAGGTTAAGCAAAGCTGAATCCTGTGCTGGTAATGTCTTTCTCAGCTAACGTTTTCCACCATTCCTATAGTCATCTTAAAGTATTTAAAGATGTTGTTGGTTTTTAGGGATTTTTCTTAATTGTTGTTAGCAATTGGGATATCAGTGAACAAACACAACGTGTGCTCAGCACAACACATGTGACCATGGCTGACATGAATCTACCTCTACCCCTGTAAAAAAAAGGGTGGGAAAGGTCCTCCCTAGGTCTTCAAATGTGCTTCATTACAATGAGGTGCAATATTCTTATCTGATCTTGAGGGAAAACCTTCATCATGTGCATCTGGGCAGTGTCCTTGGGTTAGAGCAATATTCGCCCAGGCAGGATTACGCATAAAGCCCGTGTGAATTAGGGAGGCACAAGAGATTGTGCTATTTCAAAAACCATGTGCCACAAACTTAATACCGGATGCGCAGTCACATGAAAACAATTGCCTAAACGCTAAATGAAACCTCGTAACTAGGCCCAAAGCTCCCCATTTATGGTCTGACTGGAGCCCCAGCTGCGTTTGTGAGTGATTTCCCTGACTCCAGGGCCCAGAAAGTGAAGCTCCAGCTATTTTTCTGGGAGAAAGGTGTCCCGCGTTGCCCCAGGAGCGCAGTTCGGAGGCGGCGGAGGAGGAGGAAGCCGCCCCAGCCCGGAGCGGCGTGGAGGTGCAGAGGAAGTGACTGCGTAGCGCTTTGGAGGGGATAATTTCACAGAGGAGGAGTTAGCTGAAGCCCTGCGAATATGATCTGGCCCAAGGCCATGCAGAAGCCAGGGATGACCTTAAATAGTAGTCGAACTTGTGTTAGCATGTGCTGTCTGAGTGGCGGCTAGGGACGGCCTGGGATGCTGACTCACCGGCTGCCGGGCTGAGAGCTGGCGACGCCACGGCTTGCTCAACGCGGAGGATGAACGCTGCCTTATTCATCACCCTTCAGAAAGGGATGTCGTAAGATGTCCGTAGACTCTTGCAGGAATCGACACGTTTTCCTAATTTCCTTTGTGACAGAGCAGGGGAGTCGGTGTTTCTCTGGAATAGAGGCCACGACAAACTTCAGCAAAAGCCAAATTCAGCTGAAATCTAGATCAGATCCAATGCTTATAAATACTTAAAGGGAGGGTGTCAGGAGGATGGGGCCAGGCTTTTTCCAGTGGTGCCCACAGGACAAGAGGAAATGGGCACAAACTTGAATATAAGAAGTTCCATCTAAACATGAGGAAGAACTTCTTTCCTGTGAGGGTGGCAGAGCCCTGGCAGAGGCTGCCCAGAGAGGTGGTGGTGTCTCCTTCTCTGGAGACATTCAAACCCCACCTGGACACGTTCCTGTGCAACCTGCTCTGGGTGGACCTGCTCTGGCAGGGGGTTGGACCAGATGTTCTCCAGAGGTCCCTTCCAGCCCCTGCATCCTGTTTTTCTGTGATCAGGCTCTGGATCCAGCCTCTGCTCAGGAGTCTGATCTGCAGCGTGGGTGTTGTCCTGCTGTGGTCCCACATCTAAAGTATATCACTAGCATTTTCACGAGGAAGCTTCATGAGCATTCGTGCAGAATGGTTATTCTTCAGGGGCAAAGTCTCATCTGTTAAAAAATAACCAAAAAAAGCACCTCCTATTTTGAATGAAGTTTATAAAAGTGTGTACTGGATGTGGGTGGTAAGGTTTCAGCTGTGTGGAGGTTGCAGGGCCCTGTGTGAGGAGAAGCCATGGCTGCCCTGTGCTGGACACAGCCTTGCTGCAGGGCACAGCTGGGCCTGTGAGTGATATTGGTAGTGCATCTGTGAAAAATATCATTTAAAATGAGTCAAAATGCCACACAGGCAGTGAGGATGAGGAAAAATAGTATGAGGAAGCATCCCAGGTCAGTGAGGGAGGAGGGGGGGAGCGTATTTCCCTGCAGCCTGTGCAAAGGGCCGCAGCAGAGCAGGTCCATGGAGGACCCCGTGGTGCAGCAGAAGGGTGTCTCCTGACACAAACTGTGACCTGGGGAGGACCCACGCTGGAGCATGTAAAAACGTGAGGAGGGAAAGTGTCTGAGAGGATTTGTTATGGACTGACCATAACTTTCCATTCCTGATCTTCCCTCACGGCTTGGGGCTAGGGAGAAACAGAGGAGTGATATTGAGCCTGGGAAGAAAGGTATGGAGTGGGGGAAAGGTGCTTTAACTTATTTCTCACTTTCCAAACCTATCTTAATTAGCAATATATTAAATTACTTTTTTTTTTTTTTTAAAAAGCGTTTTTTGCCTATGGCGGTAGTTTGAAGTGATCTCCCTGTCTTCATCTCAGCGCACAAGTTTTCCATCTTGCTTTCTTCCCCCTGCCTTGTTGAGGAGGGGGCAGTTTTCTGAATCTCCTAATATTTAGCCAAAATCTCTTCAGGAAGAATCGACACCTCGGCATCAGCATCTCCATCGGAACAGCCACCACTGCCCGTGGCCTTGGCAGCTGCTGTGTCTCCCTGAGTGCCTGGGAGGTCTGCAAGAAGTGCAGGAGGTACTGTACAGCTGGAAGCTTGGTAAGCACAATTTACAGACACTTACTAATTCTAGATGGGGAATATAATGTTACCTTGGGCGAATCGTTACAGAATAAATCATCTGAATCAGACACCTGCCTAGGTAATCACCATAGCAATTTCAAAACAAACAATAGTAAGCCTAAAATTATCAAGAGAACCTAAGGAAAATGAGGACCTGGGTTGCTGTTTTGGAGAGTAAGATTATGCATACATGGTCTTTTTGCAGGCAAACATGAGCTTGTTTACCACGTGCACTGAACTGACAAAAAGACACATGAATATGTAGGACTCTGTGGCTCAAATAGTACATGTCACATCTCTGCAGACCTTATTAACTTGGGCAAAAGTATGTACCTGCAAAAGCTCTCCCATGCTAGGTTCAAAGGGGCTTGGGGCTGTGTGGACCTCAATGTAGGTAAAACAAACTCCTGTCTGCTGGATACTATGCCAACGTATCCAAAGTGAATCAAGAGCTGAAGCTTGTCAGTGGATCATCAGTCCATATTTGCAGTTCAGTGGATTGTCAGCCCTCAAACTGGTCAGGGAACATCTTCCTACTGTGTGTGTATATATCTTTCCCTCAAAAAGTCATGCATGCAGCTGACTGAGCTGCTTGAAATCATCATTTGGATTAAAGAGAAAAACAGTAAACATGATTAAATGGTTATTAAAAGGAGTCTGAAGGAAGGAAAAGGGCACAGGCACCCATATATCTCACTCTGGGGTATCTGCGTCAACAAAGCTAGAAAAGCAGCTGTTTGGATAGTTAAGCAGAGCAGTCTTAAGTGATGATGTCTTTACATGAAAATGTGCAGTTAGCATCCTGCTGTGATAGTATCAGCAGCTGCCTGTAGCTTCAGCCATTTTCTGGAGTTCAGGCTCCCCATGCAAACCAGCTGAACTCTGTCTGTCTGCATCGAGGGGGGAATACTAGGCATTTGGACTGGCTTCCCTGCTCTAATCTGGAAGAATCAACGAGTTCATGGTTCAGGAATGCTTCTAAAAAACCACAACAAGGGAATATGAGCAACTGCAGACATGGAAAGTCTGTGTACCACAGACCCAACTTCCCCGTGGAGAAGGGGAAAAAGGAGAGAGAGGTAAGGATGACCTAAAGAAGGAAAAGCTCCAGGATTTCTGACTCATCTCCCTGAAGGGCTCTTAAAGCAGCACATCAAGTTGCTTCCTATGGAGAACATGGGATTTCCTGGTGGCACCTGAAATAGGCTGGGGCAAGTCTTGCCCCTCTAGCCCTCCCCTTGGTATTGGTGAGCTGTGCTGAGTGCAATGCACGGGCACATGCAGCGCTGGCACGGCTCTTGTAGCTGCACCTCCTGGAGGAAGAGCATGGGATAAGGAAGTGGCTCCCAGACGTCCAGTGATCTTCAAAGACATGTGGTAAAAAGGGTTGTATGCTACAGACCTGTAATTTTGCAAAGAACCAAACCTTCAATGTGTGATTTCTTAAAAACAAACAAAC
Source organism: Gallinago undulata (assembly GCA_026546715.1). Classification (NCBI taxonomy): domain Eukaryota; kingdom Metazoa; phylum Chordata; class Aves; order Charadriiformes; family Scolopacidae; genus Gallinago; species Gallinago undulata. The sequence continues at coordinate 9,440,628 of JAOTQQ010000007.1, forward strand.
AAACAAAACCCCCAAATAACAAACAGAGTGAGAAATGAGACAAAACCTGTCATTAGAACGCTAGGATGCCAGTATAATCTGGTTTTAATGGTATCTCTCCTTCATCAGTCTTACAAACAAATGGGTGTTATTTTGCATGTGAGAAGATAAAAGCTATAAAAGGCAATTAGTAGAAGAATGTCTCTGGTTTTACAAATCCTAGAAATGTACTAGCTCTGCACGTTGTTTATGATTTTTCACTTAGTCTAGGATTTTTTCGACAATGGCCAGTGACTTTGGATACCCCAAACTAGGAAGGTTGGTACGGGTATATAAAGACAAAAAGCATGCTATGGGTATGTTTAAAAAAGAAAAGAAAAAAAAATTACGAATATTTATACACAATGAGAATGCTGTAATTTCTCCAATCTGTTAACATAAAAGGACAGACAAAACAACAAAAGAAGCACCATAAGATATTTTGAGAGATATTTTTTTAATACTTGCCTTAGTCTTGGATTATTTTCTTTTCCAGTTCCTAATGGAAAATTACAACATAGCATCAAACAACTCGGAGTCTATGAATGTGAACAGTAATTCCGATATGACAAACACATGCTTCTAAAGAATGATAATTATTAACAATTGTAAAAATTGATGTGGAAATACTTTCCACTCTTTTCAGCACAGTGGTGTAGTGTAAGTACCTACAAAGGATAGAATCTTTCAGCTGGATTATGAGGAAAAAGTCTCACTTGGGACCAACCACTACTCTGGCTTTGGGTTATAGAATAGCAAAATCTCATTTTGTGGACTGTTGTGTTTACATCTTGGCTTTTGACAAGGGCTGTTCTGGCTTTGCTAATGTTTGTTTCATACTCCTCTTTCCCTAGCGTTCTGAACAACCCCGAGTGCTTCCCAGAGCAACTCCGTATCTGCAGAACTTCTTTGAGACTGATAACCCTGCTGACTTCCTGTCTATGAAAGAAAACATGCAGGAGGTTGTTGCTCTTGCTAAAGAAGTCCTGTTGTCTAGCTTAACAGTTTCACATGGCTGTATATCTAGACACCGATGCCCTAAAAGCCTGATTCTTCTGAAGAAATGCATTTTGCGCATACTTGATTGTCTGACTCATAAAGCTGGTGCCAGGACTTTAGCTTTTCATTTCTATTTATTCACCACGGGCAACCTAAAGTACAAATACATTGGATGAAAGCCAGGCTCCAGTGAAACAAGGACAAAATTCTCATTGATTCCTGTAGGCAGAGAACTTAACTTCTGTGCTTTTGGTTGTACTTTACTGTTCCTGGCTTAGGGCTAAAGTGACATTTGAAAAGGTTCCGTTACCCATAGTGATGAGGAATTCCAGTGGCACTTCCAAACACAGCCCATGTGTACAAGAAGCATCTGTTTCTGTCCTGAAGAGCTTGTAGCTTATGGAGTCAGCCAGACTTGAAGGAGTGTACAGTACATATTCAGACCTTGAGTCTGTTTGAAGCTCCCTTATCCCAGGCCATAGGGGGAAAAAGGTAAATGTGGCTGACCTAGCTTTTAGCTTTTAGCAGCACGCAGAAGTTTGGTAACAAGGAGTCTTCATGTGATGAATCTCAAGGAGAGGCCGTGTCCAATTAGCCCAGATTTTGATGGTCCTTTCAGTGCTAAACCAGCCCCTTGGTGGTGTAATCTGCCCAGCATACATTGCAGCAGCACTGCTGTTACTCTCATTTGTGCTATGGTACCTTGTTTTGCTAATTCTCTACAGAAGGGAAAAGGATTATTTGAATAATGCTGTAGTTAGGGAGCTGGACTTGGCTGTAGCTTTCTTGTTAACGCATTGCAAGGACTCACTGTCTTTTCATGTCCTTTGTCAAGTACAAATTCTGATAAAGAATCCTTTTTTTTAAAAAAACAAAACAAAACAAAACAAAAAACCAAAAACCAAACCTAATGCAAACCATGCACTTAAGAACATAAAATTTCAAGAAAAAAACCCAAATACCTTAAAGTATTTAGCATTTGAGTTGAGAAAAATCCATTGGTTAACAAAAATAATACTGACAGCTCCCCAGCGCCCAATTAATCATTTGCTTTTAACAACAGAGACTCACAGGCAGACACAAAAGTAGAACAGGAAAGCAGGAGAAATGAAATGGTCCTTTGTCCTGTGGTTGAACTTGTTGCCCTCGCCGGGACGCAAACAGTTCATCTGGGCAGAGAAACCCACTGGCCCACTTGGCATCCTGTGGCTCCTGGCATGTGTTAAACAGGTCGGTAGGTGGTCTGGCACAGAGCTCTTGGACGTGCTTTCTCACAAAGTCCCTTCCTTTGAAGGGGGAAAAACAGTTCAACAGAAAGATCTTTTCCATAGGGTTTGTAAACTCTTTCGTAGTACTTAGATGACTCTATGAAATATGTAGCTAAACTTCAAAACTGTAAATGAATTGCTGTATAGTTTTTTCAACATCACACTGTTTAATTTCTATGGATATCCATTTGTTTTGTCTTGATAATGTATACAACCATTTTAGTGGAGAAACTGTAGATAAAACAGAATTTGTATATTGAAAAATCACTAAAATTATCAGGTGAAATAATCTGACTGAAACTTCTAGCTATTCTAATGAAGAATCACAGTGTTCCTCTCTGCCCTAGCACCTGTCAGTGTATTTTGGCTCTGAAGGCTGTGATGTGTTTCACTTGCTTTCTTCAAATCTATTAGAGAGCTGGTTATGTTGGTGGTTAGAGAGTCTTTACTGCTTTATTGGTTTTATTATATTACTATTGCAGGTATATATTAATCTTTTTTCTATAAAACATGCCTGATTTACACTGAGATCTTGGAAGAACTTTCAGGTTTTAGGTGGGGAGTCAGATGGAAAAAGGAGGAAGGATGGAGAAAATTCAGGATGTACTGGCCCAATTTGAGCCACTACAAACTATTTTCTATCAGCTTCTTGTTATCTCTTAGTGCTTCTTTCTTCAGAGGTTGCCTGTAAAACTGCTGCTTGAAAGGTAACAATTTTCCTCTGCAACCTTTCACTCACATGGAATGGTGGGGATGCCAGCCCATTACTTCTGAGGTTGAAGCTGTGGGGCATTACTGAAATTGATAGTTAGAGCCTCAGCCATGTTACTGCTTATGGGCTGGATCAGCAAAAAAATGAACAAAGGGGGAAGATTGTTTGTCTTCCATTGGTGTTTAGTCTGGTGCACTTTTGTTTATTTTCTTTCGGCAGCTAAAATTGGTACATTTTGTATGTAATACAGAAGGATTATATATGCTGATGACTTCACGAGTGGATAACATCTTGAGCAGATGCAATTCTGTTTGATAGAATTGTCCAAATTTTTAATTTAAAATATTTTCATTTATCTCAATTACTGTTTCATATAAAGTGCCCGTGCTATGTACCCGCTTTCTCTGTCAGCTCAGAGACTGATTCTTTTCTATGAACTGGCTTTAGGTGCATTGTTCATCATCAGTGGAGAAGTGGCAAGGTGGCCCATGGCTAAGAGGAGCCCTTCCCAGCACATGAGCTAAATGAACTGATCTGTGAAATGAAGAAATAGAGTTTTAGATATCAAGGGAGTTTTACTGGAAAAAGGGACAATGACAACAAAGTTAAAGGGGCTTTCGAAGCTGTTTGAGATACCCGAATTCTGTCAACATCCCGCTTCAAAAGATCTAGACCTTAGACCTTAGTTTTTCTGTGTCTGATATCTTTAGTGAAGGCAGTAAGTTACTGCCTTTATGAGGAATGGGGTTGGAAGCTTTCAGGCCAAGTGGGTAGTGCAAGAAAGGGATTCCTAAAATATGTATCAACAACAGCTTTCCATTCAGAGTCTACTCTCTCATCAAAATCAAGAGTAAACTGAAAAATTTTAATTACTTTTTTTAATAAGAGGGGTGCAGACAATCAGCTTTGTGTCCCACTATCAAGCATAGTCATCTCCATGAAATCTGAAGGCCCAGACATTGCCACAGTTATCTCTAAACCATTGAAGATTTCATGAGTTCCACCAGCAGACATGAAGTCAAGTAAGCAGAATATTTTTGGGAGATATTCTCACTTCCTTTCCAACCAAACGTACCCACTTTGCTGGTCTGGACCGGCCTCCTGAATCAGAAAACATTTGTGTCTGCTTCCCATTACTGCCTCCTTCATTGTGAATTCCATCATGTCAACGATGTTTCTGCCTGACTGGTTTTTGTGTGAGTAGATAACACACTTTATTCCTTAAGAATCTGTTCCTAGGGAGAGAAAAAAACTCACTCTCTTCCAAACAATTGTCAAGAGCTCCTAAACCTTCTGGAGCATCAAACGAAAGCAACTTAATCCTGCTCTCTGCAAATGTCATGTTGCCTTGATCTCTCTTAACAGGAATTTGTTAAGTTGTTGCTACAACATTTCCAACAATCATGCCCCGTGTCATTGCCACGTGCCACAAATCACATGCACAGAGCTGTCAGGAGTAACAGTAACATATCAAGGATGAAATGGCTTAAGTCCTGTGTGAAAGATATAGTGCCATAATTCCAGATTGTTCATTGTTTTGTTTTCACTCTGTGCTTCTACTGGATCCTTCGAGACTGAATTAGGTCATGGATCTGTGTGTGTGTTGGGGGGCGGGTGGTGGAATTTGCTGTGTCGAGAAAGAAAAATTAATCAAAGTTTACTGTAGCTGGGGTTTGATGCCTTCAGAAGGATTTACTGAAGTTTGGCTGTGTGACCTAGTCTACAACTGCAGAGCCAGCACAAGGAAAAAGGAATTTATTAGTGCCTTACTGAGGCAGAGCAGAGAACAAAGTAGCTCAAGACTTGTCTACAGGGGATAACTACTGACATTAAAGTTCATTCTCTTAGGTTTTTTTCTTTTTTTTTTTTTTTTTTAGTAAATCCACCTATGGACATTCTTCTGAGTGCCTGCATGCAGTTTCAGATCATCTGCTTCCAAACGGGATTAAGGTAAGCCTTATAATGACTCCACAGACAGGAGCAGACACTCACATACTTGTATAACAGAAGCACTAAGATGGCAGATGTGCACCAGCTCTGGTTAAGGAACTCTGTGTCTGTGATAAAATGGCATTAAAACCCCAGGTGGTGCTGAGAAGGATGTATCAGCTTTAGTTTAGTGCTGGATTGTCATAGCTGCAGATTTGCTGGCTTGTGCCCTGCCAGCAAGAGTTACAGGTTAAGACATGGAATTTGTTTGCACCTGCCCTTGTACATAGACCACCATGTTCACCACAGTCATTTCTGTGGGAGAATAAAAGCAAATAGTTCACAGTATTTTTTGTGGACTGTTGCTCAAAACGGGTAGTAGCTTACTTCCAAATTCTCTGCAGCAAACCTCCGTTTTCCTTTCTGTGCACTACCCACTTAGAGTAACTGAGAAACTGCTTCTCTCCCTGGCACAAGTGTCAATGTGATGATAAATGTGATCTTTCTCACAGTTAGAGGTGCAGACTTTGCTGAGCAGCTGTGTTTGATTAGTAGGTTTATCTAAGGTTCAGGTACTGTTCGAGAGATTGAAGGTATTTTTGCCATGGTTTTACCACACTGCCAAGCTATTTACCTTCTCATGGAAGTTTTAGATAATACCTTGTTTCATACAAAGCTTAAAATCCCTTCATTAGGCAAGGTCTAAAATAGTATGGCTTGATTTAACTCTGAAAGAGATCAACTGTGCGGAAAATGAGCAAAAGAGAAAGCCTTCCAAGCTGACTTGTCTTCTTTATTGACTGTACTTTTAGCCTGTTTTCCTATGGAAATGAGGTTTATACAACTCTATATTTGTAAATTTAACCATCCATCCAGCTTGGGATGTCTCCTCCCTCTGCTCTCCACCTCAGCCTTTAACTTGGAAGTATTATGAGATCCTGATCAGATATTTTGTAAACAGGACAGTTGTGAAGTGTCTATTTGGAAGGGTAAGATACAAGACAGGATAACAACTGAGGTCATGGGTCTTGTTTGAAATAAAACCTGTTCATACCAAACTAGTGCCATAAGGAGTCTTTAAGTCATTAATTTCACTTGCTCTCCCTCCAGGGTAGGGAACTAAAGTGCACATTAATATAATTGAGAAGTTTCTCTTTGGTTTATACAGCGATGTTTTATTCTCTTCCTGTGTAAGGAAAGAGATTTGTATAACTTCAGCCATTTTTTTAATATGCAAAAATAGAGTGAAAAGAACCAAATGTTCATCTTTATAGAATGTTAGGGAATTCACAGGCACAAAATGATGGTAAGAGAGAATCTTCTAGGTTGGAAGGGACCTTCAAGATCATCTTGGCCAACCATCAACCTAACTCTGACAAAAATAAACACACACACCCCAAACAAAATGCAACACCATCACTAAACCATGTCTCCCAGCACCGCGTCAACCTGTCTTTGGAACGTCTCCAGGGGCAGTGCCTCAACCACCACCCTGGGCAGCTCATTCCAATGTCTGATAACCCTTTCAGTGAAAAATTGTTTCCTGATATCCAGCCTGAACCTCCCCTGGAGTAACTTGAAGCTGTTTCCTCTAGTCCTGTCGCCTGTGACTCGGGAGAAGAGACCGACCCCCACCTCTCTACACCCTCCTTTCAGGGAGTTGTAGAGAGCAATAAGGTCTCCCTCAGCCTCCTTTTCTCTAGGCTGAATAACCCTAGTTCCCTCAGCCTCTCCTCATAAGACTTGTGGTCCAGACCCCTCACCATCTTTGTTGCTCTTCTCTGGACCTGCTCCAGCACCTCAATGTCTATTTTGTGGTAGGGGGCCCTCGAGGTGGGGCCTCACCAGTGCTGAGTACAGGGGGATGATCACCTCCCGAGTCCTACTCCCCATGCTGTTCCTGATCCAGGCCAGGATGCTGTTGGCCTTCTTGGCCACCTGGGCACACTGCTGGCTCACGTTCAGCTGATGGGCGACCAACACCCCCAGGTCCTTTTCTGTCAGGCAGCTCTCCAGCCACTCTGCCCCCAGCCTGTAGCACTGCCTGGGGTTGTTGTGACCCAAAAGGAAACATATGCTTATTTTATTACATTGCTGGGATGAAGTGGGAGGAGATCCAGTTCTTCTAACAGCTTTGAAAAGGTTTGTCAAAGCGATTGCTCTGTCCATTCTGCCACTTGAGGACCTCTGGGATTTGCAGATAGCCTGAATCTTCTATCAGAGGGGTCTGGACTTCTGCAGAGAACTAATGATTTCCAGGTATACCTACTAGATGCAGCACCCCACCATCGCTGTGGAAAAAAAATAAAATATCCTTTCTAGAGATGACTATAAGAGAAAGAAGAAATTGTTTTCCTTTAAAGTAACTGCTAATCAAAGCCTTCAAGGAAGCTTTGTAGAGAAGGAATTCCCCATCTGGAGGAAAGATGTGGTGTGTGGCTTCAGGTTTTCTGTTATAACAACAAAACTGTATAGTATTCTAGATCATTTTTGCAGCTGAATCACTGAGCCAGTTGTTCTGAACTTGAGCTGAGTGAGGGAAGGCTGGTCAAGAATGGTGCATAATGTTCTTACAGAATTTTCTTAAGGGTTTAAAATTAGAGATTATCGTGTCATCACAGAGAAAAGGCAGCCTGGAGGCCATATCTGGTATGGGAAAACCCGGGCAGGTCTTTTAAAATAGCAAGGGCAAATCAAAATGATGAACTAATGAGAGAAGGCCAGCTTGTTACTCAGCATGACTTCACCGAAATCAGCTGTGCTGTATCAGAGATCTGGCCCCAAATACAAACACATTTGCAGCATACTTGGACTATAGGATGTCCTTATAAAGTATAAACCTAAACAGAGGGTTTTTTTTCCATATAGACCTTTCCTCGTATAAACAGTCTATAAACACATGAGTTGTCAATCTCATTTTTCACGTAAGGAGAGATTCAGGTCTGCCCCACAATTTCTTGTGTCTGTGCAATTCACAGCAGGACTATGAGACATGAGAAGACTAAGTCTGGCGTGTTTGGAGTCTGGAGTGTCTGTGGCTGAGACAGCAGCAGATGTTTCTGTGTGGATACCCACACAGTTTGGGAGAATTGTGTGTCCACCTCATTTGTCTCTGTTCTGTGTACAGTATCAAACTGTGACATTAAAGAAATGACTCCTTCATTCTCCACGAGACCAGAATATGCATCAAGTCAGCACTGCTGGATTAGCGGTGTCTGGTATGCAGGGTGTGGGATGTTTCAAGAAAAGCAGGACAGTAGGACACTTTAAAGCAAACAAAAGGTTGAAACAATCTGGCTCCAGGCAGCCTGAAGAAGGAGGACGTAGGTTCAGAGTGTGGAAACTCGGCCAGCACATGCTCTAAGCCCAGGCTGCCTGATATTTCGCAGCAGCTATGTAAAAAAAGAACTCTTTCACACTTCGGTCTCTCCACAGCTATGGGGTGTTGCACTGGGCTAAGTGTTACCTGACTTTGATGTTCTCCAGACAGACCCCATATTTGTTCATGTTTACCCATTTAGACAGGGAAGGAGCTGCTCTGCTTAATATCCCCTGGGTTTCCTTGCAGTGGTTTTTAATCACTATGGTGCAAATAACAAACTCAGCAGGTCCTACAGCAACTCAGTTCCCACCAGGCAGAGCCTGTGGCAGGGAGGGCAGTGGGCAAGCACAGATTGCTGACGTAGGTTTCAGACCTACACCCTCTCCCGCATACAGATATCTGGAAAGCTCCCATTCCCTCCAAATAGGGATAGGAAAGTGATGGAGAAGCTGTGATAGGCCAGTCAGTTAGTTCCCTCCTCCTCCTTTCCTTTCTAATCCATCTCTGCATGCTTCATAAATACTTTTCTCAGTAGCTGGGTATCGAGGAGCTATTCCAACATACCAATTGTGGGGATATACTGGAATTGCATGTTCAGTCAGTAGTATCCTGCTTTTAATATCATATGTGAATATGTCACTAAAGCCCAGATTTATGGAAAATTTGGTTTTATGTAGTTGATGCTTGCTTTCTGATGCTAAACTTAATTCTGATTCAAGCCTTTATATATAACAACTGGGACAGGGCTAATGTACTGAACATCCTTGGTCAAATTTGCATTGGTTTTACTCAGTATTTGTTTTACCACAAATTTCTAGTGTTATGTGCAGAGGACCTGGAAAGGTAGATTGTTTCTGGACTGGAAAGTTAAAAGAAATAAAGGACTTATAGGTATCACTGGATTTCTTGTGAAGAAACTCAGGCACAAAGAATATGAGAAGATTTGTCTATGTCTTTGGGGTAATCAGGACATTTATTGTAAGACTGTCTTTCCTCATCCTTCTGAACTTTGATCACATTTAATATTTTCTTTTTTAATGATTTTCCCTTTTGAGTTAACAAGGAGAGCAACAAAGAAATGAAAACTAAACCTGAATCTATGAAGTCTGAATATTGAAGATGTAGCCTTCATCATCCTCTGAAGGCATTTATATAAATGAAGGACCTCTGGAGGACCATTTATATAAATCAAGCAAGATGAGTCGGAGATGGGCACTGGGCTGGGAAGGAATGGCACAAATACTCTATTGCCATTCTTGTGTGAGATGGGATCTTCTGTGCCAGTATCAATCCATAACCAGACATGGAAAGATTAGTAAGGCCAAGGTGTTTTGGGGAGCAGTGTGAGGAAGGTGGGTAAGGCTATGTGTGTGAAGCTTCTGAAGTTTAGGAGGGACTTCTCAACTAAATCACGAGAAAACATAGCAACCAGAGTAGACAAAACAGGTAGTCTGGATCCCTCATAGTATGCCAAAGAAACAGGTGATGTTATGAGGTTCTAAATGTAAACTACATACAAAACTAGATCTGCAGCTGATGAAAATTGGCTGAACTGTATTTGAGCAAAGATGAACTGTATTGCTTTATTTTTCATAAAGTCCTCTGTGTTTGGCAGTGTAATAGTTTAGGCTCTCTGACACACTTAAGTGTAGATGGGTGGATGGAACAAAGTATGATTTCATTCAGTCAGTTCTAAATATTTATGAACATAGCCATCATTGGTAGGGAATGTGTTGTTACTTGACATTAATAAGAATGTAAAGGGCAAACATGACTGAGGCTCAGGGGGCCAGAACTGCGGACGGTGAAGTTTATATAAGGATCTGCTCTTCTCCAGATTTTAGATATTCTTCTGAAGCTCTAGACAGGTGGGGAAAATAGCTGTGCAGAGCTGTAGGTGCCCGTTTCCAGCTAAGATTTATTCCTGTATTGATATTAATGTGCTAGAATATTAGAGGAAGTATGTTGGTCTGTTGAGGGCAGGTTTGGCTTCAGTGATGTGTTTGTTTCTTGCTGGCTCTAATGACCCATGAGCTTCATTCTCCTTTGTGCTTGGGGTCCCAGTGAGCCAGTATGACACAAATGACAGAGATTTCATGATGTGGGATGTAGTCAGCTGAATGTGTGTCTTCAAGTCCAGGGTCTGACAGTTATCATGAGTCATTAGGAAAAAGTATCCTTTAAATTAAGATTGGGAAAGGATTGTTGGGTTTTTTCCTTTTTGAAAAGCTGAAACAGGTTTTTTTTTTCCCAGATATGTCTATTCCAAAGAAAGTTTCCTTCTAGTTCTGCCTTGCCCAAAAGCCACACATTCCACTGCAGACTTGCAAAGTGATGAAGGATTTGGTTTGGCTGAGGGATCCTCCTGGGTGCAAGGAGGTCTGGCTGCTTCTGGCTCTGTCACACTCTGTGTAACCTTATCTATTTCCTTTGGCCTTGATTTTTGTTTTCTGTCTGTATCTATACAAAATGCAGTGTGGGTGTCAGGTAGAGGATTTTGGAGTGGCAAAGAATGGTACCTAATGTACAATTCATTGTTTTTCAGCTTCAGCTTCCAAACTTAGTCCTACTTTATTTCAGAAAGGTTTTTATTGTGACTTGCTATACCTGGGAAGAACGGAATCTGTATTGTGGAATACTTATTCTTTTTCCTTTATGGGACCTTCTGTATAAGTATTCCCATCCTTCACTGCATTACTCTAATACTTTGATTATCTTATAGAAGGAAAAAAATCTGCCACAATAATCTGAAGTAGATAAAGCTCATCTTCACTTGCACAGTTCTAGCCTGACACCTTAGGGACCTGTTTTGCAGGCAAAGATCTGTTTGTCGGACTCTTCTGGCTGACACCTCTGCAAAACCAGATGTGTTTAGCTCTTTGGCTTGCTGTCCTCTGGCATCCAAACTTGATTCTTGGAGTGAGAGTCAGGAAAGAATGTCACCTCCCTCTACCGCCCCCGCCACCTTTTCTACACTCATCTTGTAGCTTCCAGCTAGCCTTCCCTCACCTTCCTCAGCAGCATGTGATTGCTGGAATTCTCCACTCATTGGTCATGTTTCGAGATGACGGGCTTGGCTGGATTCTGGCCTGTGGAACTCAGTGGTAAACATTCTCACGAAAGGCTTACTGTCTGTCACAATAATTTGCTAATCTGTTTATGGCTGGGATTCTAACAAAATGAAATCAGTCCCGCACATAGCCTTTTCATCCAAATAGCTCCAAAAAATAGACTTGATGCCTTTGATGACATCAATTTGCTTACTGCTGCTTAACTCAATGACATTGAGCAATACACCTCCAGGATTTTTCCTACTTTGGAGCTCACAGAGTGTAAGAACAATTAAAAGGGTTCTTGCCTCCCTCTTCCTTATTGCAAGGGAACCCTGAATTGAAGATGGTTCAAGGCTGCCTGCCCGAAACTGACTTGTAGTAAATGTTGGCCAGACAGCATGAATGGGAGTCAAAGCCATGTTTATCAAGTACATTTGAAACTTCAGGGAGTTAGAGAGTCATTAAAGGGTGATCATTAGCCACGTAAATGATTGTGCTATTTCTGTTATCTTGTGTTACGAGTTCGTGAAGACTCTGTAGTTAGAGAGCTTCGGGATGTTGTTCATGACATAACTTTGGGGCTCTTCCAACTGCTTTGACAGGAGACTGTGTTGAACTCATTCTGAGTTCACCTGTCTGTTCTGTCCTCACATATTGCCAGCAAAACAAAGAGCTAATTGTGTACTACATGTGGGCATAACTTCCAAGTAAGCTTCAAACTGGGTGGTGTGAATGCTAAGGACTATTAAAATACATGTACATGACAGATCTTAGTACTGGGGAGATGCCACATTATATACCTACAGTCTCCAACAGACTCTCAAAGCTAACTTCAGTTATCTCCCACTGTCACCTCTGTATTCCAGCCGTTACCTTTGTCACTAAGGTGAATGCAATATAGCAAGGTGCACCTACATTTTGCTGTGGGGATGTATCCCAAGAATAGATTTGTGTGAACAGTGGCCTCTTCAGAGGAGACCATACAGTCCAAAGCTGAAGATCATTGTTAGTCTAGGGCAGGGCTAACCTGTAGCCTCTATAAAGAAGTTGATATTACAGATCTCAAAAGAACTCAGTAACTCAGTAATTTCCCAGTCTTTGCTGGGGAAAAATTTGCAAAGATTCTTAGCAAAATTATGCTACTTACAGTCTTCTCTTAACTGATATAAAGGGATGGTGTTTGCAAATCTGTGCATATGTTTTACAAAATGCGTATTTATTAGCAATCCCCAATTTGGCTGTCGTGTTCCTTTGTGATTAAAGTATGTTTGAAAGTACTCAATATCTCAAGGGAGATTGCTGCAGCCAGTCAGGAATGATCAGTAAAATCCCCAATTGTCTTTGTTGAGGAATCTCAGATAAGGTTGGGTGGTCAGTGTGGAGCTGCCCTCTGAAGAGACCCAGGCAGAGCTGTAGCATCTGGCTCACGTGCAGCCCAAAACCCTGTCAAAAGGGGAAAGCACAGGCCAAAAGTCACTCCAGAAAAGATTTTAAAAGATTTAAAACTTCATTTTCTAGGAGTTTCTGGTATTTGGCAAGTATCTTCATCTTTTACTTTCTGTTTGAAAGAGTCAGACGCTTATATGGAGCCTTGGGGTATATCTGCGCTGCAGGCCAGTGGTACGACAGTAGTTTAACCTCAATGCTCAACTATATGCATAGAAACTCCCTGCTTCTGGTGGTAGGACCCCAGCGGCGCTCAAAGAGGCTTTCAAAACTCCCCTGGGATTCTCAAACACACTTTCAGGGACGTCTGTGTTGTGAGGCAACCTGTTACAAATAGCCTGTATGGAAATTTCATTTTCCACACCTTCACATTCTTTGCTCCCTTTGCCATCTAGTTGGGGTAAGCTACTTTTACAATTTTTAAATTGCAGTTTGTCTGGAGAACAAAAGCAAGTTGTGTGTTTTTTAAAGGAGATACTCCATTTGAAAGAGCTGTATGTGATACAGGGGTAGTTTATGACACAGGAGAAAACATCTTTACAAGCTGATTCTGAGCCTTCCCCTGGATCCTGAATTCAGGCTGAATGAGGAGACATATGGCTTCACTGGTGGAACAGAAGGTACCAAGGGCCTGCTCCTCTACCTGTCATTTCCACTGCAGCTATGAGAAATGAAAGGATTTTGACTGTGCAGAGTGTAAAATGAATGAGGTAGGATGTTTCTCCAAAGAGATTTTGGCAGCAGTCTGGTGTTAGTTGTGTGTGCTGGACAGGCTTATCCTAAGCATAAGGCTCTGGGGGTTGCTGAGTGTGCTGTGAGTCTTGAGGATAAGAAAAGGCCTCCTTTGCTCCTTAATATTTCCATTTTGAATGTAGGCCTTTGCTCCCAGTAAACATCGGTTCTGTAGTTGTCTCTCTTGCTAATACCTGTCATGATCTGGTGAGAGTTACAGCTGGTTAAGTCACAATATGATACTTCATGATTATCCAGGACTGGAAAGTTGTAGTAAGAGCTAAGTGCCTTTCTGAGGTGGTGGTGCACATGGTCTCAGACTGGTATGGCATAGGCGGTGCCATTTCATATCCTTTGACCACCTTATCTGGAGAATGGAAATTGTTGGGTTTGCCCACTTGTTACAGTTGACTTCAGGATGGGTCTGTGATCAGGAACGATCAGTCAATGAGCTTCTTGGAAAACTAAATAACTTGTAGTAATTTTTATTAAGTTCTCAAAACCTCCAGTGCAACTTGCATTTAGCGAGCAAAGGAAACCATTGAAATTATGCCTAGCAAGACTCATAGCTCTCTGAGGTGAGCTGGGTCTCACACTGTGCTCAGCTTAATTTCCAAACCAAATTGACACGGGGGCATTTGGAGAAAGCTTTGTAGCAGTGTCCAGGTTGTTGACGTTTTCTCCAAATAGACCTATTAACCTGGGAAGGAATTTGAAATTTGCACACCCCGAGTCGTGAGGGTCCCTGAGCTACATTTTCAATGATCACATTATTCATATTCTTGAGGTAAAAAAAATATGCCATTGACATATATATGTCTTGCCTTGGGTTTCCTGATACTACATAGGAGGCTGCACCTATGCATTTCTGATGTCAGACTTGACCACATTTAGAAACCTTTTTTCTCCAGGTGGAATATAGTCTATTGACACAGTTGGCTTTTTACGGTGCGGTGAAACATTAACTGCTTCCTCTCCTCCAGTCTGGAACATCAAACTTTTGACCTGTCATTTAGGAGGTAAGCTCACTTACACCAATCAAAACTTAAAGTAATGTCATTTTGGGGGAGGATTTACACCCCTTTAAGAGCAAAATTTGTTCCTGAGTGCTCTCTTTCCTCTCAATCTCTTCCTGCCTAGGAAGTTTTAGGCTCCCGCATTAAATCCACAGGTCAGGCAGTTCTACGCTATTGTGGTAAATATATCAACTCAGTCCGAAATAGAATTGCCTTTCATAAGATTCTTCTTTAATGAGGTAAGAGATTTAATTTCATGGTTAAAAAAAAAAGAAATATAATATATATGATACATGAGCAATTCCTCTAGACTGTAGGAAAATGGGAATTGCCAGACCAGGTCTAGACAGCAGTCCAGGCAGTCCAGTAACTTGTTTCTGAAATAGTTAATTATGGAACAAGTAGCTCTCTTTCAGTGCTGCCTTCAGAAAAGGTCTGACTATCAGATAAAGAGAGAAAATTCCCATTGCAAGAAGTGCATCTCATACATTCTCCCCTTGGCAAAGTAAGACATCGGTAAAGGACTAAAAACAAAAAGGGAAAGGGAGGAGTAGATGTCTCTGTGCAGAATAAACAGGTATATACATACATATATACGTGTGTATTTGCCTGAAACACCACCACCCTGTGCTGAGCCCAGGGCAGCTCTTTGCTGGTGATGGGAGGAGAGAGCCCAGCACGGTGTAAGTCCTGTTGTGGACCAGGCTGGAAAGCAGCCACAAGGCAGGGGGGCTGGATTTGAACCCAGAAAAGGTTGTGCATAAGGACTGTCAGGCCTCTGCAAGCAAATGCCGTGGCTTATACTCATCTATGACTTCTGTACACAAGAGTTTTTGTTGTTTTGGTTTGTTTTTTTATACACAGTACAAGAAGCATTATTTCCTTGAACTGCTTTCAGAAGAGAAAACCTGAAAGGTGGCTGTTTGTTGTTCCCCTTAATATAGCTCTTACACCGACTGTCTCCTTTGCAGTCAGCTTCTGGAAAGGACACAAGTTAAGCTGGAAAACTCCAAACTTTTTCTATATTTTTTGCCGTCATTACTGGGCTGTTTGCTTTTGTCTGTCAGTAGATGTAATAATGTAAAATAATTTTTTTTCCTCTTTTACTGAGGGTTAATTTATTAATATGTACCGCAGCGTTGGAACAAGCACAGGTGCCAAGAGTCATTTCCAAGATTATATCTTAATAACTTCCTTAAATGTCCAGATTGTTTTACTGAGGCATTGCTTGTTATTCTCTCTATATTTTTTTTTCCTCCTGAACCTGAGACCCCCTGTCCCCTTGTCTCTGCTGTCTGAGCCAGCTGCTGAAAAGAGTGAAGTCTTTTGTCCTGTCTTTCCTTAATTGCAATGTATCTTTAAACATATGTGCCTTGTAAGAGAGAGCCTCATAGAATAAAAAGGACATTTCTCCCTGCTTCTCTTGCTCTTGTTGTCTGGCTGCCTGCTCAGAGGGGCTTCTTTACTATAATGTTTTTCAGCAGCATAGGATTCTGACACCTCTGCTAAATAGGACATAGGCTTGCTTATACCTGCTCATGTTCTCAACTGGTTAGAAATGCCTATTAAGCCACCAAAACGTGAGTATTGAAATGATTCCTGTTGCATTCACGTTGATTGCAGGGGGCTCTGTGCTAGTGGGAGAGTCAAGGCAGCAAGGGTTAACATCCCCCTTGTAGCCCTGTCTCATGGATGGGGAGTTGGCAAAAAACAGGAAAGATGTTTCCTGGGTCCACGAAGCCTTTCTGTGCTGTCTCCCCATAAAGGAAGAACAGTCAGAGTTTTAATGGGGGGTCAGTGACATTTCATGGAAGTCTCTCAGTGGGGGCTAAGCATCCTCTACCTCCAGAGGACAGTTTATTCGTGTTGTGGCTGCTCAGCACTGAGAAGCTCCAACTCACTTCTTTGGCTACCGTATGGGATACTCTGAATGCAAAGGAAGTTATTTGACAGCTTGTTTGAGCAGACAATGTCATTGTTATTGCCAGATGCTTTCCTCCTGGCTTGCCTTGGGGTGGGCAGGTGGGGGAACACCCGCAGCTAATTAGAACCAGGTATCTGTCTGCAGGTAACATTGCCAGACAGAAGCCCTCTTGCTTCTCACAGAGTCCATGCAATCTGCAACATCTGAACAAGCCCCGCGGGGAAAGAGATGAATTTTTCACACCTGTTTTTCCAAATTTAATAATAATAAAAAATTCCATGCAAGCTCAAGAAGGCAACATTCCAGTAACATTTTGCTTTTACTGACTGAAATTTCCCGTAAGATGGGCCTCTGGCTATAGAATGGAAAATCTGTCCTCACTCACTTCCCCCTCAGAACTGGGCAGACTTATAGAGTCTGGTTGCTTTTTTTTGTTCCTGCCAGGGCTGCTGCAGTAGCTCCGTGATTGTTAGTCCCGGGTGCCATGAAGTCAGAGCCACGAGTCTCCCCGACTCCCCCCCGGGGGGGGGGTTAGTAGTTTGTTCCAGGGGACGTTCCTAAGCCCTGTGTCACTTCATTACGCAGCAAATTGGGAACAGACACTAGTAATGTAGACAGCAGGGAAGAAAAATAAAAAAAATAAAGAAAAAGGGGAGTCATAATACTATCAGAGAAATTTGTGTAAAGTCCATAAGTGCTTCTGCGCCTTGGCCAAATGCCAGGCTGAAATCCAAGATGCTTGATGTGTTGAACTCTGAGTTCCCCACCACGCTGCTCTTTTCTTATATTTTACATTTATTTAGCAACAGGTAGTGAGATACAGACTTTACTGTGTAGCAGTAACCATGTTGAGGTTGTGGAAAACTACAGCAGGGGGACATGGGCTGAATTTGGCCATAATTGACTGGAATTCATGACACGGAGTGTCTTTTGTTGGCCTTACAAAATGGAATCACTTCCTAACTGTAATGAGCAGTCTTGGGCATGATCGTTTTGGGATACTAAAGCACTGGCTGTTACATGAGAACTTCTAATCCTCATTGCATAATGGTGCCTGTAAAAAGCTTTTAAAGAAGAAATAAAATATTTGGAATTTGATACCTATATAGGTTCTGAGTCCTCCCTCTGTTCTCCAGGCATCAGTTTTAGAATTCAGCCTTGTGGGAGGTACTGCTTTGGCCAGAATAAATGCAGTTTAAAATAATAGTAGGAAAAAAAAAGCAAATGTTTGCCCAAAAAATCACTTTAGATGAGAGAAGTCTAACTGTACTCTAACAAAGCTGGGGCTGTCCTGGAGATGACAGATTAAAACAGAAACCTACTATTTTTAATTTTTTTTTTCCTTAGTTAGATCCTCATTTTAACTTTGTGCTTCTGTGCATTCCTTATTTTAGACAGCAACTGCAACCTGTTTGGGATAAATAAGAAGTTGAATATAGATACTATTAAATTATTGATACTAGTAGTGCAAAAAAATGAAATGTCCATCCTTTTGTGAACTGAACTTGTGCATTCAATTAACTTCAATTTCATAAATGAAGTTTTGGAGGAGTATTTGCACAACTGTCATACAAAGTGCACTCCAAAAGTATGGGGATAAAAGAATTGTATTCAGATTAAAAGCAGCATATGTAATTTCTGTTATGGTGCTGTCATATAAATAGGTTGAAAGCAACCTTATTTTAAAGTGAAATGATTTTTGGATTATTCTGCCGTGAAAGTTTTGCCTTGTTTGCTAGCTCTGAAAGGGAGATAATCTTAAATCTGAGCTAAGAAAGATGGCAAGAGAGAAAGTTTAAACTGAATTTGGTGTTCTTGTGTTGATGTTAAGAGAGCACCAAATTTATGAGGAGATAACACAGTGCTCCTGGGTTTTAGAGAATGCAGGAAAGGCACAGTTATGCATTATCCTGTCTTGCTCTAGCATATATTTTGCTTCTGCCATGTTATCTGGGCTCAGCCTCGGGTGGACTACGCTGCCCTATTAAAGATGTGACGAACTAAGAAAAGGTTGGTCAGGGCTCAAATGCAAACTTGCAATTTTTTGGTTTGTTAAATTCTTGACTTGCATGCTTCTGATGAGTTCAGCCTGTCTTTTTTTTTTTTTTTTGGCTCAACATTATTGCTAAACCTGGATTTCTAGAGATACAGAAGCAACGTAAGAAGTGAGCTAACCCATTTGAAGAAGTCTGGGATTACAGCTGTGTTTAATAAAATCTGAGTTAGCTATAGAGAATGTAAGTAAGCTAAATCCCATCTGCTTTGAGGTTTCCCTCTGGTCCCAGAAGCAGCCAAATGCAGGATATGAGGAGAGGTGTATGGGCTCCTACCGGAAATGCTGGGAAAAAGGCAAGGAAAAAAGGCCTCCCTCTGCTCCTTTGGTCTGCTTGTATGATGTGACCTCACTAGTGACACAGTGCAGTGTGTTGAGCCATACACAAGGAGAGAGCAGAAAGAGCTTGTGTTCCCCCTCACTGCCAAGTAAATGGGATCAGAGCTCTATGAAGAGCCAGCATCACCTCTCCCTTTTCCCATTGCTTTGCTGTGTCCATAGATATTGTGGGTAAAACGGGCAGCACTGGGAATTGGGCTGTCCCTTCATGCAAACTGGAGATGAACAGCTAGATCAGGCAGGACATTTGTTGAGGACTCTTTGGAGTGTTGTGGTATTACTCATGCAGCTGGTCCTTGCTGGTCTTTGACTACTTGGATATAATGTCCTAGCTGGTCAGGGGCAATTCTGAGGAAAAAAGCAGGTGAGAGAGACACTAATTAGCACTTCTGACTAAAAATCAGCAAGATTGGAGCTGGGGAGTCAAGTTGAAATTCTCACAAGTCTACATTTCCTTGACCATGTTTCCTGTTACATTAGCAAGAAATGAAGCAATAATTAGGCAAACGCAGGTATATTAAACCTCTTTGTTAGTACTCGACGAAGCCAGCCAAGGATATGTCTATTGTACACACCATCCCCCCTCCTCTGCTCCTGGGATATTGCTCTTGATCCTGAGCTTCAACATCCAGAGTGACTTCTTCCTTGAAAATGAGCAGATTAATTCCAACTCTCACACTAAAATTCTCCACTGGTCTGTCCAGATGCTGTGCAGGTCCAACAGGTCTGCTCTCTGGCTCATGTCTCTACTATTTCAGTGAACCTTTCACCTCTCCAGCTGATTGCAGAGGCTGAGAGCAAATAATTGGTTCTCCATCAGCCACATTCCTGACTTTCTGTAATGACTTCATCTGCTGCTCATCCCCAAAAGCCAGATGGAGAGGTTAAATATTCCTACTTGCTAATCTGTGACTGTGATTTATTAGTTTAAAAGAATTTTAGGATATGCTTTGAAGGCTAGAGACCTAAGTGTCTAGCGCCAGCACAAGCAGGTAGTTTTCAGTTGTTTGGGTACACTTCTTGTCTGCTTAACCACAGCTCGAGATTTCTAGTACTTGGACAGGCAGCTTCTCTCCAAGGTTTTTTTGTCTGTCTCAAAGGACAGACAGGTCTCTTCCTCTCTCATTGTGGTGCTTTGAATATAAATCATAAATGGGGTTTTTCAGCTCTGTTTCAGCCCAGCAGATCAGGACCGTCTTTGTAAAAGCCAGTCAAACTGTGCAAGATGGACACAGTGTGTCTGCTTGTCCTTCGTTGGGTCTTTTATGGATGCTATTGACATAACATTGATTGGTATATCTATCGTAAATAATTATTTGTCTATGTACTTGCTTACCTTCACTCACAGGAATGCTGGTGATGATATGCATGATATGATGTTTATGAATGTGGCTAAACAGCAGCTTTTATTTAATTTCCAGGGGGTCCTGCCACATTTTTCAACGGTATCTTCCTGTGTCAGGCTTTTGCTTTAGGAATAAGGCAGCTGTTGTGACCAGCTTTCTACTTTAAAGGTTGGACATAGTTACCTTGACAGCCAGTGGGTCTTGTCTCCAATTAGCAAAACTTAATCATGGTATGGTGATTATCAAACTCACCACCTTCAACTCCATGGATCCGAATTCTTTTAAAATGCCTCTTTTTTTTATTGGCATGCTTGCATGTGTACATTTGTTATGAGTTATCTGTTAATCAGGCCAGGTACAGCTTTTAGACTAATTGACAGCGTTGCCTGAAGCATGAGTGACTTAAACTGAGCTGTAATCTTTTTCTCTTAGAAAAGAGTTTTTCACTGTTTTCTTCAGAATAGAGACCTTCATTTGAAGGCAGTAATTATAACAGAACCAGGGTGTTGTGTCTTTGTGTGTGGATAACTGAAAAATGTCAAATTTGTCATGTAGGCTTCTGGCTGGATATTAGAAAGTCTTGAACTTCGTATTTGATTTCTCATTCTGCTACTGCCATCATATTTAATTTTGGTGTAGTTTTGTTGTAGAATCATTTCAGGAAACCGCTACAAGAGCAGCTTCTTGTTAAATCTTCATTCTCCTTTTTCCTAAGAAAGTAGATTTTATATTTAGTAGTGAACAAAGATATGTCTATGTGGCAGGCATATGTTTTTGCAGAGGAGCAATCTCATTCTTATGCCAGCTGAGTGGTTCCTTTCTGGTGATCAGTTGACACATCTCAGTGGCTGAACATATTTTTGGGGAGCAACATCTCCGTTGGGGCATTGCTTCTTTCAGGCACATTTTACTGCAGGGCGCTTCAGGGCCATCACTTAGTCCCAAGAGGACATCAAAGATTATGGAGTGTCCACAGCTTTTTTTTCTGGGGTGTGGAGTGGTATAAATGAGGACGTTTGGGTAGCAAGTGCCATCAAATTCCTACTGAAAATTAAAACAGATTGTTGTTAAACAAACCATGCTTGATACACCAAGGTAATGACCAAGGGAACATTCCTATCACTCTGTGGAGAGCTGCATTCTTCAACTGCTGTGTTCATTAGATGCCCCTATCTCTGCCTAAGGGAGTGTTTATGTAGATCAATCCTGTGGATGATGTAGGCTGCTTTCCTCCCAGGCCAACCCCTTTGTGATGGTCGTTGGGTGAAACTGCATCGTGTTTTTTAACAAAAGGGTACTTAGTTGTGCTCACATCTATTTCTGCTGTATAATTATCTACCCTTCAGGCTTTCTTAGCATTGGGAGTTCTCATTATTGTGGGGCATATATGGATAATGGCTATTGTTGTATATGAATGTGTTTTGTATAGAATGAATAAGCACTACAGACTTTTGCTTTTTTTGTTAGGTAAGCTTCAGTAGGGAAACTGTTCCTCTGAGACATTTAAGGATGTATTTAACATGATTAGCTCTAATTTTGACATCAAAAATCTTTAAAACATGATTACAGTAAAGTGTACGTAAGTATTTAGGGATGGATGGAAGCTTGTGCTTAAGTATTTTTATGAACTTATGCACTTAGAGAATACAAATTGGTGTGGCGCGGTAGAAAACTTTTACAGCAGTGGAGTTATTTTCCTTGTGTCATCTGTGTTTTAACCACTTATGAGTAATGCTAACGTGCTGATAAACGCTTTACGCCATCCCACACAGTAAGCTCCACTTCTCATTCAGTCTTCAGCAATTTGGCATAGTTTTCCTACCTTGATACATAGTGAAAGCCACTTTTAGTCTCATAAACTTCTAATAAAGTCTAGTGCAAATATAATAAAAGACAAAGATATTTATGAACATTAGAAGTCACTCTGTGTTCTCTGCCACAGCAGTTTGAATGAAAAATATTTACCTACCAGCATAGATATTATTGTCTATTTAGTCCTTTTTAATTGTTTTTCAGTGAAGCTTTGATTTTTCAAATTGAATTTTGCATTGTGCTATCTAGGTTATGTTTGTAAATGTCTGTAATATCATGAAACACAAATTATTGTCTAGTGTATATTATCACTGTGTTGATGTACACCTTGCAAAGGACATTTATTTTGTAGCTCAGGGTAAGAGATGATCAAGGTGATCTTTTCAGGCCATGACAGATCTTGCATTAGCACCAAAGTCATCTGGCTTCATTCTCATGTATCCCTTAACATGCACATGCATTCTTTTCACTAATGTGATAAGAGAGTTTGGAATAACTTTATTAATCACCGACATTTGCTCAATTACTTCTTGTTTGTGATTCAGCTTGTAGTCTTTCCAGGTCATGCAAATACTGCCAAGATACACTTAGCTCTTAAAAGAACAGTTAAAGAAAAGCTAAAAGAGTGTCTGTCACAACTGTCTTCTGCGTACAGGCGATGCACAAGCCCAGTGGGTCTGCTCCCAAACTCCTGCCTTCCTATTTCTTTATTTAGGGAATGAATGCAACCCTTTCAAAATGTCCTGATAATAATAATAAATTCAAACAATAGAGGAAATTTCCTTTTGCTTTTTGGAGATCATCTCTTAAAAATTCCAAAAATGACAAGTATGTTTTTGTAGTTTAGTGGTTGGTGTGATATTTGATATTTTAGTTGACATGATGGGGCCTCAGTGTTACTGTCTTTACACGTGCAGTTGATCCCACTGAGGTTCTCGGTAGCGCTGATCTGGGCAGCAGTTTCGAACTTGTACCTTCGATCTCTGCATTTGTCTGTTTAGGTCAGAATTCCCCTGGGAATTCTCTGATGCCAAAACAATGCATATTTTTCCTGCCTTTTAACTTGGATTGCAGTTATCAGGATTGATCCAGCCTCAAAGTAATGTTGTCTTCAGCATGATTGAACATGGTCACTAGTGTTCATAACATTTGGGAAAGGATGATCTATGTATAACTGTATAAATTAGTGTTCTCACCTAAATATAAGTACTGATCAAGTAATCAAAATTCTGTAGTGTTTGAAAGCCCTTATTCTGTTTGAGAGTAATCACATCAGGGACGTTAGTGTAGAGGCAACATGAATTGCTGCAAATATCTGCTATTTAAAGCAATAGTTTAGATGTTTTCTGGGGAAATAAGTTGAAGTGCCTGTTTGTATATTGGTGCCGAGTGATTCTAAATAAATTATCTCACAGAAATCAAAGCCTGTTTGCAAATGGTTGTCAAGCAAGAAGCAGTGAATGCACTGGGACGATGTTTTGCTGCAAATTAGTGGGAAACTGACTGAAAAGCAGCAGATAAACATTAGCTCTTGAGCTACCATCCTTAGCAAGATTTTGAGAATAGTACTCAACGTGAACTAGAATGAACTGATCTGTATGTGGCTGCAGCTGTACAGAAATCAAGGTAGTGCAGATGTAAAGACAAAAGTACTATGAACTTGATTCTGTACCAGTGAAATCTTGTCAATATGGTCTCAAAAGACAGAAAACGTTTGTAAAGGATATTCAGTGAAGAATTATCAAAATGTCTCCAGAAATTACTTGACCTAAAAGTATCAGTTTGAAGAATAGAGCATCTTTAAAATCACATCCCCTTAAGGATCAACCCTGTGATACTATATAGTCTCTAAATCTTATTTTTCTCAAATTTCTCTTAGCGTTAAATAAGCTGTCTTCAGCAGGATGCATTGCATTGTTGCTAAATTGGTACTGTTCTCAAGTTGCTGGCTTGGCTGCCTCCACCCTGTGCTCTTGGATGCCGCCTTTGAGTGTTATCCTATTTTAACAATAGTTTTCTATGAGAAATACACTTCCTTCCAGCCACAGGCACTGAATAATTCTCCTGTCTCCTAAAATTATTCAAATAATCTCTTTTCCTGCCCCAAACCAATATCATCTGGCCATTTATATTTCATAAATTATATTCCAGTGGTTCACTGTGTTCCCATCTGCATGTTACTGAGATCGGCTGCGCTACGTGCGTGGCAAAAGACTTCCAAGGCTACGCTAACGGTGGAATTAATTTCCCTCTGTGTTCATGACTTCTCATTCAGTGCAGCTTTTGCTCTCTCAAATATGTTGCTACAAAGTAGATTATTCCAAGGATTGGGTGAACCAATACAAGTATTATGTTGGAACTAAGTCTAATTACCTATGTTGTAATAATTTTGTCCCAAGGTGGTAATAAGCACATTTTTTTGCAATTCACTAATAGTTTAAAAAAAAATTAGTTGGTCTCTTATGCTTTCATAAATTCAAGATATTCCTAGATTTGTCTGTTATGATCTTCCACACATTTGAATTTCATCTCTAATATGAGTTTTGTAGTGCATAAAACCACAGCAATAAAATCAAGAGTATGATGTTCAGTGTTCATTTAATTTCTCCCTGTTCCTTTCATTTAAAAAAAAAATCAATCGCGATCAACATTTATCTAATGAAAGAGGCTACCACAGGGCACAGAATTCAGTTTGTCCTGCTTGTGTAGAGATCACAACCTAAAGCTATCTTTCTGATTAAAATGCATTTTCCCTGTTCCTTCATGTTATCATTTGCCTCTGACTCAGTGTATCTTTCCATGTTTGCAACAGAGTATGATTAAGCATGGGTGAGCCAAAAAGATAAAACAAGAATAAGCCTGAACTCTTACCTTGAAACTCATGTCATATGGCATAGTTTTTGAAGTTGGGGAAGTGGGCAGAGAACTATTGGAGAAAAATTTAGTTTAAATTTTGATTCCATGACTGTTGGCAGGAAAGCTAGTTATTAGCAAATGGTCCCTAAACAAATCCTGCAAGTTGTTTTCTGCAGTTGACACACAAGCTTTAGCTATCTTGTTTAGACTTGTGGGGGTGAACAATGAAATAGTGTATAGCAAATGTCTGTGAAATGGTTCATTGTATGGGAAACTATATTTTTCCAAGTCCCCATCAGATTTTATTGGAAAAATTGAGTTACAGCTCACTTGTAGTTTTTGGCCTTCAGTTCACCTTTTAATTGAATTTCACAGGACTGTATAATTGGGAGAGAGCTAATGTAGGCTGGTAGTAGGACCGTCATGAGAATATTGAGAAGAATGAGACACAAAAATTAGAGAGTGGCTGTATACAGTAGCCCCAGTAACCCCATTGCCTTTGAGATTGGTGGAGATGCCCAGAACAATATTTACTTTCATGAAATTGGCGATTGAAGAGGGTCTGATGCCTTTACCAGGGATTAGTCAACATTTCTGACCCTCTCTCCAATCAAGTGTTATTTCTTTCAGGGAATGACTGCTATGAAACACAGCATGTCAAAAAATTAACACAGAAATTGGAAATGAGTGCTCATAAATGACTGGTATAGATGCATCACTGATTTTACTGAAATTTTGATCTCAGTGTTTTTTAAGCACTTCTATGATTGGTTGTAGAAGCAGAATGTGTTAGTTGGCAAAATAATGGTTAAAGGCTTCTGCAAGGGTTTTGTTTTGTATTTTTCTTTTTTTTTTTTTTTCCCTTTGATTTTTCATCAGCAACTATTTGGAAATGACTAAAATTTGTTCCCTGTGCTGAGGAAGGGAACTTGCCATGAGCTCAGTGATATTACACATGGAGCCAATGTTATGTATGAAAGCCACAGCAATGAAAATTTAAGTAGTTCAGTGAGAGAAAGATCTCTACTTTTTATGGCCTCCAAAAATAATGATTCTAAAATGAGTATTCAGAATGTTGGTGTCAGGAATCCTCCCATCCTTTCCTGAATGTGTAGCATGGGCCAAATCTTCCTGGTAGCCCTCTGCTTGTGAAGCAGCAAAAAGGAAGAAGTCCTGAAAGTCATGTGTGAGTCTCCTGAGCCTGGGAAATGCCAGCTGGGAGGAGACACAGTCAGAAAGAAACATGATCAGAAAGGCCCAGGCAATCAATTTTTATCCTTATGAGCATCATTTTCATGAGTAGGATTCCACTACTTTCCTACTGGCCTGTCCCACAGCCTCTTGAAATGGTGAGCAGTGGTTTGTGTTTTCATTGTCTTCAAAGGTGTTTAGAAAAGTCTTGCTTTTGAATAATCACACAGAAAAGTGATTTCATCCTTTATGCTAGAAGATAGACCTGAAAGTTACAGATTAATCTTCCTTTCTTCCCCACAAAAAGAAATAAAAGAAAAAAGAAACGCAAGTGAAAAATAAACCAACATTTTTGTAGACAATGGGGTGTAGACAATGGAGATGCAGATTTTTAGTATTCAGGTAAGAGGGAGGTCAGTGTTAATTAGAATCTTTTAACTGTCAGCTTTACTTTTTGCCACGAGGCTGAGGTTCAAGGGTAGTCAGAGATAACAAACACCCATGGAAAGGTCCCAGACGAGCGCTCTGTGTGATACTGATAGCTCTGGGATGGGAAGCAGGGAGAATGCAGTGCCTGAGAAACCATAAGCCTCACAAAAGTGGCTGGATTATCTTTACACACACACACGCACTGCACCACGTAATCTCTTTTTATCAGATCTGAGAAAAAAAGGAGTCCCTCCCGTGTCATTCTCTTTGGGTTTTTATCTCCTTCTTTTTTTTAAAAGAAAAATATCTTTTTGTATTTTTTTTTTTAACAAAGAATTAGTCTAGGACTCTGCTCATGGGAGTTTTCTCTTGATTTCTCCACTCCTCTCCCTACAGCTCTTGAGGGAGCACAAGGCGTGCAAAAAAGATGCAAAGGAGATCATAGGCTTGAAAACATGGGGATTTGCCAGATCCTCAGCTTGTGTAAATTTTGAATTTTTTAGTTGATTCCAGTGGAGTGTAGTCAATTTACGCCAGCTGCACATCAGACTCACTATGTTCTGTAGGATTTTCTGGAATTGAAATCCAGCCTGTTATTCCTCTGATTTTATTTAAGTTTGCTACTCTTTCGCAATGTTAAAATAATGGGGGTGATGGGATTTAAAATTCTGATAGTGTACCGTGCTGATGCTGTAAGGAAAATATTCTGCTTTCTGAGTCATTTGCCCTGAGCTGACTTTCTTTTTTAATGGTTCAGGGGTTTCCTTCTTTAGCCATAAATTGCATGCAAATTCTTTTTTTGTGTGTGTGCCTGTGTATGACAGAGTGTGTATGTGAGTGTTCATGTGTGTCTTTCAGAAGCCAAGCCAAAGAGAGAGGCTGTTCCTTTAAAGCAAAACTGAAAAAAAAAATGCCTTCAGGCATCCTATTACAGTGGAATGAGCCAAGGATCAGGATTTGCAGCTCAGCTATATAAACCCAGCAGAATCTGGCTGATCTGACCAGTTTGCCTTATTGTCAAACGCTTCTGTCTTCCACACACTCACGAGCAAAATCAGGCAACGCAACTTCTCTGAGTTTTGACAGGACGGCAACAAAGTCAGAGGCCGAAAGCTGACTTGAACAGCATATTTATTTGATGGAGACTGCTCACAGCGGGATCTAATCTGTCAGAGTCTGGAAGGTAAGTCTGCTTCCTTCCTGAATTAAAAAATCAGGAACTCTTCTTCCACACATGACCCCCATAGTTACAACTGTCAGTCTGAATAGTCAGGGATCTTATTAGGGAATATTTTTTTTGAATCGGAGCATGCCTGTCTTTAGTTTGTCTTTATTGTCCGGTGTAATAATAATGTAAGAAAAGTCTCAATGACATCAGTCTGAATGAATGAATAAATGAAGGATGAGTTAGTTGAATGCTGGACACCTACAGAAATACAGACAAAACCCCAATTGGTAGGAAGAAGGTAGGTAGAAAATCCGATTTGGGATTTCCTCTTGACTACTGAAGCAATAGAAAAGCTTCCCCCATGCTCATCTCCTGTACCAGACTAAATCCACTTGCAGTTCTTAAGCCTCACAGGTAACTCCTCTTCTTTTCCTATGCTTTTGTGTATGACTTGAAAAGAGTCAGGCCCTTTTCCTTATTAATTTGCTGTCTGCACACTTATTTGCTCTGAAGCCTTTGTCACCTTCCTCCCTGCCCCCTCTGGGCTCCAGTTTCTTTTAAAAGTATGGTAACATTAGCTTGCACTTGGGGGCAAAAGACAAAGGAAGATTCAACCGGTATCTTATTACCAGTACTTAAATGGGTGGGTTCTGGGGAGTGGGAGGGTGAAATTCTCCAGCATCATGGAAAAATGGAGACACTTGCTTTACAGTGTGTCTTAACGACCTGCTCCCTTGTGCACTGAGATTTTCTGCATGACTGTGTTTGCACTTAGCAGTTAGGCTCAAATTGGCTTATAACAGAGAAACTGATTGCACTTAGCTTTATTTAGGAGTTAAGCCCAAAACTTTGTGGTACATCACCTTTGCAAAGTTTTCCGTCTGATTTGCTCTCTGGTTACTAGGAGAGTAGGAGAGCTTTTGGCAGTTATTCCAAACTTCTGAAAAGTTTGTATCACACTATGCAGGAGAAAGGTACGCTCATATTGAAATGATGGCTATACATCCTCTTGCACAGTACAGCCATTATAAAATTAAGAAGCATAATAAACATATTTATCAAATTTTGCTTTATGAAGAAATATAGTAACAAATGAGGTGCATGTGATTCTATGGACTGGGTAAAAGCCTATTGCCAAGCTGTTGTGTCTGTTTCTTTTTCTCTCATTTTAAAAAAATCATTTTTTTTTAATGGGAATTAATTTTCCATGCTTCCTGATTAATGTTATATGTGTGTTTTGTTTTATTATGCTGGGGTTGTGCATTTGTATTTTAAAGCTGTAAAATCTTAAGGGTGCCACAGTCCGAGAATGAGCTGGGCAGTGGAGGCTAGAGACAGTCCTTTGAATTCTAGGAAGACTTGCAGAAAAGTGTTATGATGTCTTTTGGGTTTTTTCTTACTCCTGTCAGGAGCAGGAGTTTGATTAAGTGAAATTGTTTAGAGAATGGGTCTGTCTGCAGTCTACCTTCCCTGGAGCAGTGAATTTTGAAAGTACTTGGAAGAGTTACTGGGGTGTTCCTGTTGCATCCCCTTTGCAGGTGCTGCACCTCTCCTCAGGAAAGGATGCTCAGCTGAACAAGGGCCGAGTGAGAGGGATGCTGTAGAGGGCACTACTTGCCCCCACCATCTATCACAGTCACTATGCTCAGCAAATTGCTATTAGTTTCCCATATTTTTAGCTCATTAATTTTATCCTCTGGCTCCTTTCAGCCCAGAGAAAATTCTTTGCAAGTTACAGTCCTTAATCCTATAATGACAGTTTATCAGTGTTTCCAAAGCTGTAGAAGAGCCAAAGGATCTGCTGAAAAGCGTAGAGCATGCAGATTAGAGTCGCATGTCTCATTTGGAGAGGAAGCTGATGTTCTGCTAAGGAAATCTCACCATCTCACCCAGGTACATTGTGGTGATAGACATATGAAAAAGGAACCAACTAGATCCAATCGTCCCATTGAAATAATGATGCTTCATGATGCTAGCACTTACTGGGAACATCCCTAAACTCAGGCTAAAAATTATGAGTAAAGGTGTTAGCTGGAGACTTTGTTAATGGAAATCTATTATTTATTTTTTTCTTTTGGATCCCAGCTCTTTAAGACTGGATCATTTCTCTTCAGTATTGAGTTAACTGTCATGTTGCTAGAACAGCATTTCTAAAGGTATTTGAAGTCAGGTCACGTGGCTTATTATTCATATTGCTGCTTTTTATAAAATATCCTAAAAAAGCCAAAGATTATTCATGCATGGAGATTTCCTGACTTGCTGTAAAGATACTGTCAAAGTTTGTTCTTGAGTATTGTTCCACTTTTTGATAAGAAAATTAGTTTAGATGGCAGAGTCTGTGCTTCTTGGGACTTTATCATCCTTCTCAAGAGTGAAGCAGAACTGAGAAGCAAGTGAGCATTTGAAAAAGTGATGTTGCTTTGGAGCCAGGGCTCTAACCCTTCCCTCTGGTAAAACAATTTGAAATACTTGTGCAGTTCTCTGCCCTTTTCCTTGTGCAACACAACAGTCCATCTCTTCATCTGGCTTTGCAGGGTGTGTTCAGAGGTTTGAGTGCAAGGAAGTGTACTGGGTTGTGTAATGTCGTCTGGTGTAAAGGAATGTCACGTATTGGCAAATGTGTAAGGGAGAAATGGTGTTCCTTCAGTTCTCTGTTTCTGTTAGTGAACCCTGGTATCTGTCTGGGTTGAATATTACACTTGAAAAGAAGTGTAAATGCAGAGGGTGGTGTCTGCTTCACTATCAGCTACACATTTACCTGTCCTACCTGTCTGACATACATTGAAACACAAGAAATTCAGAGTGGTTAAAAATTACTCTAATTTGAAGACTGTGACTTGATATATTCGTCCTTGGACACGTGCCACCACAGTCTGCTGCGCTGAAAGGCCATTGACAGTTTTAAGGCCCAGTGTCTCATAAGGGTCTAGGCTTAGAAATAGATGATTTATACCACAACAAAGTTAGAAATCTCAGCTTTCAGTAATAAAAGGGCTTTTGTTTTGAATTGTGGCCGTTTGAGATATTGGGCTTTAAAATTGTGCTCTGATTTACCAACGTGCACTTTCTCAGACTTAATTTCTGGTGTGAATATAGCAAACCTGTCTCAAAGTCTGAGATCTGTTATCAAAGCCAGTGGTTACAAACTACAGACGTCTGAAACTACTGCAAAATGTAGTAGCTACCCATAGTAGTTTTAAGGAAGTTGCTGATGTAATATTGCAGAAAAATCAACGTTACCAAAGTAGGAAATTGAGGCAGACAGCAATCAGAGAGAGTTAATGAGTTATGAGTAAATATTTTTATCATCACCCAGGCTCAGAAATATGCAAAAGTAGTGCAAGCAATTGTAGGACTAGTAAGTTCTGGACAGGAAACATAACTTGAGCTCAAGTGTTGAAAAATAAGTAATGTCTATGGATCACTTATGACTTCATAAGATGGAATTTAATTTATTAAACTGCTTTATATCTAAGCGGACTTGCTGTCCATGCCTTCTATTGGTTTTGTGTATGAGTTTATTAGAAGTTGATGATGTTGTTATGGTTCTTACAGCATTTTAGGGACTCATTGTATTAGAAAGAATGAAAAGACATAAGTGGTGCTCTCGGCCACAAATTACTTACAATTGCTATTATTAGCTGTTCAGAAAAGTTCTTTGTGTAGTGAAGAGAAAAAAGAAGGAAGAAGGCAGTTCTTTGAGGAACAGGACTACCGGAAAGAAGGAAAATGAGCAACCCCAAGGGACAATCTTGAAGAGTCTCAGTTTCTGTCGAGCTCTGGGGTTTATACAAGTGTGAAACTTCCCCTCACTCAGTGCTTACTGTCCACTCATGCGTTCGACCCTCTGTCCAATCTGAGTGAAGTTAAATGCCTTCCACATGTGGGAAAAGTTAAAAACCGGGCATTCTTCCAGCTAGTGAAATCTTTCAGTGTATGATGTAACTACACTGTGCGGAATGGGCAGACTGGGGAGGAGGAATCAGAATGAGATTCCGCCTGACAGGAGTTGTCTCTTGATCCAGAGGAAAGTGTTCAGGCATCGAAAGAAGGAATATAATAGAGATCCTTCTGCTAAAAGAACATGGTTGAATAACTTAGTCTCTCTTCTTAGCATTCACTGCAATGATATATGTGCCCTGATGACCAGACATGGTCTTAATGTAATTTTTTCTATAGGCATAATTTGTATCTCATTTCCTAGATACTGCATATCCTCTTGTTGAGAAAGCAACAAAAACAACCCTATAGCATCAGTGAGTATATCTGGATGTAGACTTTAAGGAATGCTCATTAACATACATTGTATCCCATAAAGTACCCCTCATAACCAAGTATGAGATTTTGCTGATGAGGTTGTGGAGTCAATGAGAATAACTTTCCATTTATGTTTTTGTTTGGCTTATGTATGAGTCAGTCACCAAAGATAAATTCATCCTGAGTTGATCTTGTTGCAAGAAATTTCTCCAAATTCACATCCTTAATTGTCTTGCTACTGTAGTTTCAATTAAACTAAGGTGGGATGCTGCCAAGTTTTCAGAACTTCCAACTAGAGAGTCCCTGTGTATGAATAGCCCGTGGCATTTTGTATTCTTTGGGTAGCGGAGAACAACGTTGCCAAGTTTGCATTCAGTCATCCATCACATATTAGCCTACTGGAGGTCCATTCTTCCCGAGCAATAGGGGAGCTCTGCTTCCTACTTAGAAAGATTACTCACACAGAAAGCTCTTTCCCCATAACCAGAACCACACAAGAAAGAGAAAGGAAGCTTTCTTCAATTCATACAAGTGCTCAGTTTCCAAACTCTTGACAAAAATGATATTGTTTCATGCTTTGAAAACATATTCATTTTAGTAATTGAGTAGAAATTACAGGGTGGTAGAACAGAAATCTTTAATCCAGATTTTTGAAACTAGTTGCTTGAATCATAACACAACAAAGGTCCATTGTAGCAGTCTGCCTCTTCCCCAGGCCAGGCTGTGGCATTGACTATATGTGTAGAGATATTGGCCAAGATACTCAAAAGAGTCTGAAATTGGGTGCCTGGGGAAATTCCACTGTAATGATTTTCCTTCAACTCAGTACTGGAGCATTTGTCTGTGTCTTATCCCCACATACCCCAGAACAAATGCTCATAAACCTAAAATTACAAACTCTAATTTTCTTATGGGATTAGGCTATTAACCATAATATTAATCTAAACTGTCTTGATTCTTCTTTAAGTTTGTGCTCTCTTACACCATCCTGGCAGCACAAAGATAACCTAAAGTGGGATGTAAATATCTTTGTCTAAGTATACATGAAAATTAAACTGTGAAATTGCTTCCCTGCGTGCCCATCAGAACTGGCTAAATAGTTATTTCCACCACTGAGGAATTCGTGCTGGAAAAGGATTTAGGAAAAAAAAAAAGGAAAAAAAAAGATTTATTCCCAATAAAGTTCACTTTTCATTCCCAAGAAATTAAAAGAACTGGAAACAGATTTTGTCAATTGGTTTTGGGCCTGTCTAAAAGACAGGATGCAGGGCTAGCAGGTGAGAGCACCAACTGTGAGCTGAACGCTCCTGTGACTGTGGTTTTCTGCCTCTTTGGTTTGATGAAAAGCCTTTCTTTGGACAGGAAAAGGTTGGCTTTCAGTATGTCTTGTACACCTCAATACAAGACCTTAGCGGTTATCTTCCCTCTTGGCCTGGCATGATCTCATTTTGTCAGAAGTCTGTTTGTCAGCCTTTCAAAAGGAGATCAGTGCCCACTTTGTACTGGTTCTTTGTTTTTACTGGTTCCTTTGAAAAGCCAACCTCTTTGGGATATGCTGAATCCTCCTAAATAGTTTCTCTGTGCTGTGTGACAAACGGCTATGCCAAGAAAGATATAAAGGTAGCTTGTGAAGTGGAGGGAATCCATTCCTCTTAGTGAGACACAGTGTAACACATATTTTTCCTTTACTTGTGGCTTGTACTTCCCTTCTGCATTGCTTGTACTACAGTAATTCAAGTCTGACTCAGAATGAATGCTGCACACTGTAGACTGCAAGTCAAATGAGAACAGGATGCATATTAAGGGAAAGCTCTCAGATCATTTTTCTTATTGAAGTATTTTGGCAATTTAAATAGTTTCCAGGAAAAAATGCTGGCATTTCCCATGGTGAGCACTCCTTATGAATGTCCTATCTATTTTTCCAGTTTGGTGGCCAAGTGAAGTGTTTATAGGAGGATATACCAGCTACAAGCCAGGGAATTTATATTTCCACTGCCAAGCGTTAATTGTGATGTGGACTTAAACACTTTGCAGGTTAGCAGTCTGTCACAGGGATCCAGCACTACAAGTGCTGCAGTTCCAGGTTAGATGGAAAGAATGCAGGACCTAGAGGGAGCACCATTCTCAAATGCATTGATGTTATTTGTGTTTTATATGTCATTTTCAGGGTGTTATTTCATATACTTTTATTTGCCTTAGTAATAGAACACTGGGATTTGACACAACCCTTTGCAATATTGGTTTACTCCCAGCCAGCCCTGTGTGCCTGGCTTTCCCTTGCACCTCTGGGAACTCAGTCTTATCTGTGTTCTCAGAAGCCCTGTGCTTCTGGCATCGTAATGCCATGTCAGTGCTAAGGAAGGTCGTTCTGGACAGAGTTCATTTGCTTTGCTTTGGTTGGCATCCGTCTAAATTTGGGTGTGATTACATTTCCATATTACTAATGGTCCCCCTGGTACTATTCAAACGGGTGAAGTCTGATCCTGAATTAATACAGTGCTTTCCAGGCAGTGGCCTGACTGTCTTTTGTACTATTTATGTTGCTCAGAACATGTGCAGCAACCCTTAAACTGTGTTTGTTTCCGTATATATACATAAAAGTCACATCTGAGGTAAGAAAAGTGCAATTCCCGTAAATAGAAATATAACCTATATATATATATCCTATAATCCTGTATCCTAATATCCTATTAATATGCCCTACTACACTGAAAAATATGGGGCCTTAGTGTAAATAAAAATTGAGTTTATGGTGTCTAGCTTCAGTGGTTTCACCTGGAGAGAGAGCTTTTTCTGCTACATGACAAATATTATTTCACTTTTATATGGGACTGTTGAATATGCCTACAGTATATGTGATTGACGTTGTCTTAATTACATAGCAGAGAAATTTCTTTTTGCAAAGGGTCCCTTGGCCTGATCTGATTTGGTTTGTGCCCATATAGGTCAGCAATGCTGCTTGGGGAGTAATGTGAGGATAAAACCAGCCCGACAGAGAAGGAAATTAGAATCCAGTGAGCATTTTTCATGCACAGAGTGGCACTTCATTGTCTGCATTATTCCTTGTCCACTTCGCTTCAGCTTGCATTTCTGAGGGGAAGGTTTTCTCCTATGCAGGCTTCAGAGCCTGCCAGGCAAATTCTCATGTGACACAATTGCATTGATTTCACTGGCGATCTGCTGCTGGATAATTGAGTTCCACGTCCCTTCTTTTATTCCACGGCTCAAATTGCTGTCAACTAAGACTTTAGCACAGACAGGTCTCAAGTCACTGTGGGTTAAGAGAAGGAGGTCAGAGCATTGTTGGTGGAGGTCTCTCAAGCCTCCCATTAGTGTAACAGTGCCCAATTTGCTGACATTCGAAGCAGCAGCACGGATTTTTGTCCGAGTTCAGTCACCACCGCGACTAATCACTCGCTCGGGGCTGTATTTTCCATTCCATTACATAAGTGCTCCTGCTTTACATCAGAGCACTGAGCAACGTCCTCAGACTGGACTTTTTAGAAACAGTCTCCCTCTCTTTTTCCAAATGCCTTGCACTCAATTTGTTTCCTATTTTGTGAACCGAATTTGTATTTTATTTTGCCTTGCCAAGCCACGGTTGATTTCACTCCATCCTTGCTCTTTGCTATATGTTTTGCTCCGCGGAGAGTTTGCTCCCCTACCCTAGGTGGCCAAAGACGCGGATGCTTGACGCTCCCACATCCGACAGAACTAGGCCAAGCAGATCTCTAGCCTTGGGGGGACAGGGGGGGACAGGCAGGAGGGGCTGTTACTGGAAGTCGGATTTCAAGGAACTCCTCCTGTGGTCCTCGGGAGTTCGAGAGACACCCGCGCCCTCCCGCGCCGTCCCGCGGCCAGTACCAAGGACAGAGGAGCCCCGAGCTCCGGCCGCCGGGAAGAGCCGCCCAAGGAAACTAAGAATTGCTTTAAAAGCTTAAGAATTAGCTGGGGAAGGGTTACCCGCGTGTTTCCCCAGCTTTTAAGACGACGAGCAAAGCTCTTCTAATGACAGGAGGCAAGGAATGATATTTCTGGTTGCCAAGAATAGTACGGGCTTTTATGACTGAGTTCGGAGACATTTTTAGAGATGTCATTTTCAGGGCTTGTAGAAGTATATGGTTAAATCAAAGTAAAATTGCAAGCCACATGCAAATAACCGAAATTAATTCTGAAAGTATCCTGCTGCCTGCTGACCAATATCATCTGGAGCAGTTCATGCTACTTAGACATTCTTTATTATTCCAGATACGTGTAAATTATTTGTGCTCTTAGTTACAGCGAAGTCATTAAACCAGAAGAATTCCACATCACTTGCCTCTGTACCTGACATTCTTTCAGCTAAATTCACTTTAAATATGGAAAAGTGTGATTCTGGGTGTGTGGAGTAGAATTTTGGCTAACCTCTTCCTTCTGACCTCCAGGAGAAATTTAAAAAACAGCTTCATCAGAGATGCGGTACAAAGCCCTGTTGTCTCCGTGTGCTTAGCCCATTCAGTTGTAGACTACGTGAACATTTGTTTAATAGATCAATGGTTCATGGTTCTTATAAATTCAAAGATCCAATTTTCTACTGCATAGTTTTCAGCAATATTTTTTGGTAAATATTTTAATCTGGCATCCGCTTTTTATAGCATGTCACCTATTTATTCACCCATTCATATTATATTTATCAAAAGTATTGATGATTCATTTCCCACCTCTCGTTATCTGTAGTAAAGCTGATGTTTGATACATCAGTTGTGAATTTTAGAGACAAATGAGACTGTCCAAGCTCCTGTATCCATAATTGGCTCCTGCTTTGTTCTCAGAAACTCTGTTCAGTGTGAAAGGAGTGGGAATAAAATTCAGAAGTCCTGAATTTCTGCTCTTCCCATCTCATCACAAAACCATCTAGAACTCTGTGAAATGGGCTCTGGAAAACCTATAGGTGGTTTTGGAAGAAACACTGTGGAGAAGGGTCTGGAAATGAAGCAGAGCTTTGTAAGTGGAATGAACGTAAGTTGCTGTGATTCATGCAAAAAAGCACACAAACCTCATAGTTTGAAGCTGCATCAGCAAAACCCTCTAAATAATTCAAAGTGAAGTCTCTAGTGTCTACCCAGAAAAATAATGAGCTCCTGACAAAGTGTAACTTGGCAAAGAAACTTTCCAAAGACAAGTTTAGAAAACTATAGATCTTTTCCAGCTTTGCGTCTTTGCTATGAGGAGGAAAAAACCAAGAGACCAAGCGAATGCTTTTGCTATTAGGAAAGGCTTTATTAAAAGGTACAGTATATACTTAGGAGGCAAGAGTGATTTCTGCTGTCAGATTATGCACCAAAGTTGCTTTTGCTGTGAAAGGAAGTTTTTACATTGGAAGAGGCTCTGATCTAGGCTTCGGTGTCTGTGGCAGCTCTGCTATGGACCTGCTTCAGTTCCACATTTAACAGTCTAAAGTTCTACATGTGTCTTCAGAGACTAATGGGTAAAACTCACTTCTGTGTTGTAAATGCAAATGGGGATTTCAGTAGGAAAGTAAGCAAAAGGAAGGTGTGAATACCTCCCTTCTGCTTTCCATGGAGTCCTTCTGAGATGACCCATTTCTGCAGTTCTGCTTCTGTTTTTAGAACAGAAACAGTTTCTCTGAATCCATTGTCTTTGCTGTTCACATCACTGATGTGTCGTGCTGTTTCTAATCCAGTTTTTGTCTAGGCTGTATCTCCTAGTGCCTTTTTTGCTTCCATCTCTGAAAGATACAGTAAGAATAGAGATTGCTTTGCATACGGGAGAAAAAAGTATTTAGCAGATATGTAATCTTGTCTTTTCTGGTTTGGTGTTTCGTTTTGTTTTGTTTTCTCTCTCTCAAGCTTGTAGCAAATTGCTCGACTTGGCTGATTGCTGTGCACCCTGCCATGAGTCTGAAAACAGCTCAAAACCACCCCACTGACCTGCTTGTTTTGTTTCTTGTTTCTGAGTTCCCGTTTCCAGAAATTGATGCTCAAGTGTCTGAGCTCTTAACAGAAAAACAAGCTCCAAGGACAACCTGAATTCCCTGTTAACTTGTGCCCCATCTCAGTCACCGGAGCTACACCAGACAGGACAGGTGCTAGTTCTCCCATAGTTACCTCTTCTAATTCTGCTTCTCTTTTTCAGTTTATATGTAACACATTAGAATAATCTGCCCCATAAAATAACTAGTTTGTTTCTTGTGACTGGTGTAAAAATCCTGTGTCTTGATCTGGATGTAGTATTCTTCCTTACTTCCTGTCTGAAACTGTGAATCACTTCAGTTGTGGAACAGCACAAAATTTGCTACACAATGTTGGATGCAGCTCATCGTGGAGGAAGGTTGTCCATACGTGTGTGTATGAATGATTCCCCTGGTTTCATAAAAATTCTGGAGTATGTTATAGAAGAAAGGGCACGCTGTAGATATAAGTAGTTGGATTTATGTATTTTGTTGCAGTTGCAGATTTTTCTCAAATTTTCTGGTGTGTTTTTCAGTGGGTTTTGTTAAACTTATCATTTATGTCCATGAATTCATCTTATTCTGGTAATTGGCTTGGCACATGCTATGTTTTGGCTTCAGAGTGTCTTCAATTTTCTATTGTTACCCTAGAATTTTAAGTGGTCACATCTGCATATTTGTTACCCATTTCTGGTCAGACTGTCTTCAGTGCAAAAGGCATTTCCCTATCTGTGATTCTTTTTTTCCCTTACATCGCAAGAGATAACACTCCAGTTCTTTGCTTTTTACTCATGTGTTTTCTGACAATTTTATAGTGCTCTAAAGGGAAGTGTTTAATTACGGAAATGAGGATTTGACAGTCCGTTTCTTGTGAGGTCCTTGGAACACTTAATTCACTGAGGCATACATTCTCTGTGGTTTTTTACCAGTGGATAAACTGAGACACACCAGATGATTTATAAAATAATTTCAGGGTAGGATGCCTGAGTTTCAGTCCTCACTTCTAACCATGAGACCACACTATTAATCCCAAGGTTGTGAGCACTTTCTGGAGTCTCTCCCGAGAGCACATTTCTGTGGGAACTCCATGCATCCAGCCCTCATGAGCCAGCTCTGTTTACCTTCATTTCTCTTATGGTTCAGAAGACTCTGAGGTGGCAGACCCTTGGTTGGGGAGCTTTTGTCTCAACTACTGTTAAGACAGTTTTTCCAGGCCTTTGGAATCCATTCAGTGGGAAACCTGTTCTTTTCTCACTTTGCAATGATACCATAAGGCAACAACCTATGCCTCACCATTCCATTGAGCCATAACTCCCAGATGAACATATTCTTTGGCTGCATAGGCTTTTGAACCTGTATATAAGTTAATCTCAAAGTTTATTTCCATTTTGATTTTCCCACCAGTCAGCAGTAGACTCCCCATTAAGTCCATCTGGTAGTTTGTATTCCCAGCTTTCATAAAGGAGGGTCTCTAGTCTCCAGAAAGATCCATCCCCACAAACCACGTCTCTGGGGTAGAGCAGAAGTGAGCTGTGTGCTCCCTTGCCTGATGCTGTCTTCCACATGTCCCTGCAGAACAAATCTGGAAGTTACTCCCTCCTTTTCTTATGCTGCCTGAGTAGCAGGACCTAAATCACACCAACAAACACACCGCTGTCGTAAATGTCAGCTGAAATATATTTTTAAAAAATAAATTATTCCAAATGCACATTTGTTTGGCTTTTTTCAGCTCAGCATTCAGAGTTTAATCTCTTCACATAATAATGGGAATAAACCTACTTTGTGGAAAAACCCCCACCCTGTGTGGTTTTTCTTTTTTATATAGGTGCAGCATTTTAATTTGCTGGGTTTTACACCTCTAAGGCAGAAAGAAGCAGCAACATAAACCATGTGAGACATTACTTCAGTCAACCTACTGCAGTTTGCATTATTCCCTTGAACTCATTCAGTGGCATCCTTGTTATTTGATCTTATCCTCATTTTGCTTCAAACAAAAACTGTATTTTTAAAAAGTAATATAGAGGCATATTTTTAGATGCTGTGAATCACTGGAGTGCCAGAGGTCAAATTCACCAGCTGGTCTGACAGGCTTTGAAGGAAAAGAGAAAGTGGTGTTGGCTGATACACAAGGACAGAACCATCAAGTCCAGAAAACTGAGAAATCTCAGTATCTCTCTCCTCTGCTCCCCCTCCCCAGCTCTTCTTTCTTCTCTTCTCCCTGTCTCTCAAGCTGTTTGCTTCACATCTCGAGCCAAGATGGTTTCCAGCCAAACATGCTGGGGAGTGCGGGGGGTAGTGTTACTTATATGTAAGTACCGTACTTTTTTGTGTAATACGCAGAACTTGCCCTGAAAACAGAAGAATCGGTGTCCTCAAAGATGGTAAGAAACAAGAAGGTAATTGGACAATGAGTCAGCTGTCACTAAAAAGCTCTTTGGCTTGTGGACCACTACTTTTGAAGTATTTTGCTATGTGACAATTCAATTTAGTGCCTAATGGTGTTTTAAAATGCACTGATGTGTCTTACTTCCCTACAGGCACATCTCTGCGCTTTGAGGTGTAAATGAGGATAAGATTAATTCCCTTCCTCCTCCTGTCCTGGGATGAAGGAGAGCATGAGCACTCTAGTGTCACCTTCATAATGCCTTTTACTTAGTAATTGAAGTCCAGGCTGCTCTGTGTTTTATTAGGAAAAGGGCAGTTGAAGAAATTATTGAAGTGGTTATTTTTTCAAAACGGCCATTTTGCTCAAAGCAAGTCATAACAGAAAAATTACTGATTTTAAAGAAGATTTCCTCAGAAAGCTTTTTAAGGGTAGGGTGGCATTTTTTTTTCTTGAGAAAGGGAACTCCTGAAATGCTGCTGACTATATTTTACTTTTCTTTTGCTGAGTTTTCAGAATCATGAGAAAAATGGCACCTTTCAATGGCAAACTTTCAACCAGCTGTACCTGTTACTTTATCATCACTTGGTTACAGTTCTTTATAGTACTCTGTATAGAGCCATCATTTACATGTCTGTCTGCTTGCTCAGACATCCAATGGAGAGGATGGGGAAATACTGAATGAAATAACCCAGAAGGTAATCCAGAATTAATTTTTTTTCTAATATGGTGGTCACAGGTGCCACCAAGTAAATTATTTGATATACTGTAATTCCAGTAGGTACAGGTATTTAACAGCAGATATCTTTCCATTTATAAGCATCTGTGAGTGCTTGCAGATAAATCAGTGCAGAATAACTCAAGGTTCATGCTGCTTAGACTTCACAATCTAACCTGACTTTGTGTGTTTTCTGCAAGGGAAATTAGTAATGATTTAATTATAATTCACTCTTTCCTTGATGTTAGAGCTAAGCTGGTATTCCCACCACATGGTAAGGGATACTACAAAGTGTTATAAGTTGTCTGAGCTGCAGGATGAAAAATATTCTCATCCAAACGGCTAAGTCTTTTTTCAAGCCAAATAAAAATTGGGGGCATGTTTTAGTTTAGCTTCTCCATAATGGAATGGAAGCCCAGTGTGTTGGTGAAGGAGTTCGCTGCTGTGTCACTCCAGCAGTGAGAGCCATAGGATGGCTTCTAGGAGGCTTGTGCTGTTTGGATAGTGCACTGTGATCCTTCAAGGTGAAATTTGCCACAGGGATGTGTATAACTACTATCTGCAACAGGGCTGGGGTCTATAGGAAATTTGAAAGTAGATTAAAACCTTTGTTCTGTCATCTAAGAACAATTAATCCCTTTCTTGTGCCCTTTTCCCATCTTATTTTTCTTTCCTTTTCCTGTTGGATAAAATGAAAAGAAAAAAAAAAAACCCAATTTATTTATTCACTTCTCAATTCTGCCTGAGACTGTTTTTTAGAGACCCTTCTTTTGTGAGTTTAATCAGATGCTTGATAACAGAAAAAGCGTTGCTAACTAACCCAGGGTACAAAGAAGCCCCTTCAGAGGAACACATGACCTCATCGACAGGATTACTCTATCACATGAATTCAGACTCCATCGCACACCCAAAATAAAGGTTAGGCTCCGTTTGCAGCAAAGTGCTTTATTTGCCTCCATTCGGAAGGGCGTATTCTTTGCCAATGTCTTCCTCAGTCACTGGGATTAAACACATATGGAAATTCAGCCCGAGAGGCAGAATTTCCTGGTTGCAAATAACCTGCCATGCACTCAAAAGCTGCTGGCTGGTTCCTGCCTTTGGGCCATTGCCCTCCTGGAACCAGTGAGCGCTGGCACTGGTTTGCAGTCGTGGAGCAAGTCTGCTTTTGGCTGCCAGCCCCCATTGTCTGGCCTGGTTTTGTTGGGTGCTCAGAGCCCTGACAGCCAGGAGCTGGCTCTGGGAATGCTTGTGGGGTCGCACACAGAGCCCCCCAAACCAACCCTTTGCCAGAAGGTGGCACGAATCCCTCCCTAATGTATAAGTGACATCACTGTATTGCTTCCATGCTCTCCAGGTCTCTAGCGTCTAATACACAATAGCATCGATATCCTTAGGATATCCTTTTTGTAGGCACCTCTGATATAGTACGTGGATTTCTAGCCAGATGCTTTGAAAACTCCGTCTGCGTGTAAAGACATGGCTTGTGTTGCCCTGTGAACGAAGAGGAGGACATGGAGAACAGGGCAGCCTCCCACACTGACATGCTTTTGCTGGGCAAGGTATGGCATCAGAGATCTTAGAGTGTCCAAAAAAAGGCAGCAACAGCTTCTGCAGTTGTTGCAGTAAATTAACTAAAAAGGCA
This sequence comes from Gallinago undulata, assembly GCA_026546715.1. NCBI lineage: Eukaryota > Metazoa > Chordata > Aves > Charadriiformes > Scolopacidae > Gallinago > Gallinago undulata. The sequence continues at coordinate 9,483,191 of JAOTQQ010000007.1, forward strand.
GAATCCTGCCAAGTCACAAGCTGGAGGCATATTTGGTATAAGCAACATTATCCATAGTCAGGAGCCCATGAGCGTGCTGGAAGGCAACACATCTGCAACTCAGACTGAGATGTTTCATTTATTTGTTTCTAGTTATGCACATTTAACAGCATATTACATGAGAGTTTAAACACCAAGTTATAAGCATGGTTTGATCAATTCTGCATTACACATCTAAGTCACTTGCTTATTATCTTGATTCATTTTGAACTCAGATAATTTTATTAATGCTGGTGGTACCAAGAATAGGTTAAAAGCTTTTGATTCCTGTGTTTAGTGTGGGTCTCTTCCTGAGTCTGGTTGGCTATATGTAACTATTACATAATGCCACGCTGCATGTTTCTCATAAACAATTGTGTTTAAATAGCCATAAAGGTCTGACACGAGCCAAGAAGAAGCTGGGATAGTCTAGGATTCAGCTGATGCCATTTCCTTAGGGTTTAATCCTGCAAATGTGAATTCTGCTTAACGCTTGGGATACCTGTTGGTGGAACAACAGACATTGCAAACCCTTGTTCTTGAGCTTTTCCAGTTGATATCCGTGATTGTTTTGATGAAGTGAGGTTTCCAGCCATTGTGAGAGGTTCTGTTACGATACGTGCTGTGCCTTAACATTCCTTTAAGGGACAGGAGGCTGCTTTTTAGTGTGACAGCCTGAAGGTACAACTTGGAAGGTATCTACAGGAGGCAGCACTGAGGGGCATCGCTCCTCGCAGGAGCTGTGAGCAGAGCAGAAGGTGCAGGTTCTGCCACGCTGTTTGCTGCCCTGCATTTCTGTCTGCCCAAGCTGTGGCAGGGGCCATCGCTGCACCCCCCCAACACACACACTTGGGATAGAAACTCCATTTCCATAGCATCGCACACAAAGCATTCCATAGGACTAATCTTCCTTTAATAATATTAAGCACAGTTTTGTCATTTAATTTCCTTCACTGGTGGTTGGCCTCTGGAATGGCTCCAAAGCAAGCACTGAGTTTATTCTATAAAAAATTGCGTAGACACAGCGTTAACAAGACTATCTTAATATCCAGCAGCCCTAAACAACATGGCAGTTGTTTCAGAGCAGCTCTGCTCCAGCCAGGTTGTATGATTTCCAAAGGTATCTTGTTTGGCTTTTTCACCACCAATCTTGTCTCCGGTCCATCTGTGGCCTATTTAGGTGATTGTTATTAGACCTTATTTAGAACTGTAGCCACTTGGCTGCCATTGTTTAATATGCCTGGGGCTTCCTCTGAAGCAGGTAGTATTTAAAGCATTAAGAGACAGTCTCTGCCATGAAGATCACAGAACTTTGGCAGAAAAATTGACAGCAGGAAAAGTCTTTTCATAGCGGGTAAACTGAAGAATCTCTTGAGGAACAAGAGGAAATGTGAAAAGAATTAGGGAATTTAGTTATTTGCACTATGTTTAGGGTGCAAATCTCCCATAGACTTATTAGAAACCAGAATGATAATTGACTTGGCCAAACACACGCCAGAAATTAAGAGTGATCTCAGATCTCACAAGTGCCAGCACAGTGCCATTTCCACACGCACGGATCTCCTCTGTGTTCTTGCTCCTTCACTCTAGATGGAATAATAACAGCAGCAGTAGTATGTTCAGGCAGAATTTCTTTGCTTTTCTCAACATCTGCCAGGTAATTCCTAAGAAACATAAATCAAAAAACTCTTTAGGACTATGAAACTAGAAGGCTCCTTTTGGTTGCTGAGTTCAATATCCTGTTATTGCAGGCACCTCATCGCATAATCTGTTTTTCACTTCTGCTTAATTATCGCATGTTTTCAGCAGTCATTTTCTCTCAGCTATATCTCTGCCAGCTGACTTAATTTTTCATTTAATTCATGAAATTTTCTCATTATTTTTAATACCTTATTGATCAAAGGTGTTACCAATACTGGAAGAAGACCACCTCTGATCTCTGAACTTTTGCTCTGCTTTGAAAAACAGCCAAACCCACTGTTTAGGTTGGAAAGGTCTGTTCTCTCCCTGAGATCCTGCACAAGGATAGGCCTAGAGAGATTTTCCATGGCTAAGAGTACAAAACTTCTGAAACAAAGAGTTTATAATGGAATAATCATGCTAATTTAACTCAAAATAGTCACTGTACGACAGAAAGTTAAGTCTCTCATGGGGCTCCTTTTATGCTTATCGTTCAGAATTTACCGTAGCTCTTTCACATTTTTATGGATATTGGCTTCAGTGGGTTATTTTTCCTTCCCCTTTTGTGGCACTGTCATGCTGATGGCTTTGAAATATGAGCCTTTGCTAAATTCTAAATTGTACACAAAGCAATTAATTAAAATTCCTTCCAAAACAGTCTTTGCAAAGCCCCATCTAGATGCTGCTTTTCAGCCAAGGTAGAATGGGCGGAGGCTAAAATGAATCCAAATGGTTTTATTTAAAGATGACGTACAGTAGGATCTGTGAACCAGAAACTACACAGCTTCCTCAAAGTAGAAATATCATCTAAGAACTGAAGCCAAAGATGAAAACTGGAGTGAAGAGTTCACGCTTAGCTGAGTGATGTTTAATGCAGGACCTCAGGGGGTGGCTGGGGCAAAAAATATCTGTGTATTTGTTTGAACTGCAGTTCTTTGAAACAGTCTGACGTATAAATCTGATCACCAGGATCTACTGTAGGGTTCATTTATGGCAATCTAAACTTTGTTTTGTTTTATTAGTAATTCCAGTGACATGGGCAAGGCCTTCAGAATGTTATGATGGGTGCATTCTGACCATGAGAATTCTAATCTATGAAAGCTCAGAAATCAATCATGAATTAACTGTGCAAATCAGTCCCCATCTCTGTGTTCGAAGTGCCCTTATTTGTAAGTGTTCTTGGTCCCATAAAGGGGAGTTTCTCTTAACTGTGTGAGGCCAGCACTAGGTAAAACACAGGTGGCTTCAGGGTCCAGCTCTGAGGGTCCAGCTCTGAGTTGTGGATGCTTCAGAACTTCATTTTCTTTGATAATTATGATCCTCTTTCCTCTTTTTGTGCAGCTGATTTCAGACTTTACAGAAAATTTCTGAATTGTGAGTATTTCCCTTCGGAGCTTTGCATCCTAAGGACGTATTCATACCTGTAGTGTCTAATGGGTGCTGAAATTTTGCAGTGTCTCTTTGCCCATGTGCTCTGTGAGCCTTGGGGAGCACAATGGATTTTCTAAATTACCCTACATTTGGCTGCCTTAAGATTCTTCTCCTTAGAATGAACACAATGTAAATAAAAAAGAAGAAAAAAAAAAAAAAAGAGCTACAATTTGGCTTTGATTATTTCTGCTGGAAAGATCCAGTACTGATGGTTTAGGACTGTTATAAATTTCTGCTCTCCACTGTGATTTAATGTAGTTTGACCTACACTGAGTATCCCTGCTGATTTCTTTACCCCGTTGGAATTAGGAATGGAAAGAAAATTATTTTCTGTAGTTATGAATGTATGGAAACAGCAGTGAAAGATGGTGAAGTCACAACTGCTCATGTTTTGTCCTGCTATGTCAGGCTTCCAGCCTCCCCCCTGTCCCTCCCCAGTCTCTTTCTTTGAGAACATTTCAATTTACTTCAGACTTAATCCATTTGTGTTTGAGGAGATGCCCAGAGCCTCAAGAGTCACATGCTCCTGGCAAAGCTTTTTCTTTAAAAGGTTGCATCTTTTGAAGCCTTGCCTTGTAAAAATGCGCTCTGCCAGACAGTTTCAATGTATTAATCCTTTGTAATAGCACTGCCTGTACTCCTTGTAGCAAATGTACAAAATCCCCATGTCTGCAAAGAGGGAGTATTCCAGGTCAGACTGAATTCCCTAATGAGGCTCTTTTTTGTGGTATGCAATAGGTAAAGAGAAGAGAACCATGATATCGTGATGCCATGAGCACTGCTGGGTACCCCAGTCTTGAGGGAACAGATGGCCAGATCACGCTTTGCTGGAAATTCTTCAAACATGAAGTTCCTTCAGTTAACAGATCACAGAAAACTATTTTGGGGTTAGCAATTAACAAACCTCAAAATGCACCATTTTGTGTTTTCTGTAGAGGGCTGTGGCTCTTCTCCAACTGAGTCTTCCTCTCTGTCTGAATCCAGCCTAATGCTACTTTCATGAAGATTTTAACAAGATGTGCTTGGATTCAATATATGTTGACAATATTTGATCCCCTCCTGCTATAATAAAGGAATTATGTTTAGAGAGGAATTATTTCCTTTTTTTTCACTCTTTTTTTTCCCCTGCCTTTAAGTCTCATTTTTAAGTCATGACATGTAGAGGGTGTCTGAGCAAATCTAATCAGCCTTCTGCCTCCTTTAAGGAGGACAGCTGAGATACTTTTTAACACTTCCATTTCTCCATTGCTGCAATCTGTTTTGATGAAAATTGCACAGGGTTCTCATTTGCATATCTATCGCTCCATATACCCACAAATCATCTCACAACTCTTCCACTCCTGAATTTGCAGGAGAGAATAGAGTTGTACGCTAGAACTTTAAACTATGCAAACATTAATTTAGTTTCTCACACCTGCTGGTTTCCAGCAAATATGTCTTTGGGGAAGGAAAATATTCATACATTACCTTTGCTTGGTATTCCCCAGGAGCCAGGATTCCTGTGGTTTTTCCAAGATTGATTGAAAATTTCCTATTAAGAACCAAATTTCTAATTAAATGGAAAGGGGCTGAAAAAATATTGATGTCAGGAGGGGGGCTTGGGAGCAGGGAGGGTGTCTAAACAACAAAAGAAAACCCTAACATTTTTTTCAGCTTTTGACAGTCAGACTATGATGGGTTTTCAGATCCTCAGATGAACGCGCTGCAGTGGAAAGGAAAATTATGCTCTTTATGCTCTTGTCAGTCCATCTCACTTTCAACTACATACTATTAAGAGTATTACTAGCCAGTAACCAGGTTTTTAAGGAGTGTTTTTCTAGAAATAGTCTTTTTTCTCTTTGGATAACATCTGACTTTTAGTTAGTATTTACACAAGGTAATGACTTTTTTTTTTTTTTCCTGAATTTCTTTCTGCATCAGCTGGTACTGCATAGATACCATGATTAGGTTCTCAGTTCATAGTCTCTATTTTTTTTTTTAATAGGCCAAAGAAACTCTAAAGTGAATAGTAACATGCTCCGAGCCAGCTAAGACCGAGTAGAGAGGAGACAATGGGTTTAGCCTATGGCTGGGATGAAAAATATGTGTACTATCTTCATACTCTTCTGACTTGAACTTGAACCCAACTCTCCTTGCGGAGATTCCAAACTTTCATCACAGTTACTGCCATGGTGGCTGAGCGGGTGCCAAATATTCTGATCCCATTTTTCATTGACACAAACAGCACATTTATTAGAGAGAGACTGACAGATTGACATCTCTGTCCTTGGCATCTAGACTGATTTCAGACATATGACTTATTAAGTTTATGTACTCTAAAGAAGATTGTGCACAATTAGGAAAAAAAAGAAGAAAGTACTGCTTTTATGATGATAGCTGGTGCATGCAGTGTTAGTGGACCAAGGTCTCGTCACTCAGCCTGTACCTGCACAATCTGTACTCAGATGGGTAAGGCACCCTAAGCGTTCTTGGAAGCAAAAGTGTGCACAGCAGGCCTCAGGTGATGTTGAAAGATACACTCTTGGATCTATTTTTTCTCTGGTCCCAGTATGTAACTCATTAAGTGATGTGACTGCAAAATCTGGGCCTTCAGGAAGTCACTCCTGGTCAAGGAAGTTTAAGACACATGTCAGAGGCCACATCACCTCTTGTTATTATTTATGTTGTGATTGTGCCTAAGGGAACAGGGGAGAAGTAAAAGATAACTCTTGCTTAATGAGGGTGATAGCTGTGGGAAAGTGCCAGTGAACAGACTGGGACAACATGAGCTATGGACTTTATTGGTCTGTATAACAAGCAGACTATTTTTCAGACCAACCACGTAATCATTGTCAAAATTTTTTAAGCAGTTTTGTTAGGACGGCAGGAAGACATGAGGGGTACAGTTCATAGGATAAGCAATATTCTGTAGGAGACAAACTGCCTGTAAACACAGATAAATTCTTGGCCATACAAGCCTCTCCTCATATCTGAGAGAGATGCTACAAACATCACCGAGCTCCTTTTATATGCATTCCAGCAAGGGTCAACCCATGATGAGAAGGGTCATCTTCTTTTGTGAACTCTTGCTGCAAGAGTTTTAGGTGCCTGTTAATAATCCAACAGCTGATGTCTGCAAAGAAAATATAGAGTGGATGTCTCCAAGAGACAGGTTTAAAATACAATCTACATGAAGCATTCTGAAGGGAAGAAGATGAGGAAAAATGAAGGAAGAACAGAGTCTGACAGTTGCCATGGCTTCCAGTTCTCTCTAGAAGGGCCTGCTCCTGGGTGGTCTGTTGTGGTCTGAGCTGTTGTTTAGATATGTTTGAGGAATGAGAGTTGGAGAGGAGGATTCCCTCTTTGTTCTTCCAGCCAAAAATATGGCTAAAGTTTAAATAATTGTATGAAGGTGTCTTGTCCTGCAGATCTCAAATCTAGGAGTGGAGCTCAGCTAATTATGCTGGGTCCTTGGTGGATCGGATGAGAAACACCTGATCTGAATTAGCTCAGGTTATCACTCTAGGTGTCAAAACACAGAGGTCACAGATCAAACACTGGGTGATGCTTCTTCTAGACCACCACAGTGCTTCTTCATAAACTTCAAAAGGATGTCAGCCAAGATACATTGAGGGTATTTACGGATTCCATGATTACGGAATCATCTGTAGGCTGTAAGGTTTGGCTGACTGTAATGCAATGAGTATCCAGTAAAAGTAATGGTGTTCATGTGGCTTTCATCAATAGTGAAGTTAACAGTGACAGTGGCTCTTGTCAGAAGCCTGTTATTCATTTTCCAGGGATTTAAAAAAAAAATAATCACAGTTTGTACCATCATAAAATGATATGTAAACTCATGTCAGTCTGCAGAAAAACTACAATCAATTTTCTTGGTTTGGGCAAGGCCCATATTCTTGTAGGTTGGGATTTACAAAAGCCATAAGGAAATTGATGCTTGATTTCAGTAAAATTCAGTGAGAATTAGATGCAGGGCTGCTTCCAGTTCGTTCTGTTTTCCATTGGTGATGCATCTGTCAAGTAGCCCATCCCTTAAATAACTACTTAAGGATTAAGCACCAATTTTAGATACATGGCCTTTTCTCAGGGAAAAAAAGTACATATGGAATCTCTTCGCGTGAAAAGCAATTTGCAAACCCCAAGTGGGAGTGCCTGAGAGTAAAATCCCACTTCAAATACTGTCCTGAACGTGATTCATTAATGGCAACCCAACCACTGGGCAATCCCAACCAGGGACTGGCCTGAGTCACAAAGGAGACCTGGACCATGTCTGTCTCTGTTATTCTTCATTAGCTACCCTGTGATCTCTGCTGGTGCAGACAGGGGGTGCAGACAGATTTGAACAAATGGGGTAAATGGCTTAAAGCTGAATGCTCTTCCACGGCAATAAAATAGCCTCCAAGAAAATAGCTGCTTGTTTACTTCTGATTTATTCCCCAATAAAAAGGAGTGAAGCTCACTCTTTGTGAGTTCAACATTATCTGTAAAAGAATTAACTTCAGTAAACTGTCTGATGTATTATTGTCGTTCTTTCACAAAAGCAGCTGGGACAGCATGGGAAAAAAATGATCTCTACTCTTTGGAGGAAGTAGAAGGGGGGACGAAGCTGGTCTCTTATCTGACAAATGAATTATCATCAAATCAGTGGTGTTTAGAGAATACTTTACTGGCGTCACTAGCTTACAATTAGTGAAAGCAGTCACTGACCTAACCATTTAACCAAGGTTTTCTGGGAGTAGAAACAAAAACAAATGATAAGATGGCATTTATTAGGTGAGCTTGTTTAGTTGGTCCATTAACTGCTTTTGGTCAAACTGCATGTTAAAGTGGTGATTCTGCATGGAAGTCAACAGATGTCTTTCGGCTCCCCTAACTCATAATTTGAAAGGAAAAGGAACCATGTAAGGAAGAAGAGGAAATATCAAAGCTATTTGAAAAGAACGAGTTTCAGGAAGAGCTTGTACAGCCTAGCCAGGTGCTTGTAACCATAAGTGAGCTCTTGTCTAGTAGCTGATGAAAGATCAGACACTGGGAAATGCTGCCTAGTGAAAAGGTTTATTGGTTGCTAAAAAGATGGTTTTGCACCTGTATTGATGTAAAGCTTTTTCTCTTGAAGGATTTAGATGATCAAAGGATTTCTTTTCCTTCTCTTCCTCTCCCTTTTATTGTGTGTGTGTGCATGTGTATTTCTATTGCTGTTTCTTACGTGTTTCTCCCTTGCTGGAATTTCATTTTCTGTTGTCTCATTAAATCTATGCTAAAATATTGCTAGCTATGATACAAGCACTAACACCAGAACCTTCAGCCTGTAGTGTTCTCCAGAGAGCTCCATTTATCTTCATGCTGTAGGCAAATCATCAGTATAGTGAAGCTTACTATTGGGCTACAAGCCCTGGAGCTCGTATTCCCAAGCAACTGGAGTAATTTAAAGCATATGGAAAAATATTTCAATGAGCTTAGTAGTGTTGATGTAGCTTTTGACAATGCATTGAGTTTTCTACATGATCCAGCCTTCAGTAGTCTTCAAGCAGTAGACTAGTGAGTGAAGGAAATACAGACTTTTAACATTAGTTGAATCATAACAGAATATATGTCCATATTTTACCTACCTCTATCTGAAAGTAGTGTTCTCTGTTGAGATGAGACGCAGCAGGCTTCTTTACTCTGGTTTTCTGCTTGAGGCATTTGAACCTTCTGCACTCCACTGTACTTGCTCTACATTGGAACCAATAGTAGCTTCCTTCAAGATTCATGTCTTGAGATCTTTTTCTCACAAGTACACTGAGATCCTGGGAAACAAGGTAATGCTCTGTTATTATATGTAAGAGCAAGGTCAGCAGCTTGGGTGAGTGAGATTGTACACTGAGTAGTACCCCAACCATGCTCTTTAAGGACACCAGCACATGTTCAGTGTCATAGGCCTTTTGTTTGGTGCTGTAGCTGCCATCCATCCCTTACACTGCTTCTTCTTCTTTTAGGGAACACGTGTGCCAGGAAAGAAAAAGATTTCCAACTTGGTTTGAACTGGCTCTCTAGGTTCTGCCCCAGACTACAAAGGCCAAACATATATAAGACTTCACTGCTTTGAAAAGGAACTGAACGCTGCAATGGGACTCCCCACCCAGGTGTTGGCCTGTGCAATCTTAGCTTTGCTGTACCAGCACGTCAATGGTGGACTCATCAAGCGAATTATCCGCCAGAAGCGGGAGACTGGGCTAAATGTGACCTTGCCAGAGGATAATCAGCCCGTGGTTTTTAACCATGTCTACAACATCAAGTTGCCTGTTGGCTCCCTTTGCTCTGTGGACCTGGATACAGCGAGCGGTGATGCAGACCTGAAGGCAGAAATTGAGCCCGTCAAGAATGATGAGGAGCACACGGTGAATGAGGGGAACCAGATTGTCTTCACACACCGCATTAACATTCCCCGCCGGGCTTGTGGCTGTGCAGCTGCCCCAGACATTAAGGATCTGCTGAGCAGACTGGAGGAGCTGGAGGGGCTGGTATCCTCCCTACGGGAGCAGTGTGCCAGCGGGGCTGGATGCTGTCCTAATTCCCAGGCAGTAGAAGGTAAGGCAGCCTGCGGAGCTGCTCTTGGGGAAATTCTCGTGCTGGCTGTAGATCTTGTTTAGAGTAGATACTCTAATCTGTTTCAAGAATGAGCAAAAGTCAACTTGTTAAATTTGATATGTAATCAAAACTGGGAATGCGTGTGGCCGGCTTGCAAGATACATTCATTCACAGTTCTGTGGTTCTGTGAATCCGTGGGTCAGAAGTCTGCCTTGTAGCTGTGGCACTTGGGCATGGTGACAATCTGTGTCAGTTAAGATTAAAACTCATACAGTCCAAGCTCTTGGCTCCACATTTTGTCCCCTAGAGTAAGCTGCCAATGCAACCATTTTCCTTTCCAAGTTCTCCTTAGTAGAGACCAATAAAAATACAGCAGGACATAAGGCAATAGGCAAGCACAGTTAGAGAAGGGGGAAAGAAGTATCCTTCCAGCTGTTTTTTTAAATGAAGGGAAGAGATTGGTCATACAAGAGAGAAAATTTGGGTCTTCTCAGTAGAAATCTGTCCCTCTGTGCACAGAGCTGGTCCCAGAGTTGATGATACAGCCTGCTGCCTGGCTTTTTAACTTTATTGGTGAATAATGCTTCATGGTGCATGCCCTAATGAAGCAGTCAGGAAAGCTGCTCAGTCAGTGGAAAAGGGATTTTGAGAAAGGCAGAGGAATCCAGCATGCTCATTTACCAAGCGGTTGGCAGGGACTCTTCCTTGGAATTAGTGCTAATTAAAGCATTCCTGTAGCGGTTTGGGCTGGACCGGCCACTGAAACGAGCAACGGATGCTCTCTGACCTCTCTGCTTTCAGAGAAGGGACAGCATCTCCCTTCAGGGAGAGGAGGGAGAGAGAGAAAGAGACTTGGGAGTTTAAAAGAAAGCTAACCTACTTTAGTGAAAATATTAATAAAAAGGCCTGGTAAACTAAGTCTCACTGCAGAAAGAAAGGAAGTATTTTCATTTAAAAGCTTCGCTGATTCTAGAAAGCGTATCCTGTAGGGAGCTAGGAAAATCAGACCCTTTTTAGGCTGTGTGTGCCACGCTGGCCTCATGCATCCCAGAGCCAAGGGCAGTAATGGGTTTTCTGGATCATTGGTGCAGGTCGCCTGGACACCACACCCTATTGCAGTGGCCATGGCAACTACAGCGTCGAGATCTGCGGCTGCATCTGCGAGCCTGGCTGGAAAGGCCCCAACTGCTCCGAAGCAACCTGTCCACACAACTGCTTCAACCAGGGCCTCTGCGTCCAGGGCAAGTGCATCTGCAACGAAGGCTTCACTGGCGAGGACTGCAGCCAGGCCACCTGCCCCTCCGACTGCAACGACCAAGGCAAGTGCGTGAACGGGGTCTGCGTGTGCTTTGAGGGGTACACGGGGACAGACTGCAGCCAAGAGCTCTGCTCCCTGGGGTGCAGCGTGCACGGGACGTGCGTGAATGGGCACTGTGTCTGCCACGAGGGCTTCACCGGCCAGGACTGCAGCGAGCCCCTCTGCCCCAACAACTGCCACAACCGCGGGCGCTGCGTGGACAACGAGTGTGTCTGTGATGAGGGCTACACCGGCGAGGACTGCAGCGAGCTCATCTGCCCCAACGACTGCTTTGACCGCGGGCGCTGCGTCAATGGGACCTGCTTCTGTGATGAGGGCTTCACCGGGGAGGACTGCGGGGAGCTGACCTGCCCTAACGACTGCAACGGCAACGGGCGCTGCGAGAACGGGCTCTGCGTCTGCTACGAGGGCTTCATGGGGGATGACTGCAGCGAGAAGAGGTGCCCGAAGGACTGCCACAACCGTGGGCGCTGCGTGGGAGGGCGCTGCATCTGCCACGAGGGGTACCTGGGCGAGGACTGCGGGGAGCTGCGTTGCCCCAGTGACTGCCGCGGCCGGGGGCTCTGCGTCAACGGGCAGTGCGTCTGCCACGAAGGATTCATCGGGGAGGACTGCGGGGAGCTGCGGTGCCCCAATGACTGTCACAACCGTGGGCGCTGTGTCAACGGGCGGTGTGTGTGCCACGAAGGATTCATCGGGGACAACTGTGGCGAGCTGCGGTGCCCCAACGATTGCAACAACCACGGACTCTGTGTCAATGGGCAGTGTGTGTGTTATGAGGGGTACACCGGGGAAGACTGTGGGGAGCTACGGTGCCCTGAAGACTGCCACAACCGTGGGCGCTGTGTGGAGGGGCGGTGTGAGTGTGACAATGGCTTCACAGGGGACGACTGCGGTGAGCTGTCCTGCCCCAATGACTGCCACCAGCGTGGGCGCTGCATCAACGGGCGCTGCGTGTGCCACGAGGACTTCATGGGGGAGGATTGCCGTGAAAGGTCCTGCCCCAACGACTGCAACAATGCAGGACGCTGTGTCGATGGACAGTGTGTCTGTGAGGATGGTTACATGGGGGATGACTGCTCTGATGGTAGGTTGCAATGTCCCTTTTGAACTGCTTCCCTTGGGTATTTCCTGTGTCCGTCCAGCAGCCTTGGAGGTCTGTGAATCTTTTTCATAGAGCTGGGCCCTGTTGTCACTCTTCTTTATCATAGTCCAAACAGCTGAACCATAGAAGAAGCAACACCACTGCAAACTCTTGGCCTGCCTTACTTTTCAGGGCTATATGAGTTGGTTGTTGGTGACCTTTGGTGGTCAGCAAACCAACAGGCTGATAACGGTGATGCAGTCCATCTGTTATCTCCATGTTTGCTACCACCACAATGTCACTTGAGCTGTAGCCAGCACTGGCTGGGGTTTGTCGGTTTGTCACCATACCTTTCAGTTTCTCATAGTACCTCTTGATGCTAAAAAAATGCATCTGAAATAAACTATTCTAGCTATGGAGAAGAGAGAGAGATGTATCCAGAGCTGTCTTACTAGCTATTCAGCACCATTGGACTGATTTTTAACTAAAGAATAAGGCTTTGCAGGAATAAGATAGTATAGATAATGAATGTCAGTGAATAAAGAGCCTGGGTATCAAAACGTTTCTTAGAGCCAGGTTCGGGCTCCCAGCCTCATCCTGGATGGATAAGAAAGGGGTTTGCATTTACAATGCCATCGCTATTCTAGGAGCTGAAGACAAAAGACAGAGCACTGACAATATACACTGACAGACCCCAAGCACTCAGCAACTTTGCTTTGGAGGTAGCTCTCCGAGCTGGAACCCTGGTGGAGGCAGAGGGTGCAGTGGAGACCAGACACACACAGAAAATGATGTCCTGAGTGATCTGCACAAGACTACTCTCATGACAGAATTGACAGATGTTGCAAATATTGCAGTGCAAGCTTTCAGGATTATTACAGGGGACTCGATTATCTCTCAATTGGCCAAATAGATTTTTCTAACTGAAGTAAAACTTTTTTATATATATGTATATATAGGTGTGCATTTGTTAGATCTCTCAAAAGCTTAGAGTGAAAGCATGGAATCAGCTGGAGTGGAAACTTAGCTAGAAAGCCTTGTGCTGAGTTTCCGAGTACCACTGACTCCATGGAAACTGATAGAAGATTTTGGCGACTGGATTATGACAGGCACTACACTATAAAGGGGTTTTCTTTAGTAGATCCCTGGGGAGAAACTTTGGAACTAAGATCTTTGTAGAGTAATCAAAGAGTACTTTGGACTTGGGAACATTATAAAAGGCAATGAGTACCCTTGAAAATAAATTCCCATTTTTCATGTCCTCCTTCTGGAAGACTTCCAAGCCACACTTTATGCTCCTGTGCATGCAAATTTAAAGTAATCTATTGAAAGCATTTACAAAAATAATCTTTTATTTTACTTTGGAAAATCTGTGCAATTCTGTGTATCCAAACCCCAGGACTTCCAGCTATAAAATCATGTGTTGCTGGCAGTTGAATTAAATATCTGAATCGCTGGGGACCCAGCTATAGTAATCTTGTGCAGTAGCCACGAAAGGAGGAGCTGGAACGCAGACAGCCATAGGTTGTGTGCAAGTGTATGCGTAGAAATTGGCCCATGACTTTTGGAAACATCTGTAGTCTTCATCAGCTGAAAATTCCTTTCTTCAAGAGGCTAATTTGTGTGACATGGCTTCCACATTCCCTGTTTGTTAGATGATTCTTATAAGCTGTTCCTGGGAAAACGTGAAACTGGGTAAGTCATTATTTTCTGAGCTTTGTGAATTTCTCATAAGTCTGTTTTGTTTTTTCCCTTTCCTAGTGTCTCCTCCAACTGAACTGACTGTGACAGACATAACAGATAAAACTGTAAATCTGGAATGGAAGCACGAGAATCTTGTCAATGAGTACCTCATCACCTATGTCCCTACCAGCAGTGGTGGCTTAGATATGCAGTTCACCGTGCCAGGAAACCAGACGGCTGCCACCATTCATGAACTGGAGCCGGGTGTAGAATACTTTATCCGTGTCTTCGCAATCCTTAAAAACAAGAAGAGTATTCCAGTCAGTGCCAGGGTAGCAACATGTGAGTTTAATAGTACTCGTATTCATTCTTTTCTCCACTCTATAATATGTATTTATTTAAATCCATTTTTTAAAGGATTATTTCTTTTGTATTTTCTATTTTCAATTCATCTTCTGTTCTGGACAGTCTTCTGAACTTTCATTTTCTGTTCTTTTCCAATACCAATGACTACGTTAAAAGTACAGTTCACTACTTCTGCTCTCTGCAGTGCCTCCCAATGAATATTATGTGGTCTTTGTAAATTAAGACCCTTGGCTTCTTGTTAGTAAGGTATATTTTTAAAATCTGGTGATGCTTCCTGAAAAAATATAAAAATGTAGCAGTGTGCAAAAGAGCAAGATGAAATCACTTGGATTCAAACTGTTTTGACTTAAAATGGACATTCAATTTGTTTTGCATCTTTATTGTATTTTACCACAACTTACTTTTTATCTGCCTGTCAATTTATTGTTCATCTTTCTTTTTGCATTGTGTGTGCACCACAGTCATGTCTAAACATCCCAGCCTCAAAAGATGCCCTTTGACTTCTGTCACTGTGCTCAGTTTTAGAAAACACGTAACTTCAAATGTCCACACTAGGCTTCTTTCAAGAAGGCAAAAAAAGAGATTTCTAGGGCAAAATTTGTTTTATTCTAAGGTGACATCAGAGGAATATCTCTCCAAAGGCAGAATAACTGGCTGTGAAGAGGTTTATACATGTCAGATGCAGATATTTATAGTGGTGGAGAGATGGCCCTCCCCAGGGCCCTATTTATGGGAGCTTGTTGCTCATGTAAGGATATCCTTTTTTTTCTTGACACAGATCTTCCTGCTCCAGAAGGTCTGAAATTCAAATCTGTTAAAGAAACATCCGTCCAGGTGGAATGGGATCCTGTAAACTTTTCATTTGATGGCTGGGAGCTGGTCTTCCGTAATATGGTAAGGAAACAGTGTTTCATGTATAGAGGCCAGATATTAGTGAAAGATCCTGGATTTTTATATTTATTCCAACTGCCTGTTCTATGTGTTACAGAAAAAGGATGATAATGGAGATATAACCAGCAGCTTGCAAAGGCCAGAGACATCTTACATGCAGCCAGGTTTGGCACCCGGGCAACAGTATAATGTATCCCTCCATATAGTGAAAAACAATACCCGAGGACCAGGACTATCCAGAGTGATAACCACAAGTAAGCACAACCTGGATTTGGTGTAGCACCACCAATAAATTAACCACTCTTTGGGGTAGCCTAGGGAGTTTTGAAACAAAGAGAAAGCCAAGCTCTGTACTGTGAATTGAGAGCAGGGGAAAATAAAGGAAGTGGAGCTGCTTATGAAGAATACATGAGGAGAAATTAATGCCTTTCCAGATGACCTGTCTGAAGAGGAAAGGAATTTTATGTTCAGCTAGAAGGTACAAGCAGCACGCACTTGTATTCCTTTTCAAAATATACATCAACGGGAACTAGAATTTCTTTCATCCTGGTGATACTTGCATGAAGAAATTGTTTAAAGGAGAGTTTCTATTGTGCAGATGGAGAAACTCTTGTCTTTCTTTTGGTAGCTTCTGATGTTAATGAACGTTGATGAATTACCTTCTGATTAGTTGACTCCATTTGGCACTTATACAACTATAGAAAGTAAAGGAAGAAAGTAAACAAAGATAAGTTTCAGCTGGTAGAAGCCACTCATATTAATTTTGCTCTGAATCAGAAATTAAAAGCACAGGAATGTGAATGATTTTTTTCTGGAAAGTTTTCTTTAAAAAGCTCTTTTTTGTTTCTTTTTAACAGAGCTTGATGCTCCCAGCCAGATCGAGGCAAAAGATGTCACAGACACCACAGCTCTTATCACGTGGTCCAAACCCTTGGCTGAAATTGAAGGCATAGAGCTCACTTATGGCCCCAAGGATATTCCAGGGGACAGGACAACCATTGAACTCACTGAAGATGAAAACCAATATTCTATTGGAAACCTGAGACCACACACAGAGTATGAAGTGACGCTCATCTCTCGTCGAGGGGACATGGAAAGCGACCCTGTGAAAGAAGTTTTTGTCACAGGTAAGAAGCCAGAGTACCAGTCCAAACTTCTGGGAAGGTAATGCAATCACCATCTCCCTGTGATGTTTGTGTCATGTTGTGAGTTACTGCATTGACACAGAATCAACAATCTCATAGAGGTACATGAAAGTGGAGCATGTTTTTCTGTGCCTTATATGCCTTACTGGCTTATCAAAATATTTAGACGCTGCCCTCTCTCCCCCTACCTGCCCCCCCTCTCTGATGAGCTTTTTTTCTCATCAGACCCTAGATCTCTATTTCAGGAACCAAATTCCTGTGGAATACTTGTTTGTCTGCTGAGCTAAATATCTTCCATGGTTTCCGTTCCATCTAAGATCTTGGTTCTTTTTGTCTAAATGTGTAACAGCTTAGCAGAGAAGTGCTTTTTTAATTCTTCAGTTCTGCAGGTGTTTTCTGTCATGCTTTTATGAATTTACTTTTTGCTTCTTGGTGATACTGGGAATGCTTTATGAAAGTGTGGGTCCTTCATCACGTTAGCAAGATTTGATGCATCAAGGGAGCTGAGTAAATGGTACATAGAGAATTACCTCCCTTTTAATCCTAAAATGTAGTTGTTCATTCAGAACAGCATTTGAGTCTGCTACAGCTGTGAACAGTGAAAGCCCATTGAATTTCTACATGATGCTCATCTTCTGTTTTGAGACTTAGAGTTCCTTTCGGCCATGAATGCAATATATTTACTGAACAGAAATTCTAAAGATGATTAGTTCTTCTTTCTTAGCAGCCTTTTTCCTTCTGAAAGCTGAGGTATTTATAAAAGTAAAATAACATTTTCATCCAAATAAGTTTTTCCACAAGCCTGTTATGTAATAAAAAATAATTACTAAAATTGAAAATGTTATTTTGTCTCAGGAGATAAATGTTGAGTTTCTTCCACTGATGTTTTCCCAAAGCTAGTGAACTCTTTTTCATTCTAAAAGAATTCTGCTTGATCTGGTGGTATAGTGTTATCATGTGAGAGGAAAGGATCCATAAGGATCACTTCACCTTCTAAAAAGTACTGTTATAAGAGACTGCTGTCATAAAACAATTATTCCTGTTCCTTTATTTATTTATTGGCTGATTGATTACAGACTTGGATGCTCCAAGAAACGTGAAGCGGGTGTCGCAGACAGACAACAGCATTACTTTGGAGTGGAAAAACAGTCATGCAAATATTGATAACTATCGAATTAAGTTTGCTCCCATCTCTGGAGGTGACCATGTTGAGATCACAGTGCCAAAGGGCAACCAGGCAACAACCAGAGCTACACTCACAGGTAGGGGAACGGAGAGGTTATCATTAATGTCATGCCATCACCCTAGAGCACAGTAGTGTGGTGAAAAAATGCCCTTCTGATCACTATATAGAAGAGGTACAAGGAATTAAATGAAAATACTTGTGATCTCTATTTACACCCTGCAGATGGATGATTAGCCAGCAGAAGGTATGCAGCCATTTCACCTTCACATGTATCTCTGAATCCTCTGGCAAGCACATGGAAAAAAAATTATTAACATTAGATCACCTGGAGGGTCAACTGAAACCTTGATTCTCTGCATACACAGCAAAGCATATATCTGATCTTGCATGCATTCAGCCTTCCCTTCTGTAAACAAATGCCCATAGGTATATTCCATGGGTAGGAACTCATATTTGTATTCCTCATCTCTTAGGTTTGAGACCTGGAACTGAATATGGCATTGGAGTGACAGCAGTGAGACAGGACAAGGAAAGCGCTCCTGCTACCATTAATGCTGGCACTGGTGAGTAGCTTGATCCCCCTTTGTGCTCCAGAGGAAGCTGCAAGTCAGGTGGTCACACTATGATGTTTCTTTCATTTCCAAATAATGCCATATGGAATATTTTAGAAAGTTCTTTATTTCATTTTTGTACCAATGGGACATTTCCCTAAAGATCTTGACCTCTGAATTTGGAATCCTTTTCCTGTACCAGGATCTCTTAGTGTTCTGGGAGTTTCAGCTCCAGGTGAGCTCCTTAACAGTAATTATGCTTACACTGATTACTCTGTCCCTTCTCTAATTATGAGGGTTTCTGGCAGGAATGGTGGTTATGGCCAAAAAAGTTGATCTGACAAAAAGTACAGCCTCAATGGCTGCGATAGTCCTGACTGCCCTTCAAATCTGGGATTTTTTTCACAATATGCCCCTTTCCCAGGTAGATTTTCTGAAAGCATAAATTCTGCCTCTCCTCTATCCATTGCCTGCTGAAGTGCATTCAAGTGGGCGAAATTTGTTCTAGTGTGCTTTGTCTGTAAGAGAGAACTTCATCATCAAGCAATGGGGCTTCAAAAGATCCAAAAGGTGGATAATAGTTTGACCTGTTGCTAGACCCCCAGTATAGATATTTCTCTGCCTACAGATGCCTTAAAAACTCCCAGGGCAGTTCAGAGCCACCTAAACTTTGCTTTTTTTACCTGTAGATCTTGATAACCCCAAGGACTTGGAAGTCAGTGACCCCACTGAAACCACCTTATCCATTCGCTGGAGAAGACCAGTGGCCAAGTTTGATCGTTATCGCCTTGTTTATGTTAGCCCCACTGGAAGGAAGAACGAAGTGGAGATCCCCGTGGACAGCACCTCTTTTATCCTGCGTGGGTTGGATGCAGGGACAGAATACACCATTAGTCTGGTGGCAGAGAAAGGCAGACACAAAAGCAAACCCACAACCATTAAGGGTTCAACTGGTGAGTACGAGCATAAGGTCTTTGGGCAATGACTAGCCCAATTGCAACTTCACTTAATTTTGTAAGCCACGTCTGGGGAACTGCTTAAAAACATCAGCTGCCTGCAGAGCAGCCTTAGCTCTGTCTGGCGTGAGGGATAGCTGTGTATTTCCCTACCTACAGTGTTTAACTCCATGTTCTCAATGATTTCTTGCTTATCCTTTGAGAAGACTCACAAAGAATGCAGCTATTTGTCCTGCAGAAAAATCAGACCTCATACTTGTTTTAAATGAGGCTGCTTTTTTGTGCACTGTGTATTATAACATGTTTTGTTTTCTACAGCCAAAAACAAAGAGGAAGAGCAACCAGAATGTATTTAACATTGCTTGTTCCCACCTAATGAATTCTTTTCACAGCATGCTTCTACCTATCATGCTACAGCAGGGTCAATAGGGCTCTGATCTTGCCCTTTTTTAGTTTTCTTATCCAGAAGCAAGAAAGGCCACTGCCACAAATCTGGTCACAGTCACCATTTCCATTGAATACCACGCCTGTTACATTTGTCTGCAAAAAGGGATCCATTTAACACATCTCCATTTGTATAAACCACTCCACTTAACCAATATCAGTGGGCTACTTGCTGAACAATGTTTTATTTTTTCTGAAAAGTTTTGACCTGAAGTTTGTTGCATACAGAATTATATCTTGGTATAGAACACAAATAAGTCCTGAATCTGAATGTGTCTTCAGGCTAAAACCTGTGAGGTGAACCCTTAAATGCTATAAATAAGCAGAGACATTGAAATCAGAATTAGCTAGGTTACAATTATTGTCTTTAGCAGATATCAAGTGCTTATCCTTTTCTCCCCAAATACCATCTCTGAAGTAAACAATGCCAGAAGCTGTGGATTTTGCAAATTAATAACTACGCAGCTTAACTGATAAAATGTGGTTTCATACTGAATACTGAATACTGAAACCCATCAGTACTGAATTACTTGTTTGATGCTTAAGTCAGACCAGTGTCCAATGTAGGGAAAAGTTGGGAAGCCTTGAGGCACACACGTACAGAAGGTTTATGTGGCAGGAGTGAGCAAGCTTCGATTTTTCCGAAGTTATCTGTTTTCCCACCTGTCTGAAGACTGAGTGGTCCCAAAAGAAGTATGCATGGACAGTGAAAAGGCAGAAACAACATGCTGTGGATTTTCACAGTCTGGTCTTTCTAGCACCAGTTTTCAAAGTCTCACAAGGTGGCTTCTTTTTCCTGGTTTGGTTTTTGGTGTTTTGGTTTGGTTTGGTTTGGTTTGGTTTTTTTTTTTTTTTTTTTTCAAGTGCATTCATCGGGCCAGTGTGTTTGTTTTAAGTCTTTACTCAGAGCAGCCAGTAAACAAAGATTTCTCTGCAGTGGGCTCCTCAGAAGCAACAGCAGTAGTTGACATAACCTGTCACCGTAACCTTTCTCCTGTGTAGGAATGGACAAATCCAAACACATGAGCATGGAGAAGCTCCAGGAGCCTATGGGGTATAAGACAAGAGGTCTTTCTTCAGTTTACTTTTTCATCTACCCTCAAGTCAATCCTCTTTACCCATACTCCCAGAACTTGGGAGGTCCTGAAGTCTTCAGGCTAAACCAAACAAACGTGTTGTTTTGCCCTCTCTTGCAGAGCTGTGGGGGACCTCAGGTCCATTGCACTGCTGGGGAGACTCCTTAGAGCAACCAGGGAGAGAAAGGGATGACGGAAGTGGAAAATGCCAGCAGCAGATCTAGGACTGGGCTGGCTCTCCTTGGTGGGTGAAAGAAACTGTCCTGCTCTTTAGAGGGCCATGTACCATCCCCACTGAACAAGGGAGCCAGGGACTGTGAAGGGCTGAGAGTTTTCCTTTTCAGAATTCTCTTTGCTTCTCCAGATTGCCAGTTTTTCATCTTATATTCTTCCCAGCCTCTTGATGGTTCAGTCAGGCTTCTCTACTGGCAAGTGTTCAGCACAGTGTATTTTCTGTCGCTGAGGGTGAAGCTTCTTTCAGCCCCAGAGATGAAGATCTTCTGTTGGTGCCTTCTCTCCCCTCTCACATTCTTCTTGTTATCTTTCTATACGTATTAAGTCTCCACACACAGACAGCTGAAATGCTCCGAGCTCGTGAGCCTCTAGCAAAGAACGTGTCACAAAATCTTCCACAGAATAGGATGGCAGCCTTCTGTTGCTTCTGTCTCTTCATATGGGTGAAGAGCAGCTCAAGTGACAAAGCTTTTTTTTCAAACTGACGTCCGTGATTCTGCATTGAAGGGATGGTAAAGATTATAAAGTGATCAGTTTGCTAAATGTTATTTTGTTTGCTGCAAAGGAAAGGCTGAATATTTCACACTGCCATTTGCTTGTTTGTTTCTTTGTAGCTGTCTATAGTCTAACCCTAACACAGGCAATGGCTCCTGACCCAGAGCAGCTTTCTGGCTCTGGGAGCTTTCTTGCTCCAGAGGCCCCAGAGATGCAGGAGGATGCGCTGAGGGACCTTACGGTCTCGAGGGTCACAGACGACAGCTTTAGTATCTCATGGTATGCGAAAACAGGAGTCTACAGTAGTTTTGTGATGGAGTACGAGGAGGTATCATTGGCAGCCGGGTCCCCCGCAGAAACCTTCCTGCCCAGAGAATCCTTAGGTGCTGTGATTGACGGCCTCCAAGCTAACACTTCCTATAAAATCAAGGTGTATGGATTGGCAGGAGAACAGCGCTCTTCTCCTCTGGAAGCTGTGGCTACAACAGGTACCTCCTTTTGTTATTAACAAAGGTATCACAAAATAGGGTACTGCTTATATATTAGAGGTCCTACCCAGCATTTCACTTACATTTTTGTTTAAAAGCAGTTCAGAAATAAAAGAAAATAAGCCATTTTATTAGTTGGAGGGACCTTTCTGGCAGCATGTCTTGAGAACGTTACATCAGATTAACAACTAATCTGTAGGGTGAGCACGTAACCCCTCTCTGAGGAAGCTGAGCAGTCAGACTGCAGCTTTATTCCTTCTTGTTCTGGTTCTGAAACCCTGCCTGATAGCACAATGTGGGTCCTGGAGGAGGACGGATGGTAATACATCAGGCATGAGACGCCTGTGGAGATAAATGAGAGAAACCAAGTGCCAACCTCAAATTCCTCTGCTGAAGGACCCAGATTGTGCAGCAACTGCTGAACAAATCATGGATGTGATACTGTCTTGCCTCTAGAAGCGAGTTGCCCACAGGAGCATGGCTTGGAGAAATAACTTTTCCATTCTGTTGAACGTTTTTAAGAAGATTCATGCTGTTTGCCAAAGACCCTTGTCTGTGTTGTGCATTGCTCTCTCTTCCTCTCCTGTCTTCTACTAGTCTTAGATTGTGCCACCCTTTTGTATACAAACCCAAAGAAAAATTAGGAGGAATGATTAGGTGAGCCAGTTCAATTGGAAACTACAGCGCTGACCAGTGGGAAAAAAAAATTGCCAGTAAAGATTGTCCATGTCTTCAGCTGATTCCTCTGCGAAGAGAACCCAAGGCTTACTTTAGTATGAGGATTTTTTTAGTGGTAGCTGATGTAGGATTTTGGGCTTGTGGTATGCTTTCTTTATGAAATTCAGAGGTGCACCAGGACTATAAACCCAGTTTAATCAGCTGGTTGAGAGAGGGGAAAGCTATTCAGCCAAAAGGGTCTGGTAAGAGTGAAAATCCCTTGGTAGGCCATCATGTCTTACAGCGTACTTGAGCTGATGAGAGATTCCTCAGGGGAATTGGCTGATTGCCCCTGTTGGAAAATAATATAAAATCCAAGAGACAGAAGCAAGAAATTATACAGAATCCTGTTTGCTTTATCCCAAGTAACCAGGGAGATATCCTGGCAGAACACTAACATTCTTTTTTAGTAAAATTGCCTGTGAAAAATTACAATGGGATTCCTCAAAAAGCCAGCAAAAGCAGTCTAGACGTATTTAGGCCATATTCAGCCTGAAGATCTTACTAAGAGAATGATATTGAGAAGTATTCCAGTCTGAGGAAGAGCGTATGTTTGTTATCCATCCAGTGTTTCTTCTACATAGCTTTCAGCTCTTTGGCATCTATTGGTCATTCATCTTGCCGCCATGAATCCTTCTATCTGGCTGTCATCCACCCACCTAGGGCTCCATATATATTCATATAATTGTCTTTTTTCTATCTGTTGTATGTTTGTACACAATGCCACATATTCCACCATTACACATGAACATAATGTGGGCTATAGGTGTGTGTAGAGGGTAGACCCCTCTTTCTCATCCACAAATTCCTTTATGGAGTCAAGTCATTAAACCCAAGGCAATATTCAGAAATAGGTCTGAAAAAGCATAAGAGGTAATGTAACTACACATTATTATATATATGCTCCATGAGACAATCTGTACATGGCAATTTCCCATGCGGTTGTCAAAGTTGGCACAATAAAATTAACCCACTTGTGACAGCAAAATTCTGAATTAAAACACCAGTTAAGTGGTTGATCCCTCTGTCCCTCTGTTTTTGTATAATGCAGTTGAATTCTTGCCGTGTTTGCCATTCAGATTAGAGAAACCAAGTCCTTGTGTGGTTATACTGAATCTGACAGGAATCTGGAAGAAAAGTCAGTAGGGAAGGTCAAGTAAAATGAGGGAAATGAGACACTGGTTTGACTAATATTACACAGGGATCCTCAGTATACCAGGAGTGTTATGCGGCCTTGTTTTTTAATTTTTTCCCTTGTATTTTTGGATGTTTCACCCTAGCTTTCCAATTGCATGGCAGTTTCCCAGCAGGACTGTCCACAGCTGTGCACGTGTGATGTTCTGCTGGCCTTTCCTCCCCGCTGCTCTGCTCACTCTGTCTGTGCATGTCTTCTGCAGAAATACTCCACAGTACAGCCCAGCTACCACTGCGCACGCTAAGCAGACAACCCTGAGGCTGGAGCAAGGCTTAGGCAAGTACGAAGAACAAGTACTTGCTTGATGCCACAGCTTTTTGCCTGCTCCCAGAATAGGAAAGGGCTGGTTGTTGGCATCTAATTGTGCACAAGAAGCTGAGAGTTACAGAATCCTAATGGTTCGCTACTGCATGTCTTCCTGCTTTGCTACGTGAGCTCAGGAACCCTGGAGCAGTCAGACAGTTCTGTTTACTGAGAAAGAAATGATTCTTCCCAGTGGTCACCGTGGCAGGGATGCTGGTGTGATGACAACGTGGTCATCTTCAGGTCGCATCATATGTAGGCCCTGATTCAGACCATGTGCTGGGGTAATTTAAGGAGGGCCCTTACCTAAGTCAAGAATATCAATGATACGTGTTATTATAAATAACTGTTTGCCTCACGGGCTTCTCTCCTTCCTGGAGGTGAGCACAAAACAATGTTTTCACATCTGTATTTGTCCTGAGAGTATATTTTCAAGATATCATTTCTGCATTTATTTGAAAACATTTTTAATTGATCTTTCTCCTCTGAGAAGTTGTTTTTTCTGATACATGTGTGGCTTTGGAGACAGATACTGAATCCTGGGTACGTATTTGTGCTGATCTGATTGATGGTGGTAGATGACTTGCTCTCTCTTAATTGAATGCCAGTGGAGCATGAAAGCAAGGCAGTCACTGAGGTGTGAAATGATGTGGTTTTCCACTAATGAGGAGATAATTCTGCATGTCAGAAAAATCACCTGCCTGTTGCCTTGCAGCTGTGATCAGAAGCACACTCTCTGTGATCTCCACAGCTCTCAGATTTTCAGAATCTGACTGTACCACAAGATATGTTCACAGATCGTTCAGCATGTTGAAGTTGGCCAAGTCTTTTTCCCTTCCGTTCCTTTGGATCTCTTTAAAGAAAGATTGCTCAAGTTCTTTCTGACTTGCTTTTAGGTAAGGTTGTGTGTCCCCCCCACTTTTTTTGAAAATTCTGCATGCATCCAGATGGATAACTCCTCCAAGCCTGTTTTTGGTTGGATAGGAAGAGATTTAGCATGCTTCTGCTGCAGCTGATTACTTAGCCTGGATTCGTATGTTTGTGATGTTTGGCATGCATTCCACTTCTGGTTTGTATCAGAAGCAATAGCTAACATGCTGTAATAAAGATAAAAGGCATGTTTGAGAGGCTTAGGGTTAAAATCCTCAATGATGTAAATTAGCAAATTTCTTTGGAGGTAGTCAAACTGTACCGATTTACATCAACCGAGGATCCACCCATTTCTCTGCTGGAAGTGTTTCAGCTCATCTCTGCGTTTAATGGTCGCTGCTCTGGATCTGCTCATTAGTGTGGTTGCGTGAGAACCACGTTGTGCTTGCTACCTTTGCTTGTGGCCTGGATTCAGTCTCCAAAAAAAAGAAGTACCCATCTGTTTTCTCTGTTCTTAGAGCTCTTTAATGCAAAGCACACAAACTGTTTCGTGGCGTGTGTTAGCTGTATATTTGGGGGTTTATTGTCAGGAAGTTTTAACTTGTAATTTACCTCTGTTTAGCGCATCTAGCCACAGCACCCGGAGAATCAAACAATGAAACGTCATTTAATCCCACCAGTCCTGCACCTACAGAGCTGAGCTATGTAACAAACCCCAGCACTGATTCTCAAGCTCTGCTTTTGGTGCCCAGTGATCTCCCCATCTCAGAAGCCACTGGTGCTCTTCATGACCTTAATATAACAAACAGGACTTTCAGTAGTTTCACCTTGTCTTGGGCAGCGCAGGATGAGGTATTTGATCAGTTCTTTATCACTCTGAAAGACCTGCCCAGTTTAAACAGAACACAGGAAATCTTTTTGCCGGGAAACCATCGAGAAACAGAAATTACCAGTCTCACAGCTGGCACACAGTACCAGATTACCCTCCATGGAAGCATGCAAGGTCAGCTCTCTCAGTCCCTGGAAGCCCTAGCTGCTACAGGTATTTTCTATGGATTCATTCGCCCTACGTTCCTTCTCCGCTTTGAAATACAGAACTTCATTTTCGTACTGCTGTTCCACTGCAGAAATGCTAGGTTTTGTGAGTGGTACCTTTCTTCTTAGCTGTTTTCTTTTTCTTTCTTCCTTTTGCATGGGATGAAACTGTTGTTGCTATGGAATGAGAACCCTGACTGGTACAGCATGGACAACACCCCATGCAGCTTCTAAGGTGATGTAGCATCAATTCTCTCTTTTCAAACTGCATGCAAAGAGAGACATTGATGCATCTGCTATTTACAAGGAACATGAAAATAGCAAGGTGCTACAAGTATTTATCTGGATTGTGGCTCGAATGTGAGAAAGATCACAAGGAGGTTGTGGTTTACAGCATTGGCATGGAAGTGGTGATGTTAGAGAAAAAAAAAGATTGAAACACATTGGGAGTATACCTTTCTGAAAACTTCCACCTCTTATCCCTATTGCATGAATTTCGTGAGGAAGCAGGCCTTCAGCCACAAGGCTCAGTTCTATAATGGTCAAAATACCAGTGTTTACGTTTGTACCTGGACAAGCCAGCTGGAGATGAATGACTGTCCCTGTCTACCACCCAAACCCAAATTCACAGCGTGAGATAAAATATTTACATAGAAACACACAGGTTATTTCACACAGTAGGTAACACACCTACTAGAAGGCAGGAGCAGGCTCAGCTCTCAATGGTTTGTTCTCTCTTTTTTTTTTTTTTTCAATAAGAAACATCATCCCTTGATATCATTTGCCATGACGTTGTCATTGTTTTGTCATATATGTTGGATGCTTCATGGATGAGGCTCTTGGAGGTCTCCAACAGTTCAAGCTGGTGCATGATTTTGTATGAGAATCTCCATCCCTGGAGAGCATGATGGGTTGTGTGCGCTTCCATGGCAGACATGCATGAGAAACAAATGGGAGGAGAAGGGATGTTGCATCTTGGAGGCGAATGAACTAAGCACTCTTCAGAGAAATCTGAATTGCTTTTAAGCTGTGATGATGACTGCATTACTTATAATCCAACTTTTACTTGAAAGAATTTACCTTACTGCAACTTCTGGTTTAGTTTCATTTTCATTTGAAGGAAATGTGTTTGTTTTATTTGTTTCTGTTGCCATAAAAAGATCGTTATTTCTGGTACAACCAGTTCCTTTTCTGTCCTACTTCCTTTTTTCAGCTAAACAGTGCTATTTTTACAGGATTCATATTTTTGCATTAATTTATCTTATTTCTGTTCCTGATGAGACAAACAGCTCTGGATTTATTTTTTTTTTAAACATCCTTGTGTTACTTCATAAACAATCTCTTCCTTTCTAGCAGGATGGGAAAAGCTACAACATAACTGAATCCCACTGAAGACAATGGGTTGTGATCTTTTAGTGCTCAGCCTCTGAAAATACAACCCCACATACCTATACAAGACTATGCAATGTTCATACTACAAGCACTCTGGTTTTTGCAGGGGGAAAATTTGAGTAATGTGCTGAGCTTAATTTTTATTAAAGGGCCCCTTTACCTTCTGCCTTAAAATATACATAAAGCTTAAAGTTGAAGTTTAAAACTGACAAATCAGATCCATTTCCCTCCTGCATTGTGTCTTTTAAATTCTTAGTTGTGCAGATTGGGATTATTCAGCTAGACTCTCTTACTATTATAATTTTTAAGTATAGACAATGCAAGTAAGAAAAGTTCTAGAAAGTCATTGCAGTCCATGAGCTAATGATAGCACACAGAGCAAGATTTTTCATGTAGAGAAAAGCAGGTATTGTTCTGTCATTTTCCCAAATGACTGCTATTTTTAAAGAATCAGTTATATTTCCTCTGTAACGGAGGACTTTCTATTCTTGCTGGGAAAATGACCCAAACTTTCAGATTTAACAGCATCAGAGAGTTAGCTCTGATGGTTCCCCACTTTCTTGGCCTACCCTGGTGGTGAATTTGTGAGAATGTTGATTTATATGAATGCAGATTTCAATTTGAGTTTAATATCAGTAATTCTGGAAATTGAAGCTTCTCTGCCTCCAGGAATGTTTTGTGGGCAGAATAATGTAATATAAGAAAGACAAATCTATTAAACTGAAGACATGCAGACATGGAGGAATTTTCCCTTCTTTATTATTTTGGATTAAAAATAGTTTGGAAGAATAAATGGCATCCTTCTTGTGGACACAATTGAAAGCATAAACGTCTGAATCCAAGTATTCCAAACTCAGTCTCTTCCTACCTTTACAACAGGCATTATTGCAGTATTCACAGTCACTCCATAATGGCAAACACTGAGTTATTAGCAGTGCAGTAAAGGGGTTATAGTAATACTTACATGTCTCGTAGGGAGTTGTAATTAATGTTGGCAAAACACTTGCAGCTGTAAGATGGTCTATAAGCTGCTTTCTGTAAGCAGTCTTTTAGAATTAATGTGGTTATTATATCTTACTACAATTCTTTTCTTAGTGTTCTGTTTTGCCATATCTCTGAAGAGACTTTACAAGTCACCCGGGGCAGCTGAGAATGTAAATGCGTGTGTGTGGGTGCATCTCCATGTCACTGATTGCAAATGAAATTCATTAACACAGATCATCATTAAGTAATAGCTCATCACCACTACTCTGTAATCTGAGTAACTGATTGACTCTCTGTCCTTATTCAGAGGAGGAACCCGAGCTTGGAAAACTATCGGTATCAGAGACTGGCTGGGATGGTTTCCAGCTCACCTGGACAGCAGCCGATGGGGCCTATGAGAACTTTGTCATTCAGGTGCAGGACCTGGACAATCCTGAAGAAACCTGGAATATCACAGTCCCGGGTGGACTGCGCTTTTTGAATGTTACAGGCCTCAAGGCCAACACACCTTATAACATCACACTTCGCGGTGTGATTCAAGGCTACAAGACCAAACCTCTTTCTCTTGAAACCATGACAGGTATCTCTCCGAGCCTCATGGCTCCCTTTCCTTGCAGACAGGGATGGGAGCTGGAACTATTGCTCAGAAAAGCTTGCTTGGGTTTGCACGGGGTGCACTGAACTCACTAAAGCTTGGCTGAACATCTCTGGCATGGAAATGTCTCATGATCAGACATTCCAATAAGAGTCTTGGTGCCCCCATCGAGCCCTTTGCTTTTAGGAATGCTTTTTCCTCCCACCTCAGAATGGCTTGTTTTGTTCCCTTTACTGACTTTTCTGCTGGTTGACGCTAACAGCAAAACCTGACTGGCTGTTGTACATACTCAGGAAAGCCCAGGGTGCATTGTAATGTTATAAAAATCTGTTCTTTATAGTGCAGATAATCGAATCCTGGGAATATGTTTAGTTTTTACCCTTCAGAAGCTACCTCTGAAATTATGCCCCAGTTTTTGTGTAAGTACAAACCCAGGGCTGTAGTGTGTGCGTCTGTCTCGATGGCAAGGACAGACACATTCTGTATGTTCTCATATGGAAAAAAACCCAAGTGAATTCCCACCAGGATCATTGTCGTGTATTAAGCCACACGCAGCTATTAAACAGTCCTATTGGTCTGGAAAAGGTACAATGCCAGAAGACCAAATTCGGCAGAACTACCTTGGCATAAAACTGACCTGAAAGAAGGAAAGTGGGCCTTAGATTATCAGGAGGTTTCATGAAACGAATCAAGAGCCATAAAAATAATTTTCTGGATGATCTTGTGAAAAACTTCAGTTTTAAATGATTGGATATCATGAGCTTTGACGAAGAAGTAAATATGCACTTATGTCTATCTTGTATGGCTCGCTGACTCTTCCAGGTGTTACGATTATTGGTAAAAAAACAGGTTATAAATTAATTGGCAATAAAGGAACATCGGTGGTTCTTCCTATAGGTAATTTCTTGTAGATATTATCTGCTGCCTCTGGGCTTCCTTACAGACCTTTGCAGCCTCCTGGGATTGTAAAATGGCCAGAGCTTGCTTGTGTTACCCAGCCCAGAAGGGAATAAAAGTACACAGAAGAACTAAATAGAATGAAAACATTAATTACAATAGAGCTTGCCTGTTTCAGTAACACTTAAAGCTGCTTGGTTTAGGTGGAAATGTGTCTGGCACAAGGCACTTGCTTTGGGCTGTGTCCTGCTGCAGGCTAGAAGCCCCGTGCTTTTGGGAGTCCTGAGTGTGAGCTGGTAGCAGATTGCCCATTGAAACCAGACAAAGGGGGCTGTACAGGGACAAACAAGAAAACAGACAGCATGGGTGTCCTGCCTAAGTATGCAATGTGTTCTCTTTTTACTAACTCAATGGAAACAGCAGAAGATGCCCTGCTGAGGTTTTCCTTTCCCTTCCCGGGTCATGCTCAGCACCCAGCTTTTCAAAATTTTCCTTTCTGGGGATTTCCAATTGTCAGAATTTTCTGAGCCTTCCTGTAGCATGCCAGGGATGTCTACAGAGAAGAAGAAACCCCAAGGCAGCTATCACTGCTTTGCATTTTGGCTCCAGCTCCAAAATTACATGCCAGCTTTCATAGGCTTAAGCTGAAAGGGAAAGTAGAAGAGCAAAAAAACCACAGCCTTTTCCTTTGGACAATGAAATAGCTCTAGTTTTAGCTTCTCCTAAGACTGACTTTTCCAAATGCCCTAGGGGCAATCAGAAAAGTTCTTTTGCATCTGCTTTCATGCTCAGACCTCAGAAACACATGGCTGGTCCTGGAGGTAAAAAGAAATAGCCGTAGCTTTAAAACTAATTTTTCTTTTTTTTTTTTTTTCTTTAACATTTTGAGATGCTTTTCATTTGATTTCTTCCCCTTAGCACCTGTCTGCTTGTAGCAAGCTTTTACTCACCCTCTTTTCTCTGGCGGCAGCTTGGAGTGCTGCCAGCATGAGCAGAGCGGCACGGCATTTCTGAGCTGGAGGAGGTACGAGACCATCCCCTTCTGACCAATGTTGTTTCCCTCCTCAGGAGCACACCCAGAAGTTGGTGAGCTAACTGTTTCCGACATTACTCCTGAAAGCTTCAACCTTTCTTGGACAACCACCAGTGGGGACTTCGACATCTTTACTATTGAAATTATTGATTCTAACAGGTTGCTGGAGCCCATGGAGTTCAACATCTCAGGCAATTCAAGAACTGCTCATATCTCAGGGCTTTCTCCCAGCACTGATTTTGTTGTCTACCTCTATGGAATCTCTCATGGTTTCCGCACACAGGCAATAAGTGCTGCAGCTGCAACAGGTATATAACAACCTACCTCAATGCTAACTCGCCTTTCTTCTAACTCTTCCTTACAGGTTCTGCCCCTTTCCCTGCCCTCAGCTACCCCATCAGCCTACCCATTACCAAATCCTCCACCTCATTGTTTGACAACTCCTAAGGAAGACCTTCGGAGCCATTTTAAACTGTGAATGTTAATCCACCCTCACGTACAGCAAAGTCAGTCAATCACACTGTGATTTCGTTCGCACAATAAGTTTGCTTTTGTTCAAACATGAAGGTTGGGGCAACCTCTGACATGGATGAGAAGCAAAACAAATTTCCCAAGAAGGAAGTGAGAGATGATTCATTATGTTAGTCTTAGAATACGTGTTTGCATCTGTCATACAGCATAGAGGGGACACTATTTCTGTCAGATAAGTTGATGTCTAGATGCAGTTTTTATCCTAATTCTCTAAAGAGATTTCAGGCACATTTCAGTCTGTGACAGCAGACTCCTACAAGGCAGATGCATTGCTTAAATTCAGCTTCAGAATTCAGTTTACATGGGATGAAAGATTGGAAGAGTCTATTTGACTCAATGTTTAGAATGAAGTAATAGGCATTTAGTTGTTGACACATTGGGCAACTCAAGGTTTTATACAAACAGGACAGTTTTTACAGGGAAGTCAAATCTTCAATATGCTTTGGCCAATGACACTGTGACAGTGGAAGGAGAGGACTAGACCGTGGAAGCAGAAGGTGTGTTCTCATAGCGGACAGATAATGGCTCATGTTGTGATCATTTAATCTCTCTACCAAATTTTGCCTGCTGACGTGATCTTAGGAAAAGTTATAGTAGCAATTTGTCACAGCAACAGATTAATGTGATCGATGACATTAAACAGAATATCAAATTTCAGTGATCTGATAATTCGGAGTTGCAGTTTCTAGAATTCTAGCAGATTGTGAATATCCTCACTGACTCATGGGTAACACAGGCAGGTGACTGTAGGGGTTGTAGTATGGAAAACATTGGGAAGTACAAGGCTAGGTGATATTTAAGACCTGTGGCTCATATGAAGTCAAACTTCTGTATTATTTTATTTTGTTGCTTTGGGTTTTAATAATTGCAATACATTTCAATTTGTTTTTCTTCCTGTAGTAGAGGAACCTCTCCTTAGCAAACTCACTGTATCAAATGCTACCTCAGACAGCATGTCACTCACGTGGGAAGCACAGGACAAGGCCTTTGACCATTTTATTCTGGAAGTCAGAAACTCTGACTTCCCTTTGGACTCCCTTGTGCAAACAGTGCCAGGGGACTCCCGGCGCTATGTAGTCACCAACCTCAAAGCTGCCACTAATTACACTGTCCAACTCCATGGTGTAATTGATGGGCAAGGTGGTCAGACCTTGACAGCACTGGCAACCACAGGTATTTCACTGTTTCACCTTCCAGGTTTGCTTTTTTCTCTCTTCTTATGCTGTCCACCGAACTGCTCTAAAACATGGCTCCAACTTATCATCGTTCCTTTGGTAAATTATAGGGAGGTCACTATTAGGGGAGGCTGAAATAAGGTGGGCTTGACTGTACTGGAAAAAGAGAGACAATGGAAAAGGCTGAAAAAGTGCCCCCAGCATTAAGGGAGCCAGTAGTAAACCATGATTGGTTTCCTTATATATACACTTATCTGCAAGTTCTGTGTATATATAATTGACTTGGTCCAGATGGTTAATATTTTGAACAGAGTATCTTTGCACTTGATCTGGAATAAAGTTCTTGTTCATCCCATCCTCACTTGCTTTGTTGTGGGTGGGAGGCCTTTGTGCCTTTATCAGCTTGGAGAGGTGCCTGCATGCCATTTTGGTTCTTCTTCTTAACCAAATGTTTTCTAAGGCATTTGTATCTCTTGTGGGAGTTTCGTGCAGCATGCTCAATGACCAACCGAAACTGCATGGAATGGTCTGACTGCCTTGTGCTCATTCTGGTGTTCTTCCCTGTCTAGCATTTTTATGTCTTCCCAGCAGAGATCAAGACTCAAAAAGCAAGTTCACCCTTTCTTCATGGTCAGCCCACCACTCTGACACTTGCATTGCTACCTTTGAGTCTCTGAGACCTGTCTTGTTTCACTGGATGTCAGAGCTTTTCCTACGGTGATAGTGATTCCAGGATAGTGGAATATCACTAAGACTTGCTTGAAGAGAATAATTTCAACTTATCTTGCATGTAGTTTTCTTTGGAGCCTGGGTGTCATGATGTGAACGTGCCTGACTGGATGCAAGGGGCATGTGAAGGAATGTGGCCATTTCAGGATGAGATTGGAAAGGATCCAATCTGTTTGCCCCCCTGGCCTGCATGCAGGGCTGGTGGATCCGTACTCAGTTTCACTGAGTTCTGCACCCAACACTGTTTGCTTTGTCGATATTTTCTTATCTCCTCCACTGTCTCTGGAAGTACCATGCTTACATGGTGGCATCTTTACTGTCGGCCATGAAGGCATTGACAGTCACTGGTCCACA
Source organism: Gallinago undulata (assembly GCA_026546715.1). Classification (NCBI taxonomy): domain Eukaryota; kingdom Metazoa; phylum Chordata; class Aves; order Charadriiformes; family Scolopacidae; genus Gallinago; species Gallinago undulata. The sequence goes on from JAOTQQ010000007.1 coordinate 9,516,614, forward strand.
GCATGACAACAGCATGTGTCCTTAATTGGGGCCACTTGGATTCACCTGTTCCCAGACATTTACAGAGAAGGTGGCGGGCTATTATTTTTAAAACTCTTGCAATGAGGGATGGAGGTAAAAGTTGGAACATCTTGCAGCAGTTCATGTTTTAGTTCAGAAAAGGAATTTGTTCTTTGGCTGTCCTCTTTGTCAGCGGGATACATCTTTCTTAGTTTTCTCCCAGCATGAATCACTGACATAGTTATTTTCCTGTATCTCACTGGCTGCATTTCCCAAGGTGTTCTTGGTTGGTACTCAATTGGCAAGAATAAAAATAGAACACCCCCCCCCCCGAGAGCAGATATGGGATTTGCTGACCACCTGACTGGTGGGTCAGGTTTGTGCTCTCTCTGTGCTCTAATGAATCCTTAATTCATAAAATAAAATAAAAAAAATTATGCTTAATGGAATAACTTTAAAATGGGACGGGTGAGGAGCTCTCCCCCTCCTTGTAGCCTGAAGGCCAGGTTTCTCCCCTGGCCAGGGAGAGGTGTGATTTTGAATTTCATTTAGCAGAAAATGAAAGTCTTTGCTTCTTAAAGAAGTGCCCTGACCACCGAACAGTCAGGAGGGAGAGGAACAGCAGCGTTGTGGGGTTTTATGTTCAGTCTATTAGATATTCTCTGATTGTGCCTAATCAGAGGATGAGGAACACCTTATCTGCGGAGTCCGGGGAGGTTTTGGCCTGAGATTAGTGCTGAGATAATCACTGTTAGGACTGAAACCCCTTGTAAACTTTGGGGTCCAAAAATACAAGTATCTACAACTCCAGGCAACAGAAACACTAAACAGAAGCTGAACTGGGATTTCATTGGATTCACCTAATTCCTGCCTGAATCCTACTTTGTCTACTTTGGAATTGGCTTGGGTTTGTGTTCCCATCAAATACCCAGTGCGGAGTTTCCTGCCATTTCTGTGGTTTTACCACAGGACTGTCCACTGTTGGTGCTTCTGTAAATCAGGTTCATCTTTCATTAGGAAAATTGAGAGTTTTAAAGAAAATTAAATGAAAAAATGAATGAAGAGTCAGCACTAATTTCAATGGCTTCTTTCCAAAACCTTATAAAATAGCTCTTGCAATGGTCCTTTAGTTTTTTTGTTTTTTTTTTTTTATTCAACCACTGCAAAACAAGGCTAAAAGGTTCAACTTTAAGCATCTCTATCCCTCCACCGCTAATTCCCCCACATCCCCCCCCAGAGTAATGCTGTCTCTTCACCTGTGTTCCTTTCTCCTTCAGAGGCTGAGCCACAGCTGGGCACGCTCACACTCACAAACGTTACCCCCGACAGCTTCAACCTCTCATGGACCACGAGAGATGGGCCTTTTGCCAAGTTCGTTATACGCGTTAGCGATTCCTACGCGGCGCACGAGCCCCAGGAGCTTACGGTGTCGGGAGGCGCTCGCAGCGCCCACGTCTCAGGCCTGCTCGATTACACGGGCTATGACATTAACATTAAGGGGACCACCAGTGCAGGTGTTCACACAGAGCCCCTCACTGCTTTTGTCATGACAGGTACCTGCTGAAAGGTTTGGAGTCTATTTATTGGCTTATAAAAATACGTATTCCAATATGGATAAAAAAAACCCTCTCTACAGCACTGAATATCTTGTCCAGCAGCAATGGTTTTCTTTGCAAACTTAGTGCAAGGATGGGTCAGACAAGCCATGTTGACCTTAATTTTTTTTTTTTTTTCTAGGAGGTGTACTAGTTTAAAGTGAGTTAAAAGCCCTCTGGAGTCTTTCTCCCATGTGTAATAATCTTTTCTTTTAATTCCTGAAGTTTGAGGGGGAATTTTGCTTAATACTCAGTAGTTGCATCTGAAGGATCTAGAGAGGACCGGATTTTAGAACACCTCCTGTGCTGTGATATCCCCTCAACGCATCCTTTATGTCTGAATATTTTGGCCAGGTTTTGTCTGGGATTGGTTGTGTATGCCATGCCTCCTAGATGATCAGGCAGATGCCACAGAATTCACTTTCTATGTGTTATATGGCCATTATGTGCCACTAGGGCTTGTCACACAGCTATAGGAACACCCTAAAGAGGGTTCATGGAGAAATTGAGACCATTTTCTTTTTCTCCTTCCTTCATTATCGTGCAGTGGGAACACCACTTGCAGCAGCAGCATCCCTTCCAGCAACTGGGCTGCCCATTCCTGTGAAAGGCAATGTCCACGATCATTTTCCTTCAAGGCAAATGGTTGTGTTTTGCACCAGCTCTAATCTGCCCCCTCATGACATTCGGTCACACAGTCAGAAGTGAGCAACTCTGCTGTCAAAACCCCTGCTCTTTTGCTCCACCGGAGCACAAATGCTTCCTTTTTGCAAATAAACCACGGACACCGATACTTTGAGAGGAAGGTTCCCACCACTGGGTGAACATGTGGCACTCTCTGTGCCAGCAGTTCATATAAACCTGCTGGGTTTAGTGTCTTGGTGTTACTCAACGCCTATCCCAGGAAAATAATTTCAGCATTTTGGGCTCTTAATTTGTTTACCCACCCTCCCAGAAACCAAACCAAAATGTGACTCTCTGGGATTGCTCGAGTCCAGCAAGTCAACTGCAAAAATGTCTGCAAATTGAGCAAATTCGAGCTGAATCCTTGGCACCCAAACTTGTAAACTTCAAAACATAAGGACTTCCAAATTACAAAACTCTAGGAGGGAATTTTTATGCCAAGTTCTAACAGAATATCAATTTCAGCAGTTGTGAAATGTCAAAGCCAAACCCAAAGCCCTTTCACAGAGAAAGTTTTGTGTTCAACTAACGGGTATTTTCTTAAGTGAGTGGAATTTGAGTGACTGGAAGATTGGATGAGTTAGCTCCTGTTAAAACAAAGCAAAGTTTGTCAAATAATTTAAATAAATACTAGCAATGCCTGGGATCCAGGATCAAGGCCAGGGCTTAGCAAAGCCAGTTGATCTTCCTATTTGACTTTTTAGATTTTGAGTGAGCAAAATACCCTGAGGAATTATCTTGTGAAAATTTGGCCTTTTTTGGGTTTTTTTTCAGAGACTTGGTGGGAAGGTTTTGAGGAGTTGATCCACAGACTCTAAATTTTGACAAATGTCGTGCACATGTGGAAAAAAAAAAAGATTCCTTACTGGAATTTCTTTAAATTGTCAACATAGCACACGAGCAGCTGCCTGTGAGGCTCTTTGGACAGATTATTGCTCTTTTCTGCAGTCATTAGTCCCTGCTCTGAGCCAGTACAGACCTTGGCTTTTCTCCTGTATCCCGCAAAAAAAACCCCAATCTTTCAAGTATTTAGTATTTATATCATAGAATCAGAGAATGTTTTGGGTTGGAAGGGACCCAAGAGATCACCGATTTCCAACCCCCCTGCCCTGGGCAGGGACACCTCCCACCACACCAGGTTGCTCCAAGCCCCCTCCAACCTGCCCTTGAACCCTCCAGGGATGGGGCAGCCACAGCTTCTCTGGGCAACCTGGGACAGGCTCTCACCGCTCTCAGAGGGAAAAATTTCTTCCTTGCACTGGCTGTGACCCTGCCTGATCAGTGTCCTGTTTCTGGCAGTTTTTGTGGCATCTCTGACCCCTCCACCATTGAAAAGAAAAGCTGGAGATGTTCTCGTGAAGTAAAGAGGTAAAAAACCAAAACACAGGAATTGTGAATGCCAAAGTTGAGGCTTGCCCCTAAAATACTGCTGGTGGGCACAAGTGGAAGGAAATAAAAGCTTTATGCATACTATTTCTAAAGCAATCTTGGTTGTAGCAGGTTTCCAGTGCATGTGAAACAGAAGAAATGTGCTTACACGATGAGCTTGGAAGGAGTTTCAACGGAGTTTGTGATCTGAGGTGCTGAGACATCCTTGATAAAAATTAAGAACTGAACACCTAACTTCTGGAGGCTCCATTGAAAATCCTAGTCTTTGGTCCTGGCTATGCACTTCTATTAAACCCATACTTTGGGGAAAAAATGTGATTTATATTTGGTGGAATCTGTGACACTTTCTAATTTGCAATGTTTTTCGCTTCTTTTTTTTTTTGTATGTTTTTGCACCTTCCCGTCTTTTAGAGGCCATGCCCCCACTGGAAAACCTAACTGTGTCTGATATTAACCCTTATGGGTTCACAGTGTCGTGGATGGCATCGGAGAATGCCTTTGACAACTTTCTAGTAGTCGTGGTGGATTCTGGCAAGCTGCTGGACCCACAGGAGTTCCTCCTTACGGGAGCCCAGCGGCAACTGAAGCTTAAAGGCCTAATTACTGGCATTGGCTATGAGGTTATGCTTTATGGTTTTGCCAAGGGGCACCAAACAAAGCCTCTAAGCACTGTGGCTGTTACAGGTATTTTAATGTGAACAAATTGTTCTCTTCCACCCTTTCTTTCTCTCTTTTCTTCTCACATGGAAGATGTTTTATGCAATCCATTTGCAAAGCAAACTTTGGCTTTTGCATCCTTTTCTGCATCGTGGCTACACATAACTCCTCCCCATTTATGATAGATTCACAAGTGAAGTTCTGTTTCTTTTTAACTTGACGTTTCCCTTCTGTCTTTGCGAGGGGTCCTGTCAAGGCGCATGACATGGGTTGAGGGGTGAAAGTGTCTGGTATGGTCATGCAGGTACTTCTAACCGAAATCTGTAAAGAAAAATGGCTGCATGCGGGAGCTCATCTTGTTAACATCAGCATTCCCCAACTTGTCAAACCATCAGGACCTGCAGGAAGAGTCATCCTGGATTTCTTGCCCATGGCCTCCTCTCTTTCACTCTCTCTGTGGGTTCTACTCGCAGACCGTTGAATGCTATCATTGCCACCCATGAAGTTGGCATCTCTCTCCAGAAAACCTTAGCTCATGTTCTCAACCTCATCAGAGCTGCCACTTTCCAGCAGCATTTGAGCTTTCTTGAAAAATCAGTCCAGACTTACTCTCTAGCCCTGTAACTATCAAGTCTTGTGTCCATGTTGCTGACTGTGCAGCAGCAAAGCTCAGGGTTACCTGAATGGAGAGTTGCTAGAAAATGAATAGAAATGTCTTTCTGTGGAAGAAAGAAGTGCAGTGGAGATGCTGGGAGACAGTACCCACGCCAGTAGCGTTTCTCTACATAATGATGCACAACCATACTGTGCTAAAGATATTTTGCAGGTAATTCATAACTTACAGGTCCCATGGTCCTCTTGAAGGGGTTCTTTCACTAAAGGCAGTAGGTCTTGCATTTGGATTTAAGAGTGCTCTTTGAGAGATATAAATTTTCATGATTCCCCTTTGCTGGTGCAGCATTTGTTTAATATCAAAGTAAAGGATCCATCCGATCAGAGGCATCACAGATGACAGAAGTGCATGAAATAAGGGATTTGCATGAAGAAAAAGACTCAAGTGGCTTCTATATTGTCCTCCTAACAGAGAGAGACCTGATGGCATTACAGGCATGCCTGCAGTTCTGTAACAAGAGCTTGTTTCTACGGTATATAAAGGTTTCCTATAGGTAGGAGGGAAGAAATGCACACAAAACTTACTATTAGCATGTGTAACTTTGCATGTCAGAGGCAAATGGTGTATGTCCATGCAGTGGATTTGCTATTAAAGAGTGAAAGTTTGAATGGGCCTGCACACACTCACATGTATCTTCTTCCATATGTATCTAATGCTAATATTTTTAATTTTTTTTTTTCAATAGCTTGCAGATTGTTTCCCTTTCTTTGAACTGTGGTTGGATTCTTGCAGTGTGCTATGTCCAGACCTCAGGCAGGTCTCTAATGAACTGACTAAACAAATCATTTCTTTTCCCTGCTGCTATCTTCTCCTTTTTTAGAAGCAGAACCGGAGGTCGACAACCTTCTGGTTTCAGATGCTACTCCAGATGGATTCCGCCTGTCCTGGACTGCAGATGATGGGGTTTTCGACAGTTTTGTTCTAAAAATCAGGGATACCAAAAGGAAATCTGATCCACTGGAACTAATAGTACCGGGCCATGAGCGCACCCAGGACATAACAGGGCTGAAAGAGGGTACTGAATATGAAATTGAGCTCTATGGACTTAGCAGTGGACGGCGTTCCCAGCCCGTAAATGCAGTAGCAACCACAGGTATTGTCTTCCCAGCAGGAAAAGCATAACGTGTTCCTGCCTGTTTCTCTCAGCATCTCTCCATTTCGTAGCCAGCTCAGGCCGTTACCGAAGTGTTCAGACTGTCTCCCGCATGTCCCTTACCCATGTTACTGGTTCAGTGGGGTGTAGTTATTTTTAATCAATCTTCTCATATTCCTTTGCTTCACCACTGTCTATTTAATATGGTTTTATTTAATTACTGTAATGAGATGGAATTAGGCAGCAGAGCCTAGTAATTAAAGCACTAGCTTTGAGAGCTAAGAAATATTGTCTCTCAATAAAATGAGCCTTTTTCAGTAATTTCCTGGGACTAATTACAAAAACTGCACAATGATTCATCTACCTTGAAAAGAGCTATGACAAAATTAACTTGCCAAAGCTATTGCGAACATTTACTATTAATTTATTATGTATTTATTATTTACTTTATTTATATATTTATTGGTTGATCAGCAAAGGACTAAGCACCATTAATTTAGACCGATCTTACCAGGAGCAATATGTGTTCGATAATTCAAGACAAACTTGAGTTTCTTGCAAAATCAAAGCTTTGAACTCCCTCAGGAGAAGATACTTCATAATCTCATTCTTTAGTGTCAAAAATTCTGGTGTGAATTAGCTTAGTGACTTACCTGGCTAAGATGATACAGAAGAAAAGGTGTACCCATGACTGCCAATTCATGCCATTTTGTTTTAAAAATAAAAAGGCCTTAATCCTCAATTGCAGCATAGCAGTTCCATAAAGCTGGAGTTCTTGCCTTTCATAGTCTCATATTAATGAAGAAACATTGGAAACAAAACTGTAAATATCTGCTCTGTGAAGTTAGCCTAAACCTATATATGTTTCTGAAAAATTTCCACAAGGACAGAGCTTCATTTTCTCACTGCCAGAGAGGAGGAAGTTTTTGCTATTTGTAACAGGAATAGCTTTTCTTATATTATTTTTGTATGAAAATAAGCAGATACTGGCCAAATAAAAGTTCTCAAGGTTTAGGTTGAATTTCTGAGATTAGTTTAAACAAAAAAAAGGGGGGGTTATAATTTGAAGCATTTCGTTTTCCTACTTTTGAATGAAGCTTTCCATTTTTTTCCATCAAAAGCATGGTTTCATTTTGAAACATTTAATTCTAAAGCAAACAAAGTAATGTCCTATGATTAAAATTCTCTCTTTCAAATGTTTTGAGCTTGCTGATATGAAAACATAACAATTTCAAATCAGTCTAATTCTGGGAGTAGGGGAACGGGAAGGGGACAGGTAAGTTCTGCATGTGAGGAAACCAACAGAAATTGATAAAAAAGGGATTTGCTCAGCTGTAGCAGCGTAACCCAGGCAGTGCACAGAAAGGGGACAACAATAACTCAGTATAGAACAGCTTTTCCTGAAACAGAGTGGCCTCATGATTCACCTTAATGTCTGTAGTGCTGGTTATTAGCATGGAAAGGCACATTTCTGACCAGCTCCACTGATTGCCATCACATCCCTTGAATAAACAGTAGGCGCATAGATGCACTCACCAAGACATTTGCATGAAGCAGAACATGCATCCATCACAAGCCACCTTTCTCCGGGCTCATGTGGGTTGACTCGTAATGGAGAGGGATGTTTAAAGTCAACGGCCCTTGTTAGCAGCATGTCCCCATTTTCACTGACTTCCAGGATATTTATGGTAAACCACTAAGAGTTATCATTTTCCTCATGCCTACATTCTTACTCAGTTCTTTCAGGGAGATTTAGCACATGTCACTAAAGCCAATAGCCCAAAAGATGTTTGTCAGATGTAAATAGCCCATGGATAATTGATAATAGAGCTGGAGCCACAAAAATCCAGCTAAATAATTCAGACTGCAGGTTACATCACACTGGGGAGCTGGGCCACCAAGGCATCTAACTGATTTCTTTTTTAGGAGTTGATTATTAGACAAACATATGTATATTTATAGCTTTTGCAGTCTGGTCGCAAAGAAACATTTCTATCCCTGAAGGGGGTAGCTCAGACGGGTTTATATTCAATCTTACTTTATTCTGGCCTGTGAACAAGTTACAAGTGAGCAGGAATAAATTAGCTAGAAAGACTTTAGCTTTAGTAGAGGAGACAGTAAAGTAACAGTTGGAACAAAGCTAGCAAACAGAGCAGCAAACCTAAACCAAACACTACCATGGCAATGAAGGCAGCAAAATAATCTAGATTGAAAAATCCTTCTCTGTATTTATCAGTCACAGCTTCCCTCTTCTTCCCTGTCTGGGAACGTGCACTTGAATCCTCAAAGGCAGTCTTCAGTGGTCAGGTCCTCAACTGGTGCAGTTGAAGGAGTCTTGTTTGAGCACTGCCAAGCTCTGAGGGTCTGATCTCTTATCTTTGGACAGCAAACCACCCACCCACCATGAGGACCGAGGGGAGGAACACTCTTGCAGTGTTCACCTCTCGGTGCCTTCTCCTCCCCTGTGGTTTCCTTCCCTTCTTTCTCTGTTAAGAAGTGAGCAAGGCAGTTGATCCAGGGCTTTGGATATGGAAAGGATGAGTAGGACAGGGGGACTGACATTTGCCATTTTCTCCGTGTAGCTTGTGTTGGTCCTGCAGCCGGTAACTTGCCCGGGGGCTGCGATGATCTCCCTTGCTCCCATCACACCAGGAATGTGGTGTGAAAACGCTGGCCATGGGAGTTGACAATAAAGTCATATCTTCCCACACCCATCGCAAGTAATTGTTCCTCCATTATTTACTCATATCTACAAGTGAACAGCAAGAGTTTTCACCCAGAACTACTGATGATAATGTTGTTAAAAGGTGGTCCACTTTGGGATGACGGTGGTACCCATTTACTCTGCCCTCTGTGTCTGTTGTTTTACCCTCATCAATTCTACTGTGATAGAAAACATCAATTATAAAATCACTGTATTTCAAGGCATCATCGTGCAGGTCTGCAGTGTCCAAGTTGGCACAAGGGAGTTTGTCCTCTGCTGCTCTCAGAGGGACAGTTGGTAGCTTTTGGAAACTCATCTGTATTATCTCTGTTAAGGTGCAATTCAGCCCTCCCCAGGGGACCACAACACGGCTATGTGCCACTTGGTATCCTTGGTTGGAAGTGTGGGTCTCATGCTGCTGCTTTCTTCTCATGATGTTTTGCCGTACGGTGACAGCATTTTTTGCCTGCAAGGAGGATAGCAAAACACTTCACATGCTCTTTATACATGATAAATACAACCCAGTGCTTCCTGTTGCCTAGGAGAAGAAAGCCAGTGAAAATACTCCATAGTCTGTTAGTAATGAAGTAACAAGTTCTTAGCAAAAAAAAAATCCCCAAAGAATAGCAGCTACTCGGGTATCATGGGTGCTTTGGCAACCTCACAGGAAAGTTCTCTGTCTCTCATAAAGCTAATGGAGAATGATGCTGGAGGATAATGCTAACTACCTGTATCTGCCCAACAGATGAACTGAGGTTTTTTTATGAGTGACAAGACAGACGCATGCTGGCCATTTTTAATGCCTGCTTAATTTTAGCTTCCAGGTAGATCAAGAAGATGGTTTCATTTGCTTCTTTTTCATTTCCCCATTTCTTACATCTCCGGAACTTATTTCAAGACTGATAATTGTTCTGATGGACTGTTACAATTTCTTTGCTGGTTTGCTCCCGGGAAAGGAGCCGCAGTTGGGGCTGTAGACTCTCACGTAGTCGTTATGTGAGAGTTATTCTCACTGTTTCTTACCACTGTTTGTTATGCAGCGGTTCACCTGGTACAGAAAACAAGCATGGAGCCCATGGGAATGTGCACAGCAGAGTCCAAGTGGGACAGATTGGGTACACTGTTTTCTGGGAAAGGCTGAAATTTCCTGTGTGTATGAAAAGTGAGTGCTGGTGCTTCTCTTTGGTCTCTGGAGTCACCAGTAGCACTTTTCGCCAGTCACTAAGAGCACCTACAATGTGAAAAACAATCAATGTGACTTTCACTTGTCTCTCCCAGGTTTTCTTTATGCTCTTCTGTTTCCTTCAGACTTTACCTAAATCAATAGCAACTTTGTGTGTGCTGTACCTTTACTAACCCCACCTTGTTTTCTTCATTATCTTTAATTCTTTTCTTTCTTTCTTTGGCTTTTCCATGGGAGCAAACCCCACAAACCCAACATGTCTTGTGAGCTCCAGAGAAATAATTTACGTTTCCCTTGAGAGCTCAGTTGTTTTTCTTTCCTTGCCTTTCACTTGATTTAGTGCATTGCTGCTAGAACTTTGGGGACACATGGAACAAACAGCCCTCTGACTTCTTTCCCGCAGACGCGTTCTTTCCAAGTTATTTCAAGCAGAGTCACTTTTTTTCTCCCCTTGCCCCCCTTCTCCTACCCCCAGCTTGTCTCCACTGCTCTTGATGGGGCTGATGTTTGGTATCTCTCCTCTTTGTGCTAACAGCCTGCTCTGATTGGGCTGTTTATTTTTTTAACACATGTTAGGTTTGTTTTGGTTACAGTCAAAAAAGCAAATTGGAAGCAAGATGCTTAGTGTAAACTTTGAAGTGGCAGGTCTCTCTACCATGTCCTCCCAGAAGCCCTTTCTGTGCTTGTTTTTCAATAGCTTAATTAAGCCTTAAACTGGAGTGGTTCAGATTCATGTTGGTTTGCATCTTAAGATTGGGTCATTTTGGCAAGGCTTGGGCTTTGTTTGCTCAGCTTACTGATTTAACTTTGGGCAAATGCAGTGCTCAGGTTTATCCAGGGAAAGGTTGGGTTGTATGACAAAGAGCTGGAGAAGGACCACAAGTGGTGGTTGTACTTGGATGTCCTCTGGATGGATGTGCTTGAATGTACCTGGGAAAAATCACGGTCTCAGAAAATCTTCTCACTTCTAGTTTGAAGCCAACAGAAGTTAGAAACAGTCAGTGCTTGAGAGGATGAAACCTTGACTCAACTGAGTCCAGGTCTTTTTCAGATATCCTGTAGCAGGAACTTTATGCTCAGGAAGAGAGATTTCCCCACTGCTAAGGGCTTCTGTTGCTCTGTGTCATAAATTGGGCTCTGAGACTCATTTGGAAGTCTAAAAATTATCCAAGTAAAACTGGGGTAGAAAAGATTAAATATACAATGGCTCCTGGGTAATAGAATTGCATTCTTGTAAGTATTTCTCCGAACTGTTCTATAACACTGAAATCTCTGTAACTTCTGTGTACATGATACATAGATATATGTCTGGGGTATTTTTAAGCCATGCATTACTCTAATGACACTGGAAAAGGAAAATTTAGACCAAATTGATTGTTGCTGTCAGTTTGTGATAAAACCATTAATTGTTTAGTGGTCCCTGCATTAGTGTTGTTTTGGACAGAATATTGATAGTATCAGTTCTTGGGATAAAGGAATAAGACAAATCAGTGTTCCAGCACTAACGACTGATAAACAAATTATTTTTCTTTTCTTTCTATGTGGTGTGTTTGTTCTCTTCTCTCCATGGACAGCTGTTGGATCTCCCAAGGGAATTTCTTTCTCTGACATCACGGAAAACTCCGCTACCGTCAGCTGGACACCCCCTCGCACCCGTGTGGAGAGCTACCGCATCTCCTACGTCCCTGTCACAGGAGGTAACTGCAAGGAGGACAGGATGGTAAAAGGGATGGCAGAAAGGGTTTGTTGTGCTGATATCCATCTCTCAGTGCATCTCCCAGGTGTTCTTACACACATCATCTCTTTTTCCTTCAAGCTGCTGTGAGTGTGCATCCATGGTCCTCATGGTCCTTGTAGCTAACCTCTGTCTGAACACAGTGTCCCACATCCCATGGACAAGACTTGTGAGTGAGCTCAGAGCTAGATGCTGGAATGACTAAAAAATCTCACTCACAAAAATCTCTGTTCTCACTGAGCCTTCTAAGGACAGACTTATTTCCAAACTGCCTCATTATTTTGTAGGCACGTTGTGAGCTAAGCATATTTGAAAAGATGACCTTTGGAAATAGTAATTGTGATCCATGGTTATAATAGTTTTCCAAGGCAGTGATTTTTAGTGATTTTTATTTTTTTTTAGTACTCCCCAACGTTGTTTCATTCCATCCATTATATCTCTGTTTTAGTGTTCAGCTTAAACTTCCTATACTTAAACAGATTTTTAGCATAACTTAGGGACATCTCTGAAAGGAAACAGCTAAAGAGCAAACACTGCAGACATCAGGATGGTAAAAAATATGCTATTGACCAAGACAAGTAAAGAATGCAGGCCTTTAGACACTACAGTATGCAAGCACACATACAACTTTAAATATATAGTGATCCAGCAGAAGAAAAAGAGCAATCCACAATCATAAAGTTAGGCACTTGTCTAAGTGCTTTCCTGGAATAAACCCAGAATTTAAAACAAATGTGTCTTAAGTCCTCACCCACACATGCAGCACCTCTTGAAATAATATATACTGAATCAAAATGAGATGGGTGAAGGAGAAACTTCCAACTGTTACTAGAAACAAAGCAGATCTAAACTGCATCCTGACACATGTATGAACTTCCATGTAGAGAGTGCTGTGTTTTCACCTTACATCTCATTTGTAAAATTATATTTTTCTGAACAGAAAGGTTAATTTTTTCTTATTACTGGCATACCACTAGGAATGAATACAAATCAATGGCTTAGATGTAGGTGTCCTGGTAGCAATTTCTTTTCCTGAGGCTGCCCTTTGATGTTGGTGATTGTAATTAACTGGGGAAAATTCACCTTTTCCTGTACAAGTATGTTCATCTGGTCATAGTGTCTTTACCTTGACATACATCCTTCAAGCATTTACTGGAGTATTGTGTCACTAATCCCCTGGCATTTGGCTTCATCCTAGGTACTCCAAATATTATTACCGTCGATGGAAGCAAGACAAGGACCAAGTTGGTGAAGTTAGTCCCAGGTATAGACTACAACGTTAGTATCATCTCTGTGAAGGGCTTTGAAGAAAGTGAACCCATCTCTGGAACTCTGAAGACAGGTAATATATAAGGAGGAAACAGCAGGTTTTCAAATGCATTGTCTGTGCTGCAGGAGAGACTCGGGAATGGGAGCTGAAGACCCACTGGTCTATTTTTTACTATTTTTACTATCTGCACAAACCGTAGGAAGCTTTTTGCCCACTCTTTCTTCGTGTCTTTGTATTCAGATGAGAATAGAACTTGTAAGTTTGATCAGGCCCCCATTTGCTGAGTGAATCAACTTGCTGTGAGACAGAGACGATTCACGTACTTACAGTTCTAATATATCAGAAACAAACTGAAGTTTAATTAATACCATTTTACAGATAAGGGAGCAAAGGGCCAGCTCAGCTGAACAGTTCGGACCAGTTTTTGTTGTGGACTCAAAGGTTCCAGACTGTGTCCTAAGCAGAAAAACATTCTCTCTCCTGTTTTCTTCAATAAAATATTAAATATCCCTGCAGGGGTCCACCATGTTCCTGCTGACCCTACCCTGCAGACTCATTCATTCATTTATTGGGGGGGAGGGGTGGGCTAACAAGTATTCAGAGAACTGAGGCAAGGAGGAAGATGATGAGTATTGGATAATAACATGATATTTATAGCCCATTCCAGATGTACTGGAGGCAAATACCTATCCCAATTCAGGGAGGGCATAAAACTAAGTGCAAAATAGATTCCCATGAAGAAGCAAGGCAGGACATGCTGGGATTTTGGATGGTTGGCTGGCTGTTTCATTAGTTTATTTTTAAATGTGCAGGGCAAGCTGGTGGAAGGTCACAGTGGCTATCAGTTGCGGTCACATTAGTTATTTTTCCCAGCTCTGTCTGCTGAGTTTGCTCCAAAAAGCAGTCCAGATTTGAGGCTGTTGAGAGAAATATGTCAGCTCTGACAGAGCCGTTAAGATTGATGATATCAAGACTGATCTAAGAACATCGTTATTTATGTCTGTTCCCAGTGTTTAATCTTTTCACGCCTTGACCTCCCTTTCCAGTGGAGGCTTTTGATGTCTCTTTATAGGCACTGACGTCTTTTCTGCAGAGCTCCACTATTCCAAAGGGGATCATAAAAGCTGCATCAAGCAGCAGTGTTTGCGCATTGTATAACGTATATTTAGAACACGGCATCGCACAGAGAGTTTGTCAAATTCCTTCAATCTGTTATTCTCTTTCTTTCAGCTCTGGACAGCCCATCAGGCCTGGTTGTGATGAACATCACAGACTCAGAGGCTCTGGCAACCTGGCAGCCAGCGATTGCTGCTGTGGATAATTATGTTGTCTCCTACAGTTCTGAGGACGGTAAGAAGAGTTGGTGATGGGTCAGGGACCCGACAGCATTACAGCTCTCGAGATGCTCAGAAATGGGTGCAGCAACGTGACTCCAGGAGGACGGCAGGGGGGCTCTTAATTGAAGGAAGCACCTTGCCGAAAACATTTTAAAAATGACCATTTTAGTTAAGCATTCCCAATTCGGACACGAACAGAGATAACTGATATTCTTGAAAAGCAAAGATGGTGTTATAATTCATATGAACACTAGAGAGTGCTAATACTTTTAGATAAAGCTCTGGTGTTAGTTTAGATTCAGCATAGGTGTAAGCAGACAGATGGGTTCTGGGTTGTTACTATTTTGCACTTGCTCCCAGCTACTGAAAAAAGCAAAACAGCGAGTGGAGCATTGAGTTGAGGACATCCTGAGATGTCTGAATAAGGCTGTGACCTGTTCTTTTCTGTGATTTTTTTCTCAGAACCAGAAGTTACTCAGATGGTGTCAGGAAACACTGTGGAATATGACCTGAAGGGCCTTCGACCTGCAACCGAGTATACTCTGAGTATCCACGCACTGAAGGACACGCAGAAGAGCGAGACCCTTTCCACCCAGTTTACTACAGGTTCTGTGTCCCACCTCACTGCAGCTGTCATCTCTTCTAGTCCCACCTGGCCTACACTTCTCCCTTAACATAGAGTCAGCCAGCACATTGTGCTTTTTTCACTAGAAAGGTGAAGGTATCCAACTGGTTTCATGCTTATGGCTTTCCATGAGTATCAATGAAATCATGGGTATTTCTCATTTTCCTGACTGTTACTTGATGTGCCAGGGCATTAACTAGAGAACCAGGAGCTGAGCCGCACAAATTCAGTGTTAGAATTACACTGGAGAAGCAAAGCCTGTAGCCAGACCAAGTATGAAAAGTTTCCGTATTCAAAAAAGGCATCATTGGAACCAAAGTTTTTCTTCCTGGGAATATGTAAATACCAACTTGTTGTCTTGTGTGAAATAATGAAAGGCACATTGTTGTTTCCAAAGACATGTCGATGCAACTGTTTAAAAACTGAAGTGCCTGAGACAAGACAATCTTTTAACTTGGATAAAGTAAATGCCTTTATTTTAATACCTCCAATAGGGAAACTATTTTTAATTACAAAATTTAGGTTGAAATATTTTTTAATTTCAAATTTCTGGGGGGAAGAAGTTCACTTTCTGGCCTGTTTTAATATGCTGCCCGTAAGATAACCTGTGTACTCAACTCCATTATAGATATGATTGCAATTTATCTGTTGTCTCCCTCAGGACTGGATGCTCCAAGAGACTTAAGTGCCACTGAGGTTCAGTCAGAAACAGCTGTGATAACCTGGAGGCCTCCACGTGCTCCTGTCACAGATTATCTCCTGATCTACGAGTCCATTGATGGCAGAGTCAAGGTACTGAATTTATAACCAAACCAGAAGGGCTGCACCTCAAAACTGGGCAGTAGAGATGCTCTGAAGTGTCCAGCAGTGGAGCATAATCATGTGCCTTAAGTTAAACATGGTAAAATAGTAAGAACCTGTTTCAGTGCCAGCTTGAACACAAATGCATTTAAAACCTGCTTAAGTACTTTCCTATATTATAGCCTTGAAACAGAAGCTCAGTTGCTGCCTGAATTTTGACAGTCACCTCTCCACAATCCAGATAAAAGCAGAAGCAACTGTTTTCCCTCAATCCAAACCTGTATCAGGGAATAAACTCACAAACACCCCAAAGAATGGGATTCCCCTTTCTAAACTCGGGAGAATCCATCCCTGTGCAAGTGAGGTGTTTAATCACCTCTGAAACTGACTCTTGCTCTCCAATAAGTTTATTATGTTGCTACATAACTAGATTAAATATGAATGAGGTGAATCACAGCAAAAATGGCAGATAATTTTTGGTAAATCAGAAAGGGTTCTGATTTTCAAGAGGGCAAATTCCCTAAGCATACTGAAAATCCATCTTTAAAGTTACAGTAAAACATCTTTTTGAAGACCAGAGTATGATATTTCCGTGTCCTAAAGGGTGATTCTTCTAAATTTTGTGAGTTTCACAGAGACATCTATACAATATTCAAGGCATGTAAACATTTATGCTGACTTGTTTTTAAACCACACAGCTTATACATTACATTGGTAAACATTCATTTCCAGGCAACTTTTCTGAAACTTCTAAAGAAAGTTAGCTTGATAAAAATCCTAGGGGAATAGAAGTTTTGTATTAAAAATACCATAAATGATTACAACAAAAAATAGTGCAACAAACTAATATGCAGGAATTCTGGTCATTATTTTCTCACTGAGATTCCTCTATATTTTCTTCCCCATAGGAGGTCATCCTAAAACCTGAGACAACTTCATACAGCCTGACAGAGCTGAGCCCATCCAGCCAGTACACAGTAAAGCTCCAGGCACTGAAGGGATCCCTCAAGAGCAAAATGATCCAGACTATTTTCACCACAAGTAAGGACTTCAGAGCACATGCACAGCTGAAATCGTGTATAAGTTACTGCTCTCAGGACATAGTTGAGCTCTGCAATAAGCAGACACAGGCCTCAGAAAATTTTTTATCCAATTGTCAGTATGCACTTCATTTGCTTGTAGTGTTGGTGCAGAAGTCCGTTTCCTGTGAGCTGTAGTGTCATCTGCTTTTCTTGGACTGGCAGGATGAAATTCTTTTCTTTATATCCACCCACATCATCTCTATAGTCCTCTCTCTGATGAAACATCCTGCCTTTCCCATGTAAAATATCAAAAGGAACATTACCCTTTAAAATCCAAGCTGACACCCTGATTTACCTCTGTATTGATGCACAGTGAGCTGTGAAAAAAAAAATCAGCATTTTAAGTTGAAATGAAGCAAACCACAGACACACGCAAATCAGTTCAGTGGTCCGAGGAGATGAATTTCTAGGCAGGTTTTGTTCTCCTCCTTCTGGGATCAGTTTTCTCAAAGCCACACAGCATCTCTGGCCCAGCTCTAACAGGACAGCTCTCCAGTGAGCTGAATGAAAAAATAGATTGGGTTCTCTGAAGGTCACTTCACAGCTGACATTAAAAAAAAAGAAATTATGAAACCTTCTCTGTAATTTGTCTCACTTCTCACGGTTTCCAGTCTTTCAGACCCAGCAGGAGCTTCCGCCATTTCCATTCTCCCTCCTCCTGCTTGGGCCAACTTCAGCCCAAGGACTCACAGAAGAGCTAATAAAAGTCACACGGCTCCGAGTCTGCTCACAGTCACTCCTTGTGAAGAGCAGGATGACCTCCACCAACAGACTACAATCCACAGCCAGAAATAGGAGAATAATTAAATCTGGGTGCATTTAAGTGACATTTGGCAAATTGATCATAAGCAGGGACTAAATGAGGTGCCTTCACCCATATGAACACAGTTCAGGCAGATGCTTAAGCCTGGCCTTAACTCTAAACATACATTTGTGTGCCATTCAGTGCAAGGGAAACACTGCAGTAGTTCCCTGAAAACATCTGCTTTTCTCCAAATCCCAAAGCTGATGGAAATTCTCAGTAGCTGAGGGGGAGGCAGGGACAGGCAACACACTGGAAAGGGAGCAACAGCCACTCTGTGAGAAGCCACAGTTAAAAACACTTCTATGGACACACCTAGAGCATCACTCTATTAGACCATTGGACAAAAAAGTTAATGGCCTAAGTGAATTTTTATTTTTTTTTTCCAAAAAAAAAGGCAAAGACTTTTTGGGGGGTTAGAAATTGTTCTGACTGCAAGGATGCTCTTAGCTTGTTGTCAGAAAGAAATGCTTAATGTTATTTCCCTGTAGTTTCAGCTGTTTGCTTTCTTTTTTGAAAGCCTAGTTTGATAACATATTTAACATTATACTTGCTAGTGAAATATTCCCAATTTATTTATTTTATTTTTATTTATTTAGTCCTGTCTTTCTATTTCCCCCTCCTTTTGCTGTCTCATAATCAGAGGTTGGTAGATTTCATTTTACCCAAAAGTTGCTGTAAAAAGTCTCATGCTATTTAAATATTTAGGCAGAGGATGCACTCCCATCATAGCAGGGAGCAGTTATCTGGCATTCACAGCACTTCCAAAAGCGTAGACAGATGTGCAAAAGCATATTCAAAAGAAAAAATTACATCATTTGCTGTTTACAGTGAATCTTTTATATGGAGGATAGCAACTACAAGCCTGTTCCTCAGCTCTGCACCTAGCTGTGCTATTGACCCACATTATTTTCATGTGTCGTCTGTATTCAAGAGGTTTCCTTGTAACTGCTGATTTCTTAAGGGCTGCTTTCTCTTTTTTTTTTTGTGTGTGCAGCTGGTCTTCTCTATCCTTACCCCAAGGACTGCTCCCAGGCTCTCTTGAATGGAGAAACCACCTCTGGGCTCTACACGGTTTACCTGAATGGGGACAAAGCTCAGCCTCTGCAAGTCTTCTGTGACATGGGCGAGGACGGTGGTGGCTGGATTGTGAGTGAGAGGGAGATGGCCCCGTCCACCCTCATGTGTATCTGCCTGTGCTAAGAGCTGGGGTAGCAGATCCCATCCTTGCTCATCTATGATATATCCCTCATAGTGCTCTGTTATCAGAGTAGGGCTGACTTTTCTATGAGTCTGGGGACATCTAGGTGCCTAGAACAAGGTTACCAGCTCTTTCTGCAGTTGGAGGAGAGATGGCTCCAAAGGGTTTCAGCACTGGTCTCTCCACTGAGGTGGCTGGGCTACCTAGGCCATTGCAGAAGAGACATGTCCCACCCAGACAACAAATGAACGACAATGAAAACGCCAGCTCTCTGCACTGATGTCACCAAATCTAAACGTGTCAGAAGAACCCAGGGCACAGAAAGGAGGGAGAGGCTGGAGAAATGCATAGGAGACTAGGGGTGTAGGAGGTCTTATCTGAGAAATACAGAACCACAAGAGGCTGTTAAAAAAGCAGAGAGCAGGAACTAAACAGCCACATCCCCCATGGGAGCCCGGGAACCCACTAGATAAACTAGAGACTTAAAAAAAAGCAAGGAACATTCAACAGAGTTGGTGCAATTGAATAATTGTGGTGAGATTGCTTCTTTGGGTGAGGAGGGCAGGGGAGCAGCGATGCCAACCCCTGCATTTGTAGAAGCTGCATTGGCAGTGTCCCGTCTGGCAAAGGCGATCTATTGATAACTCTTCTGTGGTGTCTGCAGGTGTTCCTGAGGCGTCAAAATGGAAAGGAAGATTTCTACAAGAACTGGAAGACTTATGTGGCTGGTTTTGGAGATCCTACAGATGAATTCTGGATAGGTAAGTGGCAGGAATTTGTCTTTTTTAAAAAAGAAAACACAAAGCCCAGAAGATTAGGAGACAATTTGAAGCCTCCCTTTGGTTGGGAAGAGTACTTATAAATGGGTACATACTCTGTGTGAAGGAGGTCCAGGGACAGCGTGCTGCAAGGGAGGTGGAAATTGCCCTGTCCCTCCGGTTACTCAGTCCCTCCAGTTGCAGTTCAGAGATGTCATGCCTCTCGGGCATCCCAAATGTACCAAACATTTGCACTCACAGGCGCTCTCTGAGAAGTTAAGAGGCAACCTGACAAGCAACTGCAAACCTTCTTCTTCCTGTACTCCTGGGACACCCTCAGCAACAAAAGCAAAGTGGGGAAAACAGAAGTAAAAAGCAAATTTTCAAAGATTGCGCTACATTTTATTTTGTTGTAAATGAAAGATGATCACACAGCACAGCTTTGAATGCTTTTCCCGAAGGGCTACCTGCTCCCATGATTTGAAGGAGAGAGGGCTTTCAATCACCCTGGCTTTATCTATTTGCTTTTGTGCTAACATTGCCCTACAGCTGAAATAACTCACTTTCCCCACCAGTGTTTATGTCCTGGTGTATCTACAGATGCCAGTGTGACCTCCTTTATATGATAACACGATGGCAGACAAATAAACATGGGGAGACAAGTGGATTGTTTGTTTATTTCCACAGGGCTGGAGAACCTCCACAAAATCACTTCTCAGGGCCAGTACGAGCTGCGTGTGGATCTGCGGGACAAGGGTGAGACAGCTTATGCTGTCTATGACAGGTTCGGTGTTGGAGACGCCAAGAGCAGATACCGGCTGAGAGTGGATGGGTACAGTGGCACAGCAGGTGAGATGGGATGTATTTTTTTTTATATCTGATTTGCAATCTCCTCCCAATTGGCTCAAGGTAATAGTATGTGAATGTTGCAGATTATCATCACAGCAGGTACCTCTTTGATGTCAGGTGTTTGAAAATATGAACACATCAATGTATTTTATGTTTCCGTTTTAAATCCTGCAGTCATTTCAGTGCCACATTTTATGGCATGCTGATGACAGAATATAGACAAGTATATTAAATGGCCATATATCTCATTTGGCCAATGCTTGACTGTCATTTATACAGCTAATAATATCTTGGCACAGCTTCATCTCTTGTCAGTGGAATATGCAGCAGAGTCCTGCCATAACATGATTTGTAACTTTGCTGAACAAATCATCTGCCTTTTGTAATCTTACTGGGGCAAACCCTGCAGCCTTTATTGAGTCAGGGCTTCAGAGGATTGAGACATAAATCCAGCTCCACAGGATGTCTTAAAAGGGGATAACTTTTTGTGCTGCAAGGTGCATAAACCAGACCAGACCTGTGTGTATGGACTCCTGCCCTGTGACCGTCGCATGAACTCAACGCACAGCCAGTAGGAATACAAAGGGTAGACAGCAATAGTAAAATTAATATCTGTTGAAGGCAAACAGAGTGATGCAGTGCAGCAGTAGTTGCTACAGCTGGTGGGATTCAATCCTTCTGCTTCCTTTTCCGTAGCAATCAGGTCTAAGATTAATGGATGGAGCAACACAGGCATGAATGTGAGTTCCGCTTAGGCATGTGCTGAAGGCTGCTCCTGTTGCACCCATCCGTAAATGGGCATCCAGACCCTGGGAGTGGGAAGTCCATGGAAGGCAGACAACTCTCTCTCTGTGTTTCCAACTAAAGGAGATGAGTAGCACGGACCACCTAAGTGTTGGAGACTCCTTTGGCCTTGATTCACTCTTTGTGGAGGTCTCTTTGAACTTGGTTTGTCCACTCCGCCTTCTCTACAGGGCCAAAATCCAGCTTACAGCAAGAACTGCAGAAATTGAGCTGTGTAAAAAAAAAATACTATTAATAATTTGGGGGTTAGAGTCTACCTGGAAAAATACTTTGACTTGCCTCCAACACCAAAAATTCTTCCTTCTTTATTAAAGCAAGCCATTTTAAAAAAACTTAGATACAGAGCCAGGCTTTAAAGATGGTGCAGGGCACAGTGCAACCATTTTCTGCACAATGGTCACTCCCATGTAATCTAAACCAGGCAAACCAGTGACCTTGCTCTTTCATCTCCCCCATTCAGGTGATTCCATGACGTACCATAACGGAAGGTCCTTCTCCACTTTTGACAAAGACAATGACTCTGCCATCACCAACTGTGCTTTGTCATACAAGGGTGCATTCTGGTACAAGAATTGTCACCGAGTCAATCTGATGGGCAGATACGGTGACAACAGCCACAGTCAGGTGAGTTTGGCATTTGAAGGTTTCTGTAATGCATTAGAAGAAGGGGGAGTGATCAGAGATCTGGAGCACCTCTCCTATGAAGACAGGCTGAGAGAGTTGGGGGTGTTCAGCCTGGAGAAGAGAAGGCTCCGGGGAGACCTTATAGCAGCCTTCCAACACCTAAAGGGGCTCCAGTAAAGCTGGGGAGGGACTCCTTATAGGACGAGTGGCAATGGCTTTAAATTGAAAGAAGGGATATTTAGATTACCTATCAGGAAGAAATTGGAGAGATTGGTGATACCCTGTCCCAGATTGCCCAGAGAAGCTGTGGCTGCCCCATCCCTGGAGGGGTTCAAGGCCAGGTTGGAGGGGGCTTGGACAAACCTGGTCTAGTGGGAGATGTCCCTGCCCAGGGCAGGGGGTTGGAACTGGATGGTTTTTAAAGTCTCTTCCAACTCTAACCATTCTATGATTCTAAGTGCAATTATGGATCTGTGTGGTGGCTCAAGTAACCAGACATCAGAGCATCAACCAAGCACAGTCTCCACACAAAGGATCATAGGGAAAGATACGGGCAGTTGCTCACAAACCAAGAATTTAATGTCTGCTGGTGATGATGGCTTTGTACGATTTTCCAAGGGAATATCCCAACTGTGCAGGAAACAATTACAGTTTTCAGCATGTGAAACAAAATATTCTTCCTGCCATGAAAGCCAGGCAAAGAGTGACAGCCCTGGGGGACAGCATGTGGGTTGGTTTGTACAGGATCTGCGTGCTGGTGGCCAGAGCCGTCTGCTTCCCCAAAGCCGCTCCACTTTGTTCTGCCTCTGTTCCCAAGTTAGAAAACAGCCTGTGGTCTGAAAGGAGAGCAGTAAAGGCTGACAACAGGAGAGGACGGGAATGTGTGACCTCCCACACTTCATCTTTGTTTTTGCAGGGTGTTAACTGGTTCCACTGGAAGGGTCACGAATATTCCATCCAGTTTGCGGAGATGAAGCTGAGACCCTCCAGCTTCCGAAATCTGGAAGGAAGACGA
This sequence comes from Gallinago undulata, assembly GCA_026546715.1. NCBI lineage: Eukaryota > Metazoa > Chordata > Aves > Charadriiformes > Scolopacidae > Gallinago > Gallinago undulata. The sequence goes on from JAOTQQ010000007.1 coordinate 9,539,495, forward strand.
AAGCGAGCGTAAAGCCTCAGGCGGGATGAAGGGGCTATGGGCAGGGTGATGGGGGGGAGGGATGTAGAAGTGGGGGTGTGGGGGGACCCTCTGGTGGTGGGGTGTGAGGAGCTGGTAGTCGTACCAAAGCATCGGAGACCCTTGGCCCAACAGAGGCTTCTGCAACAGTCCAAACACCAAGCCTTAAGAGTCCCAGCGTTTGCAGCAGAGCAGCTCCGGCTGCCCATCGGTAACGTCCTCCACACCAAAGACAATGATCTCAAGGGTTGTATGTTGTTTTATTAATGTTTATTTTCTCAGAAAGCCTCTGGGATAAAGTTCTTCCACAGTCTAACTATCTCTTGGGTGACCCAGGGTAGGGGAGGGAGAACAGTTTTGTACATTGGTAGTTTGTTTTAGAACCCGCCATATTTTACACACGGAAATGTGTACGATTAATTATCATTATTATTATTATTATTAGTTACAATTGAAATTCTTTGGTTGTTGGAAAGCCTTTTTTATATATATCAAGTACCACAGAGAAGGAAGGGGAAAGCAGTATGTTTTTAAACTTAAGCATAAAATTAATATTATTAATATAATGACAAAGTAATAATAATAATGATAATAATAATAAGCTAAGTTTTTTGTCATTTTTAAGAGAAAACCATCTTTTGGAAACACAGCAGGACAGTGTCTGATTGTAAATTTTTTTTTATAAATAAAAGCACAATTACTTTTAAATAAATTTCTACCTTTTTTCATACATGTTGAGTTTGTGCATGTCCAGGGTATAATTACTGAGATGGGGAAGTAAAAAAAAGGCTGAGAATGATTAGGCTGCTGAGCCCACACCGAAAACTGTTCATTTTGTCAGTGGTTGGTTGTAAGTATTCTGCTGGGTTTGTTACAGTGAAACGTCCATAAGGATTTGGTTTCTTTTAGAACATATTTCTCTTTTTTTCCTGCCCAAAAGCTTCTTACATGTTTTTCTAAGTGTTACTGACCAGTGCTTGCTCCGTCTAGGTGGGAATAACTAATAAAAGAATTCAAAGAAAATAGAGTTGTTGTTAGGTACTATTGGCAACTTTGGACATTTGTGTAAATAAAGGGCTCTCTTTTTTTTATATGAATAAAACCTGTGTGTAGTTCCTCTGTATCATACTCTTCAGTTGGAGACAATAAAAGATCTTTTGTTTTAATTCAGTCTCTCTGCCCTACTTCAAGGTTGCACTTTTCAAACAGAGCAAATGTTTCTGCCTCCTCCTTGGCAGTGGCTGGAAGGTGGCCGGGAAAGAAGATGCTTTCAGCCAGAGCAGATATGATCAGCTCCGTAAATAACACTTACTGTGAAGTGCTAGCTGTTAGGTAAGGTCAGATAGTGTTGATTTGACACAGGGTGTAAAAGATGTGTGTGCGTAGAAAATATCACTAGAAATTTCAAAAGCAGGAGGGAAGAAAGGAGGAGGGAGGGAATCACTTCCCCTCACTGTTAGGCTCCACCTTCCCAATTATTTTTTTCTTTAATATTTTTAATTTTAATTGTAATGCTTATTTTATTGCATTTCTGAGCTTTAGCTGAACTTTAACCCTTGGGAGTGGTTATGTCCCAGGGACATCTTGTTCACGGTCCTGACTGAAACCTTGGCATTGCCCCAGGGTGGGAGATCCTGGTGGGGACCCCCCCATGCTGGGGTGGGCACTGGGACCAGCTTTGCTGTGAGAGAGCCCTGGGATCACAGGGGCTGCTGTGTGGAGACACGGAAGGTGCTGCAGACAGGAGCATCAAATCTGCGTGCTGTGCTTTATTAATAGTTGGTCTCAGCAACTACATTTTAGGAAATACCCAATTTTTGATACTATTTTAATGCATCTCCCAGAACCGTCCCACCCAGTGAGCAGCTACTCATCGCTGAGAATTCAGGACAGAGTAGAGAACGCACAGGGATGGTGCAGAATTCCCATCTGGGGGCAACCAATGCCTGGCTGGGGAAGTGGGAGAAACTCCTAACAGAATTAGCAAAACATTGAAGGTTTTCTGTTCATACAGTTTCTACTCCAGCATCTCCAGCAGCCCCGCTCTCTCCTCGCCCATTCTAAGCCTGGCTGCCGGCAGATGGCACACGGAGTCCGTCTGTCTGCTCCGTGCCCCCTCTCTTTGGCAGCACTTGGAAATCCTGCAGATGCCCGGCACCCATCCAGGCACTGCCATTCCTCACTGCTGTCTTCTCCCCAGGTGACGTCCAGCACTCCCAGCTTCCAGCTGCTCTGCAGCACTGGTCTGTCCTAGGGAAAACCAATGGCACGTAATAAAGCATTGCCCTGTGGCCACGCAGCGGGAACTTTGCAAGGACACCTGTGAGAAAAAGCTGATTTTCGGCTTGCAGGAGGTAGGTGACAGCAAAAGGACATGTCAAAGAGGACCTGCTATTTACTTTCTTCACAGATATTTTCACATACTTTGAATTTATTTATTTCCCCCCTCCCTCAAAATTGAATTCATAGCAGTCAATATTGTTTATTTTGCTCAGTGTCCTCTTACCTTCCAGGGCACTGGCAAGGGTCTGAGCTGCAGCAAAATATTAAATTAATCGTCTGTAATTAATAGCCCTTCTTTGGTGTTTGTCAGAGCAAATGTTTGACAGTATAAAAGAGACTAAATCCAGTAATTAAGAAATATGCTCCTCTCTCTAGATGCTTTTCGAGTTATTAGGAAATGGCACTAAATCTGCCATTTCCTAACCGGGGACTTGAAAGCTCTTGCAGTCTGTTTGCAGACAGTCAGAGGAAGACTTGCCCTTCATGAAATAATTTCCTCTTTTCTAGTAACATCCAGAGCTGACTGTGCCTGGCTGTGGTGTCATTCAGCTTGGCAGATGCAGACAGGGCTGCCGGAGATGGGCACAGGCCCCTCACTCCAGAAATGATGCGAACGCAGTGCACAGAAGAGGGATGATTCCTGTAATTACTCGCTGACAGATGCCCTGCTTGATATTTTTCATGATGATTGCTGCAAGAGAGAAACTGGAAAATCCTTGAAGTAACAGATGCCAGAACAGACACAAGCTTGACTTAGTACCAAACATCTCCACCACGGGCGATTGTAAGGGATATTAACTTTCTGGCTTTTCTCTCCCCCCTCTCCTAGTTGTAACTGGTGAGAATAGCTTAAAAACATCCTCAGTTTTGCAAATCAATAAACTTCCCAAGGGTGGATGAGTTGCTGTCTGGTTGCTTTGTCAACTTGAAAAAACAGAAGTCACCTTAGTCCTGATGTTAATACTTAACGTGATGAAGCAGTTTAGGAGCTTCAAGGGAGCGGGAGAGGAAGGGCTTCAAAAATATGTAGGTAGCAAGACCCAAGGTCTCAAAGGCACTGAGGGAGATATTTGGGGAAGTGACTGGGATTTATGGGATATAGGACAGTATCCTTAAGGGGTATTTTTGAGACACGTGGATGACCAAGGGTCTTTTCCAGTGCCGCTGTACCTGTCCTCCCTCCCCCAGCCAATGCAGGGAACCTTATTCACACTGCAGTCCTAGCGAGATCCAAGACTTGGATTTCTTAAGTTTGGGTGAGGTGAATGCCTCAAGCCAGCTGGGCAAAAGACAGCTGGGTAGGTAATTTTGGGGGATTGAGGCTTAAATTGATGGCAGCTTTTAGCTTATTAAATCCTCTGGCTTTCTGCAGGACTTGGACTACTAAATGATGGGTTTTTTCTGAACGCAGGCATAAGCTTGCAGCCACACTGACCAGAGCTCTCCAGTGGGATGAGGGGAGTGACTGATACTTTGAATTCCTCCATTCACCTGGACTAGATGATGCCACCTCAGTTTGACCCTAGGAGACCACCCTCCTGCTCCACCATCCCTGGGTGCAACTCCTTTGCCTTCTCCTGATGCTATTCCATTTTATCCATTGATCAAGGGAATTGATCTCACTTATTGCTGGGCTAAACATAACCACAAAACCAGGGCATCTTGCCTGAGCCTGCATTAGTGAGTGAGGAACCAAAACCATTGCAGTGATCTGTAGCAGAAGACAACTTCTATTTTTCATCTTTCCTGTACAAAGATGTCACTTCATTGAAAATTACTGGTTTAATTTGCTTTGCTTTAAGAGTGGTTGGGCATAATTGGGGGTTAGAGTGTGTAAAACTAGGAAATGAGTATAGAGTGATCCAGTGGCTGCCCCCTCTACCCATTTGGTCTCAGCCTTCACTACCTGAATCCAAAACTGCAGCCTTGAAAACCCTTCTCACAGCTGCCACTCACTCCTGAGGACTGTTAAATTCTGCAGGAGAAGGATCTTTTTCTTTCTTTCTTTTTTCTTTTTCCTTTTCTTTTAATCTTCTCATTCTTTTAAACGTTCTTTGTGCTTGACCTAATGAACTTTATGAACTTTCACTTTCAGACCTTGATCAGTAGAAAGGAAAGCTGATGGTCAGGTGTCATCAATAAGCCGCAGCTTGATCCTTCACCCAGAAAATGGCAAGGTGGTGGCATCAGTCTCATACTTCTGCCTTCCAGGGATGTGGATGAGAGGACACAGGCCCCTGGAACAGAGCTGGGATTGCTGAGATAGTCTTGGCTGGTTGCTGCTGGTTCTCTGCAGTCCGTCTAGTCCACCACAGGCAAACTAGAAGGAATGAGCAGATAAGAGAGACCTTCAGACAATATTATAAATATAGGTTCTTGGCAAAATGATGAGGCAAAATGATAAAATATATTTTATGTGAAGTAGGGAAAAAAAAAAACCTTATATAAAATTAAGAAAAAAAGAAGACAACATGAAGCCTTCAGCAGCTTTAGAGCTCCAGGTGGGGACATCCCCTGCTCAGGATTCTTTGAAAAAAGTCTGCCCAGAAACCCTCCAGACTCTAATCTTTGTTCAGATGTCTTTTTCTTGGGTATTTCCCTGGCAGGTAAAGAAATCTCAGCCCATAGCACCACAGCATCTTTGTGTGGGCACAACATATGTTTGTCTGGATGAACAAGGTGTGGTTTGTCACCAAGACACTGCAAGCAAATAGCAGCAAGAGCCGCACATGTGATCTTTGTTCTTGGAAGGCTGACAGCCTCGGTGTAAAAAAACACATCTTAATCCAGCCTTTAATCTAGAGAATAACATGACCTCTCTGTGGCGAAGAAGCAGCTGGTTCAGGTGAGAAGGAAAGAGAATTCTCAGAAAAAAAAAAAAAAAAAAAAAAGAGTAAAAAGACAATGTAAGAACAGCTCTGGTTTTCTGGGTCATCATCTGACACACTCTTCCTGGCTCCAGCCCAAGATGTTTAGAAGCAGCAACACAACCCTGATGATTGTATGGTGAAGAGGTTTTCACTTGACTAGCAACTTTGGTGAGGAATTTCCACAGGGCTGAGAATGACTCTCCGTCCGGGCTCGTATCAATCATGTTCCTTCTGCAGAATGAATCAGTCCTATTTCATTTTGCAGTGGAAACGACATCCCGAGTGGAGGACGGAGCAGGAAAATATAACCACATGCAAGCATTTCAACACCTCTTTAATTTAAGATTGTTTTCTGGAGGTAGTAGGAGTTGGAAAAGAAAGACAGAGGAAGTTATTACATTATAGTTAAAGAAGCTGATGTTCTATCCAAATATACAATCTCTGTCTGTCTTTCATCTCTTCTAGTCCTACATTTAGACCTGTGACGACTGAAAACCCCACTTCAGTTTTAGTCACTTTTAAAGTGTGGGGAACTCATGGTCTCAGTGAGATGATATCTGAAGAGTTACTCACTTGTGCCCTTTTAGGTGACATTGAGTATAAGAGATTTTTTTTTTTTAGGGTAAAAGTCCCTCTTCAGGACCTCTAAAATAATTACGCAAGTTTGGGCTGCGCTTTTCCAAGGGGGCCTTTGCCATGTTGGAGACCTGAGTCACACTCCTTGGTGGTGATGTTTTGCATCCCCAACTTGGCTTCTCAGCAGCCTGTGGGGAGGAGTAGAGGGGGGACCGAGGAGTAGAGGAGTAGTAGGGGACCGATCTGAAAGGGCACCTATGGCAGTGCCCTGCTGTGGCTGTGCCAAACAGACAGGAGCTTGCAAACTGCCTTTCCCTGCCCAGATGCCCTCACTGCAGCTTCCAAGAACCAGCCTAGCAATCTTCCAGCCTCCAGACACGGAGAGGAGCCTCCAGGAGCCTCTGTGTGCAGAACGACCACTCGTCACCATGATGTGTTAGCGGTTAAAAGGCGGGGGGTTGTTTTATTTTTTTTTGGTGTGTGACATGCCATGGAACTAAATAGGTGCTGTTATTCACAAATCCAGGACTCCCAGCGCTGGGATTGCCACGGGGAAAAAGCCAAGCCCCGGGTACCCACTCGCCTGCCACACACTGGCAAAACCACTTCAAAGGCCTCTCATGGCGAGATAACGTCTGCACCTGAAACCATCAAGGATCCACAGGTAGCGATGAAGTCAAAGGGCCCGATGATTTCACTCACTCGTTCACCTCTTTGTCAGGTACTTTCCTCAGAGGAAAGTTCAGCTTCCTGTGTTTTTACTGTAAATTATATGCTGCAAAGAGGAAAGAGAGAAAGAGACCAAGGCAGATGGGCAGATTAGGAGGGAACGAAAGAGCGCCGGGATTGTTTCAGCGCAGATAACACCTCTCACTGCCACTTCTGGGGCTCCCTGCGCCAAAGGCATCCCCCCTCCTTTGGAGCTGTGTGCAGAAAGGGTTAAAAACGACAGCTAACCTGAAATTCTGTCCACTGCTTAAACTGAAACCACTTTCAGGACTGAAAGTTCTCATTTCCTCCACACCCTTCCCCTGCCTCTTTACTTTTACTTTACTGAATGCCTTGTCCTTCTACTTCTGTAACTGGCAAAGAGAGAGGAAAAATAGTGTGAAAGAGACTGTTTCTTTTCCAAGCAGAAGAAAAAAAAATCCTGGCCATGTCACAAGAGCCCAACTGGTCAGATTTATTCTCACTTTTTCATCAAACCAAGTCTTAGCTTTAGGAAGAGATGGGACTTTTTTATTAACAAGATGTTCTAGGTTTCCATGCAAATAGGATGCTGCTTGCAAAGAAAGTACTTAGCCAAAAAAACCCAAAAACCTATTTTCCCTAGAAAAAGGTTTTGAAAGGAAATTTTGAAGTACTCCCCATAGAGATGTTTCAAGTCCTTTATGACAGATCCAAGAAGAGTAACTGGCTGAGATAGAAAAACTGTAATAAAAAAAATAAAATCCATCAAATCCATCATATTCTGAGTATTTGCATACCCTGAATCATTGGACTTTTCCCCAGAAAACAAAATGAGCTTAGACTCCCAAGATGCCAGTTTTTATATGTTTTGAGTACATCCTCTACCTTATAGCAACCAGACTACCTGGAAATAATACACCCCGCTGCAGTGCTGGCACAGCAGTCAAAGTAATTGTAGGTGTTTTTTTAGTAAGAAGTTGATCTGACCATGGTACAGGTGGCAGCTCTGTGTTTTGGTAGTCCTCCATCAGGCCAAAGGAGCTTCCTCTGAAACCCTGTGTGTGGATATATTCCAGTCATGGTTATAGCGGAATGTATGGATACCTGGGGGGGAGTGGAGCGATAGGACAAGGGTGAACGGTTCTAAACTGAAAGAGGGGATATTTAGATGAGATATTAGGAAGGAATTTTTTGCTGTGAGGGTGGTGAGAGGCTGCCCCATCCCTGTAGGGGTTCAAGGCCAGGTTGGATGGGGCTTGAAGCAACCTGGTCTGGTGGGAGGTGTCCCTGCTCAGGGCAGGGGGGTTGGAACTCAATGGTCTTTAAGGTCCTTTCTAACTCTAACCATTCTATGATTCTATGATATTAGGAAGGAATTCTTTGCTGTGAGGGTGGTGAGAGCCTGGCCCAGATTGCCCAGAGAAGCTGTGGCTGCCCCATCCCTGGAGGGGTTCAAGACCAGGTTGGATGGGGCTTGGAGCTGGTGTGGTGGGAGGTGTCCCTGCCCAGGGCAGGAGGGTTGGAACTCCATGATCTTTAAGGTCCCTTCCAACCCAAACCATTCTGTGATTCTATGATATATCCTGATTTCACATTTGTGATTGCATCTGACCAGCCTGATCTTTGCTTTCCAAAAGGCTTTCCAAGGCCTCACAGCTCCAGCCACTGCTCCGAACTCTTCCCACTGAAATGGGTTAAGGTCTCTCAGATACCAAAATTTCAGCTCTTCTGAGCAAAACCACAATTCTAAGCCCTGCTTCACCTCAAACCATCTCCCCCATCCCAAACCCTTTTCATCTCGCCTGTCTGTGGAGCTGAAAACCAGCTCTTTGATGAGGAGGTGCTTCCACACTATAGGAGGAGAGCTGGGGAAACGGGACCTCTCTGCGTATGGAGTGTAACGCTCTCGTGTACCAGTGCAGGTGGAACTGTGTGTGTGTGTTTGCAAGTGCCCTTTAGCTGTGCTGCCTTACAACTGCTGTCAGGCCGACCAGGGGAAGACTTCAGCCAGGAAACTCTCCCGGTAAAACCCCACGTGCTGGAGGATGTAATAAGTCACTTTAGGTGACCCAGCCCTGGTCACTTCTGCATCCCTGGTGCTACAACCTGCAGTCACTTCGGTTTGTTTTCTTTCCTGTTTGCCTTGCACGGGCTGGTGGGGGTTTGAGGGAAGGTGAAGGCTCTCCCCAGTGGCTTTTGGGGCTGGATTAGTGTCCTGCACCCTGCCTGCCCTCCTCCTGCCAGCAGTTTAAGTGATGGTCTACATATATATATATATGTACCCATCCATATAGAGAAATTATCCACGTCTGTATATACATCTGCCCACAAATACCCATCTGTACCAGGGTGTATTCAGTGTGTGTGTGTGTGTGTGTGTGTGCACACCTAAACAGCATGCACGTGTGCACATACACACACGTATATATGTGAGGGTGGTGAGAGCCTGTCCCAGGTTGCCCAGAGAAGCTGTGGCTGCCCCATCCCTGGAGGGGTTCAAGGGCTGGTTGGAGGGGGCTTGGAGCAACCTGGTCTGGTGGGAGGTGTCCCCGCCCAGGGCAGGGGGTTGGAACTGGATGGCCTTTCAGGTCCCTTCCAACCCAAACCATTCTGTGATTCTATGTATATAAATATAATCAATGCCAGGCTGGGAGGTGTTTAGCTGAGCATCGCTGGTATAGACACCCCAAGGTGCTACCAGCTCAGCATAAATTTTGATATTACTTCCTGCAGCTTAGGAAGGGAGCAGAAACCACTGAGGTTTCAGATGGCAGCAGGCAACAGGATCTCAGCAGCAGCCCTGGTGAGGTGACAGCAGCTGCCGGTGGCTGCTGAGTGCCACCAGCCCCACACCACCTGCAGAAATCACCACTGCTCCAAAACAATTTGATGGATGCTCCCTTCCACTCCTCCGTCAGCGTGTGATAAAAGCGCGTTTTTGTCTTTCTTCTCATCGTATGTTTATGAGTAGGAGTTCTCTGGTTTCTGTAGCAATCAGTTCAATCGCTTATGTACGTGCTTCAAAGTACATTACAGAAAAAAAAAAAGGAAGGGAGAACCAAAGAGGTGTCTCTGTCCTGGGACAGATTCAGCCCAGATCAGAGCTTGCTCCGTGTGCCTGAGGCCTGAGCAGGTGGGGTGCCTAATCAAAGTGGAGGAACCGTAATCGTGTACTTCCAGCTTTGTTTAATGCTCCTGGCTGGAAAGTTTTGCTTCTCGTGGGGAAGGATTTTAATGATCTGTGCCTTTAGAGCTTCTCTCCTTGTTACAGTTTGGCAACTCCTCAAACTTCTCATCTCAATAAAGCATTGATTTGGGAGGCTCTGCAGTACCCTGGGTTCCAGAGAAGCCTTTTTCTTCATCTTGAACGCTGAATAAACACCACCTGATTGTGTTACCTGTGTGGGTGCCCAGGGAACTTCACGGTACAGCAAAAATGGAGACACATGGCACCTCTGAGACAAGAGCCCAACTTTTCATCTAAATGGGAGGCAGTAAAAATGAGGATATTCCTTCGGTGTTATCACAAAGGCAACAAAACCAAAGGCAGCTACAACTGACTGGCTGTCTGGAGTTAGAACAGAGCAAAAAAACCAAATCACCGCCATGCTCAGGTGTCTGAACAGTCTGTGCCCCCCCAAAAAAAGCAGGTAACTTGTGCGTACACTTGGTTACACCATGGATCTGGAGAAGAAAGAGCAGAAAGACAAGCGCCTTTTATTCCAACTGCAAAGCAAACAAGGAAAGATGAGAGTTTAAGGATTCTGTAACAAAAAACCCTCTGAGCTCTGCATATATTACTGGCCAAAGAAACATCAGCTGATTTATTTTTCAGCTGAAAGCTGCATGATTAGCTGCAATCCCAGAACTTGCTGTGAGGGCTTTGCTCCCTCCCAGGTGGTCAGATTTTCCAAGTGCTGAAGGTGAAGCAATTTTTTGGGCACTGTTCTGCACTTAGCATTCCTGGAACAAAGCTCACCATGCTAAGTGGCAATCTAGAGATTCAAAAACCCTTACCAAGAATCTTCTTTTATGGATGTGCATACAGGTTAGGAATCAGATTAAAAGTGAATATTTGATAACAGTATGTGCTGTTGCTGCTAGGAAATCACTTGTATTTTGCACAAGTAGGTGTATGAGGATAGTTTTAAGATCTTTTATTCATGATCTGCATTTATGAATATGTGTGGGTATATCTTTTATATATATATATATGTATATATATGGCTCACAGAAAGATGCTATCTCCTGTAAACAGCATGGTAAGAAATGTCCCATCAGCACAAATGCATTGTGTGTGATCCTTCAGAGTTAACAAAAGGGAAAAAAAGAAGCAAGAATATTCCGTGGAGTTTCGGTGCAAACATTTCACAGAAGGCCTCACAATAACTGTTGTTATTTGCCACGCAATATTTCCTAGAAACTCCAAATGAGGAGATGGACCTTTTTAGGTGTTAGTGTCAAAATCTAACACCCTGCCTGGCATTTAGCCCGGCTGCCCTCTTCTCAGAATAGGACCTCAGGAAAACGAAGGCAGCGTGCCCTGAGTACAACATCCCTCTGCACAGCACGGCGTCTGTCTTCAGATGTTTCAGATGTTTTTCCACTGACAAATCAACCGACGGCTCAGGCTGGTGAGGTGCTGCCACGTTTCTCTGAAAACCAACCTCTCCTTCCTGGGAAGATGAGTGATGTCCTGGGTCAATGATGCCGAAGGGGCCGAGGGTATCTGCAGGGTGTGGGGCGGTGGTGGGGAGCAGAGATCCCACCTGTGGCCATCAGAGCTCACCCAAGGAGAAATCAATGGAGAAGCTGGCAGGCATTGGCCTCAGCGATGGGCAAAGTGAGAAAATAATAAAGGAAGGCAGGCTGTCAAAGAGGATTTTTAGCAACCAGCACTCGTGTTAATCCTCTGACCTAGTTTCTGAAAGGCCTATATAAGGAAGAATATTCTCCACTGAGCAAGCAGCTATTGAGCAGTGCCAACACTTAAGAGTTTGGAGTGCATCAGTTCTGAGGTTCAGCTATCTCTTCCTGGAAAAAAATAGAGCACCAAAACCAAACACTCTTAAGAAAAAAAAAATCTATATTTGTAACAAAAGCTTTGCACCTTAGTGGTGCTGCAACTTGGAACCATGGCCCCAAAGGCGTTGCTGTGTTTGACCAGTTGGTGGGTAAGGTGCCAGATAAACTTCACCAGGAAGGAAAATTCTTCCCCTCAAGTTACCACAGCTTGTTTCAATGGAATTACAGCAAACGGCCCTCTCTTTGAACCACAGGTATCTGCAAGCAGCCATTACTGCAGTCTTGGCACTTGTGCTCTTCAATTTGCCTCATGGACTATTTTCTTTTTTTTATGGTTTAGAGCTGTTGACAGCCTTTAGCCTACAACCTTTGTAGATAGGACCAAGTCAGGTAGTAAGGCCTCTCACTCCAGCCAATGTGACCACTCTTTGGACATCACCTGTGACTTTGGGAGCCTTCATTTCCACTTGGCCAAGGTGAGAGATTTCAAGGCTTCTTTCTTCAGCCAAGCTTTGCTGCAAGACCTTCCCAGTGACCACCAGTGGGGCTGAAGTTACTCAGCAAATTAGTACAAAGTTTATCAAGACGGACTTCAAAAAGCAGGGAACTTAGAGCTATTGTCCATATCTGATCATTTTTGGCCGGTTTTCACATCTGGCAGCTATTATTTCCATGCTTATGGTGATTCTAGCTGGGTGTACAGCAATAAATGGCATTGGAGTTATTTCTAATTTACTGAGTTGAAGGCTACACACATAGTCCTTGTAAGAGTCACAAGTTATTTTTCACGTCATTGTCCTTCCAAGAGATCCTTCCTATGTTTTCGTGTAAGAGATCAGAGCATTTTGATGCTTCTTACCTGTCTATCAAGAAAGAGGTATGTCAGAAGTTTTCCAGAAGTGCCTTCCCCTCTGAGCACCTTTCTGCACAGAAAGTTTACCTTTCTGTAGAACGAGGTACAGAAACATCAGCTCGAAACAGTCTGCTCCTCAGGATGAGGATGTTTTCAAGGCTATTGGGAGAAAGTGAAAACCCATTGTGCGGTGCTGTGGTTGGGGGAAGAGAAGTGCTTTGGTTGGTTAATCTTCTAGTATCTTTGATTCTTTAGCTTTCTTGCTTTCTTCTTAGGTGACCACTTACGGAAGAAGGCTTTCCTTATACATTTGTTTGCATAATTCTGTGGCCAGGGCCATGTGGGCATGGGGAAGAGGGCAAAATAAGAGTTACTTACTGCCGTTCTGCACTTCAAATCTTTCCTAATCTTTTCTTATGCTAAATTCTTCTTCTCATAGATGAATCTCATAGAAAGCACTTTCTATTAGAACCTCTCAAACACATCAAGAGACAGCAGCCTCCACAACAGCCCTCCTCACTCCTGAGGATTTCCATTGTACCTATGTCAAAACCCAAGCACAGAGGCACTAAACGCCCAGTGCCATACATGCAGGAAGTCACTGTCCGTGCCAAAACCATCATCACCTTCCTCCCTCAACGGCCATCCCCATGGCTTTGATGGTGCGAGTGCCTGCTCTCATCCTTGGCTCTCTCCTCCTTGAGGCCCAGGGGTTGGGATGAGCTCAGCAGGCAGACGGAGGCTGCCTGGCCCCTTCCTGCGATGCCACTGTAATAGTTTCCACTGAATGTCCCCTGTGAAAGAAGAAAAAAAAAAAACAAAAAACACACCAGAACTCTAAAGCGCTTTCTTTTTTAAATAGCGAGCCCTGGGGGAACATATGACACAATCATCTCCCTCCTCCTGTTCGTTCTGCATCATCTTGTACAACACGAGCCTTGTGGGAGGACCTCTGAGAGGAATTTGCCACAGGTGCTAGTAAAACTAACCGCATTTTTCTTGCAGCTTCATAGCCATCTGCCTCATCGCTGTGTCAAAAGCCCTCGGCACGGCGTCCTCGCTGCAGCTGCCACCAACCTCAAAGCAGGTTTGCAACAAGGGGCCACCAGAGGAGCCGACCCTGCCAGCACTACCATTTTTTTTTTTCATCCCTCGCTAACCTTTCACAACACCTACCTGTTTATTAGGTCTTTAAAGCACTCAGGCACACTTGTGGGTTTCTGTAAAATTGCAAAACAAGAAATGTCCCCTGATTCTCAGGAAACCATACAAAACCACACCAGATATCTGTCAGCGAGTCTGAAGTGTGTTTTCACTCTGCCTGCCTCAGTCAGGATGGGGGGAGATCAAAAGAAAAACTGACCTGCCATTAGCTGAAAGGAAAACAAACCCAAAAACCTGCCTCAGCTCTTTTAACCGTTAAATATATTTATCTTTTTTCCTTCATAATGTTGACCGGTTTGGGATCTCCTGCTCCTGCCTAAACCTCTCAAGGCAAAGAGGAGACGCTCAGTGCTTTCCCTTGGTTGGGGACCAGTCCTGCCCTCTGCCTGTGCTGCTTCTGTGCTGGAACCCACAGCGACACCTTTCCCTTTCACCATCCCCATATTTAATGCCTTTTCCTCCAAGTCAAAACACCATCACAGAACTCTTTTCGCTTGTTGTCTCGTGGGGTTTCATTAGTGCCTGCTCCTGGGGGTCACAGCCTTTCAGCTCTGGCTGCCCCACAGAGCTCATATTAAAGAGCACACCTTGATTTTTATTTTCCTTACTCTTTCCCATGGGCTGAGGCTTCAGGCAGCTGCTCCCTGGTACGGCCGGGCTCTCTGGTTGCCCAGGCATTCGAGAGTCTTGGAGATGGAGCCCTCTGAGCAAAAGCGATCAGCATCTGAGTCACTGCCGAGAGAGGGCTGCTGCCAGAGGAGGAATCACGAAGCAGACAGATATAAAATGTTAGACAAACTCCTTCTGAAAAGTATTTCTCCCTCTTGATTGGAAAATAAAGAGCACAATGTGCAGGTAAGTCCCACTGCTGACGTCTAAAGCTGCGTGAACGTAACGCTCTTGTGTCCCCCAAATCCAGCAGCCGCCAAATAAACCGTCCCTCGATGCTCTCCTGGCCCTGTCTGCGGGCCATAAAACCTGGAGGACAGATCTAGGGGTCCTTTTGGTTAAGGGAAAGCTCCTTGTCAACATCCATCCCCTGCACCCAGAGGGCTGCAGCTGTGATTTCTCTGTACCTTGTACCGAGGTCTGATCACAGAGAAAGCCCTGCACAATAGAGTTGATGCCCTTGGCTTTCCCCCCCCCCCCCCAACAAGTGTTTGGGTAATATTATCATGTACTAGAAAAGACACTTTTTGGTGTTGTAGATGCTGTCTCCTCTTGCAGGGAGCTGGGAAGGTCTGGAAGAGGACCAGGCAGAGGGGACAGTACAGGGAGGGTTGGAGGATTCTGGCTTCGCTGCCGTCCCTGAGAGGAGGTAAGAAAGAGCACAACGAAACACTGAGATTAATTCAGTTCTTTATCTAATAAGCCTAAGGGGCACCCCAGGAAAATAAACCCTCCAGAACATTTAAAATAAATGAAAAGAATATTTTCTTTATAGATTGCACGATTAAATTATGGATCTCATTGTCACAGTGTGTAAGTGGCCTCAAATGGGAATTAGCTCACACAGGTGAATGCCCGCTATATTTTGCCTGTTGCTTATACTCTTGCCCAAAGCATCTTGTACTTAATTACTGTGCTTGCAGATGGTATATCAGGCTAGATGGGGATTTGGGCTGACTAAATACAGTGCTGTGATTCATTGCAGTGGGCAAAGACAGCGGGTGGTGACCTATTTGATGTTCCCTTAAGTGGCTCTTGGCATTCTGCATCCGCTGGCTCCAGAAAGGTTTTATTGAATGTGTGTACGGAGCACACATTCCTAGTGCCTATTGCTGCTGCTCTTCCTGGCATGAAAATAAAACTACAACTCTCTCCTTATCCAAGTAATGTTGAAAGGGTTGTTCTCCTGCAAGGTCCAGGCCGTAAGTGTTTGAACTACCCAGACTTATCTAATAGGTAATGATCCTGTAAAAATGAGTCCCAGGGAGGGAATTTTAACTTGTAGTTTTCAGGTAATTATTACCAGGTGGTTTACTACCCTTTCATTCATTTTATGGTATGATGGTTTGTGCGTGCTATTTAATAATAATGTTTTATTGAGGATGGCAGAAGATTGCTCAAATCTGTGGCCTGAATTACTCAGAGAGGGAGATCCTATCTGCACTTGTTATGGTGTGCATTAATACCTTAATCAATTAATGGATGATGAACAAGGTCTCCATCACCAAGCTCATGTTTTGGCAAGAACCAAACCTATCAGAAGTATACAAGAAACTAGTCTTAGATCTGTCCAAACCACTGTCTAATCTTGTCTAATTCCAGTGTTTCAGCACTTCCAAAAGGTTTCAGCACTTGCGGTTTTGCATCAACCATTCAGCAAAACTCAACTCAGATTCATGAACTGGCTTGGCCAAACTGAAAGTGCCTTTTCCAATGAAATGGTGATTCATTGAACCATTTTCTCCCAGCTTAGAGCCACAGCATTTCATGGAAGCCAGCTCTTTGCTCAGAGAGATGGCTATCACAACCGATTCCACTGTAGGAGTGTTGAAAGCGCAGGCCGTGGGCTGTGTAACCGTCTAGGACTGTCTTCCGTGGTAACTTGAACCTCTTCCTCTACCTTCTTTCAATTAATCTAACAGATTTATTGCCATTCAACTCCCGCATTCAGTTAAACCAGGGTTTAACTTATCAGACTTTGCAGTCTCCTTATGATTGGGATGTGTCTTGATTTGCAGGTCCATCATGTGCTCTGTCATTTTGCTTTCCACCCAGCAGGTTTCCCTTCCTCTTATGCTGCACAGTCAGCTGTAGGTCAGGCTAAATATTTGGTCTTTAACATTATAATAAAAAAAAAAGAGAGATAAAAATGTCTCAGAGGTGGCCTATAGAGAATTCCCCTTGGTGTGGAAAACCACCATCCCAGCCACCGGTTTTAATAAGAAAAATGGTACCCAAACCACTGATTTCTCGAATGAAATTAAGCACAGTCACCAGTGTCTGTCTCCTGCTCTGCTGCAGTACTCACTGGAGGACCTGCCCGACCTCTGCCTGTCTCCATCCCCAGTGGCCTCATGCCCAGGTCCCGTGAAGCCTAGCCAAGCCGTGCCCTCGGCCATCTTCCCCTGCTGCTGCTGGCTCTTCTCCAGAGCAGAGGGGCTGGATCTTCCCCGCTCTTCTGAGCCATGCACCACATCCTCTGCCTACATAGTGACTCACCACCGGTTGTACCGTCCAGCCCCTGCGCATCACCCTGGTGTCAGCTCAGGTCACACAACCTCCACTGTCTCCGCTTTATCCCCAGTCACCTCTTATTATCTCTTCATCTTCTGTCCTCCAACCATATGTGTAAATATCGTGCCCAGCTCTGGACCGTACCCAAACAGTCTCTTCACCCTTGCTTTGCCCACACACACCTACCCCACCTCCAGACCTCCTCCCCTCTCTCAAGCACTGCAGCAAGAAGGGCAGAAGCTGCTTCCCCACTAGCAAGGCAGCTCAGTAATTTTTTGCTTTAATAAAGTCAGTGGTAGTGCAGCAGTTCATCTCTGATATGTGGCTGAATTGTGAATAGCCATAACCCTTTTTTGGTGGCCCTACACTCCCTTTCCAGGGAAGCCCAGTGCATTTGACAATGTTCCTCGCTGAGATTTAATGGTGGCAGAATTAGGGAGCCCCAGCTCTAAGCTGTGTCATGACAGACTTGTCTTCGTGAAGGACATCCTTTCTATTCCCATGGACCCAATGATTTAAACTTTTAGCCATCCAGCCCCTCACCTATTGCTACAACTCTTTACTCCTCCTCCACCTCTTCCTATATCCCACCTACCTTGCTTGTCTGCCAGTCCCTGACCCCTCTCCCCATGTCTTTGTGCACCATCATCCAGTACTTATCACACTGAGGTGTCTCTTCAGGAAGCAAAGAAAACCAATCAGTTTTCAAAGTGTTATGAAATTCATTAGATTGGCAGTAAGAGAAGTCTTCCTGAATTACTGAATAAAAAGTGCTGACAGAGTATGCTATCACTGGAAAACCACTGGTCATGCAAATATGTGAGCAGGAATGAGCTTTTGTGTTTGGGTTGTAACGCTGCAGTTTAAGAATAACCTATATTCAGAAAAAAATATCCTAGAAATGTGTCACAAAGCAAAAGTCCCTTTCTCCACCGCCAAAGTGTAGCAAACGGAGATCAAAAGGCTTGATTTTTCCCATAGTTTCCAGCCAGATAACAACATTGAATAAACAAAGTACTATCAAATGAAATGTTCCAAAACAAAATGTCATCTTCATAGAAAAATGAAATCAATCTATTCCCCAAATGCTGAACTTGCATCTTTCTATCAACTATCACTTGCTGAGACTCTTTCCCATGCCCAGAGCACAGCTGGGCATGCAGAAACACCTGTGGGTACCCCAGCTCCTGCTGGTCCTCCCTTTCCCTCTCCCCAACCCAGACCAGCTCCCTCCAGGACCATCCTTCATGCACCAGCACCGAGGCTCTTTGCTGCCCATCCCCGAGGTTGCTCCAGGCCAGGAAGGGCAGTTCATGCACATTGGGCTGGAAGACAGAGCATTAGAGACCAGATAACTGTCGTTCCGTGCTTTTGCTTCCTCTCAGGCTGCGTATGGGCTGTTCAGGCTGCAGACTCACACTCTGCCCTGCCGTACGTGTGCGCAGCGACCCATACCGCATGTTTCCATTGCTTACCGTTACCATGACCCGAGCAAGGCTTTGTCAAGGTGAAAAAAACCCTCTTAAACAAGTGCACTGATAACCCTCTCTGGCTCCTGATTGGTGCTTTTATGTCTCATTGCTAGTTTTTAGACTTTGAGGTCTTTGTGCCTCTGTCTAAGTTATCTTTTGGTAAGAAAAATGCTCGTAGGAATATAGATAGTATCACAAAGACACAGCAATCACAGGCACAGATTAGTGGTTGGGCTGTGCTGTCCCTCCTTCACTGAAGATGAGCAAATGACCTATATTTGGCTTGTGGCTAACCCGTACCTGGTACATCTCAGCCTCAGTCCCTGCCCTCCTCTTCTTCATATTGACTAATAATAACAACAACTGCTTTGCGAGCTGTTTACCACCCACATATATCCAGCCCCCAAAAAACCCCAGAGGAAATAACATGAGGTAACATTCTTTTTCTATTTATAAACAGAAAATTATGATTCCCAGTAATAAAGCAGATAGATGTTTATCTGCTACGGCAGAAATGTTGAGTCGAGGTTTTGAAATTCCCAATATGAAGTTTCCTTTGCTTGTGTCAAAGCTGTTTAATCTTCTCTCACAACCTACACCACCACCTCCTCTTTTTCATTACCTTCACCAAACTCCATCCCTCATTCCTTGTCTTGGCCTGGCTTCATGTGAATAGACTGTCCTGGCCCAGTTGGGATGGCAGGGACAACCCACAAGTGCCCATGGAGCTTTCCATTGGCCTGTGATGGTGTTTCTGCAAACTGAGTTCAGGGTAGAAACTCACTGTAGCTCCATGGATCTTACTTGTCCATGTTTGTATCTGAGAAAGGTTTTGGAAAGGCACGGGGCATCTCTGCTAGTGATTTCGCCATCCTCTGCCTCAGTTTTGCTGTCTGTAAAATGATAGGGACCAGGTAGATCATTCTTGTAAAAGGATTTGAGCTCTTGGGGTGGAAAAGGTTGGAAATTGGTATATTGCAATATACCCATGGACATTAGCAGGTCCTTCTGCTCGGTGGTGGATTCAAATGTGTCTCTTCCCAAAGCTTTCACAGAAGAAACAGGCAAGTTCAGCCTTCCCTTGCAGAGCAGTCATTTGGTTCCCTCCCATCCTTGTCCCTTGAGCCTTTAGCCTACGAAACTCAAGGCAAAGTCATTACCATGTCATCCAAAATGATCTACCTCTTCCCAGGGATATGGACAGATGGGGAGGCCGTGTGTTTGCCCAGCTCCCACCTCGACGAGGGTGCAACTTTCCTCCTGGAGTGGCTGGGGACAGTGGGACATGGCCAGTGACATGGCACCAGCCCAGTGGGATGGCTGTGGCAGAGTTCAGACCTGAAACCAAGTTTCCTTTCAGTCTTGAGTTTTACCCACAGTCAAACCCCTCTAGAAAACAGCTAAACCAAACCAAAACCAACCAAAACATCTTGTCAAAAAAAAAAGAAAAGATGAAACTAATTACTTTTAACAGAGAAAATGGGATACTTTTGCATTTGAGTGGGTACCTCTAACTTTCAGTTGTTTGCTGTGTTTATTTGCATTCAAAGCATCGTTTGAAGCTGCAGTTTGCAGTTTCCCATCCTGCATGTTCTGAGGAATGTGCTCCATTACAGATTTTCCCGGCCAAATGCTTGCAGTGGCCAGAGTGAGCAAATGATTTGGGGCCTACAGAATGTCTTTAATGAGAGAACTTCGAGCAATTAGGTTTATTTATTTAAATAAAGTGAGCCATGAAGATTATTTGAACGTGGATCCGTGTGAATTTATGTTAAGAAAAGGAAAGCTTTGACTAATGGAAATGAGAATGGATGACAGATGAGGTGAAAGAAAACCCCAAAGATTTCCTCTTTTCTATCTTTCTGTCTGACTCTGTCAATCTAATAGGAAAGAGAAGAAAATCTGTGACTTGAAGTTAGTTAAATATTGGCATGACTCCTTGAAAGAAATGGCAAGTCCATTATGACTTGAAGTCTTTGAAGTGAAAGCTCGGTGTCTTTTAAAATGAAATCTTCTGGTCTAATCGAGTTTCCTGGTCAGCTGTGCTCAATAAGGTGATTTCTAAGGAATTCAGCAAGACAGTTAGTAGTGATGTATCCTGGATGACAGAATTGGCTCAGTAGGTGAGACACAGCCTTCGGAAATGTATCCAGCAAAAATACACACATTTGCTTATATATATCACTAAAATACATTGTATTTCAAGACAAATTTTCTACAGTATAATATATCTCTAGAACTACCCACCCTTTATCTCAATCTTGTTTTCATTTACCTACTCTTTGACTGTCACGAATTCAAGGCTGAAGCAAATCTTTTTTGTGCACAGCCCTTGCTGCACCACACTCACATGCTTATTATGAGGAGCCTGAGCTAGGAATTGCTTGATGAGTTCTCTGGCCTGACTTAGAAATGATCCAAGTTTTATTCTCTAGTGGAAGAAGCTGCTGCTAATCAGCAAGAGAGAACAACACTAGAGCCTTAGTATTTTCCCAGTCTCTTTAAACACTGACATGTAAAAGATGTAGATGCATATACGCCGAGGCTGCACTGTCCATAGATTTCCCACCATGACAAAAAGAAGCCTTGATTTTTGTCTTCCATGTACGTATTCAAGTTGAAACCTATACTAACAAGACCAATACAAGGGCCAAAACCAAGTCCAAAGCTCAGGAGCCAAGGAGGACCATAAATCAACCTATTTTCACTTAGAACCAACTGGGGTTTCACACAGTGCAGAGACCTTTCTTGTTGCAACCAGGCCTCGGAGAGCAAAGACTTGCATTGTCAACCATTATATTCCCAATAGACAAAAGTGTATAGACAGCAACTCAAAGTGCTTAAACTTCATGCTTATATATCTTTTTTTTTAGACTCCATGAAACTTTCATAATGAAACCCCAAAAAACTAGGTGAAATGTATGGTTTGGTCTGGAAACCATGAGCAATTCTGTGGTTTTGCTTAGGTTTGTACTGAAACTAGTCCAAACTAGTTAGTTTCTTCTAGCTGAATTTTACCTAAAGATTTTGAATTCATTCGTACCCGAAACTGAGAGTGAAATTTAGGGGGCATGAACCCATATAGTCTAAAAGAAGGGAAAAGGGTTTGCATGAAACCGCAGGTCAGGTTTGCTAACTGAGTTTAGCATCGCTTGGAGTTGTTCTGCATGGTGTTTGCTGCTGACTCACCCAACCATGGCTGCTCTTTGGTGGACCCCATGAATCTTTGGCTACTTGTGACTTCTCGAGCTGCCATGGGAACACACAGGTGCCAAGTTTTCAAGGTAGAACCTTTAAATGCATGGCTGAGCCTGACCTTGTGGCATTCCTTCACCTGGAAATCCACGTGTAGGCTCATAGGCCTCCAGCATGGAAAGACCTGGAGAAAAAGTACAGAGAAGTAATATTGCCAGAAAAACGCTTGCTGTTTGCTACAGAGGCTCACGTTGACGGATTCTCTTGATTATCCCTCAGGCTTCTCAGTGTCCAACTCTTCTGGGCAGGGTGAAAAACCTGCTTTTCCGTCAGAAAAACCTGCTGTGTGTTGAATGCCCAAGGAAGTACTAAGACGTTTGCATAAAGGCATCAAAGAAAGAAATAAAGGAATTCAGGGGTAGAATGGGGGTTGGAATTCAAGAACAGACAAGATTAAATTTTTCAACATAAGCCTGCATAAATTGAGACTGACATTGCTAAGGTTCCTGGGTTACATTAATTCAAGAGAAGTCGAAGTAGAAATGATATGAATATCAATGGAAGTGCACAGAGCTTTTGTACATTGTGACTGGAATCAAAGACAGAAACACCAAATTTAATTCCACGGAGGGCAAACAAAGTAGGATTCATGGTGGATATGTCCTTCTTGGGGATGAGAAATGCAGCTTTGATAAAAGCTTTGGATATTTTTAGAGAAACTGTTCTAGTGTAAGTTTCTGGCAGATGCAGTATTTTGCCTGACATTTACCTTTGTAGGGACAAAGAAGGACTGTCACTCAAGGCTGAATATTTTGACTTAGCTTTTTAATTCTCCTGTGACTTAAATATTTTCTCTGGCTTACGTAAATAGACAGCCAGTTTTTCCAGAGGTCATCGTGCCTTGGCAATCACAGCTGTTGTGTGACACAGTGATGCCTCAATTTCCTTATCCCACTGTTACCGCTCCTCCTTGGAGTTGTCTAGGCTGTTTCTATAATTCCTCTGTATATAGGCTGAGGACATAAACATTACCAAACTGATTCAGCCCACCTAACTCAACTATTTTAAGCCAGGATGAATCACTTCCCAAGAAAGCACCGATGCCTGCCGTCAGAATTGGCCTGGGGAGGCGAGGAGCGTTTCATACAACATATTTATAACAAACTTGCCCCTTGCCAATAAGTAGAGACTGTGAGAAGCCAAGCAACCCTGAAAATTAACTGTAGAAAAATGCTCATCCAGAGTTGTAAATTAGCAAAACTGCAAATTAGCATAATTGTAAATTGCTTAGGGCTGGGATCTGAACAGCTCTGTGCAGAGATGTTGATAGCAGCCAAGTGTTACACTGCTCCAAGGAGGGAACTTACAGCTTTTCATGCGGTCATTTTTGTCCTTAACTATAATTATGGGAGACTAGAAAGCAGCTACTGCTTGCAGGTGTCCTGGGCCTAAGCTCGTACCCAAAAACTACCAGTAGTTTCAAGCTGACCTTGTGCTAATTGCAATGAAAAAAGCCAAAACACTCCAGATGATTTTCATAATTTAAAGCTTTTTGAAACATTGTTCTTGCCTCATTCTTAGGATTTCTACCAGTTCCACATCTGGAGAATGTGTCCCTGAGTAGATAGGGTTTTTTTTCCTTATTTTACCATCAATTTTTTTCTGTGGGTTTTGGCAGATCACTTAAGTTCAGATGTCCTTGGCTGCAGCTTTTCTCCTGAGCCATGTCACACCAACACTGTAAAGGCCTTGGGACCTCTTCAGGGAGCTTTGTGGGCACCAACACCTGAAGAGGGTCCCCAGACTCGAGAGCATGGTTGTATTTAACTACCGAACCTGTATAGAGGCACTTCCAGATTCTGATGCTCCTTTACTTGTCTTTAACAGGGAGATGGAGGAGAAACATCAACACTGGCCCACCTCAAATAGGTGTTGTGAGGATAAACCATCCCAGACTGTGAGGTGACCTGAGGTAGCTCTGGTACTGAAGGCAACTAACTCTCTCACATATGCCACAATAGAAATTTTGCAAGCTCTTTCCTTTCTTGCCCTATAGGGATGGAAAACATAAACTACTTCACAGTTTCTTCCCCGAGAAGATGACTGATGGAGCTCTCTTATTTTGAGAAAGGTGAAGCCTTTCAGCTTGCTGGAATTATAAATATACTTTCACCCTACACTCCTGCTCTTCCTGTGATGTATAGACTGCATTTCAAGCTAGTTGTGATTTTGGTTTTTTGCTGGTTCTCATATTATTTCCCAACAGGGTTTAGTGTGGGAATGCCACACTGAGCAGTCTGTGTATTTCGTTCTTTGTAAGACACAGGGAGATTTAGTAGCTGTCAAATGTAGAACATCATTCTTTCATGTCGTCTTTATCAGGGTACATTATACTGCCTTCTACATTCAGTCATGATGTAATTCTGCTCTTCTCATGAAGTTTAACCAGAGTTGATCGGGTCCTATGAAGGTTTCATTATTTCCTATCTGACCTCCAGATCACGCATCTCTTTTCAATCAAAACACAAACAATAGCTTTTGACGTAAATTAGACCAACTAGTCTTTAGTTCAGGATTCTACTTCTTACCATGGCCAATTACTAAAAATTCCATCTTCCCACACAGGAAAAAACTTATTATTACATCCTAACATGTCGAGAGCAATGCCTTTCCTAACCTAGACCCTTATATCTATTTCTTCAAAGACACCCGAGTTCCCCTTTCCATCTAAGAAGGCACTGTCATAGTTTCCAAAATCTTTGCTCATCTGCATCCCCAGCTGTCTACATGCTTCACACTCTTCTTTGGGTGGGGTGGGAGTGCCCCATGCAGATGCAAAACACTACTCAAGTCCAGTCATGTCCCACAACCCAGAGTTCACCTGATGTTTCTTTGTCTGGCTCACCAGCATTACTATTTTCCAGGTTTTCTGGGTAAAACCACATGACATTTTCCTGAGTAGCGTGTCAGATTATATGTTCTAAAGGCCATTTCTTGACCTAATATCTGTAAATCTCCTACACACATTGACTGTAAGGTCATTTTCTATGATATCCTGACCTCAGTGCTGCATTTCTCTGCTATACCTAGCAGTATACATCTGGTTTCGGTGCCACTGCCCCTCATACAATGCATGGCCATGGTGTCTGCAGACCTCATCTGGAGTCCAGCATGATGATATGGAGCCATTCCCCACATTTCTGTGGATTTCATCACTTATGATAATTTGTTCCTGCCACCCAAATCCATTTATTAGACCTTCCTCCTGTTGAGAATTTGATCAGGCTGAGATTTTCAGGTGTGCCCAGAGACTTTAAGACCCATACTCAAGTGTAAATATCCTTTTTTCCCCTCTTAATTAGCTTCAATGAATGTCCTTTTTTAACTCTTAATGAACTTTAAAGTGATAAACTCCTCTTTCTTTTGAATTTAGACCCCAGAGCCTGAATATATTTCTGAGTGGCTGAATTTTCTAATGTGCTGCTTGAATCACCCAGAAATGGCCTGGTTTTCAGGAATTAATGAGAACTGTGCTGGAAATGAAGAACCTTCCAGTGCTTTGTAACAGAATAACTGGAATTTCAGGTATCTGAAATCTCTGGATATGCCTGAAAATCACATTCTAAATAGCCATTTTTTTTTTATTTAGGCTATGTTATTGATTATCCTGTTTCTTCCAGTTTTATGATTCTTGTATTATCTTCTTCATCTCACTCCACAGTCATTAATCAGAATACAGAGGGGTTTAGTATGCAGAAAAGAGCTTTTCCACTTGCATTGCCTGTTAGCAGCAGATGCTGATGAAAAGTACTGAAGATTTTCCAGCAAAGCAGGCGACTCCCTTCTTTGGGGAAGATGTTACATGGGAAGAAGTGTTACTGTTTGGGCAGACAATAACTTGTACTGAGCACATGCACTCTCTGATATATCAGTGGAAGTTATGGCATTTTTATAACTGTTTCATTTGTACTGCTTTATTATTGCATTTTATTATCTACCCTAAAGCCTCTGGTTTCTACCTGCATTTCAAAAGAGATGGATGGTACACATCACTCACAGTATGAAAAGGTGGTTTTCCCCCTATAGCCAATTTTCAGCTAATTTAATATACCTGTTTTTATATTGCCATACGAGACTGAATGATATAATTCTTTTGAACAAGAAAGACAGTTGCACAGTACAAATAAACACCATGGAGCTTCCCGAGGAGATAATGCTGCACAATGGCAGCTCTAATCTTTCTTTTTTTATCTTATTTTCCTCCTGTCTGATGTCTATTTTTATTCGGTAATTTTATTTGAGAAAGAAAATGAGAAAAGAACATCGCTGTTCCTGGAAACCTTCCCATATGTTTCAGGAGCAGAAGGCTTGGATGAGATACACGCAGCATCTCCCTCAAAGGACCATTTTATGGCAGCAGCCAACGATACCATCGTAACGGTGTTAGGAGTGTGATATTGGAGTGTCATTTACTTCATTCTGTGACCAATCTTTGGGTCAGGATCCCATGAATAGACACAGATTCTATAATAAATATAATTTAAAAAAAAAACCCCAACAAACAGCTTTGTCAGCCCTGGCCCAGGCACCTATCTCCCTTGGCTTGGGCTGAGATGTGGAGTACAAACATAATGCTGAAGTGCAACATGAGAGAGTGATTCATCAGAGGAAACTTAAAAACCACCGACAACAAGGTGATTCATACCTCGAGCGCTAATGGCGTTTTGCGGTAACCTCAATTTACTGATTTTGCATTTCCATATCAAGTGATTTACAAGTGCCTGCATGTGCTTACATGTTTATGTGTGTGCACTCAGGTGCAACTCAGCTGAAGTCAAATACCTCTATCTGTAATGGGGTCTCTCTTTGAAGATAAGAAGCCAAATAGCACCTTTGCTATCGAAGGTGCCTGATCAGGGGGTACTAGGAATTGCTCAGGATATTAAAGTATACATCCATCTTCTCTGAGCTCTTTTAGATCTTGAAAAGCTAAGGACAAGGTTCTGGTAGCAAACTGCCTGGGTACAAATGCGTGTGATAGTTTTGATGACAAATGCTCTTGGTTGCCATTAAGGATAGAACCAGAAACTTCTGAAGGCACCTGTAAACTCTACCCTGCTGGATTTCAGTGGTGGCTGGGTACCTACGCATCTCTGAAATCTGGCTATTAGCATCTCTCAGAAAAGTTTTCAGTTCTCACAGACTTCAGTCAAGGGTGAATTTCCATTGACCACGTGGATGGGTCTTCAGTTGTTGGCAAGTTTATTTCCTCGCAGCAGAGGAGTAGATAAATAAATATTAAAAAGCTGCTGGGATATTTTGTCATTTTCTGCTAAAGAGAGTCACTTGCAAACTCTACCAAGAAACAATTAGAACTGCTGGTTTTGTTGTTCATTTGTTTTCTCCCACTATGTCCTTTCATGCGAAGATCTTTGCTGAGGAGGATGCAGCGAGTGCCAATGCAAATATAGGGTAAGCACCTGCTATTTAACCTTCTGAACCAGAGCTGGTGTGAACTGATGCAGTGTTGGCCAAAAGGCATGAAAACAGTGAGCTGTGCTCTGGTGAGCAGGCAGATGATAGCGTGAGAGGGTTTGCAGATTGATGTCCTTAGGAATTACAGGGCAACAGAGCGTTTGCACCAACGTTTTGTTTCAAAGTGCATCACCTCCTACAAGCCAGGGTCTACAGCCCCAGCACCCCGTATTTAACAGGGAGGAGCAGGGGTTTATTTACTGCCAAAGGCAAAGCTAAGGAAGCACCCCCTTGTTCTTCAGCATCATCCTGTTTCAAAATTACTATCTGCCTTAACAGCAGAGCTGTCTCTGCTGAGCAGTCTTTCACTTCTACATTTCAAGGTATTTCATCAGCAAAGGGGAATCATTCACAGATCCGGGAGCAATCTCAGGTGTTTGCCTTTGCTGTCTTGCACAATGTCACCGCGTGAGTGGATGCTCTGTGCTCCTGGATATTACTGTGTAACCTTCCCAGCACATTTCCAACTCATTAAACTTGAAGGGTGTCCACTGCTGTACTGGTGGGCTAAACAAATCTAGCTTAGAAAGTAACAGGCCAAATTTAATCTGGATTGCACTTTTTTACACAATTTGCCCTGTTTCTCCTCGCTGGCCTTCACGAATCTCTTTTTCTTTCATAGTCACCACTACTACAGTATCTAGTTGTTGACTTCTAAGTAAGTTTAACACACGTGTTTTACAGTTTGAAGAGCTAACCATGCACATCCACGTGCAACCACAAAAGCGTTACAAGCTCACAGAGGACTGTGCCCTCCTCATGACACCAAGCATGATGTGACGTTCTTAGAACTACACCATCATTACTCTCTTGAAAATCATTTTCCTGAGGTATGTATCTGCTTAGCCATGGGCAAGAAATGTTCAATCGCTTTTCAAGCACAGTAGGTGTTGCCAGTCACTGAAAGATCTTGGTAGTTTGGGTTTTCCACATTTCAGAATTGCCACGTTGCCAAGGAGGGCTGGGGAGCAACGATGGTGTCTCCATGTTCTGCTTCTCAAAAGGTGGGTTTGCTGTTCTGCAGGACTTTAGGGGCCAAATGCACTTTCACAGGCAAGACTGTGTAAGCCTTTCCCTTGCAAATCACAATTAATTTCCAGTAAAAAACAGGGTGATTGAGAACCCATGCTGCTAGTGTTTGTCCAAGGTTTTGCATTGACCAGGAGGGACCCAGCAGGTGAGGACCCATCTCATCCAGCCTGTCAAGCCTGAGCAACAGATTTCCTGAGGAAGCCCTGACCAAGCTTGTTACGCTATTGTCTCACCCTTAAGGAGAGGAAGCTGCTTTCATTTGTCTCTCATTAAAATAGATTGTGCCTGTTTCCATGGCGATAAGAGATGCTTTGAAAAACACTATTTTAAAAATCTATAGAGGGTTTTGTAGTGTTGTGCTCTAGTGATTTTATTAAAAGATACTAGTAAGATGCCAAGATCCTTTAATGTCAGGGGTGTAAAAAAGAATTGGATTAAAATAGAAAGATATTACCTCTGGTTTGGGAGTCCCACAAGCCCAAATAGGAGAAAACTGGAGAATTGAATTCAATAAATAATTCTACCTGCTTTTTGTGTTCTGATATTCTTCCCAAGACATCTCTTGTTGCTCTTTACCGAAGGGAAGAGAGTGAGCTAGAGGAATCATTGATAAGAACCTGTTCAGCCTCTCTGGTGTCCTTGTATCTCCAAACCAGGAATAGCTGAGACAAATAATACTCAGAGTAATTTTGATCATGTTACATGAGTTAATTGGTTCCATTGATATGAATCAAAAGAGGACACCCATCTGACTGAAAATTTTCAGAAACACCTAACGTCTTCACAGCTGGACTGGCCAAAAAGCACGGAGTCATCTCACAAAAAACGCAGGATTAGGGAAGGCTGGTCCTTTCCCGTGTGAAGTAGGAATATCTCCAGCTGAAGAAATCTTAGAACCACACAGACTGGCAGGGGTTGGAAGAGACCTTTGGAGATCATCTTGCCCAGCCCCCTGCCAAAGCAGGGTCACCCAGAGCAGGCTGGACAGGAACGCATCCAGGCAGGTTTGGAATGTCTCCAGAAGAGACTTCACACCCTCCCTGTTCCAGGGCTCTGCCATCCTCAAAGTAAAGTTTTTCCACATTTTCCTCATGGCTAGAACAGAGGAGAGGCTTGTGGACAGGACAGAAACAAGCATTAATTCTCTAGCTGCAACTAAGCCACGGCAGGAAGGTGAATGCAGCCACATCCTAACATCATGCTTTCAGTAGCCACTTTCAGTGTGACCACTTTCGTTCCATGCCTCTGCCCAGAGCTTGCCTCCTGCATCAAAGATGTCTTCCGGACATATTTCTGTGAAATACTTCAACAAAAATCTCACCCAACATCTCCAGACCTTCAGAGGCAGGAGCTGCAGACGCCAAACTCAAAGCCTAGGTCACCTCTGAGCAGAGATCTCTGGAGGTCAGGGCTCTGGGATGCTGTTGGGAGTGAGAAGAGGCTGCTCTGGGCGGCAGGAAGGCAGAGCTCCGGGGTGGTTTATTGTACCGAGCCCCAGCTGCACTGAGCTTAAAATGAAACAGAATTTGCATAGCTCTCCGTTTCACAGAAAGCCAGTGACGGGGGGGGGCGCACAGGGCAGACAGATCTTGGTAACTATTCACCTTCTGACATCAGAAACCTCCACTGCAGCAGACAAGACTGCCGTCGCGAAATCCCTGATCGAGAACATGAAGCTCCTTCCCCTCTTCACAGCTGCGTCCTGCTTCACGCCCCCAGGTCCCTCTTTCTTTGTACTACAAGTGATGAAGTTTTTTTTCCAGATCACATGAGCCAGGATGAAGGGGGAAAATCCTGCCAGGAGCAGAAGATGGGCTGCAACTTGAACCTGATCAAGGGGAGATACAGAGCGTACCCTGAGAGCTATATAAGAATGTGCTCGTCACAAGAGCAAACACTTTTTCGGGCGAAAGACTCTCATGAATCAGCCATGCATATGAGTGAAGACACCGTTTCAAGGAGGCTTGGAGCCACTAACAAAACATGTTTGTATTTCATCATCGCTGCCCTTGTTATGTTACTCGTCTTTGCAATAGCCACCATCATGGTCTTAGTTGTTCAGAGGACGGTAAGCAATTTCTTACTTTATTCATTGGCTTCTTCTTTCTTCTTTTTTTTTTTTTCCAGTTGTTTTTTTTTTTTTTTTTAAGCTACTGCTTTCCAGAAAATATCCTATGGCCAGAAAATCAGACGCTGCCTCGTGTTATAAATGAACACATGTGAGTTAGTGAAGGGAAAGATGAAACAAAGAGAGAGACGATAGAATTTTCCAATAAAGAAGACCTTTCTTCATGGTAGCCTTAACTTCTAGAGTGCAATTTCTACTCTGTAAATGAAAGTGGAAAACATATAATCCAAGATGCAATCCGCTCTTTGCCCTAACTAGTCAAGAGGAGAGGTGGAAAGATAGATCAGTGCCTCAGTGTCTGCTGCCTGGTTTTATATGTGTCTCTTGTTGCTACTATGAAGAGAGATCACTCTCCAAGATGGTCTGGTCTTGTCTGTTGGTGTCTGCATGTGTTCCTCTGAAGTACTGATAAATTTTAGTAATGGACATAGCACAAGACACTGCTTTGTGTGACTCTGTGGGGTGCTGTCTGCTGGAATGTACCATGATGCAGTGAAGCAGAGCTCTCTCGAAGTACCCAGAGCTCTGGATGGGGGGCAAAATAGCTCATGGTTGCTCTCTTTTGTGTCAGTTTTCTTCTTGGGTGTGATTTTTAATGCAAAAGTAGAGTTACAGCAAGGGTGACTGAAAGATATAAGTGGGCAAGGTTTGACAAAAACAACTGCTTTCTCTGCCTCCAGACATTTTTTTCCTTCTAAAAATAAGGATGATTGCTCTCAAACGGATCTGGGGTTGAATGAGGAATCAGTGAGACATTTACAGCTGGGGCAGAGGTACAAGTGGTGGTGAATATAAAAAGTGCATTTCTAATCTTACCAGGAACGTTGCCATGCACTTTACTGGGCTGAAATGACAGGTTAGAAGTTTTATAGGCTTTGAAATGTTATTGTACAAATCTAAGTGCTGAAGTGTATCCACGACTAGGCATAGAATGAAAGCATCAACACGGGGCTACTGGAGGAAGTTAGCCATGAACAACAAAATCTTTCAGCTCAATATTTTCTCTTACTAAATTTACCCTGTGCAATTTTTGTGTTTGTGTATGCACAATAATCCAGAAATTAAACCATGAAGGCTTGAGTGATACGTCTTTAAGTTGCACCAGGGAGGAGTCATTTACCTGAAATCAGCATTCTTCCAAAAAAGAAGCAGTTTGGGCACAGTTAGAATGAGACATGGGAGTTTTCAAGTGAAAAATAGAAGGACATTAAGGGAGATCTTTAAAATAACAGCCTGGATAATTACAGAATTGCCACAGCTTTCCTATATAATGATGCTCTCATTTGTACTTATTATGAAAGTAAGCATTAAATTACCTCTCCATCAGGATAAACGCAGGTACACCGTTTGCCAGAGGAACAATATTACTGGAAGAGTCAAGGTTTTCATTTAAAAGAGTAATGACATTATTGCAGCTACTTTCAAAACGAGCTTGGCTGAAGGAGAAAGTCAGAAGCTGAGGTGTGCGAGAAACACAAATAAAATCAAGCAGAAATTTTATGCTGCGAGAGGAATTTTGCAGTAAAAGCATAGCTTCTGTTCTTGTTCTCAGGAAGCTGAAAGACCCTCAGTTCAAAGGCACCATAGTCATTCTCCATCCATGACTGGTCTTGAATTTCCAGACCAGGGAACAGGTCTTGCTCCAAAATCACTTTAGCTCGCGGTCACCCTGGCAGCATAAGGTTAGGCACAAATGATAAAAATAGAGTTGTGGCTGGGCTGTAGTATTGATTTCAGCAGCTCCAGGAGGCCTGGAGGGTTCTTGTACTTGGAGCCCTGTGTTTGTTGAGTCCTGTTGGTGTTGGCAGTAGAGCGTCATCAGTTGGCTTAATTATCTTCTTTGTAACT
Organism: Gallinago undulata; assembly: GCA_026546715.1. Classification (NCBI taxonomy): domain Eukaryota; kingdom Metazoa; phylum Chordata; class Aves; order Charadriiformes; family Scolopacidae; genus Gallinago; species Gallinago undulata. The sequence continues at coordinate 9,571,367 of JAOTQQ010000007.1, forward strand.
TCTCAAGAGAGGGCTGATGTCTTGTATGATCAGCCTCTCGGGATGATCTGTTTTTCTCTCCAGATGTTGTCAGCTGGACTATGTGAGTGATCCTTGATGACAAGGGTAACGGTGGCAACTTCATGCCCTCCGTATGCTAAGCCGAGACAGAAATTTTTATTTTCCCCTGTTCAAAGAAGTGCTGGAGGGTCTTAGGAACAATACAGGCCTTGTGACCTGTACCTCGGGTACCTCCTGTATTAAGAGGAGGCTTCTGGTGGCAAGCAGATATCACAGCCCTCTAGCCCCATTGCAGGTATGTGGGAGTTGGCTGCTGTCACCCTTTTGATGAATTCACACTTGCCTAGCACAAGATGAGGGAAGATGCACTGGAAAGGGAAAATCAAACTGCGTAGAAACAAGGCATTTGTGTCACCCAAAATCCGGGTGCTCCGAATAAGGAAATCCAACATTAAAGACCAAAACAAAAAAAAAGCAACTGAGATTCCAAAGCTGCTCCTCTGAATTTAACACCACTTCTAATACACATTATCCCCTCCCCCCACATTTTCCAACACCCCGAGAAATTTCCTATACGACTTGTTTTCAAGAAGAGTGGCACAGCACATTAGTGTCAGGCCTGGAAATTATCATTTTTTTTGTAACTAAACTGCATTCTTTGGAATTAACTACATGCAGCGCTGAAGCCGGTTCATTTCTTCAGCTTTCATCTGCAGAAACCCTTGGCTTCAGGCCATTCACTTGTCTCAATCTTTCACAAGTGACTTTATTTTTCTCTGGAATAAGAAAAGTCACCGTGTGGTGGCCTGTAGCCTTCATTATTTTTTCTCTTAACACTGTCATAAGAGTGTTAAAACCACCTTTCTTCCTGCTGCATTTCACTGCTGCTGGTTATGTGTATATATACGCATATAGAGAGATATTTACATATAGAGAGATACAGGTAAAATCAGTGAAAGAGCGTGGGACAGAAAGGATTAGAAAAATGTGATTTTAAGACACACAGACCCTAGCAGATCTTATGCTGTACTGCAAGGTATGCTGTGTCAGATGCCTAGGCCACCTACCTCTGTGAACAAATTCTGTGTGAATGTCCAAAATCCATAATCTGGGATAGTCCGTCAGTGCTCTGGATTTTGTAGACTTCCCATTTTTAAGCTCTAAACTGAGTGGACAAATCTTTTCAGCAGAGTTTAAGGCACCAGCACGGCAAATGGTAAGAGTCAGCACGGGTATTTATATCTGCTGATCTCAAGGCTCAAGGCTGCTGGACTCAAAAATGTAAAACCCCCAGAAATCGCTGCCACAGCACCTCGCATGTCCCTGCACTATCTACCCAGGCACTGAGGTTTGCTTAAAAATAATACTGTCACGGGCTGCCCCTATGGGTGCCTACTGGCCCCCTCTGGTGGACAACCCTGACAAAAATTTAAAAAAAAACACCAAAAAAAGCACTGAAAATTGCCCCTGAAAGCAGATCTCCCACTCCTTGAAGACCACAGGGTTCTCTTGCCATGGCTATTCTGTACAGTGACAGCCACCTGTTGTCTAGAGACATCGCTTCATGGAATCATGAAATTGTCAGAGTTGGAAGGGACCTCTAGAGATTCTCCAGTCCAACCCCCCTGCCAAAGCAGGGTTGCCCAGAGCACATCACTCAGGAGCACCCAGGTAGGGCTTGAAGATCTCCAGAGAAGGGGACTCCACACCCTCCCTGGGCAGCCTCTGCCAGGGCTCTGGCACCCTCACCAAAAATAAGTTTTCCCTCATGTTTGAATGGAACTTCCCATGTTCCACCTTGTGCCCGTTGTCCTTGTTGGAATAGGTTTTGTCAGTAGTGGAAATACTGAATTTCACACAGGGCTCTGTTTCATGTGATGCTCATTATCAGAGCAGCTGCAGGGACAGCACTCCACTTTCCGGAGTTTTCACATCTAGTTCCTACCTTTGCCTCTTGGCAACTCAGAGCCACCTACCTAAAGTGCCACTGCCTGCCTTCCTCCTCAACAAGAGATGGGCGATGATGGTTTGAGGCTGAGCAGAAACATGACCTTGAGGCTCTTTTTCCAACTGCAAAACTTCTGTCCTCCAAGGATGATGAGGCCCTGGCCCAGGTTGCCCAGAGAAGCTGGGGTTGCCCCATCCCTGGAGGGGTTCAAGGCCAAGTTGTACGGGGCTTTGAACAACCTGGTCTGGTGGGAAGTGTCCCTGCCCAGGGCAAGGGGTTGGAACTTGATGATCTTTAAAATCCCTTCTAACTCTAACCATTCTATGATTCTATGAAGTCCAAAGATCTCATCCCTGCAGAGCTACTGTGTGGACAAGATCTCGGAGGAGCTCTGGTCTCAGTTAAGCTGACGCCAGACCAGAAACTGGGGGACTGTGTTTTCAAGGTGTGTTTTCTTGGACTTTCGAGAGGTGGATACCTCAGAGACCTCTGGTGAAATCAATATTCTGATTGTCAGTTCTGACAAAGGACACTAGAATGACCCTCTATCATCACCAACCTGTCTTAGCTTGGGAAAAATTCTTGTAAAATTATTAAAGGAAAGAAGAAAAAAATTACTTTCACTGGCACCTGATTATTATTTTCTCTAATGAAGCAAACTCAAATTACTCTGTTTGCTGAGAAAAGACTGAGATCTTTCATCATCAGCACCCAGATCACTCCAGACAGGGTGAAATTCATTGTCATGAATTCTTCCTGAGCTGATGCTATAGAATTTAATATTTTGGGGCTCCTGCTGTGTGCCTCTTTGCATTCCAAATTTCAGCGTTACATGCAATATTTTTGCTGTTAGAAAAGAAAGAAATAGTGCCAGTAATATTTCAAAGCATCTTTAAAGTTCTATTTGAATATCTACTCAATTGTCACTGAAATAAATTGCATTAGTATCTGCTGGTTTCACCCACTGGGAGACGACTCAGGTGAGAACACAATACATTAGTACATTTTAATTTTGTTTCTGCTGCCCTGATTACAAAGCAAACTGTGGCCATGCCTGGGGGAGGGATGCAAGTGAACATCTCACCGCTGATAATGTCTCCATCACTTTACCAAACGCTTCTCCACGGGGTGCAGCGGATCTGCTGCCTGATTGCATTTAGCATAATCTAGCTGGGGACAGAGCATCGCCTTGTTCCCCAAATTCACGTGCAAAAATGCCTTGAATTCTCCGCAGAGGGCAGAACTGCTCATCCGTTGCACCAGAAAGTAATGCTTCCCTGCACCCCAAGTGTGTACAAGAGGGGACAGCCCAGTGCAAAGGTCCAGGTGGCAGATGGTCCTTGGGAGTGTTTTCAGCTGAGAGTGTTCCCAGTCCCGCATTTGATGATGTGAGCGCATACGATCCATGAGAGTTTGGGAGGGAGAATGTTGTGTAAAGGACAAAAATTTTGGAAATGCACATTTTTTCAAACAACAGCTCTAGAATCCCATTCAGCTCCTAACCCAGAAACCTTCCTGCACAGCTTAGGAAGATCACCTGCAGAAACACTTTGGCTCAACAGATAACGTCTCCCCTGTCTTAGATAGATGTGGGGAGATAAAACAGACGAAGCAGATATTACAGAGACCCACATCCAGAAGCACCTTTGCCATCTCTGGCTGCAGGATGCAGCATTTTGGTGTCAGACCAGAGGATAACATTGTTTTGCTGGGATCAGATGCAGCTCTACACTTCAGCCATGGTTGAAGCCATGGTCACATTAGGCTGAAATTTAATTAATAATTAATAATTCTTAAACATTTAAGGCTAGAACTTTAAGTACCACAAACAGACACAGCATGACTTCTCTCACTGTCCAACCATCCTCCTTCTCTCCACACCACACATTATCCTATTTACACCCAGAATAAAGTGTTTATGTTTTAAGACCACTGTGGATGAAGTTACCTACCACCACATGCATGGCCTACCTTATTTCTCCCAGGGGATTATTAGATGTTCTGCCAAAGCTGGTACCAGCTTCTGACTTCTTTCTTCTTGGACATGTTAAATTGGTCCTGGCCTGATTAGCTCACAATTAGCCCAGGTAATTGTCATGCAAATAAGAGGAACTGGTTTAGGCTAGCCTAAGCAAAACCCACTCCCTGATATTGAAATCCCCATGAGACTCCCGGTGGGTGTGAGTGAAGGGACATAGATTCCCAACACTGAAGCACTCTCAGTACTTCTCCTTGGCTGTTGGGAGAATTTGTTTGCTCCTCAAGGGCATTGCTGGGCGTTTATGAGCTGTCAGTGACTTTACTTGTGTGGAAGTAATATGCAAGCAAGCACAGACTTCAGGGTTTTGTCTCTGCATGGCAGAGAGATAAAACAGAAGCAAGACCAGAGATAAAGCCCACCACCTAACACTTAAAACACATTTCCTGATCACTTTTCATGCCATGTTGATTGACCACAAGTTGCCATGACATTCTGACCCTTGGGTTTACATCCCAGCATGAAGTCAGACAAGATGTGAAGCAGGACAACACTGTCACCCTCAGGTCCATGTTGGGTCTCTACTGCTCTTATTTTCATCCAGCCACTGGCTTCCTGGGGATGGGCACTGGCTCTCAAGGGTGCCCAGTCCCACTCTGTCCTACTCTTTGCAAGCCACAGAGTAAGATTTTTCAGGGTTCTGCTTCCAAAACACCCCCAACAAAAGCCGCACACAATTCTTACAGCACTGAGAGTTACTGGCTGTGTCAGAAATGTATATTTTCTGTGTTAGGAAAAAAGGGCAGTGATGAAGGATGAGGGATGACTGAAGATGATACTGAATGCAGAGAGCTTCCTGGAGCACCACACCAAGCCCTCTCTGACCTGTGAGGCTCCATAGGAGCCATATGCTCTGTAGTGCCTAGTGCTGGCTCCCTGTGCATCAGGCTGTGTATTCCCTTCATGGCACGCAATGGAAACTCCGAAGATCCACTTTTAAAGCAGGGTTGTACTTGAATATGTGTCTGCTCCCAGAATAACCATCCCTTCTCTCGCTTCTCTTTCAGGCAGCTGGTCCTGCCACAGAGAGCATCGCAAAACCGATCAGGACAGGTAAGACACCTGAACTGACTATACATACCACATGTCTCATCTGTAACGTGAATATTGCCCAGGATCCCAAATAAGCCAGTTGGGCACATCTTAACATCTAACATAAAGTCTCTTCTTGGTGGAAAGTCAAGGTAATGGGGGGGGGGGGGGGAAGGAAAAAAAAAAAAAAAGGAAGAAAAAAGCTTTAAAAAGCTTTCAAATTACTCGGTATCTCCGGAAACCAGCGCGTGGCTGAGGAAATAACAAGTATGTCTGAATGTGCCCTGAGGTGTCTCTGCAGAAGAGCCTTTTTGCCAGAGGATGTGAACATCACTCTGACTATTAGGTCTTCTGATAAGGGCTGGCTCTTGCACATGTGGGTGTAACTGCTCTGTCTTCACAAGACCCGTTGGCAGGTATTTCAAAATAACCGAAACTCCTCCCGTACTCCTCTGGCCTGGAGCAGTCATGTGGTTCCTACTGGTCTGTGGGGAAAAGGAAGGGGTAAATGGAGAACAGCAGCAAGAGGCACAGACCAAGGAATTAAGACAGGCAGAGTATAAGCACAGGGAGCCCAAAATGGAATAACTGTCTAACTAGCAGAGACAGTGTACTGAAATTCTGCTTTTCCTTAGCAGAAATCAGGAGGAGAACAATTTATGTCATTGACATTGCTTCCCTGGTTGCATGACCCTTAACATCAGGTATTTTGTCTTGTTGCAAAAGTTCATACACTGTCCTGGAGTGTCTGAACTGTCCTGGAGGACAAGAGATACCATCACCTCCCAGTTTACAGAGGGGGAAAATGAATCACAGTGTTCATCTAGAAATGCTGGTAGAATAGGAAATTGAAGTTCAAGGTCCGTAGAGTCCTAATCATGGAGTCATCTTTTCTGCAGCCACGTTTTTGCACACAGGTGACATAATGCAGCATTTGGGCCACACATACTCTATCTTGGATAACTTTTGAATGTGAGATTCTTCCGTATTGGGCTTTTTTTCAGCCCACAGGTCTCAAAGCAGTACCTGCATGTACTCTCCTTCCTGAGACATACCCATCTTGCCTAACCATCTTTTTATTTTTTTTTAATGTTTTACAATTCCTAGAGAGGTTTTCTTCTAGGAAACATCTAGAGATGTTCACTAGGACATCCTAAGCACATATTGCTTTCTCTCTATCAACCTAAGTAGCTCCTTAAGTCTTTCTATGTCCTTCTTGAGTCCTTTAGTGCTTTATTTTGTACCTGAAGTTCCTCAGAAATAAGGCAGGGTCTGAACATACCAAAGCAGATTTGGCTAAGGGCATTTGGACAGTCACATCACAGGTCCACTCCAGTGCGTGTCCCAAAAGGTATCCAAAAAGGAGCTTTGCATACCTAATGGGCTGCAAAACATCACCCTTGCTGATGGTCACCCATGGTTCCCCGAGATGATGGAGAGTCCCCAGCAGTTGTGAGGCCATATGGCCCCAGAGCAGAACCTCTGCTCCTGTAAAACCCTGTCATCTCAAAGATGCCAGAACTGCGCTGTGTTCCGTGGCTGAGTTTTACCAGCAATTAGAAAGAGGTAGTGAAAGCTGCCGGTGTGGGGTCTAGGCAAAGCATGAGCAGCACTGGCATTCCCAGGGCAGGGAGGAGAGGTCTCACTAACCCCGAAGTACAATCTATCTATATTTTTTTTTAAATGTCGTACCAGGCAACCTGTGCCAATTGCTTTTTCTCCTCATCCATAGCTGGCAGGTGCCAGGCAGGAGGAGTGTGCTCTCTCCAGGAACCCAGGAGATGCGTTTTTTTTCATTGTCCAGAAACCTTTCTGTCTTTGGGTCAATATCAATTACAGGCACCCTCTTGCTCCGAAATTCTGCTGCTAAATCTGAGATGGTGCCGTTAGTGAAAGACAAAGGAGACAATGGCAGAGAAACCCCACCAGAGCTGTTTCCCGTGGGTGTGAGTGCTCTCTCAGCCCACCCCTCATCGCCCATCCGTCTCTATTGCGCAGGGTAATGAAGCATTAAAGTCTAAGGGAATTACAACGGCCTTTTATTTATCTCTTAAAATGCATAAAGTGGGGCTAATTGATTCATATATCCCAGGGGGTGATTTACTGAGGCCCCCTCAGCAGGGAGCTCTGTCACACGCTGCCAGGCATCACTTGCTGGCTTCTGAACAGGGCGTTGTGGCCACTGCTGCAAGGTCCCATCCTGCTGGGGGAAACATTTCAGGACAGGGAGCGTGGTGAGGCTGAAGTTGCTGTGGATTTAGATTTGGCTCCACGTCAGCCTCCCAGGCAGCCCAGGTGACGTAATTTGGGTGTATTGCTTTTTTTTGGATGGGAACACCCACCGTGAACACACACCAGGGCTTTGAAGCCCTGACTTGTAAAAATGGGCAATAAGGGCCAAAAAAAAAATAATGAGTGTTGCCGACTTGCCAGGTTGGTACTCAGCTTTGCTCCAGCCCCGCGTGGATACAGATGGGGAGGGAGAAGGTACCTGCTTGTGCAAAACATCTGGGAGGTGGTGGTGGGGGACGCAGGACTGTGCTGGTGGGAACAGCTGGGACTTGGGCAGGGGCTGTGTCGCAATGCAAATGGCCAGTGGCCCAGACGTGGCTACTTCTCTGAATTAATTTCATTATATTAAACCAGGGAAAACACGATGATTTCATTTAGATATCCAATGAGATTATGTTCTATTATTAGCTAAACAGCAGATTTATAGAAGGTTTACGTCCCTGACTCGGCTGTCGGTCCTCAATGGATGGGTCTGCAGGAATCTGCAAGCTGTAGCTGATGGTGTGTCAGCTAATTCAATGTTTGTGTGAAAAACGGTATCAATCTCCCCAAAAACCTGTGCCGTTGTTGGTGGAGTACCTGAGCAACAGGGGAAAAGAATTAAATTCATCGTGAACTAAATCTTTGCGAAATATTCTTTTGGTGGAAATATTTCTCTGTGGAAAATCATCCACGTTTCATAAATATCAAATCGCATCCTGGTGTGGGCCAGCGAGGCCCATGAATTGTTAGATCAGTTTTTCAGAGGAAGTCAGAGAGAACTTTCTGACTCGCCAATGTCTACAGAGGGTCAGCCCTCATCACCTCCGTGATGTCCTCTCATTTCCCCGTAAATGTTGTAATCGTGGACTGATGGCTTTTCTTGCTATTTGGAACTGCAAAGATGTGATACCCAAATCTCTTCTCATTTATATAAGGAAAGAACTGAAGATACATACTCACACACACACTGTTTATGGATGCTTTTGCCGGGCAGTAATATCTGTTAGCAGTTGATGGACAGACCAGGAAAGGAAATCCAGCCCCCTATTCACGGTTTCAATGGGAAATAGGGTCCCAAACAAAAATCTGGCTCTGAGAAATTAATATAATACAGGTGACATTCACATCCTTGTTACCCTAGAATAAATCAGCCAGTGAAGCAAATGAGTCTTTCCAGATTTGCAGCACTCTCACTGAGGCCAGTTTGAACTTCTGCAGCTAAAGCTAGTCTCTTCCAGACTGGAATTGTCCCACTGCAATACTCATGAAATTGCTGGGCTGTTAGTCACACGTCCCATGATGGTGGGTTCTTCAGAAACGGATTTTTCCCATTTAGACCATATAGATTTTTGCCTTCTCAGCTGCAGTACATGTATGTGTTGGTGTGCACGTATGTGAAACTGTGTAAGGTTCCGTCTGCTCCTGGAGCAGAGCAGATGAGCTGGGTTTTCCAGTTAGAAAAATATTGGCAAGTCTGGGCTTGCAAATGTTAGAAAGAGTGCACAGGCATCCTCCTAGGCAAGCATCCGGAGGAAACTGCAGCTAGACAGATTCCAGTTAGTCATAACGAGGGCTGGTTGCTTATTTAATTAATAACAAGATGATCGGTATTGCTACAAAATGCTGAATGTTAGATCTTCTGTCTCTCCGATACTTAAAACCCAAGTTATAGATTGATATATAAATATATAGATGAATAGCTCATGACATTATGTGACCTGTGCTATACTGGCTTGAATTATTTTGGCCTTCAACTCTACGAGCTTTGCAGTAGTCAGGTGTGCGGTGATGAGTTCATAAGATGTTCTTCCTAAATTTGGAGGAAACAAATGGATGATTCTGAAGTTTATATTTTTGGAAGGAGGTGACATTGAGTTCAGTCCCCATGCCATGCACAGGACCAGAGTGACAGTCTTTGGGCTCTTGAGGACATGTGCATGTGTGCATGTGTGCATGTGTGACAGTCACAGCCAGGAGCAAAGCCCAGCTCTGCCAGCAAGCCCAGGAGAGGACATCCCCCAGCTGGCATGTGTCACAGCATCACTCAGATGGGACAGTCCATCAGTACCAGCTGTTTGTGGGGCGCTTAACTGGGAGGAGAGAGGTAAAGATGGCTATGAGGGCTTCAGATAGTGGCTGCTGAGAAATAAAATTAGGCAAGTTCTGCTAACTCTAGCGTGCTGACAGGGATGTACAAAGTCACCTTGCCTTATAAAATTATAAGCACTTAACTCCGTGGGGAGCATGGAGGTATTGGAAGCCGTTTGTTGCCTGCTCGTACTTCTTTAGTTGGTAAAATAAGTTTGGGTTTCTGACCTGCTCTTGTCCCTGTCCACACTCAGCCCCCAGCTGGCCATAATGCCATGCACACTGCAGAGGAACCTCTCTTTAAGAGGTGACTAGTACCAGGACAAGCTTCAGAAACCCGATTTGAGGGGTTTTCTTTGTCTGGATAGCAGCACATGGCACTCTGGCATGCCACTTTCCTGCTTTCACTGCCCTTTGTCCATGCTCCTGTTATACCCATCTTGGCAGTGAGGGAACTGAGGCAGTCAGCAGCGAGGACAGTTCCCCAGGCACTCACATCTCCTTGGACCTGGCTGGTAGCAACACATATGTCCACATGACCCACAGCCCTTGGGTTCCTCCTGGCTAGACAGGGTCTGACTGTGTTTTGATAAGGGTGTCCATTTTGTACCACAGGTGGAAGCTGTGCAGTCAGTGAGGCTGCAGCTCCTCCAAGTCCCATTTGTAGGGCTACAAAGATGATGAGGGGCCTAAAACATCTACCTTATGAGGAAACATTGAGGGACTTGGGTCTTTTTAGTCTGGAGAAGACTGAGGGGGGATCTGATCAACACCTATAAATACTTAAAGGGTCGGTGTCAGGAGGATGGGGCCAGTCTTTTTTCAGTGGTGCCCAGTGCCAGGACAAGAGGAAATGGGCACAAACTTGAACATAAGAAGTTATATCTAAAAGTGAGGAGGAACTTCTTTCCTGTGAGGGTGGCAGAGCCCTGGCAGAGGCTGCCCAGAGAGGTGGTGGAGTCTCCTTCTCTGGAGACATTCAAACCCCACCTGGACACATTCCTATGGGACCTGCTCTGGGTGGACCTGCTTTGGCAGGAGGTTGGACTGGAGGATCTCCAGAGGTCCCTTCCAACCCCATATCATTCTGTGATTCTGTGATTCCTCAGGGCTGCATCCTCTCGATGCTCATCCTATGGTAAAAGGAAGACAAAAGTGAATTATCTCCTGGTGGCTTCTTCAAGACAAAATAGCCCAAATGGCTTCCTACTAAAACTCCTTCCTTATCAGCAGCCTTTGTTAAAGCAGCCTGATCTACAGCCATGGTGTATAAGACCAGACAATGAAACCAGTGTGGTCTCCTTGGTACATAGTCCCAAAAAGTGGCCTTTTTTTTTTTCCTCCTTCTCACAGTATTTTTAAGATGATATAATCCTATTGACTTCAGTGAGATTACTTCTGATTTACACTGTTACTAGTGCAAAACCAATTAGGCAATGTGATTGAACACGTCCATCGATCTGTCCTGAAACTCTAGTCATTTCGGCCTCTCCTGGCTTCTGCTGAAAATGTTTCAGATAAAAGAATTAACTTGAGAAATAAAATTAGAAAACAGTTATAAGCTGCCTCAGCAGAGCAAGAGCCGGAAATGTCTCTATAAAACCATTTTTTTCCCCATAACTTGCCTTCTCAGAAACACAGCTGATACCACCAAATAAATGGTTCAAACACACACACACACACACACAAAACTTGCTGACACCAAGAAATATAAGTAGAGCTTTGGAAATGCAAAGTGCAGCTACATCGGCGAAGCGGGGCAGATTTTGAGAGATGTGAGGAATATCCTGAGACAGCTCGTGAGCAGTGGGGCTCCTGGCAGCACCAGGCTGTTCGTGAGAGCTTTGCTGGCTCAGCAGATGCTGCAGGGCTGCACCTTCCAAACCCTACTTGAGCAGCAGGGGATTTTCTGCTTTAGAGGGTAAAGCCCCTGAATGCCACCGTGCTGCTGTAAAACCACTCTGCCTTCTTGCAGGACGCCTGGGATGATGTGAGTGGGCTCAGGGCACTGACTATACGTTACCAGAAGGGGTTGCCACCATCGTTAACAGCTTTAATTCTAAATGAGGGCCAGAAGGGTTTTCTCCTATCCTGTGTCATATCTCCACATCTCTGTAGTGTTTGTGTACTCACTAAAACACTATATTGACATGACTAAATATCAGGAAAGTAGGCTTTGGTATTTCTTTGGGGATTTCCAGTGCAGCCAAGGGACTTTGATACGGAACTTACTCATTCCTGGAGCGCAGTGAGCACCTCCTTCCCTCAAAAGTGTTTTAAATACAGAAATCAGAGAAAGATTGCGATTCTTTCAAGACGTCCACAGCTTCCTTCTCCAACAGCGAGTGCAACGGGTGCAATCACCAAGCAAGGGCAGTCATGTGGGGGAACCAGGTGTCCCTGATTTATCCACCCTCCTGACCAAGGACCTCTTAGAAACCAGGTCACGCAGATGCTGCAAGGGTCTGGGGAGATGAATCTCTTTTTTGTACCCTTAGGAATTCTATGAAACTTAAGAACCGTGTCTCACTGTGCATTTAGCAGACTCCTTCTTGTTCATGTAAGAAACAAGAAATATTTCATCTGATATCACAGAGTAGCATCAAGATTAAGTAGAACTTGATTTTGTGTAACATCCAGTCCTTCAGACAACCTTGTAGGGTGGGTGACTCTTTTACCAATTTTATACCCCAAGTCATAGGAAAACATAAGTGGTCTGTGTAGAGGGGAGTGTAATTTGGTAAGGCTTTACTGAAACTCCTTTGCAGTTAATTCCTGGTATTCAGCTGTAGAATAAAACACAGGAAATTCCCTGTCTCCCATCAGAGGTCCTACGCACATCCCTTCCATAGCTGCAGCAGGGCCAGGAGATGTAAAAAAAGGAGATCCAATGCAGTGGGAAATTACCATTCATCTGCGTCATGGTTTAAGCCCACACTCGGTTCTCCTGGTTGAGGTGGGGGAGAGAATCAGAAAAGTAAGAGTGAGGAAAAACTTGTGGTTTGAGATAAAGAGAGTTTAATAGATAAAGCAAAAAACACACACACACAAGCAAAGCAAAACAAGGAATTAATTCACTTCTTCCCAGGGACAGGAAGGTGTCCAACCATCTCCAGGAAAACAGGGCTCCATCACACATAATGGTGACTTGGGAAGACAAAGGCCATCACTCCAAATGTATCCTCCTTCCTTCTTCTTCCAACAGCTTTATAAACTGAGCACGGTGTCATAGTGCAGGGAATACCCCTTTGGTCAGTTTGGGTCTGCTCTCCTGGCTGCGTCCCATCTCAATTTTTTGTGCACCCCCAGCCCTCGCTGTCGAGGTGATGTGAGGAGCAGAAAAGACCTTGACTCTTCAGCAACATCCAAAAATATCAGTGCACTACAGACACTATTCTCATCCCAAATCCAAAACACTGCACTAAACCAGCTGCCAGCAAGAAAGTCAACCCCATCCCAGCTGAAACCATGACAACCTGTCTGTACATCCCCTGGGATATACCCCATTTTCCAGAATCTATATCATGTCTGTGTATCCATACACCTGTGGGCTGCACACGGCAAGTACAAACTCTGCTCTTTACAATCACAAGTGAAAGGAGGAATAATCAGTGTTGTTCACTAAACGCCCAATAAAATGAGAGGAGGAAAAGCTTGCACAGAGCAGATCGGAAGGTGAAATGTGGCTGGAAAGGAGGTGAAATGCAAGGGGAAGTGGCAGGGTGCAGGATGTGGGATGCAGGAGCTGGGATACAGGGATGCAGTGCCCGGATGCAGGGCCTGGGATGCTGTCTCAGGATAAAGTGGTGAGATGCAGGATATCGGACACCAGGATGCAGTGCCAGAGTGCAGGGCCTGGGATACTGTTGTGGGATGCAGGGTCTGGGATGCAATCCCAGGATGTGGTGCTGGGATGTAAAAGATGGGACACTGGGATGCAAGGCCGGGATGCAGGGCCTGGGATGTTGTTCTGGGACGTGCTACCAGCATGGAGGAGACGGGACACCGGGATGCAGTGCCGCGATACAGGGCCTGGGATGCAGGAGAGAGGACACAGTGATACAGAGCCTGGATGCAGGGTCTGGGATGCTGTTCTGCTACGTGCTACCAGGAGGCAGGAGAAGGAACACCGGGATGTGGTGTCTGGGATGCCGTCTGGGGATACAGTGCTGGGATGCAATGCCAGGATGCAGGAGATGGCACATCGGGATGCAGGGCCTGGGATACCATCTGGGGATGCAGTGCTGGGATGTGATGCTGGGATGCAGGGGACGGGACACGGGGATGCAGTGCCAGGGATGCAGGAGATGGGACACGAGGATGCAGGGCCTGGGATGCCTCCCGGGGATGCGGTGCCTGGATGCCGTGCGGGACGCGGCCGCGGGAGGGAGCCGTCCCCGCACGCCGCGGGACGGAGCCGCCGCCGGCGGGAGCCCAGCGGAGGGGCAGCCCCGGCACCTCCCCGCCCCGGAGCTTGGATCTTGGGGACATTCCCGTGACACACAACTGAACCGAGGTGCCAGAGGGGTGTGTGAGCCCCTTCCCTGCCGCCGTGGCTACGCAGGGAGACGCGCAGGCAGGAGCGGAGCTGCCGCGGCTCCTCCAGCAGGCAGCGGGACCGACCAACACCCCCCCCGAAAGGCTTGGCAACAGCCACGTTTTAACCGTGAGAGAGCAGAGCAAGGTTTCAGGAGGCTTTCTCAGAGGTCCGTTCCATTTAAACGTTTAAAAGCTTCTGTCTGTCATTTCGCCATGCAAATAAGTTGTTTAAATTAAGTTCACCTGTAGATAATTTCTATTTGTAAGAAGAAAAATAAGAAATACCTTTTTTTTGGAGTGATAGCTGCTATCTACTACAACTTTAGACCGTTCTAAATTTACCAGTCAAGTTGCACTGCTATGAATCCAGACTTTTTTCAGTGGTGCCCAGTGCCAGGACAAGAGGAAATGGGCACAAACTTGAACATAAGAAGTTCCATCTCAACATGAGGAGGAACTTCTTCACCAGAGCCCTGGAAGATGCTGCCCAGAGAGGTGGTGGAGTCTCCATCTCTGGAGATATTCAAACCTGCCTGGACACATTCCTGTGGGACCTGTTTTGGGTGACCCTGCTCTGGCAGGGTCGTTAGGCTGGAGGATCTCCAGAGGTCCCTTCCAACCCCACGTGATTCTGTGTGAATTCTATGTGCAGGTCAGATATTATCGGCTGAGGAGTGAGAACCAGCTCTCCTACGTGCCTTTCTAGCTGCTGCTTGTTGCTTTGGAGCTGCTGCTGTAGTGGTTTTCCAGAGCACTGGTACAGCAAATAAGTGAGGTGCCAAATGCTGACAGCATTTTTTTACAGTACTAAAAAAAAATATAAATATCAGGAGTGGTCACTTAATCTGTTGTTTCCTTCAGGGAACACCTCCGAAGACCATTTAAGAATCCTACAGAATGTCCCGATCAAGATTGCCGCTGCGTACATGAGAGGTCAGTGGGGAGCCCAGTGGAGGGCAAGTGTTGGCACAGAGAGACTGCAGAGCTAACTGGCTCTTCACGTCATTCAAACTGGTTTCAGTGGCAAACAGCTTTTTGACCAAATGGGCATTTTATAGGAAAAAAATTCCTTAGCTATCCTGAAATGTGGGTGTGTTTGGTAAACCCCTGTATGATCGCATAAACGTGTATTTTAACTTGATAAGAAAAAATAAATAAGCAGATACCTTCCACACACATAAGCATGAATATACATCTCCATTATTTCCCTTCTAATATTGCAGGAGGTTTTTTTACTGCATCTCTCTGTCTTGGGTTTCCCAAGGGCTAAGTCCTTGAACTTTTTAACACCCCACTTCCATGTGTGAGCTCCCAGCCGTACGGCCAGGGCCTTCCCTTGGAGCTTCCTGCAGGAAATCTCCATTTCTCAGCAAACACACTGCTCCAAGTCACATAAGGCTGAATTCAGGTCACTAGAGCTCAGTGGCTCATTTTAAAATTTGTTTGCTTTCCTTTCTAGTGTCAAACCCAGTAAAAAGTTCAAAACTGACCTTGGTCGAGAAGGGTATTTGTGAAGACATCCAGTGCAAGAGTGACGAGCTGGTGATAAGGACACAAGGGCTCTATTTGATCTATTGCCACTTGAACTTCCATTTTCCCAACTGTTCAAACAGCCCCGCCGACCTCAAGATAGAGTTCCTCGTGAACGACAAAGTCAACAGGCAGACGTTATCCACATGGTGCGCGTCAGAAACATGCCAAGAAAAGACGTTTAAGACCTTGTTCCAGCTCCATTTGACATACCTGGATGTGGAGGACCGAGTATCAGTAACACTTAATCATCCTGAATTCTTGAATGAAGTTTCTCTTCCCAATGAAAACGTTCTTGGGGTTTTGAGGTATAGCGATGAAATGTAAGCAGCTCTCTGACCTCCCACTGCTGCCCAGACTTATCTTTCTCTGAACAATAGTCACCTGCTTTTACTAGGCCACACCTTGTTTATAAATTTCCTATCTTACCTCATCGCTAGGGTAAACAAGGAACTTAGTGAGTGTCCCAGAACGAAACCTAAAACACTGCGAGACCCACACCTGATAGATTCCTCTGGTTTGGCTCAGTTGTCGGACTCTCCAGCATATAACCCACAGATCTGCCAATGGTTCCTCCAAACAATGCTGTGTAAACACAGCTTAAAACGTAACCAGATTATGGGAAGAATACGCAATATCGAGATTTTTTGGCTGATGGACCGCTGGCAAGGTGCCTGTCCTCAGGAGATGGGGAAATCTTTTGAACTGAATTTGATGGAGTAGTATTTTGACGTGGTCTTTCCAAAAAAAAAAGCCTATGGGTCAAAGCTTGCAATCAAGGCTTTCTTTACAACTGTAGCATGCAACCACAGCTCTGGAGTAGGTTTCTGGACAGATCATATGAAAGCAAAGGTGATGAAATTATTGGCTCTCAGGCTGGGAGGTCAAACTCTGGAACAGGACATAGGAGATATGGGACTTACAGGGTATTTCTGGGCTGCGTCCTGCTACAGACTTTATGCAATTTACTTCCAAGTGCCTTCCTTTTCACTACTTATCCATCTTTTCTATTTAAATATTAAGCTTCTTGGGGCAGAGGCTTTATATATGCACAGTGCTCGGCCTCTGTTCTCACTTGGGGTTTCTAGGCCTTTCCATAACAAATATTAAATAGTGATCTAGTTGTGTCATGTAACAGAGTTCCTTATCATGCATTTTCCTCGAATCCTGTCCCGCCTGTTTGACAGTGCCCTGTGTGTCACCAGACCACACCGGTGTGTAAAAATACACCTCTAGCACCTGCACTTTCTGAAAATCCAGGATTCACATGTGAGGTCCAGACTTTCCCAAAGGCAGTTTCAGACCTGGTCCTCAGCTGAGAGCTGCGGTGTTTGGGCAGTCCAGAGGATAGGAGTTATCTGGGCTTCTTGTGTCGACTGGAAAGCTTAGATAATGAAGGGTTAAAGGGTAATCTCAGGCGCTCTTATTCTATGAATCGCAGTAACACAGGCATTTACTTGAAATGTAATTCTTACAGTGTGGGGTGGGAAGGGGCCAAAAAGTTACAAAAGCTGGTACCAGTTCACTCTTTCCTCTTTTCCCTTCATCCCTGATATCCTACTAAGGTCTATTTTCATTGGTATCCAACTTTTTCCCCTCATGTACCTGCACCTTCTTTCTTTTACGTGACTAGAGCTGGGTAAACTGTTCACATCAAAACATTTAGTCACAGATTTAGTTTCTGGCTTCAGAAACTCAGTAAGCGTTTTACTTTTCAAGCTTAGTTGTCAAGCTTCTGTGAGCACACTCAAAATACCCCTAATAGTAGTAATTTGTTACTTGTGTTATGTCACCAGAACCTCATGGTACGTATTGGTGAGGTTTTGTCCCATTCACCAGGTGACTGCAAAATACACAAGAGACTTTCAAAGGGTCCTGAGCCATTGGTGTGATTCATTGCTAGAGATATCCACTTTCTGCTTGATAAACATTGATGAAAATAAAAAATACTTTTGCTATTAATGGTTGGGGGAAACAAAAAAAAAAAAAAAAAAAAAGGAAAACTAAACCCATGTTTTCTTTCTTACTTTTACCCTTAAAGAAAAGAAATTTATTTTTATAAGACTCAGTTTACCCTGCCTATGACATTGCAGCCTCTACTGGGATCTCCTCACCCCTCTGGATGCTCTACATCTCCCTCTGAAGAGGGTTTTTAACCACTCTCTGCCTCCCTTCCATACACACCACCAATGCCCAGAGAAGCTTAAGCAAGCCTGGCAGTTAGGAATCATAGCTCCTGAATATAGAAAAGGCAGCTAATGAATGAAAAGATGCATTTACTCACACATACCACCCCCACCACCTTTTCCTGAAGGCTTTGAATTGAAAGAGAAAGACCATTCTTTTAAAAAATAAAGCAGCTTTCTGCGTAGGATGATTTTATTCTATTATTTTAGCAGATGGAGAAAATCCTGACAAAGCAGAGCTAAGCTTCTCAGCCCCAGGCTTTTTAATACCGCAGAATAAAGCAATCGGGCCTCTACTCTGTAGCCTCTGAGAAATAAGAATAAATTATAGCCATAAAGAGAGCCCATTAATAGTGTGCAATTTTGCCATCAGTTATAAAAATGTTAAACAGCTTTCACTGAAAAAAGGCTGTGGGCCAAGCAGCAGCCTCCCCTCTTTCTGGCAGACTCCAATTCAATTTACTCCTTCATCCTTTTTCCTTCTTTTATTTCCTAGTCTTTTTGAAGCAGGTCATTTTTAACAACAAACCTGTACTAAAAAAAAAAAAAAGTCCAGGCTGATCCTTCACAAGATGCTGTGTTTTTTCAGCAATATCAACAGCAATGCACTTCAGGGACAACCCATTCCCATGGTCACAACTTCGTCACTGCTGGCAGCAGATGAGCTTTTCTGCAGGAGGGTCCTCAGCTCTTCTGAGGAGCATCTCAGACTGGGTCCCCACCACCAGGCTCAGGCCACGAGAAAGGGGGAGCCACTACCAAAAACACTGAAGTCGCAGAGAAATTGTGAAAATTCCTCCCCTTGGCCTCAGATGTGGCAAACATGTGGCTTTTTGTGCGTGTGCTCGATTGCTAAGTTGACCAGAAACAGGAAGCATCGGCAATCTCACAAGCAAGTCTGCTCTGTTGAGGTTTGATGGCCCTTCTCAGACACCGAAAAAGTTGCACTCTTAAACCATTTTCTGCTTGGCTAAAGAGCATCTATGGGAGTTAATACATGCCATTACTCATAATGGTGTTTGACAGGAAAAAAATGCTTATTATTGGCTTAATTCCGGCTGTTGTTAATTGCTATAGAAAATTTTAATAGGAACTTTAATAGAAGTCAAGTCAATGCAATACACTTCCATCCGAGCTCACCCGGGGGCAGCAAATGAAAATCAGATCACGGTTAGGATCAGAGATTACAGAGCTGGATCTCAACTTCACCAAAGCTGTGAAGACTTTGAAACCGGGGTTGCAGTTGGACTCCTCAAGGTTTGATGATGCTTCCCGTGAAATTGGCCCGAACCCAAACTCCTCAAAGCTCGGATCTGCCAAATAGGTCGTGGCTTATCTGACACAGATTCATTATTTAGGCTACGCAAGTGCTTACTGAGGGACTTGGGAGTTTTGCCCTCACTTCACTTCTGGTTTTGTTTCGTTTTATTTTCTTCAGCGTTTCCCACAGGGAGGAAAAATCATAAGCACTTAGAGTGAAATCCCTTAGTGTGCCACGAGCCAAACCAGGGGCTGTGTGATGCCTAAAAATGCGCAGCAGTTCTATTTTAAAGATCCCACTTGCATCAACGGAACATTGACCTTCTTCTGCAAGGTGACTTCTTGACTCTGTGCTCAGATTGCTTTGTAGAGCAAACAGCATTCTGCAATATCCTTGGCCACTTGCTCATGCTCTTAAATTAACATTATTATTATTATTATTCATAATGTTATTAGATATGAAAATTATGAGCAAGTCTTTTTTTTTCAAGCACCCTATCCTGAAGTTAAAGTATGAAAGGGACTTGTCAACACAAATAACCAACTAAAAAATAAAATAATTAAGAAGCCTTGGCTTTTTGTGACCCCTAACCGGGCCTTACAGACAGGTCTTTAAAAACTGCAAGTGATACAACTTGTGTTTGGTGCACATAGCAAGGAAAAAAAGCCTCAAATCAAAGCAGTTTCTGTAGGAGGAATAAATGTAAAAATACAAATTCTTACAAGGAAAGCTTGCGACAGCAGGAGTTGCACTCAGTGACCTCAAAACTTCTTTCAGCCTTGGCCTTTTATGGTTATAATAGGCTTAATTTCAAGAAAGTATGATGGACATAAAGGCTTGGAAAAATGTTTTGGAAAGTGTGTTCTGCAGCTGTCCTCTCCTCCTCCCCTCCCGGGCTAGCTCCAATGCAGTGGTTTAAATTCCCCGTTTCTTTTTTCAGTGCTGATCCCATCAGCTTGAAGATTTGGGGTGGAGGAGGGTAGAGCCCAAAGAAGGGCAGTGTGGCACATTTTGAAATTGAGGTGATTCCAAGGAGAGTGAACGTGGTGAACCCCCAGAGCCTGACCTTTTCACCAGGGCCAGAGTGTCACCCCCTCTACACTCAGCATCTCCTCTGGGCTGCAGGCACCATCCACCCTGCTCTGTTGCAAGATGAGGACGTACACCATGGGTGAAGTCATCGGCTTTTCCTGAGGTGCCATACCCTGCAGTATTGGCACACCATTTCCCTTCAGCTGTGTCCACAGCAGCTAAATTTAGGATCCCTATTTCCCTCTATAGCCGGTGTGAAGCAAGAACCCCCAGGAGGCGAGTCACGGCACCCAAAATAGCTACTAGATCAGACAACATCAACTGCCGAGTGAGTCTTTACTCAGCGTGGTCACCAAGTTCTTGGTCTCAACAGCTTCATCCCATTCAAGATAAATAAAAGATCATTTAAGCTGTGGATTTATAGTTTATGGACACTTTCCACAGCTTCCCACGGAGTGCTTTGAGGGTTGTGTGAGGCTGATGGGAGGCCCACGGCTCTCCAGCAGAATATGTTTGTAAGGTAAAACACAACTACCAACTAAGTTGTTAGATTTACAGATGCAAAAGAGTGAGATTTTTTCTGTTTAGGTCATTTTCATTCCCACCGACACCTATTGCTTGGACTTGTCCAGAACTGGTAGAGAGAGAGCAAAATATTGAACAAAATATTTCAAAATATTGAAATTAGGCACCAGTTCAATACTTAGGTTTTGAAGTAACTTTTTCCTCAACTAAAACTGTTTAGTAAATATTTGACTTTTTTTTATCCCTTCAGTTTACATATTTTTAATTCCCTTGTGTTTCTGTTATTTTGCATCTTCCCCTCTTGGCTTCTATTTTTCTGTCTCTATTTCTGCATTAAAATGGATGGGAAAAAACAAATAAAATATAAAGGGAGGGTGAAGGAAGGAAACCAAATAAGTGTGAAGAATTGGGGGAAAAAAAACCCTGTTTGAACAGTTAAATGAGCTCTACAGCAGCTGTGACTCCAAGGATACGAGTTAATATTGGCATATGCAACAATCTGAAAAAAGTTATTTCCAAAGCTTATGCTTTAGAGGGTGAAGAAATTTAATGCTTAAAAATGAGAATTTTATGTAATTTTTTAATACTTTATATGAATGTAATTCCAGGGGCTTCAACCAAGTTCCTCAAGCTTGACAGTGGTAGAAGAGCAGAACTTCTGCCTCTGGCAAGCAGAATTGTGTGCAGTATAGCAGAGCCTTTATATTTAAAGGGTATTTTTTCTCACGTATAAACCCGACTGTGTTGTGAGACAGTTCACTGGGGGCTTCAGCAATAGACACGTATGAAATGTCAGAATAATTATGTCATGTAAAATGAAATAGTTCTGTGTTAATTATTGCAGTTTAAATATTGGGGGCAAGGGTGTTTTCCTGAATAAACACATCTGATTGGTGATACCGTGGGAAGTGTGTCTTCAATCATCTTCAGCCGTGTCACAGAGGGTGTCTCCAGGTAGACATCCACACAGACCTCAGCCTGCAGCTTACCCAAACACAAACCTATTCCTCATGGGTGACTTCACCTGATGCTGGACCACAGCAGCCCCTTGGGCTACCTGCTCGGGGAGGGGACTGCGGCGAGCATCTGCCCCTCTCCAGGAGTGTGGACCCTCGGCACATCTGTAGCATCACTCTTGCACAGTAAAAGTGGCCTTTTACTGACTATGGCTCTGCAGCTTGGGAAGCACTTATGAAATGTCGTGTTGGGTTAAAAGTGTTGTGGTGGTCTCCTGAGGAGCATTAAAAGAGTGTGGCCAACAGGTGGAGGGAGGTCATCCTCCGCCTCTGCTCTGCCCTGGTGAGGCCACATCTGGAGCACTGGGTGCAGTTCTGGACCCCCCAGTTCAAGAAGGACAGGGAACTGCTGGAGAGAGTCCAGTGGAGGGATATGAAGATGAGCAGGAGACTGGAGCATCTCTCTGCTGAGGAAAGACAGAGATCTGGGGCTGTTCAGTCTGGAGAAGACTGAGAGAGGAATCTGATTGATGCTGATCAGTATCTAAAGGGTGGGTGGCAAGAGGATGGGGTGAAGCTCTTCTCAGTGGTGCCTGGGGATGGAGCAACGGGCAACGGACACAAGCTGAAACACAGGAAATTCCATCTAAACATGAGGAAAAACTTCTTTACTTTAAGGGTGGCAGAGCCCTGGAACAGGCTGCCTAGACACAGTGTGGAGTCTCCTTTTCTGGAGATATTCAAAACCCACTTGGGCACATTTCTGTGCAACCTTCTCTGGGTGACCCTTCTTTTGGCAGGGGGGTTGGATGTTCTCTGGAGGTCCCTTCCAACCCCAACCTTTCTGCGATTCTGTGAGCTGAAACACACCTTGGAGTGGATGAGGGTGGTGGGCTGGTCCCCAACGCCCAGCTCAGAACTGCAGCAGCAGGATGAGGTTGTGCAGCCATTCCTGGAGCAAAAGGCTGGCTCTGACTCTGTGCTTGTCTTGAGTCCATGGCGTCAGAGTCCAGGCAGCTCCAAGTGTCAGTCGATGTTATAGGGCCTGAAAGTTTAAGAGTTGCATTTCACAGATGCAGAGAAGTTTGCAGAAAGTTAGCAGCATCTTTTGGTGCTTGACAGGTTTTTGGTTTTTTCAGACGAGAATAAAATGTCCACATTAAGATATAATGATTTAAACATTTTAGTTGAATGTTGATTAAAGTTTTGAAATTCATTCCTGGAAAGTGCTCATTACTTTTGCTCTGACTCAGAGAAACTCTTCAGTGTACACTTAACTTCAAGCAGGTGTTTAATTGCAAGAGGCTTTAAAAATATGTGGCCACTTAAATACTTGAGTGTTTTTAAGCAGGAACATACTGCATGAGTTTAGGTGCCTAAGCAATTCTGGGTCATGGCATTTTATGAGCAATTCAGTAATATACATTTGCCTAGTGTCAGTATTTTTAAAGGGTCACTTGAGCTTTTCCCTAGACTTCGATCTTTCATTACCATACGGATTAGGGGAATTTTGCGCTCCAAATAACTTCAATTCAAGTTAAAGGCTGTAAAAGTCAATAAGCAACAAGGAATTCAATGTTCATTTTGCTCAGGTATTACATAAAGTCACTCAAAGGACAACAGGAATTGAACAGCCAAAGATCAAAAAAATTCTTAAGAAAAATTTTTTTAAAAGTTTAACTAATAGCTACTATAAGTTTGAGAAAATACAATAGACGTGACTCATTTTACAAGTCCTCTTATAGTAAATGCTGTGCAGATAAGACAAAATCACTTCCTTATTGTAAAAGATACAGAAATCAGAAAATAGCTATACAAATAATCTACCCCATGAGGTACGTGCCATGTACAATTCAGAAGGGTGGTTTTTTTACTGAAGTTTGAGATCTACTGTATCTGTAATGGACTGTAATGGAACAAAAATATAATTTATTGCAGCAGATTCACTAGAATGTTATTAATTATCAAGGATACACTTCATTAGCATCAATTATTAGACACTGACAGCTAGAAGACTGATCCTTTTAAAAGATGAAGTAAAGACAGTTCATGTATGGCAGAGGAAAGAAAAACTTGCTGGCTTGAGTCAAAACCAAGAGCTGTTATCCAGCGTCTGCAGTGGCCAGCATGGATACACCAGGCAAAAGGGCAAGACCATGTCCCTGTGCACCATATCATTCCACCAGCAACTGCTGGAGATCACCTAGACCTCTGACATGGGATTTTTCACTTCTTCTGAACATCCTGTGTGTATATATCCTGGTTTCAGCTTTCTAGTGGTTGCTGTGTTTCAGATCTGGTATGACAGGAATGTCAGTAATACATACTGGTTTAGTTTTTCAGCTTCCCATAGAAGCATAGGTAGGACAACAGAATGGGCAGTGGAATATTCTGTGCCACAGACGTCATGCTCAGTATAGAAGTAGGGTGGGCTGAGGGGTGGGAATCCATGGTCACTGCTCAGGACAAGCTGGGCGACCAATTCAACAGGTGGAGAGAGTCACCTGTATTACTTTATCTTGTATATTCTTTCACTATTATTATTATTATTGATATTTTCCTTTTTCTGTTATTGTTCTATTAAAATGTCTTTATCTCATTCCCTGAGTTGGTTTTTTCTTCCTTTCATCTCCTTTTCTCCCTGTTCTCTCTGCCTTTCTGGGTGGAAGGGGGAGAACTGCAAGAGTGGTTGCATGGTCACAGCTGCCAGCTGGGGTTAAGCCATGACAGTATATCAATGCCCCATTGCTCTTAGAGATCAGATGAAAATCTTGTTACTCACAAACCTCCGGAACTGCAAGAACCCCAGACTAGTTATTGAGGAATGTGAGAGGGGAAAATCTGTCTTTTTAATGGTTTTGAATTTATGTCCTTTATATCAGAATAACACACTCTTGCTTGGCTTTCCTTAATGTGTCTCCAAAGCAAAAATGACTCATGTGTCCCTCACCTCAGTTGAGGTGTCATAGCTGATTTTGTTTAATTTACAGTCCATATCACATGTTTTATCTCCTGTTGCTATCTGAGCCATTCACCAAAACAAAGGAAAGTGGGTAAATACCAGAAGGAAACATCTGTAACTACACTGTGCACAGAGGAAACTAAAGAATGAGAGAAAGCAGTGAAATTCTGGGTGAAAAAAACCAAGCTATACACTGCTTTACTTAATTTATGAGATAATTCAGCTAATCTGGTTTTACATATCACAAATGTTTCTTAGAAACTGTCTGGGTTTTACCACATGACCCAAAATCCTGCCAAGTTGACAAAATTAATGTGATATACAACAGTAACTACAACACATAATCCAGGAAAATATACTTAATGGTTTTAAGAAGTTAATATGCTACAGTTGATTCATCCTCTAGGATTTTAAAATATTCTGAACCTACTCAGATCGAATATACATCGTTTGGTGGAAACCTGTATTACCAAATATGTAAACTCACAGAATCACAGAATCACCTAGGTTGGAAGGGACCTTTTAAGATCATGTAGTCCAAACAATGGAGGAAAAAAACCCACAAACAAACAAACAAAAAATACCACACCCCACGCACCCCACCATACCCAAAACCAACACCAATCCACTACTAATCCACATCCCCAAGCACCATGTCAACTCGTCTCTTGAACACCTCCAGGGATGGTGCCTCAACCACCTCCCTGGGCAGCCCAT
>JAOTQQ010000007.1:9596554-9647353 GCA_026546715.1 Gallinago undulata
CTGAACACCCCCAGCTCCCTCAGCCTCTCCTCATAGGGCTTGTGCTCCAGACCCCTCACCAGCTCCGTTGCCCTTCTCTGGACCTGCTCCAGCCCCTCAATGTTTTTCTTGTGGTAGGGGACCCAAAACTGGACACAGTACTCGAGGTGGGCTCTCACCAGTGCCGAGTACAGGGGGACAATCACCTCTTGGGTCCTACTCCCCACACTGTTCTTGATCCAGGCCAGGATGCTGTTGGCCTCCTTGGCCACCTGGGCACACTGCTGGCTCATGTTCAGCCCACAGTCGACCAACACCCCCAGGTCCCTTTCTGCCAGGCAGCTCCAGCCGTTCTTCCCCAAGCCTGTAGCGCTGCCTGGGGTTGTTGTGGCCCAGCACTTGGCCTTATTGAACCTCATCCCGTTGGTCTCAGCCCATTGATCCAGCCCGCCCAGATCCCTCTGCAAAGCCTCTCTACCCTCCAGCAGATCAACACTCCCACCCAGCTTGGTGTTGTCTGTGAACTTACTGAGGGTGCCTTCGAATCCCTTGTCCAGACAAGGGGATCAAATAATTCATAATACAGTTTGGGGTTTTTTTTCTGCAAGAACACATTCCAAAGGGGAAGAAAAAGATATGTTTCTCAACTCTGCATTAGTGAGTGCCCACCAGAGACTCAAAATAAGTAGATTATGTTAAAGGCAAAAGGGAATATCACCTCAAAGATACTGAAAGAATTTCTTTTTTTCCTTTCTTTTCCCAAACCTTGTAGCACTCAGTCCCACAAGGAAAACTGATGTCCCAGAAAGTGCAAGCTACAAATTTTACAACAAAGCCACATTTTCTCTCTCTCTTTTTTTCTTTTTCTGGGAAGTACCAGTTTCATTGAAACACTTATCAGTAGAAGTTGCTATGACCAGGCTAGAATTTCTAGTCAAAACCACAGAAAGACCAGAGACACTAACACAAAATATCCTGGGGATCTGGCTCTTTCCAGAGGCAGGAGGACCTGGCTGCAGAGCCTTACACTGGATGTCCTCTGACGGAGGAGAGCCCAGCAGACAGCTCCAGTCCCTGATGCTACCCTCCCCAGTACCACCAGTACAGCCTCGCTGCTCAAATTTCTGTTGGTTACTAAAATAATTATATTGTGGGTAATAACATCCTGTCAGGGTGTCCCTTTCCTTGGCTGCAGAGTAGATGGTTCCTTGCTAACCACAGGTTATTTCTGAAGAGCACAAAAGCACTAATCAAGGAGCTGAGTGCTGAAGAACAAATCTGGGAGCTGCTGCTCAAGGCGCCTCATGCAACTCCTCTGCTGGAAGGGTTGGTGGTTCAAATATTACTGATTTCAGCCCATGGAACCAGAATGGCTTATCCTTCTACCAGAGCTCTAGTAAATGGGTTTCAGGTACTTGGTTTGGGGCTTTGGAGGTGATGGGAGAAGCTCTGAAAGGAGACTTGGAGAAATGCAAATATTTGCAACACGCAGGAGTGATTTTCAACCCAGTCCATAGTCATGGGAGTCCTCTGGAAAATCCATGGCTGTGTAACTCCTCAGAGGAGGTGGTACCCATCCCTTCTGTATTTTATGAATCATTCCCCTGGAACAGCATCAGTCAGCTTAGCCACCCTGGGAGTATTCGCCCTCACTCACATTCACACTTATTTTCCAGCTCTGCCTCACTCTCTTCCTGACATCAGCCTCTTACTCCTCTCTTGAACACGTAGAAATCCTTGGAAAATATGGAAAATACACTCCAGTACTTTTCTTTGTTATTTTCTTTTATAACAAAGAAAGATGGAAAGCGCAAGGTATTGACCAGAGCTTCCTCTTTCCATTTCCTCCAGTATGTTTCTCTCCTACTGCTGGTATGTGGTGTGCCAGTTCCAGCCTCTGAACTTTCCTCTCCGGCTTCTCGGGAAGTGTCATGCAACTGAGAGGCACCTTGTCTTGACAATGGGCACAGAAACTCTTCAGTAGAAGGGCATTGGGACACAAATGTCTGCTTCCTCTTCTTAGGAGAAACTCCCGTAGGAGTTGAAGAAACAAGAAAATTTTGTTGCAAATTGAAAAGAATCATCTTTTAACTTGCCACAGCTCAGGATAGATTCTGGCTGGGGTTTTCCAAGGAATCCAAAACAGTGAGTGAACAGCTTTCTCAGAAATTCCCTGACCTTTCAATAACAGCTTTAAAAAAAATTCCTGTCATTCCCAGCTCTGCCACTGACTCGCTATGGTTGTGCCTACACCGACTTAAGGGCAGGGTTTCTCTTGGACGTGGTGCCAGCATCAGGCAGTCACGGTGCTGGATGCTGGTGTCACAACACCCACGGGGGGTGAGGGTGTGACAAATGCCATCCCTGGTGTGAGGCTGGGGCTGTCCCAGGAAGGATTCTGGGACCATTGATGCTGCTACAAGGCAGGCAGTGGGGCTAGCCAGGCTCACCTGTAGGCAGGTGTTTTCCCGGCCCATATTAAGGTTTATTTTGTTTTCCCACCCCTTACCAAATCTCGCACTATCTCCTGCTGCTTGTTTCTGTTTTATCTCAGCCCCTGCTTTGAAAGCACAGGACAGCAAAGCTGGACTTGGGATGCATGTAAATGCATCCTCTACAAGCTCTGGCATGTCAAGGGCGATCATTTTAGGAACTCTCCATTTTCACAAGCTCAGCTTGAGATGCATCCTTGCCCTCACCATCCTCCAACAGCACATGTACAAAATGAGCAACAGCTATGAAAACATCTGCCCCTTGAGGTTTATGTTTCCTGACCCACAATATAACATGCCGAACATCACTTTAGCTCTGTATCATCAGATAGATGCTCCAAAATTACCGCAATGACATCAACAGAGGAACTGATAACAATGACAGATGTATTTGTAGAAGACACAGGAGGCTTTAAAGGGCAAGTTTTCAGTATTGGGTTTGCACAAATCCCATGGGATATAGCCCGTGGGACTGAAGTGCTATAGGCAGTCCCTACTGTAGCATTGATCAGGATTTAAATATAAACTATGAAAGCAGAACTGATCCAGCATGACAGCTTAGACTTAAGATACTTGGGAGACATTTCAACCATACATCACATATTGGATTATGCATCTCAACCACAAATAAAGAGGTGCCTTCCAAGGAACAAATTATAATGAAAAGCGTTGTAAAGAAAGAAAGGCATTTTGCAAATGCCTTCTCTCTTCTTAGGCTGAAAGTTAAATTACAGTGTATTCCTTTATTCAAAGTGCTGCTCCTTAATCATGATTTCTGACATTGAGAATATTTCAGTTTATTTGAAATAATTTAATCTTGACGTGTGGTATCAGAAGTTAGGACTCAATATAATGAGAAAGATGGAGTTAAAAAAATCTAACTTTACGCTGGAAAATGATTATCTGTATTGTATAATGGAAGGTTTTTCAAATCCTCTTCTAATTATTTTCTAGAAAATATTAAGAAAAATTAATTATAGGTCTTAAGCTATTATAAGCACTGAAAAGACTCCAGTCAACTTCCCCTGGAACTGCTGAATGCCCTAAACCTTGCAAACAACACTTATGCACTTATTCATGTGCTTCACTACAAGCATTACTTTCATCACTTTCGTTGTTCTTTCTTTTTTTTTTTTAATTACAAAAAAAGGGAAATCACGCCTCCCTTCACAGTTACCAGACATCAAGCACAGTTTTCCAGCTCAAGACTCATTTTGATTTTTACCCTCTCCCACAAAGTCCCCGGGCTGCCCGAGCTGGTGCCCCAGCAGCAGAGCCAGATGAAGCCATCCCAACCCAGGATGCAGCGGAACCTGGAATAGCAACTTTCCTGTTTGATTCTTGGCTGCAGCACAGGCTCAGCACTCTGTTTGTTTGTGGCAAGTCACTAATGAAGTCATGCTGCCTGATGTTCATTACAGTCAGGACTGGATGTATCAAGGCCATGGAGAGGAGGGGAAAATCCCTAGAGCTCTGCTTTTCCCTTCCCCTGATGAGCCAGACATCACCACCCAGTGAATTTCTTTGGGACTGCTGGCGTTTCTCCTATCACATCTGTAGGTCTCCATAGCATGAAGGAAAGAATTTTTTGCACCCTGTTCCCTGCGACTGCTGATGATTGCCATGGGTCAAATGGAGCCACAAGATTAAGTGGCAAATCTTTATTACCAATGCAAGGCTCTAAAAGAGCCACTGTAGGTTTCCAGATAAACAAACAAAAACCCCAGGCTCTGATTCACACAGCGAATCATTTGAGTGAGGAACAGGAGGAAACTACTCAAGGTAGAACACCCAGCAGTGATTTTTATAGACATTTTGAGGGGGTTAGAGCCTAACACAAATTCAACAGCAAGGCTTTTGTGGCAACTTGCACACCATGCAGGAGAGGATGCAGCCCGGAATCTCTGATTATCTCAGTGGTGGAAAAAGGCCTATGACCAAGTATTGTGCAAGTGGAAGATGTGTTTGAACGCAAGCCATGAAGAAACCTCTAGTCTCTGATATAGTAACATTTGGCATTGCCAGGTACTACTCCACTGAAAGCAAAAAGTGATTAGAGAATGAGTGTATCTATCTTACGAGACACGAGTCAGCAATTCCTAGGCAGTCTGCTAATAGGTTGGTTAAATACATTCTCCCTTTTTCAGGCTTCATCCTGTGACGCAGGAGGTGATGATACTATCTCCCACTTTCTTCCGAAACTGAACAAGGAGCTCCTTTATAAAGAAAAGGGGTGGGAGAAGCACCAGAGGGAAGACCACAAGCCCAGGAGCTAAACCAATTTGTCTTACGTTTTCCACAGTCTCCTTGTATGTCTGCCTTCTCACCCCGGATCAAAGAAAACAACTTACATAATCTCCTAACAGCAGGGTGACGTCCTCTCAGCCCAGCTCTTGCTCATTCCTATTTCACCATGTGTTCAGACATGCCTGTGAAGTTCACCATCTAACTTCTGCCGCTTTCCACCACAACCACGGTTGCCTGAAACAGCTTCTCCCCTTTTCAAATGGCTTGAAATATTAAATAAAACCTTAATCAGAGACGCAGAGGAATAGCCAACAACCCATTTGACGTTGCTTTATGTTAATATTTTCATTAACATCAGTGCAAGACCTCAAGGACCTACTACATTTCCCATCATTGTTTCTTTCCTTTGTGCCTAAGTCTGCGCTGTGGACATTAAGGAGGCCTGCACTTGTCTCCTGCTCTTCTTGGCCCCTTTCTGCAACACACAGATGTTGGGCTCTTTAATCAGAAAGACGGCATTTGGCCAGGCACTAACAGATATTGCAAAATGAATGGAATCTTGCCAGGGATCAGAATGACTCCAGGATTTGTGCCAATCCAGCAAACAATTAGCTTGTTTTTGGCAGGAAGGGAAGACTGGCTTTTGGGAGAAAAGCTTTAAGATCCATCCTAAGCAGCATGACAGAGCTCAGCACACCCTTACGCTGCACCCACCAAAAAAGAGGGGGGAAAAGCAAAAGGGTATTTCTGCTCTGGAGACATGCTTTTGCTGCCTCACCTGACCCAAGACCCCCTGCCAAGCTGCCAGAAATAACCAGCCTTTTCCACACTTGTTTTCCTGCTGAAGGGATCTTGATTTGTAGGGAAACACTACAGGAAGTACTGGGCTTCCCCTGCCCCAGCCAACTCCTCTCATCTCCTACAGCTCCACTGTGCTGCTGGTGATAACCAGCCCCCACATCTTTCTGGGGATTCTTCTGGGTTCTCACTCTCATGTGCCTGGGCCGCTGCCAGCCATAGCTGGTATGTGGGGTCCTACAACAGGGAAGTCCAATTGCCATCACAGAGCTCAGGTGAAGCCTCCTGCATCCCTGGAAATCTAACGTCCTTGGGGAAGACTGTGTGTGCTCTACGTGTAGCTCAGTATCCACACGGTGAAGGTCTCCCTTGCCCCAAAGGACGTCAAAAGGAGGGTGAGGTACCCACTGCCTCCTCAGCGGCTCTGCCCAATACATGCTACCAAAGGTGGAGAAGCCACACTTGATCCCCCAAGGTCTTCTACATGTACCAATGTGTCTCTGTGGGGCTGCTAGCAAGCTGTGCCTTCAGGGCTCCACCAAACCCATGTTTCTGGTGACTCACAGCAGCTGCTGTTACTCTTCCTTCTGCTTTCTCCATCTCTGCTCACGGTCATTGTTTTAGAATTAAGAAAAATTAAACAATGACGTATATAAAGTTGCGTGTTGCTGCTTACCCTGCTGACCAGTATTGCTTCATTCTCATCTTTGCTCTCTCTTAATGGCATTTTAAGTGCCTATCTCCCTGTTGACACTGAGCAATTGTTATCATTGCAGTTGCATCTCAGACGACACCAAAATGTCTCCCCAGAAAATCTCAGGCAAAGCACGTTATCCAGTATATAAACTTCTATGCAATGATAACCAGACCCATCCTGATGTGCTGAAAAAGCATTGTTCTGCTGGTCAGTTCTCACAGTTAAGTTAAGCAAAGCTGGAGGAAGTACTGTATTAGGGAATACAGTAATTTGGCTACATAACTAAGGTTTGTTTTCCACTTTGCACAATATCTGAGATGTGACTTGAGACTACAGTAGTGCTATTTAAATTATTATTAATAACATTCCCCTCTAATTAGTCTGAATCCTTGGCTGAAAGAGTTAAAGAATCATATGTATACTGGCTGAACTCTATCTTTGGGCATCTCTAGCCCATCCTCCTGCTCAAACAAAGACTGTCACTGGCACTAGATCAGGTTGTCCATGGCTTTCTCTAGCCAAGTCTTGGCAGCTTCCCAGCGAAGGGATTCAGGGACCCTCCAATGGCCTGTTCTTGTTCTGTATCACTATCCAAGTGAAAAAGGTCCCCCTAACTTCCATCATCAGGTTCTTAAAATGCAGTTGATGGCTATGAATAGCTCCTGGATATATTATCTGGCATTTCTAAGGCTTTTTGTCTTCCCTTTGCCAAACTAAACCAGGCTGGCTCCCTCAACCTCTCCTCACAGGTCATGCTGCCCAGAACACTGAGCATCTTTGTAGTCCCCATGGGAAGTGGAGTGGAAGGTGTTGAGCTCTTCTTCCTGGTATCCAGGGGTAGGCCATGTGGGAATGGTTCAAATCTGCATCAGAGGAGGTTTACACTGGACATTAAGAAGCCTTTCTTTACTGAGAGGGTGGTCAAACACTGGAACAGGCTTCCTAGAGACGTGGTCAATGCCTTAAACCTGTCAGTATTTAAGAAGCATTAATAATTTGTTTCAGCTTTTGGTCAGCCCTGAAGTAGTCAGACGTTTGGACTGATCATTTTATGTACCTTACAACTTAAATATCCTATCCTCTCCTCTCCTCTCCTCTCCTCTCCTCTCCTCTCCTCTCCTCTCCTCTTTTCTCTCCTCTCCTCTTTCTTCTCTTCTGTCAAAACTAGACACCATACTCCAGACAATATGTTCTTACCCTCACCAAACGGGCAAGTCTAACAATACCTCTCAGACTGCTGGCCACTCTCCCCCTGACTTTTATCAAGATATAAAGAAGCTGTTTTATTTTGTCATCCACGCCCACAATCCCACGCCCTGGTGTGGTGTAATGAGGCCTGAGTCCAAACTTATCAAAAATTGTGGAATATCTTCCACTTATTTCACTGGGATCACGCACTCATATTTTGCTGGCATTGCCACAAACCTGACAACACTGCCAGCTGCCCACAGACCATGAGTTTGAATAATTTTCCTTCCCTTCATATTGGTGTTTTCCCCTCCACTTTCCCTTAGTATGGGAGTTTTCCCCTCCCTGACCCAAATGAACAGTGTCACACCACCAGGATTACAGAGAACATTATCTCTCGCTGCATCCCTTTCAAGCCTAGGTACATGGAAAGAAGCTTATTTTCAATCCCTTTTTTTTTTTTTTTTTCCTTGGCAGCTACGAAGCTCCCTGCGGCTGGAACGCCCACATCACACCCCAGAGCCTCATTTGTCGGGGAGACGCAGAGCAGTTTCTCTGCGTAGAGGTGGCCTCCTTGGCCGCCTCCGTCCGGCGTGGAGGGAAGGAAACACTTTTCAGAGGGTGTGTTGAGGCAATCGATGGGACTTTCATCCCATGTGGTCACATGCGTGGGCTTCCATGTGCCATATTTCTGAAACTTTACTCTCCTTTTGGGGAGTTTTTCCACCATGGTTGAAGATCTTTATGAATTAAACAGGGTTGCCCCTCCTTCCTACTCTCTACTCCATCAACAAAGAAAGAAAACTGAATGTCGTCTTTCAATCAAAATAAAAAAAAATAAAATTGTAATTTCTCTGAAACATTTTCTGATTGAATCATTTCCCTGATACCTGTTAA
The DNA here is from genome assembly GCA_026546715.1 of Gallinago undulata. Classification (NCBI taxonomy): domain Eukaryota; kingdom Metazoa; phylum Chordata; class Aves; order Charadriiformes; family Scolopacidae; genus Gallinago; species Gallinago undulata. Next base: position 9,604,853 of record JAOTQQ010000007.1, read on the forward strand.
TCAGGGACCACATCCTCACTAGGGGCCAGAAGGAGTCCTAGCACACTGTGCTCATCAGTTTTGTCCCCAGAGCATTTCCCTCAGGAAATGTGCAATGGGTGGCGGTCATGAAGTGTTCTCTCTGTAACGTTCAGGTTGCTAAAAGTGACCAGAGGGACATTTCCAAGGCACTAACACTCCTGGTTCAGCTCAGACATAACCCATTCCTCAGACGGTGCTGAATGGTGGGGGAGGACTGTTGATGTGAACTTGTAGCATCTGCATGAAGGCAGTTGAAGGGTGCTGTGATGCTGACCTGAACACCATACCAAAGTCTCAAGTGGTCTCAAAGCTGGAGGCACCACAAGTGACTTACTTCAATGCAAGACTGCAACCAAGAGGTCTGGGGACTCCCGGGCTCCTCTAGGAGCTGCCAGGCTGCCAGCTGTATAAGAGCTCCACCACCATGCATGAGCAGAAAAGGACATATTTTTTCTCTTGAATTTCTCAGCAAAAGCCCTGTTGAGGACCACTACACATAGACCAACATCTATTGGTATCAGCAGATGCACTGAGACAGCAAGTTGTGTAACTCTCAGTCTAGACCTTGGGGCAGGAGGTTCTCCCCAGCTTTACCTGCCACGAGCACACCTAGGAAGAGCCTTTGTAACTTGCAGAGAAGAGCAGATCTGCTTGAAATCGTATTGAGGTAAGTATCAAAAGGTAAAGCAATCCACCTCTGCAATATCTGCCATGTGTGGAGAGTGCCTAAGCCTGATCTCAGTCCCAGCCTTTCACATTTCCTCATGTAGTCATGTCTAATCTGTGCTTCTGTGGAAGAACTGATGAATGGCCAGATGAAAAGTGGTTAATGATTAGAAGTTAAGACATTCACTGGAGTTCAGTCCGGCCCTCTCTGGTAACTTCAAAGGACATTTGCAATAGCTCAAAATGACGAATATGAACTAATATCCATAGAAAAGATCATCACAGCAACATAGACATGACTGTACCTTTGGGTTTGTCTCACAAACATTCTATTGATTGCAACATATTCATACCAAATTTATCATGGAACAGTGTAAAATTCTGCTTCTATTTTTAGCATATCTCTTTCCTAAATGTAGAAGATAAAGATATTGCACAGGAAAATAACGCAACAGCGGTTTCTCACTAGTGAAATCAAGACATAGTAGACAACTTTGGAAATGTGTTTGTGCATATTGTGGACAAAATGCTGTTTGCATTACAAAAAACACTCTTTTCCTCATGGGAACTGTCTCACGCCATGACAGCCACAGGTTTTATTTTGTTACACTCTCCTGAGATGATACCTGGAATTTCTGTGGGCAGTGCTCAGATGTTTCAATTTGTTTTCTTCCAGAACAGAATGAAAAGCTGAAAACTTTTTTCTTAATAGAATTCCTTAATTTGTCTAAAATTTGAGAAGGCTCAAGGTGCTTCTTTATAATTTTGAACAAGACAAAGAAAAAACCTTGATTAATTAGTTCAAAATTAAGTCAAATTTGGTTGAATGAGGCAAGCATAACTGAAATGAAACCTATGGATGATTATTCTTGACAATGACAGTGCCACTCCTCCAAGAGTTTTCTGTCCATTCATGCAAAATTTTCTTCCAGAGGAAAATATTGTTATCAGAAATATTCTGGTCAGATCTGACATGGCTCAAAGCGAAGTGTCAAGGAATGGATGTACCCTGGGGTTGAGGTTTTGCATCTCGCCCTCTTTGCACTTATCCAGCCTGGCTTTCTGAACCATCTAACATCAGGCTGTGCTGTGCCTCCTCTATGGGCCTTGTTTTCTCTGCCATTTCATGTTTTTGGCTTGGGTGACCTCCTCTCGGGAGCATTTTATGTAGCAACTGTTGCCAGCTCTCAAAGAAGCCTGTAGTCACCTTTTAGCCACGCATTTCATCTGTGTTTATGCCTTATGCTGTTTGCATTCTCCACACCTCTAGTAATCCCCACTGAGTTTTCTGGGAACACCTTCAATTGAACATGTTGTTATAGAGATGCTAGAGACAGAAATACATGACAGCACCTCTTACTGTTATGTCAGATAGTCTTTTCCATGGGAGGTCAATAAGAACACTTTGAGACCAAGTTCTCAGCAACCTTGAACCACAAACAGCTGTCTAGCTATTTCTGAAAGTCTTTCCCAAAGGTGATGGTCACCCAAATGACCATGCCCTATCATGGAGGTGAACTGGGCAGCCGAAGTGCACAAGCCAGCGTTGGACTGGTTGGGGGACCCCACTTGTCCCTGTGAAGGAGGGCTGCCCTCAGCTTCCAGACTCATTGTGTAGGTGTCCCCTGGCACTTCAGCAAGAGAGTGGCTCATGGCATGTCATCATGCACTGTGGGTGCCAGGGATTGTACAAGAGGCAGTGGTGATTTCCAGGATCAAGATGACTTCCCTGCCATGAGAACAGCCACTGCAGTGAGAAGTATTCACCCTGTTTATATTAGTTAGCTGCTTCAAGAAGTCCGGCACAGCTCAAACCCATGACTGAGCAAAGGGCTGGATTGCTTGGTACCCACAGGAAGCCCTCTTAGAACCGTAGGCATGCAGCTGAGCAGAGGCAGAGTAGAGGTGCTCTAGCCTCCTAGATTGTGCCTGTGGCAGCACAATTTGAGAAAGACATGTTGGAAAACAAAAGAACAAGCCAGACCTAGATGTGAGAGATGCCTTTCCACCTCGACTTACTATTTTTTGTCTACCAAAGGTCTGTGATTTCCATTAAAGACAGTAGTTAGTCATTCCTTGTACTGATGTCATTTGATACCAGATGTCTTGTCATTACACATTTTAAAAAACAGTCCTAAATGATTCATCAAGGGAGATATTTCCATTGAATCCTCAAAACTTTAGGTAGCTCCTGCAAAATCCAGTGGGCTCAGTTCTGAGACATCACACTGGCAGTTTGAGGACTCAAGGACAAAGGAATGACATTCAGTGGTGTAAAAAAAGGGTTACTGGAATGACCCAGAGGACAGGGGTGGAGGAAGGAACAGGGAAGGGAGGAATTTGGGAAGACAAGGGGAATGGTGTGACTCAAAAAACTGGAAATGGCAAATGGAAAATGGTTCAGTGGAAAAATAAAATAGAGGAGTCTGCTAGCCTAGGCAGGAATAGCATCATGATTCACAGTCATTCCTTTCCTCCCATGAGGTGGGGTACACAGCTCTGCTAAAGGCTCAGAGGAATCAAGGGCATCTTTCATCCAGCATCTGCTCAAAATGAATGCACACAGACAATTTATTTCTATCTAGGTTGTTCTGCCAAAAGCTATAGAAGTCACCACTGTGTCCCTCCTCTGATTTTCTATGGCTTCATTACCTTAAGATCACTGGTGATTTAGGATGTTTTTCCCCACTTGCTATATTTCACAATTTTAGACTACAGGTAAAGTTTCTGGGAATGACGTGACAGTTTACATGGTATTTCTGCAAATGGAAGAGTTTTATAACACATTACAGACAGATGTTAAAGCTTTCTCCAATAATGCACCTTCCAGCCACTAAAGAGGAGAGTTTAATCAATAACTACAAATAAATGGGCATTAATCCTTCAGCTACAGCCAATACCATGCAACTTCCACGTACAAAGAGACTAGAACACAGAGTAAGATTATTTTGCAAATTTGTGAGGAGCCATGTTATTCTAGCTTGATCCACATACAACAGTGTAAAGGAGGGGCAGAGGGTGTGCTTTGTGCCAGTTTTCTCATTCAAAGTTGTTTAGTAAGTCTTGCACAACAAATCATTTCCAAGTAGTTCAGATTGACCCCCTAAACCTGAGTTTCTCAGGTTTTCCAGATATTTCTGAAACTCTTGGTCCACATTCTTCAAGTTGCAGTAGTGAGACTTAGGGACAGAAAAGAAAAGGCTAAGGAGAAGAGACTAAAATCCTCCTGCCTGCATCTTCTTTAGTTTATGATGGCAGCTCTACAGCACACCTGTAGTCCACCTGCACTTCTCTCCAGCCTTCCCTGTGCCTCCCTGATTCCCACTCACAGAGCTGGGTGTAACAGGACCCACCACACAGCCAAAAGGGAAATGTGTCCTTAGAAAGTCACTTCTGTGTCCGGAGGAGTAGGACATCCTTGGGTCTCAAGTGTCTTCTAGAAAGCCCCATCACTGTTGTCTTATAATATGACCAGAACACTTCAAAATATTGAGGCATAAGCATGTAGCAAGGTGGAATTAGATGATGAACATAAAATATTTCTACTGTGCTTCTTCCCTCACTCACACCCTCTGACATTTTGTCTAACATGATGTCTCACCCTGCCCAGGGTCTCACCTTCCTTCAATTTCCAGATTACCACAGCCAGAACTTTATTGATCAAAGCAAAACCAGAAGTGATTTGAATGGGGGAGAATATGAGGGAACAGCCTTTCTTTAAGAGAGACCTGCATGTCACCCATGTCATATCCACCTCCCCCTTGGCACACCTCCTACAGGACTACTTTCTCTACGTTTATAAGACCCAAGAATGAAAAAGTCTTCAAATTGTCAGTGGCAGTGTGTTAATTTGCAGGGTTCAAATCCCACTAGATTACATAATAAAACATTCCAGAGGCTGAACATTTTGGCAAGCACTGTGGCATGACACCTGTATGTAAGTAACAATGACTTTAGCTGGAAGAATAAAAACAAGCTGGTATTTAACCTGGGAAATGAGGTGCACTTACAGATAGGAGCTGGGTCTAATTTTGTGATAAGACACAGACTGTGTCATTTAACTGAGCAGTTGTTTCTCAGCATTTTCTGTATGTAATACCTTTAGTATCAACTACTGTCCTTTTGGTTTGCCATACCAGAGAGGCTGAAAGTAGGAAAAAATAACAGGCTGTTATTATTGAATTTTTCTTTTTCAAATAATTCTTTGATTCTTTGACTTTTAAAAAATATGTTTTACTGCTTGGTTTCTGTATAGGTTAACCTATAATTTCTTCTGGCAACGATAGCTCAGAGTTCAGCTCTGTAAGAGCAGTGAGCTTTAATTAGACCCAATCAGTCTGACCAGGTAGTCAAGAAGCCAAAGTTTTGATCGTGGCACAGTCACATCCTCTGTCAAGAGATAGTGATCCTTCTAAGAGCCATGGTTGTTCTCCAGTAATCCTATTATTTCACCGGAAATCTCAGTGCTCAGTGCAAATCATTTCTGCTCTTCCCCAGAGGTCATTGACTCATTGACGGGCTTTGCTCACACAACAGGACTGGGAGATGACAGCCGTTGCATCACCCACCCAGTCTGATGGACATAGTGGAGCACGTGATGGCTCTGCCTCCCCATTCACATGCCCACACCTGCACATCCCTGAGCATGCAGAAGATGGTGCAGTTCCAGCTCTTGCTCTGTCATGCAGTGTGGTCACGGACCGAGAGCACACCCACAAACCAGGAACGGTGCATAGAAGCAGAGGGGTCCTCATCCCACATGTGAGATTCCGCCAAGAGATGCCAAGGGAAGAGATGAGGGATGCAGATCTGTTGACAAGTTTCAGGAATTGACTCATTAACTTCCTTGGCACTTGAGAAAGGCCCAATTAAGAAGCAGCAAACTTCTGACCTCCGAAAGCAGCCAGAAGCATTAGCCTTTCAGAGACTCCTACCTGGAGCCGGCATCTGAGGCTGGGCTGTTCCAACAAGTCTCCTTCCTCACCCACTCAAGATGTAATTCAACCTATGAAGCTGACAGAGCAATAATGCCTTTCAGAGAATTGCCTCATTAACCACACCCCCGCAGCCTTCGCTTGTGCTGAGATGACTCCTCTCACACTATTCCACCGTCCCAAACAGGTAGGCCTCAGAGGTGCAACTTCATCCTAATTACACCATCACTTTTACCAAAACCCTCTCGGTATCAGAGCAAGCTTTATCTGGGTGCATTCAAGCCTGCCCTAAGCCAGTTTCTTGGATGTGACAGATCCACTTTGCCACCTGAGGCCCCCTAAACTTAGATGTTAGTGGCTAACTGATTACTGACCTCCACCAGATCCTTCTGCACAGATCCACCATGAAACTTGGCCATCATGTCTTCCACCAATCTAGTCTTCCCAGATCACTCTCTCAACCTTCTGCCACATCTACCCACAAAGCCAGATGTGCTCATAGTTCAGGCCTGTCTCCTGTCCACCTTAAACACCCTCTTGTGACGGGAACCTCACTGACCAGTTCATAGCAGCACCAGGCTCATAGAGCCCCTCTACATAGTCAGTCACCCGGGGGTCAGGCTGGTCCCTTGAAGGGTCCCATCATATTATTATTCACTTTGGTAGTCTGCAGTTAGGTTTGGTGCAGACAATTTTTTTCTCCCTGGTCATTGCTTGGGCAGCCATCCCTGTGCACGTGCCATGAGGTGGTGGCAGTGTGTTGTCCCAGGTTAATGGCTAACCAGTGTCAGCTGCTGGCCTGCTCTTGACATACTTGATATACTCTTCCAATCTATCACGGAGGGAACTAATACCCAGTTCCCCAAATGATTCCAATGATGAGTCTCAAATCATAATCTTAAATCAAATTATGTATCTCAAAGCAAAAAAAACCTCAAAGCAATCGCAGGGGAAGACACGCATGCAAACAGATAACTTCCCTCCACACAAATGCCACCTCAAAAAAACAAGAGGAATTTCCCACCTTCAGTCCAGTCCGAATGGGGCCTCTCAGGAACGCACCGCTTTTTCCATTGGGAAGCTACAGTTTTGTTCAACAATTTTGGACATCAGTCCAAGAAAAATAGGCCTAATCTATCTGTCCAAGAAAAGCAGATCTCAGGAATTGTCCATGTGATAAATGTGTTTCACGGGTGCTGAGAGTTCGAGTTAACTTTGAGAGTCCTTCACAGCGGGAAGCCACATAAACATTCGAGGTAAATGCTGCACAAAGCTAACCTGATCCTTCTGGCAATTCTGTATAACTCAGATGATTTTACTCTTCTATTTGGATTTTCACAGATTTTTACATCATCCCTGAAACATGAATCTGTTCAGCATTAAATATAGCAAAGCTGAAGTGAGTGAAGGCTTGAGTCAGATCACATTTATGTCACTTCTGCATCTGAAGCTGTGACAACACATTTTGTGCAACACGCAAACAACATCCTCTCCCCCTTTGTAATTTCCTTTCCCTAGTCCCGCCTCACCTCTCATCCTAGTATGAGGTCGCGGTTTTCTTTGCTCACCACAAGTAGCATCTGTCTGCTGACAGCGGAGGCTCATGGGACCTTACACCATGTCTCTTGCTTTGATTTGCACATCTTGTGTTCTGGGCTGAACCACCCATATGAATCACAATGAACTTTATCATGTATTAATTCAACAGAGCAGCTTAGACATTGCAGTTTTCAGGGACAAAAATCAGGGTCAGCCCTTTATAGACAGATGGAAAACAACCTTAATGCTGGCTGACAACTAGTCTCAAACCATACACCGAGTCATATAGGCTAAATCTAAGGATAGTTTTGCAAAAGAGAAACATCATCTTCTGTACATCAAAAGACATATCTACATACATATCAAAAGAGAGAGCTCATTGTTCCCAAGCCAAGAGCTGGGCATCTCCTCTATGCCCAGCAACACCCCCAACGTTTATTAATCCCTCTTCAACAAAAAAAAAAGGGAGAGAGATAGTTTTGAAGCACAAAGACATTTACTGCTCTTTGCTGTACACCTAACAATCTGGTGTTTCTCATCTTTACAAAACAATAGCTGGGCTACACCACCACAGAAGATTTGCTTTCATTAACCAATAAGATTTTTATTTTTTTTCTAACAGGAGAATCAATACACAATAAGCAATTATGCCACTGCAAGGTAAACTATATGAACTCAACCCTGGCTGATATTAGGGCCCACATCTTTTTTTAGTGTCAGAATAATAAACTACAATTGCTTGTCTTCACGTTCAATGTAAAAGTACCTTTCATGGGTTGGTAATCTTTGTGTGAATAGAAGTAAAATCCCTTTGTGTTAATGAAAAGATCGTATGACTGTGCAGTCTCACATGGGGCCTCTGAAAGAGGAGGGGTGTGTAGAATTAAGATCAGCCTAAAAAAATGTCATGTACAATCTTCATGCCTTTTTCAACCAGCTTCATTTCAGAAACATGTATTTGATTCACAGATTTTGAAATGTAAAAGTAGTCTTGGGAGAGCTTTTCCATCTTATTTCCACCTGGAACCCTGAAATTTCTCATGATATATCAGGTTTCTGAGAACACTGGTCTGAAGATCAACTCTTGAAGAGCAGACGTGCAGAACCTTTAGCAAACTGACTCTCTGGCCTCTGTTGAAGCACATTCGTTTCTTAATCCCTAATTTCATTCGAGGCAGGGTAAGAGTTTTGTGTGGGCAAGCAGGTTCTTCAGAATTGCGGCCAACAGAAAGGGTGTGTTGGTGGGAGGGGAAGAGCAATACGAGTGAGCAGTATCCCACGCCAAGCGCAGGAGGCAGCTGCCAGCAACCCACCTTCCACAACCCACCTGGGGAAACCGAAGAGGTATTACTCAAATGACCAGGTTTCTGGAAAGGACAAGTAAGTGGGCTGAAAGGCTCCGAACAGGAAATGTGTAATTAATACTGATCAAAAGGAGGAAGCAGACTGAGTGTGGGCACCCATCCTCCGCTGGTCGAAAAGGCGTATCCACATCACTCCGCAGTTATAACCTCAAGACCTGGCACAGTAACTCCACCTATTTCCTCCTGCTGGAGCAGTGATAAGACACCAGTATCAGGAAGCCACTGTGGAGCCATTTCCAGATGTGTCCCAGCGCTACCTGCTGTCTTCTGTCTGCAGTGGAGATCTACCACGAGGCCACTTCCACAGGCATATCCCAAATCTCCCCAAACTTGGTGCAGATGTAGATGTACAGGGCAAACGTATACAATGCTTCACCAAAACATTCCCTCAGCTTCCAGCAATCAGAGGCCCAAGGATTTCCTGAGACACACAAATTTTGGCTATTTAGTGTCCACAGAGAACTCCTCTTCTATAAACACATCTAGTTTGTGCTTGAACCCATGTAAATTTTCAGTATCCACTATATCTTACAGAAAGGGACTCTACAGCTTAAATGAGGGGGCAGAAAGTTGATTTTCCTTGGAGCTCTCTCTTGTTGGTTTAGATTTTCTGTAACGGCTAGAACCTATCCTGGCATTAATTTTATTGGGTTTAGGTAATGATGGCCATAAAGACCTGGCAACAAAGGCTGGTCATAAAATTTATATGCAAGTTCCTGTGATGTTCAAAGAATGCAGTGTGAACCAAACTGTAGACATTCACACCAGTAAACACTTGTAAAACTTACACTTGTAAAACTCTGGTCTGCTGAAGACTGGGCATCCTGCCCAAAACCAGAGATAGAAGGACCTCAATGGGGCTTTCTTCTTGTAGAGTTATTAAGTGCATTCTCTCCATCCAAACAAGTGCTTTCTCAGTATCATGGTGCTCGCTAACAACTTTTATATGGTGGCAGGCCGTAGGTCAACGCGTGTCAAAACCCCCAGGAGGTCAACTGCTTGTCCTCTGCAAGCTGTTGGTTTTGGCAGAGTTCTGCCAACCTCCCAGCAACAAGACATACACAGGTGGCTTTCCCCTCGCCTCCTCTCCACCAGCCGTACAGAGAAGTGCTGCAGCCCCTGAGCCTTGGTGAGCCCATGCCACCTCCCAGTGCCTCTCCAGTGGGGTTCCAAGCTGTGCTGAAGGCAAGTCCTGCCTCGAAGATCCATGCTAAGGAGTCATGGTCCCTTTATGTGTCTAATGTAAGGCTCCAACTACTTCTCTTTTCTCTCACATATTTCCTAGGACAATGAGATCTGGCCCACCGGCTGGGGAAGGAGGGCTCTGAAACAAGCATGAGTGAAGGTTACTGGCCCTGTGTTTGTTCATTTTCCTGGTGGGAAATGGTCTATAAAGTCTCTGTCAAAGCAAGCCATAAATCTATTAGAGAATGGCATGAAGGGCAAAATATTTGATAACAGAAGCGTGGCAAAAGTTCATAAATGAGAAATAAATCCCACTGCTAATTTCAAGAGAAAAACGGGGTCAAATCAGCACCAGAAAATTGTCAGCACATGGAGAGATATTAATTATGAAAAAGTTCACTATCCTCCCACAGGCACAGAAGGACGTAGAGATCCTGAGGTCAAATTTGTGCTGACTTCTCTTTCCTGTCCCTGCCCTTGGCTGGTGCCTGGGGTGACACTGAATGACCATACTGTTGTACACAAAGTGATACGACATCCCATGTAGGGTGATCCTTCCTTTTCATCCCAGTAATGATCTGTTCCCCAGAGCATAAGAATTAAGAGCCTGAATTTAATTTCCTCTGCACTTACTCAGTCAGAGGGCTCTATCTTCTGCAGAGCTAATCCCTTGGTGGCACCACCACCATCTCTCTCTTTGCTGTAAAACTGAGTCAAGTCTGACGTCAGAACCTTTTCTTTTTTACACAGGCTTTTCAGAACTGGAAAAAGGCTGCAGCTGAATCAGAAATACAGTGGAAAAGCTTTGGATCTGACACACACCTTCCATTATAAATTTCCTTAGAGTACATCTAGAGGAGAGCTTCCTAAATTCCTGGTTCATTATGTAAAAACCTCTTTCTCATCAAGCTTTGTCACTGAAAGCATCTGGGTTTTGCTTTCTAATTTTTTTTTTCTCCTGTGAATCTGTTCCTGCACACTTTGGTGATGCACCCATGATGTGGGGGAGAAGGAGCAATGGTGGTGGTGGAAATGGCACCCTGGCTTTGCTCAGCTCTGGCTCCATTTGCCTGGCTGGTACACAACCATACCCCTTAGCACACTGGCAGTATCCTACCCCAGCATTCCAGCCATGCCTGGGATGATTTTGGCAGATTTCACTATGGAAGCAGCAGGCCTTGCCTAAGGAAACATGGGGCATCACTAGAGGGAAAGAAGACAAATCCTACCTCCTGGGTTCTTACGGCATGCACTTCATGTGTTGGTGGTAGGCTAAAACTTGAAGCCCTGTCTCAGAAGTCACTGAGGCATCTCTCAAAAGCATACCTTGGCAGACAAACCTTAAGAGTTTGAGGGCATATTAGGGCAATTCAGGCCAAGAGCTTGAGCTGAGACTATGTGCTGGGGGAAATCTGGAGTCTGGAGCAAGTGAGCTTCAAGATTCCTGGAACCCATTGCTCACACTTGACAGTTTCTGGGCTGCATTTTTCCCAGGGAAAGCAATAGGAAAGGGAAAAGCCAGCTGTGCCCAGATGTGACGTATGAAAAGAAGGTAATGACAAAGTTGTTATTACCCCAATTCACGCCATATAACCCTGTTTACAAAATAAGCGGGAACTCCACTGCATAATCAGATTTTCTTCATTTATTTACATTTGACACATAGAAACACACATCACCGATGCTGTTTCCTGTATCTTCAGCAACCTCTTGGTGTTCAGACAACAATAGCTAGATGTGATTTGCTCCTGACAGACTAACAGACAAGTAGAGCATGGAGGCTGATGCAGAGCAGAGCCAATGCTCGGGTTATTGGGTCATTTGCTAGGCACTCTCAGCAGAAAAGTGGAAAAGAAAGCCCAGGGTAGTGAAGGGAATACTTTACAGAGCCAGCTTCCTCGTATGCCATGAAACAGTTGGGAAAATGTCCAGCTAACCTGTCCCTGACAAAACCAATGCATTCTTGCAAAACTTGAACAAGACACCACTCCAGCAACAGACGGGAACAAGCAGTGTCTCTGTAAATATGTCTTGTACTCAGTCCAGGAGAACAAAGTTACAGATTTGGCCTGATTATATTATTTCCTGCTAATATTGCCTGTTCCCCAAACAGCTCTTGAATGAGGAGCAGAGTTCAGACTTCGCACCTGCATTGTGTAAATCTCACCTGGACACCAGTGGGGAGAGTGGGGAAGTCCATCCTCAACTGATGTGCACTGGTTTCACTCGCTGATTTCAACTTACCTCTACCAGTGCGGGCAGAGGTAGAGCATCTGCCCCACAGAACCTTGCCTGGAGTTTGGCTAAGAGTATTATTCTCAGCTCTGTAATCACTTGGGCCCGGGCTGTTGCAAAAGTAAACGGCAAATGATCTTTTTGGTTGACGGACTGATCTTTTCCATTTTTTTTTATCAAGAGTTTTCCTCTGTATCGCTATTTTCTGATCCTGGGAAATTCATTGGGAGAAAAAGTATAAGGAAAAGCAGAGGATGTTACACCTGGGAAGGAGTAAAGACAGTGAAAGGGTCTTAGACCGTCAGCAATTAATTTCCAAGAGGATAAACCACCTTGTGCCACTAACATGCAGCAACTCCTTAGTGCTGGAAGCAAAACACCTTGGTGAAATGAAGAGAAATCTCCTGGATAAGGACTAGGAAGCCCTGCACCTGACCTCTTCTGGCTTCAAGAGAGATTTGAAGAGAGAGACTAAAGTGCTCTTAGTTTTTTGAAGACTAAGGTGGAGACTGAGGTGCTCTTCCCTTGTCAAGTCGGTTCTTCTCTGTGTCATGCTGCAGTCTTATCCCTCAGTCATCTAAAAGCTGTGCATGTTACTCCCTCCTGGGTCTAATCCTGGGCAAACCAAGTAGTCTCCCTGGTGAGAAACCTATCCACAAAACAGAGAATGACTTCTTCTGGGGTCTACATGCCACTGGGACCATGCTGGGTTTCGGTCTCTTTGCTCAATACTTTGTATCAAAGTTATTCTAGGAGACCTTGTGCCCTCACACTCCCTTATGCCATCCCACTTTGCCCCAGTGCATTCAATATAAGAACCCTGGTACAGCAGAAAGTATCATGTGTGTTATTTGCCTTTCTCTCTTTGAAGTAAAGGTAGAGGGGCACCAGAAGACACCAAAGCTCTGGTCTGTCTGTGTCCCACCTGGGGTCTTGCATCTGGGAAAAATCTCCCAGCAGCAGCAGTAGAATGTGAAGCAATTAGGCACAGCAAAAACCAGGGTGTCCAGCACAGCCACTTTGAATTCAAGAAATTCCAAGTTTTCTGCATCATGCTGGCAAACACCATGGTTTCCAACAGCATCCTCAAGGATATAGACCAGGATTTGCCCTGAAAGTCCCTCCTGGAGTCCCTGGCATGGTGTAGCTCTCATCCCACAGCCCCTGCCTCCTCTGCAGCTGTGGGCTGGAGCCAAGGACACAGGAGCAGCAACTCCTTGGGCCATGACATTCCCAAAGGTTCCACGGGAGTACCACCTGGCTGCTCATCTCACTTCATGTGCGTGGAAAGGAAATGTGCTTACAGGACATGCACCATAAGGGAGGACTTCAGCAGCAGAGAGGTGGGTGGTCACGGCAGAGACACAGCGGCTGGAGGTGGGGATCCATCCTGCTCTCTCCCACTCCTTCCGTCACATCATCCCCTGGCAAAAGGCAGCTTGAGGGTGATGGTCCCCATCTCCTGTCTGGTGACAAACTCAGTCTAACTGGGGAACATTTCCACATAGCAACCAACTACACCCCACTTCTGCTTCTTGGTGGCCAGGAGTTGTGTAAGAGTAATGACTGACCTGAAAAGCCCCTCCTGACACATATCCATACCTGATCATGCCTGTGGCAAAACCCTCCCACTATCCTCGTTTGCAAGGGAGGACACGATTCCTCCTCCGAGGTGGTACCAGTCATGTTAAGATGAGCCCCTCATCCCTCTGCCTTCCCTCCAGCCCTGTACATGTGATGTCTGGGGTGGGAGACTCCAGATGACCAGTAAAACAGCAAGCAGGAAGGATATGACAAGATCAGGAGGAGCAAACACCACGTGCTGATTTCCCCTCTCCTTCCGACTGGAGGATGCTCCGTGCTTGGTCTTTCTAAGGGGGTTCTCACAGGATTCAGCTGGAAATGGTGCAGAGAAAGCATTAACCATTCTGAACACAGCAAACAAAAAGCACTTTGAAATCTCTTAGAAAATGTGTGAAATGGCCTTTGAATGCTCAATTACTTTTTCTCCATTCTCACTGCAAGCTTAAAAACAAAAACCACAGCCATTACCCAATGTAGACAAGGAATGAATAAAGATGAGATATGCTGAGTTCTATGATAAAGACAGAAATACCATTCTTCTGTGTACTACTTTGTCCTTACTATAGATATAATTCAGCTCACTCGTCCTCAGACAAAAATGCCCTCACAAATATCATGCACAAGCACGCAGAAAGAGTATAAAAGCACTACAGAAAGAATAGAAAATTCAGCAGCACAGAGGTGGTGTGCCCCAGTGACAAGCTCTTTCTTTAGATGCCTAGTTCCTTTCATGCTTTTTCTTCTCTTTAAAAATATCTCTAAGTCCCATATATTTGACTGCAGGGTGAAACATCTCCCCTCTTTTAAAGCTTCTAAAACTGCAGAGGTGAGCTGGGTTGGTAACCCCTGCAGATTTCTCTCATCAATAGAAACCTCATCAGTGGAAACCAATCAAGGATCACAGGCTGGGACACATCTGACACGAGCAGGAGAATTTACCCCGCAGCCAGGGCTGAGAGCTCAGCTGGGGACACACAGGGAGCCGCAGGAGGAGTTTGAAGAGCAACAAGACAGAGAGCCGAGCAGGAGGACTGCCCCTAAATGCACTCTGCCTGTGTGGTGGTCACCAACCATCACCATTCCCTGGTGGGATCCCAGGGGATGGCCAGGAAAGGCTCCAGGCAGGAGCACCCTGCACAGGGTGGCAGGAGCCCAGCGTGGTACAGCATGCCGTGTGCCAGATGGACTTGTGCTCCGGTGAAGAAAAGACATTTTTCTTTCTTTTCTCAGTATTTTAAGAGGCAAATTCTCAGCTTGGCTTCATAAGGCAGCTGTAGAGCATGAAGCTGTTCCCATCTCAACTCAAGGGCCCAGCGCTCACTCGCCGAGGCTCGTCCTCTTCCAGTCGAAGGTTTGCAGGTCACATGCTGCTGCAATAAGTCTCACACAAATAAAAGCTCTCATGAGCAACTGGGACTCCAGGAAAACACTTCATAAAATAAAATAGAATCACACGTTTAAACAGCACTTCCACAGAAATGTGAGTTTTCTCTCCACTGATCTTAGCAACACCTTCCCACCCATTATTTTTTTATGTTTATAATAAATAGAGCCACGCCTGCGCTGATATCAGTTCTGGGTACTGTAAAATGACAGTACTCTGTGTCGTAAAGGTTTTACAACCTAAATGAAAACAAACAAACAATAAGAGAAGTAATCAAAGCCAGTTACTAGCCTAAGGTCACAAAGGGGTTGTGTGGCTTGGCTGGGAGAAGAGCACACATCCTTTGGTGCTTTACCAGCTCTCTCATCCCATCTCCCTAAACCATACTGGGTTTCACTATTTCTTGCTTTCCCCCTTTCTCTTTCCCTGGCAGGGATTCCCTGACAGCCGCAGTCATCCTCACTACCTAAATTACACCTTCTTCTCGGAGCGTGACTTCCAGATTTCTAGTGCATCGAGAGCTGCCCCGGAGCATTGCAGTAAGAAGATTTCTAATAGTGTTCCTGAAGAGCAAGTGGTGAGAGCTGGATGAATTTTTATCTGTTATTCCTCCTCCCTGAGTGTGTGTGTAGGGGCAGCAGACAGACTGGGATGTGAAAAAAGTGTTTTTCTTTCTTTGGTATTATTTTGTAATAATCTGAAACAGTTTTCTCGGGGAGGTGGGGGAAACCAAACCTTGCTAAAAAATAAGTAAGTTTCCACACTGTTTCTCTACCCAGGGAAAAAGGAGAAGTTTCTACACATCAGTCTGTGTGCGTGAATAAGTCAAAGAAAGTTTCAGTTTTGATGAGAACCATGTTTTCCCGGGGAAAAAAAAATATATATTCTGATTTCAGCAATCTGTGTAAGTCTACATGACAACATCTTCACTGACAGCTCCTGCCAAACCTTGCTGAGGCCAGAGGGTGGGCTGGGATCAGGCAGATAATGAAGGGAGAAGGGAGCCCCTTCCTGCTGGCCATTGGCTACCACCTGAGAATGGTTCACCTCCATCAGTTGCCGAGCAACTCCGAAGGTTGCCAGTAGGCAGCAAGGCCTTTTAATCATGCATAGCAACTATCAAGAAAACAAGGCAACGTAAATCTTGAGTGCCATAAAGTCACAACTTTTCCAAGTCGTGATAACAGGCTCCTGTAAAAGCACAATTAAAAGGAGAGCGGAGAAGATGAACCCTGCAGCAGCACAACAGCCTCCTTTAGGCCTGTCCCTGGGGTACCTAAGGGATGCTGAGCAACCTGCAGCCCGCTGCGAATCCTGCTAAAAGGTAAGTATGAAGCAACATTTCAGAGAATCAGACCTCTTGGGTTCTCTTGTGAGACCCCGGCCTTCCCTAAAAGACCCTTCCCTTTTCTCCAGGGGCTGCTCTGAAGCTGCCGGGCTGCGGGATGCTGCACGCTCGCCTCTGCCGCCGGCTCTCGCTCTCTCCCCCTGCTTCTCACTTTCACTCCCATTGGTTTCACGTTCCCTTCGCCATGCGGAAAAGCTCTCGAGCTTATCCAGCCCAGCAGCAGGGTTTATCCTGGTTCCACCCACTGGGACTTTCCTAGCTTCCTTCTGCACGGCGAGGAGGGGAAAAAAAAAAAAAAAAAAAAAAAAGCCAGATGGGAGGCAGGCAGCAGGCACCTCGGGGAGCCCGGGGAGCCGCCGTGCTCTCTTTCCCTGAGCTAGGTTTCTATTGTAGGCGGTGCATTCCTTGGGAGGGAGGGTGTGTGTGTGTCGGTGCCTTCCCACACTCGGGGCAGCTCTTATTTAATGGGGGTCTCCATGCAGGGCAGACTCCAGAAGGGATTTTGCCGTTCCCGGTTCCCATCCAGGAACAGCAGCGGCAGCAGCTGGCATGCCAGGCGCCGGCATGGACCGCGTGGTGGAGATAACCCTGGAGGAAGAGGAGGAGGTTCCTGGGACCAACCAAGCCTCCAGGATGCACCTCGGGGAGGATTTGAGGAGGATACGATGTGGGGTGCTGCTGTGCCTGCTCTCCGTCCTGTTCCTGGCGCTGCCCACTGCCTACCTGCTGGCTGGGAACTTGCGAGCCCCCAGCTCCTGCGCCGGCCAGGTAAGAGACCGACCACGGCTCCTGTCCTGCCACCCTGCCAGAGGGAGAGCACCAGCATCTCCAGGGTTGGCTTTTGTTTGGTTCTTCTGTTCTCTTCGTGAGTTTCTCACATTTAAAGGAACACGAGCAACTTGCTGCTACATTCCTTCTTCCTTACGCGGAACAAATCTGCCCGGGATGAATCTTATTACTGTTTGGGCTTTTTAACTAACGGTTTCTGTTCCTCTTGTCTTAATTTCACCAAGGTCTCAGTACAATGTACGAATTTAAAACTGTAGGAAACTTAAGAAAAATTGCTAGCTGATGGAAATCGGTGTCTCTCCACTGATTTCAGACAGATTTTGACACTATGGCTCATTTTCCTCCCTTCTTTTGGGTTAACTCTGCGACTTCCCCTCCCAGTGTCCTATTTCAGCAAACATCTGCTGATGTCAGTGGGTCAGTGCCCGTCATCCACCACGGGGCAGACAGACACAGCTCTCCTAGACTATTAATGCAAACTCCTGTAGAGATATGATTTGGGACAATTAAAGGGTCAGACCCTAAATTTCATATCCTGTTTTTTACTCATCAAAACTTTCTCTGGGCCCAGGGATCTGCTCAGCTCTTCTCCCTTGACAGATGGCTAAAATCTCTTTGCAATACAAGCTGGATGGTGTGGCTCCTTCTAATGCTCTTCTGTGTCACCCTTCTCCTTGTGCCAGACTGCAAATAGGTGTTTATTTCTATGGCAGACTATGAATTCAGCATATGGATGCCCCATGCAAGAGGGATGCATGTCTGCATATAAGTCTGAAGAATTAAGGTGTGAATTTTAGCTCCAGGTTTGAAATTCCCCAACTAATTAGCATGTGTGTTAAATGCTCATTTAGGAACAGAAAAGGAAATTGTTAGTAAGTGGCAGATTTCTAACCTTGCACAGATATAGCCTAGGGATGTTCAGGGACCGTGAGAGCCGTACACATGTGCACATGCGCTCTCGGTGGCACGGAGACCTGCCAGCCCTCATTTGACCTCAGGTCTGCGCAGCCGGCGTCTGGCACCCGTGTGATGCCAGCTCCTGGGTGCAGCACCTTCTGTGCTCCCTGCTTATACCTTCGTATATATGTGCTTATATATACATATACGCTTATACCGCCCAATGAAATATCTCAGGCTGTAAAAATCTCCCCTTTTCTTGCCCACGGGAAAGTGCATGTTTCTGTGCTGACCCTGTTACTGCTATTTAGGAAGCGAAGAGGCTCCTTGGACAGTCTCAGCTGCATTGCCTTTTGTTTGTGTCCCATGAGGTTGTACAGAGCAGAGCCGTTCAGTTCTTGAAATGAGTGAAATAATGATAAAATCTTAGCCTGCTTGACTGGGTTAATGTGTTCCTGGGTCTTGACTCTGTTGGCAGAGTTAGCAGAGAAAAGTATTTGCGTGACTGGGTTTGGCTTCTTAAGAAGAAAAGCACAACGTAAGCCCTTAGGTCTGCTCCAGCCTGGGCTACGCTAGTGTGTACTTCCACCCATATGCAGCGAATTATGAGCACGTAATATTCCCACAGTGATGTAACGGGCTGATCAGATGAGTTATGGCCTCTGTGAGTCCCAGTGAGGAAGAGAAAAATCATCGGGGCTGGCCGGCCGCCCGCTGCCTTGGTGCCAAGCCCCCTGGGTGGAGCGCCCGGCTACAGCTCAGCTGCATCCTGCATTTTCAGAATTTTTGTCCTTAGCTCTGCCGCGGGCTGACTGCATCGCCAGTGTTGTCCAGGAACAGAGTCCAGACGGGTGGATTTCTCTGCCCTGTGTTGCTTTCTGTCGATTCCCCAAAGAAGCGGGTCGTGGGCTGAGCCTGGGCGTTCAGTCCCGGGGCTGGGCACGGCTGCAGGCTCTCTCGGTCCTTGGGAACATTTCTGGGCATAAAGACTCTTGGGGAAAATGTTTTTTTGCGTTTCCTCCTGCATTCGAAGTGTTAGAACTGGATTGCTGAAGGATGCCTTCCTCATGTTCCCCATCGATAGCCCAAATCAGGAGGACTAGGTTGGGACCAGACTCTCTGTGGCACTGGTTTTGGGGTGTGGGCAGACCCGAGTTTGCACCAGGTGCAGATTGGCTCGCTGACCCTTCCAGCAGTGAGCCCACACGGGAGGAGGCCAGAGGTCCTCTTGTTGCCCCAGGACCAGGGCTCAGCCCACACATGCCACATTGCCAATGTCTTGAGCACCGGGAGGAGGGAGGGACCTGGCAGCTTGGGCAGGTGAGGAGCAGATGGAGTAAATTCCTGAGCCCATCCTTCCTGGAGCAAGGAGGAGGAGAAAGGAAGCTGGGGAAGGTTTGTGCAACAGGGGTGTGCCTCTTTGATTTGCCTGTGGGGTGAGGCAGTTTATTCACCTCTGGTTCTGTGTGGGTGCGTGTGGTGTCACATTCTGCCTCTGAAGGGATACAAACTCACCTTTTCCTCTGGAAATGTCCCTTTCAGGAAAAAGCAGGGTGTTATATCATTGCAGCAACATGTGTGAGCCACCAGTTCTCTTTCTCTCTCTCAAATAATATAATGATTCTTGCATGAATAATTCAAATCCGATGATTTCCCTTGACACTTACCAGGCTCACTTCATTGCTTCCCTTTTAGAAATAGAAATCACTTTCTTTTGTGCTTCGAGACAGAGCACGGTGAGGAAACAGGGTTCTTTTGGCAATAACACTTGGCTTGTGTTATTAGGTGGAATTCTAAAAAAGGCTGTAGTGGTGCCCTGCCAGAGGAGGGGCCAGGACTGCTGTGCATCCTTCCCCAGAAGGAAGCCAAGTTTCAGTCTGAGTGTGCAGATCTATCAAGGGAAGAGCAGGGAAGCCAGGAGAGCATCTCTGGCTACCTTAGCCACCTGCTTGGCTAGCCCAATACAGCTGAGCATCAAGTCCCGTGGTCTGGAGATGTTGGTACTGTGGCTTATTTTCATGGCATCCTGGGCACGGCAGGACCACAAGTAGCATAAAGGGGAATTCCAAAACCTGTCCAAAGGATTGCACGTGGACCTGTGTGTCAGCCTTGCAGTGAAGAAGGGAGCTGCTGCACTACGGGAGGGACTGTAAAGTCCTAGCAGCTCCACTTGGATCCCATCCAAAGGGATGAAGCTGGAAAGCTAGCGACAAAGTTCAGATAAGGGCTGCCGGAACACGCGGAGCCACAAGCCCTAACGGCCTGCCCAAATGGGAAAGAGAAGCTGAAAGGGCTTGCTGACCCGTAGGGATGGAGAAGGGCCTGGGGAGGAGCTGTCTGCATGACACCTCTGCCCAGGTGTGGGGGGTTCCCCTTCCAGAAGCAGTAAAACCCCTGACTGGCCATTGCTTCTTGATGCACATGGTCCTCATGGGCAGAGAAACCACTGAGCACATGCCCTGGGTACATGCTTACTCTGGTCGCTGGACTCCAGCCGAAATGCTCCCATTGAGGCCAATTTTTACTGCTATGGGGCAGGCTTCTACCAAAAATACCCAGCCCAGCCCATGCAGCATCTCTGGGGTGAGGGAAATTGTGGGTGTATGAACTGTGTACAACCTACAGAGACCCTGCCCATAAAATAGCATCTTGTGCTAAAAACAGAGTGGATGAAGGTGGGGATATTTTGCTTATTAATTTCTCTGCCTGTCATGCCAAGCTGCTTTTCCCATACAGTCTCTGTGGGATATCCCTGGCCCTTCCTGGAGGTGTGAGAGGCAAAGTGTGTGAACAGGGGATGTTCAGCCCTTCCCTTTGGCTTTAGCAATATATGGCTATAAATGCAGCGGGGCTTTTGGACATTCTTGGTATCAAAACAGTATAGAAGTGTTTTGCATACCGCAGTCCTCAGGGTAACTACAGGTGGTTGTCCAAGATATCGTTTGTCTGCAAGTCAGCTCCAGGGTGGGATTTTCAACACCACTCAGTGATGGTTACAGTTTTTCCACAGTAACCAAAGGGAAAATTGAAGGGGTGCTGTGAACTTTTCAGAATAACAGCTAAGCAAGAAGGGAAAAGGGAGAAAAATGCTAATTGTGTAAATGATTTCTCTATCGTCTCATGTTGCTTAGCTCTCCCTCAACCACCTCATCTACACCTTCAATGTGCAACATCTGTGCCTACTTAGGACAAATATTGCTAATAACTGGCCGTTATGTAGCACTGAGTAGCGCTAAAATATTTTCTATAGGGAGTTTAGATTTGTATCCTTATCAAACAGCAAAAAAAACTAATCTACTTTTGCCAAGCAACAGAATAATTTCACACCTTTTAGAACCCTGCTTTATCTACTGCACCACACTTTTCCATAAATTCCTTGAGAATCTATGAAGGCAGCTCCTGCACCTGGAGTTTCCATCTGGCCTTATTTAGAAACAAGCGAATTGAGGTGGCATAAAAAGCAAAGCTTCTTCCCAGTTTTTAGTCAAACCATTTTGTTATTTTTTTTATAAAGAAGCAGAATTCTTCTTTATATCACAGAATTGTCAGAGTTGGAAGGGACCTCTAGAGATCAGCTAGTCCAACTCCCCCACTGAAGCAGGATTGCCCTTCCACTTTTCCATCACCTCTGTTTGTGTTGTGACATCAGCCTTTACACGAGGCACTTCAGCAGAAGTTAGGCTTTAAATATGTAAACAGTCCCACTCAAGTTAAATGATCAAAAATGATCTGTGGCTCATTGCAGTACTTAGCAGTGTTAGAAAATATGCCACTTGATAAATATGTAGGAAGTGTCATATAAATAGTGGTGTAAAAATTACTCATAGACATATACATCTGGCCAAAAACAAGGGGGAGTGTTTAAGCCTCCACACCCATCTTGTGCTTCCCACCAAGGGAAGGTCAAAGTCACCTGGCTATGACTCCGTGTCACAACAAAAGTACAGTCATGTTTAGACACTGCAGCGAGCAGACGGGATCTCAGAGAAAGTCATTAGTCATAATGAAAGGCCCAGATACCTCACTGACAGCGCAACACCATTCCTCTGTCAGCCACACGCTGAGCTTTCGTGCCAACATCTCTTCTAGATGGCATTTCCCGCAGAGCAGCAGACTCCTATGGCTGGGCTCTGTACGGGTGTGCATGTGGGGAAGGGAGGAAAAAAGTGAATGTTTTCCCTGGAGTTTTCCTTCTCCGTTTTTTTCCCAATGAACTGGAATAACTATTTTAGAAATTACGTTTTTCTGCAGGAGCACATGGATATTTACCACTAATAAAACATTAAAATACCTGTGGGCTTACTAGCTAGCAGTCCCTAAACCCTGACTCTTCCCCCACAAATACTCTTCTTCCCCTGGACAATATAAATTATCTATTTTCTCTTTCTCCTGCAGTATTTGAAATTGTGTGAGAGACAGCCACCAGGGCTTCAGAATGTGTGAGCTAATACGATTTCAGTCTGTTCATTAAGCAAGATGCACCAAATCCTTAGCTGCGAGCTGCTGGGTGGCAGTTGACTCTGTTCACTGTATTTATCATAGATAAATGATAGAACACACCATACCCCACTGGCTCCTGACAAACGTGGTGGGATGGGAGCTCCCGACAGCCAACCCTGAGCTGGCTGCACGACCCAGACTGGCTGCAACCGCACCGTTGGCATCGCCACGCAGCAAGCCGTGCCCCGGGGAAGGTGTAAGGGATGCTTAGGGATGCTTAGGGATGCTTCCCACACCCCAGGGAGGCTGGCTCTGGAGCCAGCACCCTCCAGTGGGTATCCCTGCTGCTCTGCGGGCTGGCTCTTGACGAGGAGCCACTGGCCATGCTCAGAACGATTCAGAAGGACCAGCCCTGGTAGGCGAGTGGCAAGCAGGCAGCAGCTTCCCTTTGAACGGCTTGATGTGAACCTCAGAACCGCTTGGCAGAGCCCGGGGGCCGTGCCCTGCTGCCATGCCAATGCGCGTTGGCGCTGGGGGTGTGTTATGAGCGTGCGGGTGCTCAGCTCTACAGCAAAGCATGAGAGGCAAGGAGAGGTGAACGGCCCTGCCTTCCCCCGGTGGAAGGTCAGCCAGCCACGGAACTCACCCTCTGCCAGCTCTCAGACCTGCTCGACTCCTTCCCGTCTTCCAAGGAGGCCACCCAAAACTCGGGACGGACCTGAGCAGCAGACTCACGGTCCAAAATAACACAGATGTAGCTGATACACCTCGGCTGGTGTCTGTGCTGGCTTTATGGATGAACCTTTGCTCCTGCAAAGGCTCAGACCTGCTGAGTCTTGAGATGGGGAAGAATCACCATCATTGCTCTGGTTGCTCCTCACAGCTTGAGGGACAAGAGAGTCTCTGAGCAGCAGAGGTTCTCTAGGAATGCCGGAGGGAGGCACCATCCCAAAGGAGGGTTAGCGAAGGCTAATTCACACCGGCCACTCTGCCAGTCCTCTCCCAGTTATGCCAAGGGCTTGTCCAGCCCTCAGGCCAGGACTGGACTTTACCACAACCTCCAGCAGAGGAGCCCGGGTCCCATCCCTGCCACCCTTCCAGAGATGCGGGCGGTTTCAAACCGAACAGCAGAAAACTCTCACAACGAGGCAAAGCCCTTGTCAGGGCTTGTCCCTTCACATAAAAATCTCTGGCTGAACTGGCTAACGTCACTGTAGAACCGAGGTGACGCCAACCAGTCCCTCTGAGAGGTTGGGTGCCCCCCGTGGCTAACGGCTCGCACGTCTCTCCCGCAGGTGACGGAAGAGAGGGGCTCTCGCTTTCTGAAGCAGCGGGCAGTACACTCCGGTAAGTTTGCCAGTCCTTCCCCCCCCTTTCCCATCCCCAACACCTTTGTTTGCCCGAGGTTTTGCAATTGCTGCCGCAGCATCCTGCTGGGAGCCTCCCACCCCCCTGCCCTCACCCCCCAAACCCTGCCCCAGCCCATCCAACCCGGGCAGAGGGAGGAAAACCCAGGTGATAAGATGCAGGGAGATAACCGGGGCCAGAGCAAAAATGTGAGCATTTCTAATCCCAGGGCTGCACAAACTCGCTCCTTCTAGCACAGGCACAGACCTCCCGCTGGGATAACTCCCCAAATATGCAAAAGCACGGATTCGGGAGTCCGTGCTCACCACACGTCCCCTCCCTTCACCCTCCAGCGATTCAAGACCTTGCCACAACATGCGCTGTCAACACCGCAGCAGGCCTGAAGCTATTTGCAAAGGGATTTTTGTTACCTCAACAGTGTCCCTAAAGAGTCACGGCAAATAACTCCTGACCCAATCGCGTGTAGAAATGAGAAGGGGCTGCACACACTTCCACAGCGGCATCGATGTTGTGGTTTGGACAATTGATCACCGCTCACATCTCATTGACTTCAAGAGCAGCAAAGGTCCTTACATACTTTTTTTTTTCTTTTCTTTTTTCCCTGCAGTTACGGATACACTTTCCAGTGCAGAAAAGCCAAGAGCGCACCTGACAGGTAATGCTTGTTCACAAATGAAGCTTTTGCCGCGGGTATTACAGATGGAACAGTGCAATAATCCTGGTTTATATGGGTCTCATAGGCTCAGGTGTTGGAGGAAACATGGGGAAAATAATCATCAGCTTTGCCTTGTTGACCACAACAGATTTACTGCACCCTCTGTTTGTAGAAAAGGGGCCATGAAGGAGGTAGTTGACAGAAACGTTTCTTCTTGCCAATTTTTCCAAGCTGTTTATTTCATGGAATGAGCACCTCTTGCAACTGAACTTAAATAGGTTCTTGGTATCTTAGTGATCTGCCAAGTCAGAGCCCAAGTGAGCCCTCACAGAGCAGCGAATTGGGAACAACTCCAGCCACCTGGAAAATTTAAGTATTACCAGAAAAGAGGAGAAGGTTCACGGCTGGTTCCCGTGTGCATGGGGTCGAGTGCTGAAAGGATCTCCAGCTGCTCTGGCCCAAGGCAATTTAAAGCTCTTAAAAATACTGCTCACTGCAGAGACTTCCCAACACCCCGTGTGTCATCCCAGAGGACCAAGAAGCAGTGTGATGCTTCACACATGTTCACGTACAGAGTTAAACCAATTGGTGTGTCAGGACTCATTTCTTTCCAGGCATAATTTGCTTTCCCTATCCCACAAGCTCCATCATAATGTACTTCCTTGGTCCCATCCCTCTGTGCACAGGGAGTTGCTAGAGCTCCAAAACTGACCTGTCCTTGTTCAAAATCTTATCTTTGCTTAAGCGCAAGTTTGCAAGAGCAAAAGGGCAGTGTCTGCTGATGTCGGTCTCTCTGATTCCCCTCAGTCCCTCCGTGGCAGAGGGACCTGGAGGGTCCCAGTGCCTGACTCAGAAGAGCAGCCAAAGCAGAGCTCAGCTGATGGGAACTTCCCTGGGTTGCACAAAAGTCCATTTGCCGCAGGGAAGCACCCAACAGTTTTCTTCAAATTTCCTCAGCCCCCCGCATTTGCAAAAATTCCTTCACCATCATTCCTGAACAGTCTCCCCAGGATGGTGCCCATCCTCTTCAACCTACTGTTTTGGGCCAATCTTTGCTGGCTATGGCAAGGAGCATGGAAAGGAAAAAGGTACGCGGGTTTTTTATCCCTCCTTTTCTGTGCAAAAAGGGTACACCCAGGCTGCTGCACTATGTAGCCAGCAGGGAACCTAATTTCCATGAACTTATCTTTGACTTTTTTTTTTAGCCCAAGCGTACTTTTGGTGCTGCACCCTCTGGCAATGAGTTCTTAAGCTCAATGGTGCATCGTAGTCAGAAAATATTTCCTGCTATTTTAAACTTGCTGCATAATAATTTCTTGGGTGCCACCCTGGTCTTCTCAGAAACCGTGACTCAGACAAAGAAAGTTTAAAAGGAATAATTATGCTTCAGATCTTTGCTACATTCCCCCACCTCAGGCACCTTTTCCTAAGTGAAGGTGGTAGCCTACAAACTCTTACTTGTAGGAAATCTCTCCCCAATATCTATTCTCTTTCTTTTTCTAGTTTTAGGAACATACATTCTGAAGGTGAAAGCAAAGGAGTGAGAGGGATGAGAACTAGCCACAGCATTTCATGGGAATGTACCACTGAGTTAGCAGAACAGAATGACTCAATGTTTTGGTCCCAGTTCCTTTATTATGAATTTTTAACACATACTGAGCATTTTGAACTTATCCAAACTGGCATCGAGATCCCTGCTCCCTGAGGAATACTTAGCTAGGACTTTCTCCATCCGCATTCTCTCCTGTGCACTAATTTAAATTTGGTGCTGACTGTGCCATAGAATCATAGAATGGTTTGAGTTGGAAGGGACCTTAGAGATCATCTAGTTCCAGCCCCCTGCCCTAGGCAGGGACACCTCCCACCAGCCCAGGTTGCTCAAAGCTCCATACAGCCTGGCCTTGAACCCCTCCAGGAATGGGACCATGCCACCATCCCTCCCTCTCTGACTTATTTGGTTGCCCTTTGGGACAAGATGCAGATGAATGCCTATTCCTGTGGCATGGATGGATGGATGATGTAGCAGAAACCCCATCAAGGACCTGGCTAGCACTTATCATGCTGCAATGGTATCTGAGTGCTCTGCTAAAACTGGGTAGAACATCACTTTCTCGTTCCAATTGATTGTTAGAAGTAACAAGCTTTTAAGGGCAATCATTAAACTCCCAGGGCACAATCTTGAGCTACAGAGACCCTGCAGCCATGGGACTTTGCAGTAGATGCTATACAAGAGCTTTTCCTACACCAGGAGACTCAGCCACTAATCTCTGGCTGAGACCAGGAGTGTGGTCTCAGAGCGCAGTGTTCAGTATCAGGCTCCCACACCGGGGAGGGCTAAGAATTGTAGAAACCCCACAAGTTTGGCAATATGCCACAAAATGTACCCAAAAGCTGCCAAGCAACAGGGATTCTACAGCCAGGGACTAAAGCAAAAAGAATTTGGGGAAAGGAGGAGTGATTTCATGTGTAAGGGATGCCAAAAATTTACAGCAGGCTGGAAAGTGGAAGGATCTGTTGCAATGATCCCTTATTAAAAGCAGATTTACTTCAAGAGTTAGTGTAATAGGTACATTTTCAGGAAGTATAGCTCCATAATAAAAATAAATAAATGACATATACAAACTACAAGTATTGCTAGAAAAGGAGCCGTATTGTATTCAAAGGCACATGAACATCAAATTTTCCTCTTGACTTGAAAGCATAGGGAAAAAAAATTAACTTGAATATAGAGAACATCATTAGAGTGAGCTTCATCCTAAAAGGGAGGATATAGCTGTAAAACTTGGAGTTGCCTAATTCTAGGAGTTATGAAATCATTTACTTCATTTGAGATGCCTGTTACTTATAAAAAACATTGAAAAATTGAGTGTCATTGACATTTTAAGTGCGTCATTGTAGACAGAAAAGAATATTTCACATGCAGCTTCTTTTCAATTTTCCCCCAAAATTCCCAAGATGGAAAAGAGCCCAGAACATGTTCTGGAAATATTCCAATCTTTTCTGATGCTTTCCAACTCAAAAAAGATTTCATCTGCTACCAGCTGATTTCCAGGAGGTATTAATCCAAGCTCTTGTAACCACAGTGTGACCCAAGTGATACTTTAGTTTTATGCCCAAGAGGTAGATGAGGGTGAAGGCAGACCATGAGTACTTTCACTTTCTTTTATCGCCCTCTCTCTCTATCAGGCAAAGTTCCATTGGCTCTGAGTCTCATCATCCTTATAATACTTCTATAATTCAGCTTGGCTTGCTATCACAATTGCTGTCTATTGTTCTCCCATGGAGAGCAGAAATACTCTCCTCATGCACTTTGCCTCCTGGGGGAAGATCAGAAAGATTTGATACTTCAGCAGCACTGACAGGCAGGCTGAAAAAAAGCCATTATTTTGTTGTGCTACTCAGCGAATATGCAAGAAATCGCACTCCTAACGCCCCCTTAAGGATTATTTATTTTTAGGAAAGAGAGGGAAATGGCTTTCGTTGGGAGCTGAGCATACCAGTTTTTTCTGAACCTCATTTCACCCAGGATAAACCTAATGGTTATTGCCAAGAGAATTTCAAAGCTTTCCCTTACTTCCTTCAGTAGCCTTCCTGCCTGTGCACACACACCCGTTCCCCAAATACTCACTGAATTATTATTAGAGTTGGAAGGGACCCTAGAGATCATCTAGTCCAACTCCCCTGCTGAAGCAGGATTGCCCAGAGCTAGAGCATGTTACTCAGGACGGCATCCAGGCGGGTCTTGAAAATCTCAATCAAAATCAGCCTTAAACACTAACTCAAGCTCATAAAAACACTCTTATTTCCTGGAAATCAGTTGCCTCAATCTCTCTCAGAATTTAACATCAACATTCCAGGTGCATTTTAATACCTGGCAGAATGTTAATGGTTTTTATCCTCTGCCGTTCCACTGCCTCAGCTGCTGTTTTACTGCAATGATTTTACAAGGCAGTCAGGAAACAGCAGAGAAAACCTTTTTGCTTCCCTGTAGAAGAACATCTAAGTACCAGGGCTTGTTCTCCTGGCTGTCCTGTGAGAGAAATTACAATGGTGGAGGAGAGACGAAGGGAACAGGGCAGCATTCCCTGCTTCTTCCCCTGAGACCCACGCAGCCTGGGGAGCATCCTTGGCTTCGCTCAGACCAACGCTGGGGTCTGGATTAGAGCTCTGCTTGTAATCAGCCGACTGCAAGACTGGGAAAAAAAGTCTGGAGGAAAGCTGAGGCTAACACCAAAGTTAGTGTTTTGTTCCAGCAAAGCATTTTGGAAAAAAAAAAAATTGAGATAAAAATGGTTTTGAATATAATGTGTTGCTTTGGAATCAGGCCTCTGGAAGCACAGTGGGGTCTTGTGAGGTTTTGGTAAAATCAAATAACATCTGTAAACCAAAGGCAATTCTACAGCAAAAGATTTCAATGTGAACACGGAGAGAGAAAAGCTTTACACCGGAGCTAATAAACCCTAACGTCCTTCAGAAGCAACTTGGCAGGAAGAGAAGTTCAAGTGGCTCAGTGCCTGGTGATAGATCATGCTGATCACTGTGAAACTTTTGCAAGGACAATAGTGTGTGTCTAAGAAACACAATTGCAATCCGTCACTACTGAAGAAAACTATGCTTTAGTATTTCTTATCACTGTCTCGAACCATTAGGTACAGGCACAGTACCCATGTACATCTCGGGTACCATGACATCAACTGCCCCAGCACTGGTTTCACTTAAGAACAAGGTTTTTACTCTGTAAGTAGGTAAGATAACACCCCAGACCTGCAGGGTAAAGCTCCACAGTGCCATGAGACTCTCAGCCTTTGGGAAGGGCAACCTCATCACTCAGGATCTGGCCCACAACCAGGACATCCAGTCACAGCATTCCCCTTCAGGCTGCCCAGGCTGGCCGAGGTCTTCCAAAAGCATCCGTGGCTTTCACTGCCAGTTGCTTAGATCTGGCCACCCTGTGGCCATCCAAAAACATCATTGGACAGTTGGCCTGCAGCCAATTCACCTCAGTTTTCAAGCTGTAAAATAAGAACGTTGGTGTCCCAGCATTTTTAAATGGCCTGCCCTTTGGAGGATCTCAGATTGCATTCAGCAGAGTGTCCCCAGCTGTAGTGAACTAACCCACCTCTTCTCCCTCTCTCTTCCTCCTGCAGTGAAGAAACAAGACATGGCCAACGCTGTGGGAAACTATCTGCCCATCCTGCAGTGGGAAGACAAGCGAGGATTGGCCTTTACCAAGAACAACCTGAATTATTCCGGCAACGCACTGGTGATACCTGTGTCTGGGGACTACTATGTCTATGCTCAGGTCACTTTCCGAGGGCCCATTGAAGGGTCCAGTAAAACAAATTCTGTCACTGAGATCATCACCAAAGTCACTGAGAGTTATCCCGAGCCCACCCAGCTGATGACTGGCACCAAGACCCTCACTGAAAAGGGAAACAGCTGGTTTCAGCCCATTTATCTGGGTGCTGTGGTCTCCTTAGAAGCAGGAGATAAGCTAATGGTCAACGTTAGCGACATCAAGCTGGTGGATTACACCAAGGAGCACAAAACTTTCTTTGGTGCCTTTTTACTGTAGGTTCCTGGCAGCAGCTGGTGGGGGCTTCCCTTCAGGGCCCTGCTGGGACCTTGCTGGACCTTGGCTTTGTGGGTGTGTGTTGGGGTGCAATCTCTGTGCTGCCATCCTTCTTCTGTACTGTCACTCCCCCGCAGCTCCCTGCAGCCTTAAATTAAGGTGTAGGGAAAGCTGAAGCCAAACAAACTAAAAAAATCCAACAAAACCAAACCCGATAATAACAGAAAAATGAGAGTCAAATTGGAGGAAAAAATGTATTTTTGAAGGTTAAAACTGAGAACTCTTCAAAACCATGTAAGCTAAGGAGGAACAGTTTATACCTGTGGGTAGGAATGTTGATGTTGAATATTGCAGCTAGGTTACATTGCTAATTCCACCTTGAAAGTACAATTTCCTCAACTCAAAAAAGTGTTTTGAACTTTCTCCAGCACTTCCAGTATAGTTTTGCATGACTCTTCTTCAGATTCTCAGTTCTAAAAGGTAATTACTTTTCATCATTTCCTTACAAATAGATCTGCTCAGTACTTTGCACTAATATAAAACTCAGATTAATCATTAACTACTTAATTAATCCCTCCCAACTTCCCTGTTAAGTAGATTAAAATTATATCTTGTGTTTTGCAGAATCTACTTGGAAGTTTTTTTTCCTTAAGAAGTTGTTTATAGTTCTTTAAGTCAATATACAGCCTCAAAACTTTATGCAGAATTTCTAGGGAACACGCACAAACACTTTCTGTTTCGGCACGAAAGTGGAATCTCCCTACCAGGTCCTAACACTAGGAAAACAGGAAAGACAGAGGCAGACATGCAACAAAATTTTCCACACTTTTTAAACCAACCACTGAAATGTTGAGAGAAAACCTCTGCAATATTTTGCTTTCCAATGTGTTTAATGCAAAGCAAGTGCAGCTAAAGAAACCACTGTCTTGGTGCCCCCCCTTGCAACCATTGCCAATGCTGCAGCGGTCCCCTAACCTCAAGGGACTCCCCAGCCTTTCCCTGGGTGAAGGCTTACAACCACTAGTCCCCAGACAAAAGTCAAAAGATCCAAACCCATGATCGTGGCGTGTCATGGCCAGGTGCAGAGCTCAGGAATGTTTAAGCTTCTCACCTTGCACTTATTTATTTTCATAGACCTTGTTGTCTCTCAGGGAAATTCCCCAGCTTTCCTTCTTCTCCTGCAATAAATACTCCACTGACAATGGCTCAAGTCACGTTCGCTTAAATTAGACTTTAGAGTCTTAACTGCCAGGTGTCACACCTACCACCCAGCCCTTCTGCAATGACCAGGTTTCACCCTCTGCAACTCTTTCTTTTTCCTGTCTCAACTCATTGGACTTCCTCTAGTTTCTACTTCTTGGCCAGAAGTGACTCCAAAGCTCGATTGTCTCATTAATGAGTTAATGTTTCCACTCAAAGCCACCATGGGGCACAAAAGCACACTATTAGTGTCAGGGAGGCACTGAGGTTGTTGGAATACATAGCACCGGGGTTGGTGGTTGTAACTGAAGAGCTCAAATGGGCAAAGAAGTTCTTTGGTGGAGACAGCCTAGCTACAAAAGACCATATGTGATATTGCAGCCCAACCAGCAGTGAGACCAGGCTGCTTTGTCCACAGTGAGCCTCTGCTAAGCGGGAGACAATTTTTTGCTATATAAAGATCTGTTTGAGCTGCTTTGAGCTGTTTGAGGAAAAGTTAGTAGCACAGCTGAAGTGTGGAGCATAGAGAAAGGCCAGGGCAGATTGGGAGAAGAAGAGCCGAGTAGGAGGTGGGAGATCTAGGCAACACCAGGTTCTCTGCCTCTTCATGGCTTTCATGCTGACAGTATTATACTTCTTAAACCTAGCAGGTCTTTTATGTAGTAAATAATCTCAGAAAAGAAGGTTTTTTGCCCATCCTTCCCCATTCTGCAGTGCCAGAGTCCCATAGTAGGTTTCAGTCCTTCACTGTTTTATCTACGCTGAGACAGCACTAAACACATCCCAAAAGCTAAGAGATTGCCCTCTTTCCCTCCTCTTCTTTCCTCAGCAGGTGTCTTTCTTGCTTCCAGATTCTTCTTGAGTCTAGTCTTTGGGTGTTGGTCCACCCCAACAACACCAGCCATCTAGGAGACCTTGACAGTGTCCCTGCACTAAAAGCTCATTACACTTTGGGTTCCCATCCTGTCTTTGACTTGTCCTTCGTTTTCCCCACATCCACATCCCAGCTGTCCTCTTGGTCCTTTTCTCCCATGGGCACCTTCCTGCCTTCTTGGCCCTGTCTATTAGGTATAAGGACACCTCTGTCCAAATCTGATTTTCTACATGCAACTTCCCTCTTTCAGTCACCCCAGGGCACAGAGAAAACTGACTCGGTTTTCTCTGAAATAGGTTAGGATGGCACAAAAGAAAAGTAATGATCCTGCTAGCAGGTGCAAAAGCTCTTGGCCAAAACATCCTCTTGTGTCTTTATTAGCTAGATTGACTTCCATCCTTAAGTCCTTACTCCTGTGTTGCCTCTACCTGTTCAGCCTTTACTTTCAAGCTGAAACAGGAGCAGTTAATCCCCACGTCTTAGTACCTAGCACACGCGACCTGGCCTCATTGCTTCTCAGAAAGGGTGTCTGGTCATTCAGCTCCTTGGAAGAGCTGTTCTTACTGCTGAGAAACCCCCCACACCACGGTGAAATCTGGTGAAATCTCGCTCTCTTGGCAGTTCAAGACTAGGGTATTCTCTGGGAAACCCTAAAACTTTCCGTATCTCCGCTTTTCTAAAGTGTTCTCTCAACACTTTCAGTCCTGAACTTCTGATCCCTTAGTTGTGTGCTCAAAATAGGATCTGAACTCACGAAAACATGAAGCTAGCAGCTCTTGCAGATCACCACATAAGGGAAGACTTAAAAGTGACCTGTCCAGGACAGGTGGTTCTCAGCAACTAAGTAGGAAAGCTTCTGTGAAGTGTTACATAGGATGAATTTGGTTTATCCTTTGATAAAATTGGAGTGCAAATTCTGGCTGCTCTGAGACAGTTACAGAAATTCAGAAAGCTCTTTATTTCTACAAATGAGATGACGTAGCTTTCTTCTGAGGCCATAACTTGATCCTGATAGCCTTGTGCAGCAGATTTCCATAAAAACTCTATCTCAAGTCATCATCACTTAATGCCTGGTGCACTTAATGATAGTAAATATGAGGTCTGGGGTAGAGGAGTGATGAATGCAGCATTTGGCATAAAATAAAAGAGCCTTCTATGGGATACATACACATATATACATAGACATACATGTATTTTTGTGTATATTCCATAGAAATTCTGGGAAGCCCATGGCAATAATGGGCCTTATCTACCACAAGGCACATAATATGTAGCCACTGTACACTGACAATAAAGGTCACAAGCAAAAAATTGCCTGCTGCAGCTCTATTGCAGGTCTGACTCTCTCAATCCATTATCCATAGTACAAAAATATTTATTTTAGTCTAGTTAGGGCAAGCTTTTGCATGCCGTTACACGCATCAGCTTTTAGAATGTTTAGTACATTTAGCACAGTTTGTATGACATATAGTAATATATCTGGCATTACTTGTTTTAAAGTGATGCAGGCATATTAATCCACACATCTATCCTAGTAGAAATTCTCTCTATCTCCCTTTTTTTCCCCTCTCAGTGCTAATAGTGCTCCTGTAACAGTGACCAGCAAATACAATAAGTATTCAGGGGCTCGTTCTGCCCCTGTTGTGTATCAGATATTCCTCCACAAAATTCAATGGCATGAAGTCAGAGTAAAGCCACTTAAGTGAGACAGGGTTCAAGCTTAAAGAGAAATGTCTCAGACAGACTGACCCCAAGCTGTGGATTTGCAGATTTTTCCAAAGCTAAACAGCGACAGAAGTGTTCTTAGAAATTTGTGTTTATTGAATTAGAAAATTTTCTTTAACGTAAATAATTTCTGGACATGTGAAAACGCATAGACATCAGCATTTTCAGTTGAATAGGAAGATGATGAAATCTGGTCATGTGAACTAGTGACCTTTCAGTGTGTGGTCAAATTGAAAATATGTTTTGTTTTGGGTGGATGTGAAACTAAAACAGTTATTAAAAAAAAAAAAATCCAGGCTGAAGAAAATGATAAAATAGGCAGCTTATGTTAAATGAGCTCAAAGGTATATGATTTCAGGTTTTAACCCTTGCATTTTTTAGGAAAAAAAAAAAAGAAAAAAGAAAAAAAATAAGTACTTTTCAGAACAAAACCATTAAAAGAAAAAGTAACAGATTATTTATTTTTTTAATAAATCTGATCGAAATATTTTAGTTCTTATGAATTCTCTTCTTCCCTAATCTCTTTGATCCCCCCCCAAAACTAACACTAAACATAGTCTAAATTCACAGAAAGGTTGTCGTACCTGCCACTTCCTTTCCCCTTTGAAACTAAGTATTGGTAACTAAGCATTAACTTTCTCTCCATATACATACAGAAGTAAATGTAAATCGAGCTATAAGGATCACAGCTCCAATCTTACCGACATACGCTTGTGCTGGACTCAGTCCTGAGCTCGTGGCTAAAGGGTTATCATCATAAAAGCAAGCTCCGTTTTCCTGTTCGGCATATGGGAGGGCTAAAATCTCCATTGCTCAAATTAAAAGTGGATAAAACATTTTACCTGCGTTTACACTCAACTACATCATTATAGGAGCAAACCCTCCAAACTGAGGAGCGCTCACAGGGACCATCTCCAGCACGTGTATGTTGGCAGGAGCAGGGTCTGGAGGTGAGAAGGTTGTGAAGGTCGTGCTCCTTAGCAAAACATCACCCAAAGGTTGAAAAGGGTGGTGCTGAGGTGATTTTGGCCGTAACAGCTCAGTGGATATTGGGATGGGACTCCTGGTACGCAGGAACACTATCGGGAATGCTGAGCTGCAGCACAGACCGAGTGGAATGGATTAAGGCCATTTTCAACACAGATATTTGAGAATTGTGAAGGCATCTCCTTTTACACCTCTGTATGATACAACTGACCGCACTGTACTTTGTTTTCTTAATGTCTGGAGTGGCCCATCATTTCAGATGAGAAATGAGGAGAAAATTCATTCTTTAGAAGAATCAGAAATTGTCAAGAGTTTTTGCCCAGATCTGGGTATTAGACACCAGTATAGCATTTTGCTATTGTAAGGAATTTTATATAAATGATTGTATATTGTCTTGTGCTTCAGTGCTGATGTGTGTCTTTGCTGGTAGATCTGACTTAGCTTCTTGTTTCCAATGTTTATTTATGATAATAAAAATGTGAGTTAACTAATGCGACAACTTCTGATCCTGGTCCCCTTCCAAAAACACTAACCAAAGAGCACACTTCAGAGTGATCAGCTAATACAGCCAGATAATGCTGATACGTAACAAACCTATTTTGTTGTGTGTTAACATGTGAATGAATTTTATGCATGGTTAGAGGTCCCTCACCAGAGTGAACTCGGATTCAGACTTTCGCCCAGGGTCTTAAAGAGACTTGAATTTCAAAATGCAAAAATGTAAAGGGTGAGCAGTTTTACTTTCTCAGTCCCTTTTCCTGTTTGCAGTGTGGGGAACATCTGGTTCCCTCTTTTTGTTATGTCCTAGTCTATTTTGAAAAAGAAAGTCCTATGGAAAAGCAGTGCTCATCAGAAACTTCATGGTGACTGTACTCTCAGACTGCTAAGTCGGGGAGCGGGACTCCCCGCTGAGCACCCAAGGGAGACAGGAGCCACGTTACCACATATTATGCATTATTTGAAAATCACCACTCACCCCAAAAGCCAGGTTTTGCCCTATTTACACCTGTACATCAGAGTGCCTTGGCAGCTTAGGAATTGAATGCTTCCAATTGCTCAGCTCCGGGCTTCCAGGCACAAGCCAACAAGGAAATTTTGGCCAAATGAGGATCAGAGCCTTGTTTAAAGGCAGGGGAGCCCTGGGCATTCTTAGCCCTTTTCTAGCTGGAGCTTGGCTCTCCTAACACTTTCAGCACAATAGCAGCATCCACTGGATACCTCTTTCTTATCCTGGGGGGTGCTACCTTCAATTCCTCTGCTGTGGAGAATGCAGAAGCTTTCTTTCCACTAGCAGAACTGAGAAGCGCTTTCCCATTGAGCATGCTATTTTGCATTTCTAAAATTGCTTTTGTTTTCCTGGCTTGAACTCAAAGTATCATATTTAAATTGCTTGAGAAGAGGTTGCTGGTTAAGGGCTCTATGCTCTGCCTAAAAGAAGGTTTTCACTAGAAGCATCTGATGGGGGACATGTGTTTACTCTGGCTTCCATCCAGTTGCAAATACCTGAGATGTTTTCTTAGCAGCCTCTGTAGATCAGCCAAGAGTTAATTAGACAGTAGGAATCAGACTGCTTTCTCTTAAAACACAAAAAGATGCTGGTTTAGTTTTGTGGGAGTGGGGTTGTTTTTTTTGTTGATGTTGTTGTTTTTTTGTTTTTTTTAAATCCAACAGCTACCTCACATTTAAAAGAATAGCAAAAAGAAATTATAAGGTTTTTTTTTCTTTTTTAACTTCAGCTAAGCAGGATTCACTTGTTTTATTACCATTTTCCTCCATGCTTTGCACATATAGGATAATAACTTGAGTTAATGTCTTCTTTGTGGTCTAAATACACTGGCACATACATTCCCTCCACACAAGCATTGTGCTTTGTTTTGCCTACCTTTAATCATACAGAAGGTGTCTATTCTCAATAAAATTCTAGGCTCCCTCTCTAGTGAGGTGGGGGGAAGAGATGCACGTTTCTGGAAGGCTGCACATGCGAGGGAAGGTGGGGATAACAGAGGTGCTTCTCTCCTAGGGCTGCAGAGGGCTGTATATATTTTTCTAGCTAAATGCAAGTAAGATAATAGCAGCACTCGGGGAAAGAGAGCTGCGTTGCACTCACTTTCTCAGATGGCTGGATAAAGCTGCCCAGCTACTGACTGAGCAGAATCCCCGTATTTGTTTAGCATTAACAAATATGTACATAGAATCAGAGAATTGCCAAGGTTGGAAGGGACCTTTCAGATCACCTAGTCCAACCATCAGCCTAACACTGACAAAAGCCGTCACATGGACATGAATCTTGAGGGAAGGGAGAACCTCACTTTCATACAATGAAGTTGTTATTCCATGAAATTCATCCTGCAGAGTAGGACACCGCCCACGAGAGTTTAACGTCCCCAACTCTCATCTGTTGACCAAGCTCCCCAACCACAGCTGGATCTGCTGCTTGCCAGCTTTGATCCTACAGAAAGACACTTTTGTTCCCCTTGTCCCTCTTGACTTGGGGACAAATTCAACGTCACGGTTAATACGTCCAGCCTTTGGGAAGAGCTTTGAGTTCACTCTGGCAGGGCACGGAGACTTTGTCTCCTAAGCATCTTGCGGGATAGAGCATGGGCTGAGATGAAGTGGAAGTGGTCTGCACTCACAGGAAGGTCCTGTGCTGTAAGAATTTCAGCTCACGGACAGGCAGCTGAGTAAGGGATGTGTTTTCTAACACACTCAGCATCTGTCAGACAGATTCTCAAAGGAAATGAGAACAAGTCCACTGCTTACTTTGTTGTTGAGACCTGGTGCCAAATCTGGGTATGATTCTCTTCAAAAGTGCGAAAACAGAAGCCAAGTTTGTCAACAGTGACAGTTCCAAACTCATTTTGCCTTATAAGCATTATTGCTAAATCCTTTGGAACAGCATGAAAGACATTGCCTGAAAAGTTATAACCGGTTTTATTAAGGACCATAAGTCAGGAGTGTTTGGGTTTTTTGCTGAATTATGAACTAAACTAGCTTTCCAGATGCCCTCATTCTTGCACAACTCAAGATATGTTCTTTCATTGTTTGTAGAGTTTTATATTAAAACGTCAAAAAGGCACTGAAAGTATTTGCTGCATATTTATTGGTACTGTATATATAGAGGTCTTAATTTTATGTATGAGAAATTGTAAAATTCATGGTATAAAGTTTAGATCTATTATACTTAACAGCTATTTCTTTGAAAAAATAGCTTTGATGCCTTCTGACAATGAATTTTATAAACAGGTCTTTAAAACCTGCTTTGTATCTTAAAGCAAAATAAAAGTGATTCATTTGATTCATACGTATTCCCGAGTCTTTCTTTATTCTGATAACGACGCACCAAGTGCTCATATTTTCAGTTGGGAAGGACAGACATTAAGCCGAGCCAAAGCAGTAATTGTGCCATATACTGCATCTCATGTAGGTTCTCTCAGATGTGTAGGCTGTTTTTTGGGGTTTTTTTGGTACAAGCTACTAATCAGATACAGAATACACACGCAGAAAATTATTAACCCAAACATTTCAAGAACAGTGAAATTAAGCACTACTCATCTGATGACGTTTCAGCCTTTATTTTTATTATATATTTCAGCCTATATAAAGGCATCATAAGCCTTTATTTTACAGGCTTTAATTAGAGAGTGACATATAATTGAGTACCGGGGCCGTAATTTTCAATTCTACGCAGATTTATTTCTTTTTCTCTAGAGGTGGCTGAATCTCACCTTCATTTTAAGGGTACTTAACTCCCACTGACAGCATCACCCCAAAAAAACAAACTAAAAAACCAAATTAATGCATCCCAAAGACGATGTGCCATGCTTTAGAATGACAAGCTCCTATTTAACTGCTTTCTGCTCAACAATAAGATTATTTAGTAAAACCTTACTGTGTTTTGAGATTTCTTTAGAATTTCAGAACGTTGGAGCAGAACAGCCTATATGATTCAGAAATTAGGACTTTGTGTGAATTAACTAAATTCCTAATTCTCTCAGTAGGATCCATTTTACCAAGCCCATAAATTGCTTAAAAACACCACAGGGAAAAACAAACTTTGTTTTCTACAGTAGTGAATTTTGTTCATTGGGGTCAGCTAAAATCACAGGGGTTGCTCTGACCTGCAGTCTGCAAGTCAGGTGTTAGTCTGGCTTCTTCTGAAGTCTAACGGAGATGGGTCAGCTCTCCCCAGGGGCCATTTCCCATTCCCTGTTAATTCCAGAGATCTTAGAAACTTTTCAGAGCAGGTGAGATGGAACAGCAGGAATCACATCCTAAACTTTTTTTCCCTCCGAGCTGAACAAGTGCCCGTTTGGGTCTGCAGCTCTGGTTGTGGCCCCCAGGAAACACAGCTCAGTATTTCCCTGAATCAGAGCCTGATGTTGGCTACCACACCAGCAGTCAACATGACAGCAACACATCTGGCTTTCCCCCTTCTCTCCCTGCCTTATTTGATGAGAATAAAACTCATTAATTAAACATGAGTGTGCTGTCCTATGTGCCAGGAGGGGAAGAGGTTCATCATTCCCTGCTGACGGTCCAGCCTGTTGACTACTGTAAAGGCATACCAACATCTTCCCAAGTTTTAAGTCAATCTCTGCAGACAGGATATAGAGGCACATTTCTGCAGGCAGAGACCAAAGTGGAAGAGATCTGTCAAGACATAATCAAGCAAACAGCTGCCAGGGCACGGTTATCTGGGAAATCACACAAAATAGGCATTTGCTCACTACACTTCCCTCCTCTTATCTGTGCCTGAAAGCCAGGGATGAAAAATAACATCCTTCCAAAGAGATGGTTAGCAGCAACCGCTGCCCATGCCCTAGCCCTTTAGCAAGATGACTTCACTTTTTGAAGAAAAGGAAGTGGGACATCTGTATGTAAATCAGGGGAATCTCTAGGACAAAACCAAGGAGATATGAAACAACTTTTTGCTATAGCAGTGAAACTGTTCCTCTTTGCTACTGGTGGGAAGGTGGGAAAGTTATTGCAACATGTGGAAAACTCCAATATCTGTGTACAAATCTCTAGGCTCACTGAAACTAGACAGTCCCTAGGGCTCTTCTACCACTACCTCATGCATGGTGACATCTCAACAATTTACCTTCAGCTGTCATCCCTTCATACTTCTTCAACAAAGGATGTGAGAAGGATTGAAAGGGACCATTTCATTACTCATCAGCTGCAGCTAATTCTCACGTAAACTAAAAGCACAGGACCAGTCTCCTGCATATCACAATATTACTGACCGTCTACAGTCGGAAACTAGACTTCAGTGCTTATTCTTTAGGCATGTTCCGTTGAGTAAATCTGCCATTTCTTACCCCAGCTTCTAAATTGCAATCCAAATTTCAAGAAGAGATTTATGCACCCATTCAAAGCCAAGCATGCAACAACAAACCATTTTTTTTTTTGGCAAGCATAACTTACTATGGGAATATTTTCTTGCCTCCATGGGGCACCATGGGGTCATGCTTTCAGTGTGTAATTGTAGCAATGACAACATAGTTCTTTAAAGAGATTCTACTTCATTTATTCTTGTGGAAGGTTCTCAAGACGCAGCTGAGAAAATCCCCACTATTTTTAGGGCAAACATGTTGGGTAAAGAAGAGTCCTGCCATGGTTGCCACGAGGAATTTTCATGTCATTTCTCCCCAGGAAAGTCTTACTGCATCACAATGTGGGTCTCATGACGAACTATCACTCTACACCACCACCTGCTCTATACTTTCTGGAAAATCCCAGGTAGAGGCATCCATGTTAGGAGCATGGCCGCAGTGGGTCGCAGGGACTGCTTCCACCTGCAGTCTATTTTCCTGTATTTCTGTAACCCAAGCCAGATCACCACGCACGCACAGCAAGGGAAAGGGGACACCAGGCAGGTCCCCGGGCCACCCTAAGCCCAGCAGCTCTAAGCTCTGTCATTTCTCCACCCTCCCTTTCAGCACGTACGTTGCCAGCATGAAAGCTTCAAACCCTGAAGCCAGCTGTCTTGATTTCATAATTAATGGGTCTACACCCATTTTCTGGTAGGCTAAGA
Organism: Gallinago undulata; assembly: GCA_026546715.1. Lineage (NCBI taxonomy): Eukaryota > Metazoa > Chordata > Aves > Charadriiformes > Scolopacidae > Gallinago > Gallinago undulata. The sequence continues at coordinate 9,645,660 of JAOTQQ010000007.1, forward strand.
AACTCACTGATAACTTCTTGTGTTGGGACTGTGGCCCCTCCAGACAGTCCCTGCTCTCTACCCTCTTTACTATCCCTTCAGAAGGAACTGCAACCCCCAACTCCAAAGGTTCCCAAAGTCCCTCTGCTCCCACACAGGACACCTTGCCCTTTGCAACAGAGGATACAAATTAGACTGTTTTACCTTCATTGTACATTAAGGTCTGTCTAATGTCGGATCACACTCACAACCACCATAGCAATGGTTTCAGAGGGTACATCCATACCTGTTCCCTTTATTATTAAACTCATGAGTAACAGATCTGCAAACAGACTAATCACTTTCTAAACTATTTGGCATTATTTGTTCCTTCAGTTTCCTGTGGCAGATTCCTTAAATTCCTCTCTCCCTGCATAACAGTGCTTTTACCTGATTCAACCTGAGGATGGGAACAGCCCTCGAGCCTGGGGCTGTGGCACTCACCTGGAGCACAGGAGACATGAGATCAGTCTAGTCTGGGGCAGGCTCTCCTTTTTGGCCGAAGCTTTGGAACATGGCAATTGTGTGTCAGCATTCACGTTTCCAGTTGTTTATTATTCAGCAACCTGTATCACATGAAAGAAACCTCATCAGAAGCCACAATCACACTTTATTTCCCTCCCATATGGATACAGTGGCCAACCTGTGTGTCTTCTTGTCTGTCAGACCTCTCCTGGAGCCCACAGGAATTAGCATGGATGCTAACAACCCACAGACTGGTTGGCTTATTGCACCATAAGAGGCCATTCTGCAGCAAGGAGAGAGGTCCCTCTCAGGGCCCTGTATCAAAGGGGCTACGATGACATCTTTCATGAGTAAGCGATAGCACCAGCTAGCTTCTAGACTCCAAAAAGAAATACTGCTCAGCAAGAATTATTTCTTTTTACCCTACCATCCCCCTGTTCTTATGACGTTAGTCCTTGACCTGTGAGACAGAGGGAAAATAGAGATCAGCCAGGACATCGCTGGCTTGTTGCTATTTTCCCTTCTATGAGTTTTCAGCAAAACCCAGTATTTCTTTCCCCCCACCCCGTTTGCTTGGATTCAGGCAGTCTCAGAGCCAGGGAGAGTGGAGAACCCACCCTGCAGGGCTTTGGGGATCAGAGGGGAGCACAGCAGAAGGCTGCTCTCTGCCACGGCGCGGCTGGGATTTACATGGAATTTCAGAAATCACACCAAGAGGCTCAGGCAGTAGAACAACACCTCCTCACTCACCCTGTAGTCATGGCTATTGATTATTTATGTGGACAGGGATCAGAGAAAATCTTTGGCTGAAGTAAAGCACTAACTCAATTCAGGGTCCCGTGGAACAGGAAACATCAGATAAGAACGAGCCTGAACTATTGCGTTACTTGAATGTTTTTCACTTGGGTGAAACCAAGTTCTGAAGGAGTCAGAACTGACTGAGTAGCTAGAAATAATAAGAAATAAATATGGCCATGAGCAGTCAGCCCTCAGCTTCCCTTACAAGCACCCCAAATAATTCATTGTGCCTCAGTTTCCCTCCATACCTTCAGGGATCAGCACTTCCAGGCCCCTGAGACCTCACTACACACCAAAGCACCTCAAAGAATCATCTGGCATGGAAGGGACCTCCACAGGCCATCTAGTCTGACCCCCCCGCAGTCAGCAGGGACACCCCCAACTAGACCAGGTTGCCCAGGGCCTCGTCGAGC
>JAOTQQ010000007.1:9647453-9662316 GCA_026546715.1 Gallinago undulata
TAAACCCATTGTCCCTCGTCCTGTCACTGCAGGCCTTTGTAAACAGGCTCTCCCCAGCCTTCCTGTAGCCCCCTCAGCTACTGGAAGGCCGCTATTAGGTCTCCCCGGAGCCTCCTCTTCTCCAGGCTGAACAACCCCAGCTCCCTCGAGCAGAGGGGCTCCAACCCCCTGAGCATTTTTGTGGCCCTCCTCTGGACCTGCTCCATCGCATCCATGTCCTTCTTCCATTGAGGGCTCCAGACCTGCACACAGTACTCCAGGTGAGGTGGTAGAATCTCTTCTCTGGACCTGCTGGCAACACTTCTTTGGATGCAGCCCAGGATGCAACCGGCCTTATGTGCTGCAAGTGCCCACTGCCTGCTCATGGCCAGCTTTTCATTCATCAACACCCCCAAGTCCCTTTCCTCAGGGCTGCTTTCTAACACCTCACCCCCCAGTCTGTATTGATACCCAGGATTGTTCCAGCCCAGGTGCAGAACCTTGCACTTGCTCCTCTTGAACTTCATGAGTTTTATTTGCACCCACTTCCTGCAGCCCCTTCTCCCAGCCTGTAGTTACCCACTCCCCACCACAAACACCCTCTTTTCATCTTCCTCTCCAGTGCACACACCTGCAGGAGAAGAGAAACCTGGGGCTAATTAGAGAGTCAATTAGGTCTCATTAACACCTTCTTGACCAAAGCAGGTGTTGCCCTCTTAGCCCACCTTCATGTGTCACTGTCCTGGCAGGACTTCCCCAGTACAGGCTCTGGTCTCTCTGCACTTCACCATCCTCTTTAGGAAAATACAACTATTAACAAAACCACACCAAAAGACTTAACCTTTCCACAGTTTCCTGAGATGTCTAGTATCTTCTTACCCGCTGCATGAGCCCAACCTCCACCCCACGGGCAGATTCCCATTCGTGATGTTGCTTTTCTGACTGCACATTTGCTCTGATTTGGACTTGGTGAAGAACCTGCTATGAGACTTCTGCACCCTCCTCGCAAATGGTGCCCTGATTCTCATCCACAGATGCCAAAAATTTCTCCCTTCACAAGGGAGTTCCATGGTCTCAACAAGGATATTTACTGCTAATCTGGGAGAACACATTACTTGTAACTTATTCTTTGTTTTCTCTGTCTTTACATCCTTCCCTTTATAGATTCAAAAACCCAAAGCAGCACTCTGTGAAACAGTCAAGCTACAGGACTAATGGAACTAGTTATCAAGAACAACGTCCAAACACCACCGCATGCTCTGATGCAGTCACCCAAAATATTACTTGTTTTCTTAGGAATAACTGATGTATTTCCAGAAAATCAGGACCTTTCCTGGCTGTTTACTCAGAGGAGGTACTGCTTTAACTGGATTGAGTCAGTCTATATCAGGAGTGTATCTGAGGCTCATTCACGTATTTATCCTTCTATCATTCCTATGAGATGGGGAAATCCATTTTTGCAAATGGGGAACTATGGAGACATTAAATGACTCGTCTGGAGTCGCACAGGAAATTTGTGGCGGGGAAAGAAAAGGAATCGGATAGGTCTTCCAAGGTCCCCGACTTGTCTCCTAACCTCTTCCCTGTCTCCTGGCATCCAGCGGGGGGTTGTTGGTCAGGAGATGGTGAGAGCCCCTGTCTGTGGAGCTGGTCTAGCAGACACTGTGTGGAGTTTCCCCTCCCACACAGGCTGAGTCAGTGGTGGACACTGCTGTCGCCCCACTCTGCAGCATGGGCTGAGCATCCACCCACCAAGAAAAGCATCATTTGAGTGCGAAGCAGGAGCATGAGCATGAAGGAGTCCAGGAAAACCCAGCCCAGCCTCCTCTGGGGCCAACAGAGAGCCTGGTCCATCCCTTGGCTTCCCTCATAGTCAGTCATCAGCAATGGAAACACATTTGGAGATATGGAGTGGGAAACCTCCAGCCCAGCTCCCAGGCACCGGGATGGGGCTGGGACCGGCTGGTTCTGGTGCATCCATGATCCTGGCAAGCACGCATGATCCTTAGATACCAAATACCCTTGGGACTGCCTGTTGTCACCGAAAGAGCTCTCTGCTGGGGGTAATACGCTGCACTTGGGAAAGCTGTCATGCATCTTCCAGTGCTCCTGCCCAGTGTTTGGCCGTCTCCATGGGGAAACTGGAGACAATGTTGGCAACATTCCTTCATTCCTTTCTGGAGGAGGGAATCCATCCGCTGCTGGAAACAGTGCATTAGAGGAAGGGGGGGGGGGGGGGGGGGGGGAGAGAGAAAAAAAAAAGAATAAAACAAATGAATTTTCAAAAGCAATTTTTTCTAGCCACTAAATTCTCAGTCTAGAGGCTTTTACTTTTAATTAATATGGGTTCTCTTTGCTCTAGGATTAAAGTTATTTATCCAGTCCTTGATTACTGTCATCCATCTTTGTTCTTGGACTTATTATCAACCATGCAGGGCAAAAGCCTCTAATTAGGGACAGCAATTTACAGTCTTACTCCAGAGAGTCACTTGCAAGGAAGCCACCTGGCTGCATTGTCTGCTGGCCAGCTCGAGTTCACAGGGGCCAGTCCCTCTCTGGAGCCTTCAGGTGGGTGTCATGTGGAGCTAGGCAGCCTTCCAAAGCTTGCAGAGAGGGCGATCCTTTCAGAGGTCAGGGCTTCCCCAACATTTCCCGTGGGGTCCCACAAAACCACTGGAGTCACTGGCACAGCAGTAGATTCCACTTGCTGTTTCTTAGAGTAAGAAACATCTGTTCCAGCTTCAAGACACATTATGACGCAAGTGAACTATGAAGAAGCATTTATTATCCAGCAAAGTGGCTTTATTTACTTTGAGCAAGCCACATTTCTTTCTGGTTATCCATCACCGGTCCCTGGGGCTGAGCTAGGTGTTGCACAGAGCTGAGGAGACATCAGACCATGTTGCTGTGCCATGTCAGGGCCTCCAAGGAGAAAACTACTGGCATGAACCACCTTCAACAAGTGTTGTAACAAGTAGGAGAGATGTCTGCCAGTGGATAATTACCAGGGGCTATTCAAGAAAGCTGCGTGAAGTCCCCTAAATAACGTTCCTATGAGTATTATGAGTGCCTGCATATCATCCAACCTTACCCAGAGGGGACAGGTTGCCGAAGCCTGCAAGCACGCATGGAAATCACGCAAAGAGAAGCCCCAGTCCTCCCCCAGACCTCATGCAATCCCACTGCTGTCAGAGGAGCTTTTCACACTGATGCAGATGACTTCACATCAGCTCGTAGCTTCCTTCATCCCTTCAGGGAGAAATGCAAACTCCTGCGGTCGCTGCTCTGCCCTGAGCATCCAGATTCCCCATCCAAGGAAACCATGGTGGTTCTGAGACAGTATTTATTCCTAGTTGGACTTCACCTGGGCATGATGTCACAGTATGTCTGGGTTACACGCTTGGACTCATTAATTAACACAGCTTATAGAAGAAGAAATATAGTCATGTTGCAAAAAAAAATAAAAATCACCTCCTGTAAATTCTGTGATTCTAGGATTTTGAGCCAACTGAAGACTTGGCAACATCTGCACTCAAGAGATTTGGGAAAAGAGAAGAATGAGCACCCCAGGTCCTGTGGTTTGCCAAAACAAACAGAAAACTCTGCATTTAACTGGTCTTGCTCATAAAAATCACACTCTCGCGCCCAAGAGAGCAGCCCCTGCAATGGGAGCCCCTGCGGAACCTCTGCTCCTGGTATGTCACGGGCAGAGAAAGCATTTGCCTTCTCCAAGCACCAGCACAGAGAGAAGAGGGAAAATCTTTCCAGAGGAGCCTGACTGCAAGGTTGGAGCTTGTGGCAGGACAGACTCACCTCCTGTCCTGGGATTTTTATGCAGACTGTGCCCTGAATTTTCTAAGTAATGTGTTTGGGTTTTGTATAGGAACCTTCAGGATTAAGTGCCTGAAGTATATTTTTCCTTGGTGATCTTCTTTCATTTGCCCAATGTCTCTTAAAATAGAAACTACCTGAACAATGTGTGACAGAGCCATAAATCCTGCATGCATTCAGTGTGATATTAAGGTTGTTCTTCGTTTGGGAGCTTTGGATGTTGGACCAAAGGTCTATTTTTGGGAAGGTTTGCAGCAGAACAGACTGTCTAATGCAGGGAGCAAAGCCCAAATGACTGCTGGGGGGGGGGACGGACGGACGACAACACATGAACTGGCCACACAGCAGCATGACTGGTGGCTCTGGACCACGCAAAAAGCCACCTGAGCTTCAGCATCTGCCCCAAGGCAGCTGGGGGAAATGGAAATTGGGCCAGCAGCAGAGATCTGTCCACTGACAGCTGCTCTGAGGAGCACATTGCTGAGCTTCAACAGGAAAAATGACATAGACAAAGGTGGCTGGTGACTGACAGGCTCCGCAGAGCACTGACCATGCTGTAAGAGACATGAGGGTGTGGGAAAGATTCCCATTTTCTGTCTGGTTTTAGGCTAAATTGACCAAGTGTTCACACACAAAGGTTCTTATGCAAGATCTCTCCCTGAGCAGCTCCTTGCTATCAATTTTGTCCTCAAATGTTTTCTTTAAAGGACAAAATATTCCTAGGCGTGCATGCCTAGGATGTCTGTGTATTGACTCAGACTCACTAAATAAACACAGCATGCTGAGTGAACTCACAAAAACAAAAACATGAAAACTTTGGGGCCCTGTCTGTCCATCTCTTATATCCAGACAGACAGAAGCCCTGCAGTTACCCCAGGGACTGAACACTGTAGACGTGGCCAGGACCTCTCATCTGGGAACACAGAGCATCCTTTCAAATGTTCCCCCTTCCCCAAACTATCTAAAGCAGAATTAAGTACTTGTTTGTTAGGGTTGGAGCCAAGATAACTGTGAAAAGGGATGACCATGGAGAAGGAGGAAGGGAGGTGAAGACAAACACAGCACAGAAATGGATGGGAATGGGGGGGGGAAGAAATGGGGCACTGGGTGGGCAGGAGCTGGGAGCTGAAGCTCCAGGAAGCTGTTTCCATTCTACAAAATAAACACACAGCAAAACCAGGAGCTGAATCTGAGTTCACACTTCTCCTTCCAGACCACTGTCCCTGAGAAAACTGGGATTTTCATTTTGGTATGTTTGGCTTGGGGTTTCTTGGGGTTTTTTCTTTCGATTCCTTGAGATGGGCAACTTCATTCAGCTTACAAACAAGCATCCAGCAATTGCATCAGGCTTTCCAAACGCAGCCTGACACCTGTGGCACTTCTCCTCATGGAACTGAACTGCAGGGCAGGTGGAAAACCCAAATCCTAGGATTTCTTATCAACCAAAAAAGCTCTGGAAACCCGTGTGGTGTCGTAGAGCACTGGGAAGCCGAGAGCAGAGGGACTGGGACTGCCCAGTCGCAGTGCTGGTTTCCCCATCCCTGGTGGCAGAAACAGGTGGATCCTGGTGAATTCTGCAGCTGCAGTCACAAAACAGCTTTTTCCCCCCAGGAAGTTACCACTGAATCTCCCTGGCATGCTCAGGGCTGGCTCTGCATTGGTTTAGTTCAAACCTGACATTTCAGAGGTTGAGGCTTGGGAAAAATGTGATATTCACCCATAGGTACTGAAAACCTCACAGTGCTGACCTTCAGGGATCCCATGTCTTTTCCCCATCTCTAAAAGTACTGTGCAACCTCCATCTAGTACATCTTACTGAGTTTTCTTGTCCTCCCTCAGACCCAGCTTTGAAAAATACAGGCAAAAAAAATATCTAAAATATAAACTTCTTTCAGTATTTACTCCTCAGGTGAAAGCCCTCACAGCTTTGAAACATTTAACCTTCAAACATGCAGAACTATTTAAGCAAGGAGGGTATGGCAGGTTGAATTCTTACAACGTAAGTGGGTTTTTTCTAGGTAAGTTTAATGGTGGGAACACTAAGAGATTTGCAACCTTAAAGTCCTGGTCTACCACACTCGAAAACAGAACTTCCACCCCAGGGCAATTTCTGACATTTGGGTTTTCTGCCTTAAAGTGGGATGAAAACTAAAAATATAGAAGTTCACTGAATAAAGACACCCAAGAATTTTTTTCTTTGAAAAAGGTGAAATAAAAACTTCTGTAATTTCTATAGAAATATATTTCCTTTCCAATGTTGATGTTTCAAAATGCATCTCCCACAAGTATTTTCTTATCTTTAAACCAGAAGTTTTACTCCAAAACATTATGAAAAATACTCAATACAATGTATGACAGTATCTCATTAGGAGTCTAGGTGAAAAGGTTTTATTCAACCTGTATTCAACCTAGAGTTCAACATTAGATCCTGAAGCCTAGTTAATGGCTTTCTTTTAATAAATATTTCCAAAACACTGCACGTGAGCATGTAACATCCCACAGAGAAAAATAAATTTACAATTATAATGCATCTGATACCCTCAAAATGTGTATGAACCACCCAGTTCATACTGAATGACCACAAACAAACTTTGCAAACCTTGAAGGAAGAAGTATTACGCTGTGGAGGAGGTAACTGTTAGCTTTACACAGACTTTTACCACTGTAAAGAAGCAGCCAGAAAATTACTCACGTTATTTGTCAGGGGAAGAAGCTTACAACTGAGAGCCTTGAGAATTTACAAAATGAAATTAGAAAAGGAGAAACAATTGGGAAATATATTGGCAAACAAAGAAACAAAAAAAACCACGAGCCTTTTGAATTTTATGAGGTAATTTCTCCCAGAATATCTTTTAGATCATCAAAAGGTAAAAAAAAAAAAAAAGTCGAGAAATTCTTGGAGAGGCAGAAGAAAAATGCTCTGGTGAATAGTCAGAGGGGAAAGCCATCTGCAAAATTATCTGTTTTCTCTTTCTGTTTGATTTGCACTAAGCAACACATCAACTCATGCTTGTAAATATGCCACAGGTTAAAATTTTGGTTAAAACAATGAAGCAAACATTACCAAAATACGCAAAAAACAACAATTGGCTCGATTCCAACCCCAGCGAATTATTGACATTGGCTATAAAGTTGAGAGTGCTTTCTCCCAGTTTTTGAATAACAATATTAATGTCTGCTTTGACCTTTAACAAATAACATCTCCAGAAGCCTGCTAACCTGCAGAGACCACCAAGTGTCACAACCAAACTTGTCTTATTTCTTTTACTGTGTTCATTCGAAGCCTGCGAGATGGAGCTGCTCCCTGGGCTGAAGCCTCTCTACACCCATAAATAATTCCCTTGTCTCCTGTTGCATTTACCAAACCTAATTGCCTTCGGCTTGCAAAGGACACGTCTTTCATTTTGTTATTCCTGGCTGAGTTTCCTTTGCTTCGTGTGTGCTGCTGTGAGATGTTTCTGTGGAAACGCTGCTGTAGGAAAAGGGACCTGAGGGGAAACCTGGGAAGTCTGGGGTTTTTTGCTATTTACGCTTATCCTCATCTTATCTCATCTACAAAATGGAGCAGGGTGGTGTATTTATAGTGCATGAAGATAAAAAAAAAACATCCCTCGGATGGTTTTCAGCAGTGAGTTTGCCTAGTGGATACACAGGAGTCTGGCAGACTCCTCCAGCCAGGGGTGGGTGTGACATGAAGTCAGATCACATCAGGGAAGTCCTGCATCAGTGGGAGCTCCAGTGGGGGCCACAGGCAGGAATGGAGAAGTGGGATGTCCCAGCCAGCAATGGGCAGGACGTCAGCCCAGCGCAGAGCTGAAACCTCACGGTCAATAGAGAGAGGAGAACAGTGCCACCGCAGACTACTTCTTTAAAAAGAGGAGTTTCATTAGAAAAAAAATCGTAAGATTACAAATTTGGCTCATAACGTTAACCAGAGATAAGACATGAAGTGGTTTTATTTTTTTTTCTTTATTTTTTTTCCCCTCTTCTTTCAGTGAAAGCAAAGTCTAAGGCACCCAGGACATGGTCTGAGCCCTGTCTGCCTGCAGAGGATGCATATTCCCCCACCCTGCCCCCTCACCAGGCAGGTCGTAGCTCCAGCACTGGGACTGGAGGCACTGGGCTGTGAGCAGCCCCAGACACAGGCTCAGCTTGGGTTTGTTCCTGCAGCTTCAGCACAAGAAGTGAGAGTTGGCGCCAGACAAGTCCTCAGCCACAGAGCAGCCCCAGCAAGCTCTGCAAGAACAGTCTTATGGTTTGAGGAACCCACAACAATTCGTTGTCATCTAGACAATTATTCTGTCACCCAATGACCCCTCTCCACCCAGGAAGCAAAGATGGGAATAAACAAGGAAAACCAAGGGCTGAAATATGAACACATTTTATAGAATAAGGCTAAATAATTAACATTAATAATGCTAAAGAACCAATATTGATCCCAACACCAATATAAAACACACAAGGATCATACTCAGCCCCTTCCATCCCAGGAAGCTGTGCACTCCCCGCAGGGACAGCCCATGTGGGACACTGCCAGCCCTGTGGCTTCAGGAGGAAGGGAAGAGCTCAGGGCTCCGGCACCAGGGCAAGGAGTTGTCTGGACCTGTCACCACCAAAGAGAGATCACCTCACAAACTTTCTAATTTATACTGAATGGGATGTTCATGGGATGAAATAGCCCTGTTGGCAACTTGGGTCAAGTGCTCCTCCTCATCCCTCCACCTGGAGAGGCTCAAAAACGCCAAGACTTTCAAACCCACATCCCAGAGCTGGCTATAAAGTAAATATTTTTCCATTTTCAAACACTACAGTCTTCTAAATGTGCAGTTTCCTCAAGCGTTAGAAGGCAAACTATCCCTGCGTTGCACAAATGAGGACAGGCAGAGGAAAGCTGGCAGGGATGTTTGCCAGGCAGTGCGTTTCTCAGGAGACATGGTCAGAGGAATACAGACCTGTCCTCTGCCCTGTAGAGCCCTAAAGAAGGCTGAGAGCAGACCTGCCTGCTCTCCTTGGGGTGAGTCACTGCATACTGAGCACACACTTTCACTGCATTTAACAACAGAGAACTGCTTTTATTGTTTTTTATTATTATTTACAGCAGTTCTTGCAGGTTTCCATTGAATCAAATGCTATGACAAAAACCAGTGAGGTTTACCCTTACCCTTAAACCCATGACTTAAGTTTTTGCCAGTGTTACACATCAAATCTATGGCACCTCTGTAGACATCTGCTTTTAAGCAGCTAAATATTCAAGCCCTTGCTTCCTTTCACCTACATTTACAGGACCTGCTGATCTTCTTCACTAGTTGCTGGTGACTTGTTTGCAGCCCTACAAGTCAAAAAGGTAAGAAACTGCCAAATCAGAAGCAAAGCAGATGGTCACAGAATTCATCCATGCCAAAACTGGATTAGCAATGAGGGCTCGTGACTAGCAGATTTAGTTTCCAGTGCCATTTTCCTGTTCTTCAACCTCTAGAACATCCCTTGTGCTGCCTTTCTGCAGCTTGTCCTGAACTCCACCATCCTCAACAGCGAGCTTCCCTTCCCAAAGCTGATGGCCATCATGAAAAAGGAGTGCAAAAGCCTCCCAAGAAGATCTGGTAGAGACAAGTGAGGGTAAGCAGCATTAACCAGTTTCAGGAACATTTATTGCTTCAGGTATGTTGCAAAATATGAGCAGCTTTGGCCTAGAGCGAAGAGTCAGGGAATAAGGAAACCACATGTACACTTGGAAACAAGAGAACCCATAAAGCAAGTATCTCTCCTTCTGGAGTGTAGAAAACAAACACAAACATTCTCTTTGCTTGGAGAAACTGAAAGAACTCTCCAACAGCCCTTCCAGAACAGTTCATAGCAATCTCTTTGAAGTGAGTGACGCAAACCTGCTGTCATGCTGACAGCACTTGGGAGTAAACAGGGGGATGCTGGCTGTGGTTTAGGTCTAAAGGGAACAAAGAGAGGGCTCACTCCCTACTGTCTCTTTTGGACACCAACTGCTAGTTCAAAAGCTTCCTAGAAAAAAACAAAGTCTACCGAGACAGCATGAAGTGCCTCCTAATGTCATAGTGTTTGTGCCTTTCACTGGGGTTCCTGGGGGATGTCAGAGCCAGAACCACCGCCTCTCCTGTCCCCCAGACAGGACCCATACACAGGGGTATGACAGTCCCCAGCACTTATTGTCATTCCATTCCTCCTGAGAGTCTCCCTGTATGGCACAGAGCAATGTGTATGGCACTCCAACAAGGAGCCAAGTACTTGGTTGATCCAATCTGATTTTTAGGGAGGTTGGACAGAGTTGAATCTTCTGGCTGTGGAGTTCAGGCTGCCTAAGAAAGCTAATCAAAAGAGCCATGATCTTCTGTGACACAATAAGAAAATCCTTCCTAGACAGCAAATTGCCTTTGATTTCACATAGATACCATCAAGGGATCAGCAGAGATTGTTCTTATCTTTCATCAGAGGCCAGAGTGATGGATGATGCCAAATTTGTCCTCCATCACTTCCAGGAAGAGACTGGGTTTCCCTCAAGTGTTCTGTTAACACTGGATGGGAATAGGTGACCCGATGTTCTAATTGCTAAGAAACCTAATGCGATTTCCAATTTAAATGCCAGGAAAATCAATCGTTTTCCCTCTCAATTCAAAGGTCACACCTACCTTCAAAATGACCAGCTTGCACTGGCAGCTGCTGCATATTCTTCAGCAGAACCAATGTATGTGATTTCAGAGAGACATTTACCTGCTTCAGAAAGAAAGAAAAAAAAAAAACAACGCTTAATTTATGCATTGCTTATTTAAGTGACTCTGCTATAAATACTACTGTGTAGGGAGCAGCAAGCACACCTTGCCCTGTGGGCCATCCTGTTTCCTCAACAGTATAAACAATTTCAGGCAAATTACACACAGAAGCCTTAAAATGAAACATTCCCTTTTCACCAGTGTGATATTCGCAGTCAATAGACTACATGGCCTCTCCCTTCCTGTTACAAACAGCATCCCACATGGGGATTAAGCATTCCTCAGAAATAGTACGACCTATTGCAGAGCTATTGGCACCTCTCCCATCTCATCAACAAGAGGGAACTCTTGACATAGCTTGAGTCATCTTCCTAGTAGAACTTCTCAAGCCTACACTCATCAGCCTCCAGGTGAGCGGACTCTTGATTTTCAGCTAACATGGCCTTGACCTCTCCAGTTGTGGCCAAATCAAGTAGCCTGCGGAGGAGGAAAAGAGCTGGCTGTAATTAGGGGGAGCCTCACCCCACTCCCATCAGCACAGCTAATCAGGGCACAGCAAAACAAATTTATTTGCTTTTATTTTCTTTAATAGAAACTTTTATTTGTTTTTCATATTCTCTGGAATTTAGCAGTATTATTCAGCATTTAAGAGTCCTAAAACCAGAAACAGACTAAACAAAATCAGGTCAGTGGTTGAGCTGACACTCATTTTTTAACGACATTCAAAAATCTGACATTTAAAATCTCCTTCTTGAGAACTCACCTATTAAAGGAAATAATTTTCTGGCCTCTCTGTCCGTTTTGGATATGCACTTACAAGGAGGGCAGTGGCAAAACACCAGAGCTGAAGCAACTGCCCTGTCCTGGTGCTTGACCCAGAGCTTCTCAGACCAGGAGCTTGACCTCCGCAATTCTCAGAGGCAAGGCAGGTCAGACCAAAAGTTATTTAAAAGAGAGCACGTTTACAGTGAAAAAGGCACAACCTCACTACCTGTTTTCTTTTTCCAGATGCACAATTGTGTCTTTACTTGCATCCTAGCAAGACTTGGCTTTGTCCAAAAGACAGGAAGCCATAATCACAGAAAAGGGAGGAATAAGAGAGTGAAATAGAGTTTCAGTAGCACATTGAGCTGCATGACTTTAAACATCCACGTGCTACAAACACTCACCTGGGCAGAACCAGGCCAGGAACTGAGATCTAAACCAAGTCTGAATCCAAATATCATACAGCTGTATGTGTCCTGTTCAAAAAATGAGAGATGGAGACTTACCTTTGCTCTGTAACTGATATCCCAGCCGTACACAAGTGAGATATTCCCACCAGGCTCTTGCAGCAATCTCAATGCCTTTAAAAGTCTCCAAATCAATTGCACTGAAACAAAACACATGGGACATTTCCGTATGGGTCAAGTAAAAACAAGGACGTGGTTGAAATTAGATCCAGAACATCTATGGACATGAAGTTGAATGCTATTCTCAATGAAGCCCTGTCAATGGTTCACCTGTGAAAGGGAGTCAAAAGGCACAAAGACCAGAAATAGGGATTCAGGTCAGGGACCCAAAGGCAAGTTTTGCTCACATCCATAATCTAAATCAGGATCTATCACAAAGAAAGCTCTCACTGGTGCCATTTTTAATTTTCAAGAGAAGTGGTAATTTCAAAAGCTACATAGTAGAAGCAAGAACCTCTCAAAACAAGTTTGTGTCTACTCATCCCTAGTGTTTGCTTAAATTAAGGAAAGAGTTTCCCTTGGCTTGGTCTGGCTCTTACTTTCCTGCTGTTATGCATGAGGCAACAGCTTGAATCTCTTCCAGATGAAATTACAGAAAGCTGTGTATAATGAAATTTCTACCAACACTAAAGCAAAGGATTTAGTTTTTATTATAACTGAGCAACTTGAGGTTCTTTACTGAAACTTAGAGAAAGGAGAGAGATGGGTAGAAGAAACTTTTGATCGACTTGAATGTTTCTACTCAGGGTGGCAAGATGCTTGTGTTCTACTCCAGGACACACTGAATAAAGTTCACCATTCTGAAGTAATAAAGATTTTTCTTTTAGAGCATAAGTCAGCTGTTCAGCAGTATATATGATCTCCTCAGCATTTCCATCTATTCTTGCCTGCATGAGGTCCCCAGTTCTAACAGAGCTCTGCAGCACTGCTAGAGTCTGCCACGTTTGAGGGTGCGGGTATCTCAGAAGACCAGTACCTGCAGTTTTCTAGTCCCAAGCTGAGAGGTTTTGTGGTTTCTTTAATGTTAATTACCAGTTAACACCAAGTAGTCACCAATAACAGGGGGTTTGCACACATGTAGAAGCCTAAAAAGGATGTTAGTTTATGGGAGCAGAGGATTTCTACCCTATATATGCCTTTGGGTCTAACATCAGATACTCCGTGGTGCACATTTAATTTTAAATTCACTGCCAATGGCACATTTTGTTTTCAAAATTTCATTTCAATTGCATAGATTCAAAACATCCTACGATGATATAACGGTGGACTACAACAAGTGAGCCATTAAAATGTACAGCATTGTATGTTACAGCCTTAATTGTTCCAACATTATTAAAGACCTGCACTGTGATTTTAAAGGGGTAAAGATTTCCAATGGCAGAAGAAAGAACTAAAACAATTTTACACTCTCTTAAAAAGTTATTGGACTTTAAAAATCCAATGGATGAAATGTTTATTTAGGATTGTTATCTTTGTTCAATTTTTGCTACTTTAAAATCTTGCAACTATTAATTCCATCCTGCTGGAGAATTTCAAAGAAACCTGCTTTTCTTCTGCGGAAATTTGTGTGTAACCAGTGGGTTTTCTTTAACAGAATCTAGGAAAATTCTGCATGCATTAAGTGAAATTCTCTCAAAAGGTGTGTAACACCCACCCTGTTGGGTGGATGGAGCAGGAAGAGGAGCTCATGGGCTCGATTTCTTGGGGCATTGCCTCGTGGCTATTCCTCTCTTGTGCTGGTGACGGGCTCGAGCTCAGTTCTGCTTTGGCATAAGGTGGAAAAAGACATTTCTCGTACTTCTTCGGGAACTTTTCTGTAATTGAACAAAAAGAAGCACCAAATAACCAAGCACGTGTCTTGTATCAGTTCTTTTGTCATTAAGAAAACTGTTCCTGTTTCATTCCCGTAGTAAAAAAAGGAAGCCAAGCTCTACTCAGTTATTGTTCTCTAAACACTTTACAAATGTCAACAGATGTCAATGAAAAGCTTTACAGGCCTGTCCTTGGGGTCCCCTTTGTAAACAGCTTCTAGAAGGAATTCAGACATGAGATCAGCAGCACCGGGAATCCCCATGTCAGATGAAGCCCAGGGGTTCTTCCTTAGTAGAGAGGAGATAGAGGAAGGAAAGGGGAGATGCGCCTTTGGGCTAAGAGGAAGCCAGGTCCACCTTCCCAGAAATGCTTCCCACAGAGGGACATAAGGGGGAAGGGGAGGCAGGTCCAGGGAGGACAAAGAGATGCAAAGGGTGAATGTAGGAACCTGCATCTTTGAGAGAGCTGACAAAGCTGTAATCAAAGAGCTGCCATGCCCCTTCCCTTGCCCATCCATACCCAGGGGCATCATTTCCATGCTCCTTTCAAATCAAACAGTGAGTTGGATCCCCGGGGCCAAGCTTGCAGGAGAAAGCTCATGGAAAATTTTAGGTTCTTGCCCACAAGTAAAAAGCCAGACTTGTTTAAGGAAGGAGGGTGGGAACCGCATAAACATGCCCAAAGCAATGAGTGATAAAGAGAATATGTAGAGACAAATATTTGGAGCTTCTCAAAAAGGAAATCCAAAGGAAAATCTAGAGGCAAATGATATATTTAAAATGAGGAGGCTTTCTAGGGTGCCACTAAAATTATTTTCACATGATATATAATGCACTGAAGTGATATTCTCTGAAGTGATAAGTCAGAAGTGGTATGTTTTGTTCCTTCTGCCATGGAGAAACTGTATTTCTCAGAGTCTCAGCCTCTGTTTGTTGCCATGTGGAATCAGGGTCCATTATCAGAGGTGATGTAGAGATATGAAAGCACTGAAAGGATGCAAAATCAGTGTTTTCCAAACCACGATGATTACAACAGTGTGGTGCTGGGCTGCAATCAGAGTCCCTCTCTCTGCAATAACTTCTTTCCACCCTTTGGGGCCAAGGACCCCAGATTTCTTGAGAGGCTTGAGAGGTGGGTTTGTGCAAATTGCATGAAGTTTAACCAAGCCAAGTACAGGGTCCTGCACCTGGGACGTGGCAATCCCAGGCACAAATACAGGTTGGGTGAAGAATGGCTGGAGAGCAGCCCTGAGGAGAAGGACTTGGGGGTGTT
>JAOTQQ010000007.1:9671894-9692494 GCA_026546715.1 Gallinago undulata
AGCAACCTGGTGTGGTGGGAGGTGTCCCTGCCCAGGGCAGGGGGTTGGAACTGGATGATCTTTAAGGTCCCTTCCAATCCAAACCATTCCATGATTCTATGTTCCTTACCAAAGGGAAGCTTTCCAGCTTCCATCCTCTCTCTAAACTAATTAATCTGGACAACAGATATGCTATGGTACATACATGGGGCTATTATTTCCCACAGTACTTTGCAGCGGTGTACCTGGTGTTTGCTCCTGGCTTACGTGAGATGAAGTTATTTCAATCAGAGCTGTGCCAGCCCCAAAAGTCCCTCCGTATGTCTCCCAAGCCATTGCCAAGCCCTCCTGCAGCCACTCAAGGGAGAACAGCAATAGGAGCCCTCCAACCTCAGCCTCCTACTGAGAGCACGGTCTTGGATCAAAGACTGATTATTACCAGGATACTTGGGAAGAGATAAGCAAGGAACCAGTTGGGATTTCCTGCAGGGAAAAGGGCAGGGAATGGCTAGGAATGAAACTGGTGAATCGCACGCAGCCCTGGAAACATTTAGGTTCATTCCTCAAATTCCAGGAAGCGCGTGAACCCCTCCCATTCCCACTGCGGATTGTGCAGACAAGAGGAATGCGTTCAGGTGAAATATGCCTAAATTTGTATCTGTTTTACTCCCTGCAAACACGCCAGAGGCAGCTGTTGGGCCAGGAGTGTTCTTGTGCAGGGCAATGTGCTGCGGGAAGGAAACCCCCAGTGTTCCCTGCCAACTACTCACAAACCATTCTGATTTTCTTCCAAAGTGTTTCCCTGAATGACCTTTTGGGGAATTTCATTTTATATTTTATATTTACTTGTAACATCAGTTAAATATTATGTCATAAAGGAGGAGAATAACCTTGTCTGACGCCACCTGCTTGTGTGAGAGTAAATCCTCATCCTGGATAATTAAAAGTTCCATATTGTTATCAGCAGTGGAAACCTTCTAGTCTTGAAATGTATGACAGCGAGGTGGGCAGGCACCTGTCACAAGCTCAACTTAAGTATTACAGTTTGAGAACCCTACAGCAATTTCTTCTCATTTGGACAATTATTCTCTCACCCCATAAGCCCTCCCCACCTGGGAAGAAAATTGGAAATAAACAAGGAAACCCAAGGGCTGAAATATAAACAGATTTAATAGAATGAGACTAAATAATTAGGATTAATAAAGCTAAAGAACCAATATTGATCCCAACACCAATATAAAACACACAAGGATCATACTCAGCCCCTTCCATCCCAGGAGGATGTACACTCCCTGCAGGGACAGGCGATGTGGGACACTGCCAGCTCTGGGGCTTCAGGAGGAAGGGAAGAGCTCAGAGCTCCAGCACCAGGGCAAGGAGTTCTCTGGGTGGAAGCCATCAAAGGAGAGAGAGAACGCCTCAGCAAACTTTCTAATTTATACTGAATGTGACGTTCATGGTATGAAATAACCCTGTTGGCAGCTTGGGTCAAGTGGCCAGGTCTTGCTCCTCCTCATCCCTCCACATGGAGAACTTGAAAACACCGAGACCTTGAAACCTGCACACCAGAGCTGGCTATAGAGTAAATATTTTTCCATTTTCAAACACTACAGTCATCTAATAGTGCAGTTTCCCCAAGTGTTAGAAGAGAAATTGGCCCTGTGTTGCTCAAACCAGGACAAAAGTGTGTTGTTTTTCTAAAATAATGCATTATTTTCTCAGCTTCACAGTTCCCTGGTGGAAGAAACCCCTCTTTCTGCTTCTGCTTAGGCAATCAAAAGAGTCTGGCTCACAGTCCAGTAAAAATGTAAAAGGAAGCTAGAGTTTGGAGTACACAGTCCAGCCTGCAGACACCAAACCCCTGAACTTCCGACCTGAGACCCTGAGAAAATCTGCTTCACACCTCGTTCTTGTTCAAACTGAGAAATCCAGGCTCAGAGCTTGAAAGCGAAAGAGTCACACTGGTTTCCGTGGGTGAGAAGGGAAAACAAAGCAGTTAACTGCACCCACCACCCAGGGGCCTTGGGAGCTCCCTCTCCAGCACCTGCTGCCACGCGAACGGTCGCCACGTCCGCACCCATCCTCGCCACAGAGCCAAAAACCACCACGCAGAGATCGCCCGAGCCCGGCTGGGAGCCTCCTGCCATCGCTTCACTCATCACTGATCGAGTGAGGAAAACGGTGGGACACCCCCAGGATGGGGGTCGTGAGAAGACAGCTCCGTTTGCCTCCTGGCCTGGATGGAGAAGGAGAGATAACCCCCGAAGAAACACCTTCAGGAAGGCAGGCAAGATGCTGAAGGGCTGATTATAGAGAGAGCCAGTCCTGAAGACCTTCACTCTGTCTACACAGCACCAGGGGAAACTGTAAGGAGACTCCAGTATTTCTGTTCTTGTCTATCTAAGGGGTTTTATGGCAGCAGGGCTGGCTAAACTTGTTGCTGTCAGGAGGTGAGGCTGGTTTTGCACCCCTGCATACCCCTCAGGAGAAACGCCTCTCTGTGCAACCCAAGCCTGAAAGAGTACCAAATCAGAGCTTCCCACTTCCACTGGTGGGAGTGTTTCACCTTCGCTTTCTGCTGGTACCATCCATGGCATGTGGGCAACGCACTAAGGTCAGGCTTAATTCTCATTTTGGGATCAATAAGTCACACGCAAATCCGTCCAGATCTCGGCCAGCCCGGTCCCAGCAGAGACCAGCTGGCGGCGTGGATGGCTGCGTGAGTGAGCACTTCTGCTCCCCGAATAAACGATTGAAACCACGCGAGGAAGCTGCAGTGAAATAGGTGAGAGAACAGTTACTCCTGCTGATGTCTGTGGAGCGTTTCCAGCCTGCAGGAGCACCCAGCTGCTCTGCAGGAACCCAGCCGCCCCATCGCAGGAAACTGGAGTGTTCATTCCCGAGTTTGCACAGATCAAGATTATCGCATGTTCTTTCTAAGCGTGGAAAGGAGACTGGCACGAGGCCCAAGAAATCCACTTTGTGCTATTCCGTGAGGAACAGTGTCTTTCAAGGCAAGGCATTAACAAACTTTCCCTCCACCTTCCTGTTCTACAGCTTGGCCATAGCAGAGCGTGGGCTTCTTAGTGTTAACTGTTTGAAGGGGTTGCCTCTCCTTTAGAAGAAAATTGGCTGATGTATTTCTATGTATTCTAGAAAGACAGTATTTCATATATTACAGTAACAGGAAACAAAGAGAGATGCCTTTTCTTGGCTATATATAGGTATATCCCAGAAAATGGTAACACTAAGAATAGAGAATCTTGTGAAAGCTGGACGATGCAGCCAGGGGCTTTGTAGTTTTATACTTTGCAGTTTTATACTTTGCTTGCACTGCAAATTGCATTTCCAAATGCCTGTTTTCACTCAATAGCTAAGATCTCCTTTGCCCATCTGAGGTGCTGGCATCTATTGGGGTTTAATCTCAATGGCTTTCCATGTGCCAGCTGGAAAGGAGGATTCTTCTTCTGCTGGTATTGGAGTAAGTCAGAGGCAGGTCCATGGTGCAAGAGCAGCACAGGACCTAAAATCTCTGAATCATGATGGAGAACCCAAAAACAAACAAACAAACAAACAAAAAATCACCCATGAAAAATTCAAGAAATTAATAAAAAAAGTTTTGAGACTTATTAGAATGGGTTTTTTTCTTTGCATCCTGTTACATGCTACCACCTGGATCATCCCAGCCAAAGAGGCAGTGAGTGGCAGGGATGCTCGCCGAAGCAGCGAACACCCAAGTGCGTCACTGCCAGCTCTGGTTGCAAACCACCAAAGGCAGCAGAAGACCAAAGCAGCCTCGTTGCCTCCTACAATCAGCATCCCAACTGACATCTCGCTGCCCGCAGCCTCTGGGCATCTCAGGTCCAAAATTAAACCTTCCTTTGCAGATATTTGCAAAGTGGGGCACGGCCACTCGGATTAAGAGCGCTCTGAGTCAAGTGAACAAGTGAATATCTTGTAATGGAAAGGATATTTCTCTAATTGAGAGAGTTTCCTGGCTGTGACGTAACCGGCGGAATTATTTTTCAATGTGTCAGCTTTACTGTCAAGCCACAGCCGCGTGCTCAGTGTAAAGGCTCAGACTTGTCTTGCTTACGCCATGAGGTTATTTATAGCTGCCATTTACACAGCTGCCACTCCCAGGACACTTCAGGTCTGCCCCTTTGAAGGTCTTCCTCCATCCGGGATGCAGGTGAGGGATGGAGGGATGCAGGGGGTCGCACTCAGCCCCTTGCCCAAATCAGTTGGGCAAATCAGTTATTTCTGTGCCAGCCACCTCCATCCCCAATGACCACCTTGGCCTTTCATCTCTAGTCGCTGTGGCTAAAAGCAGAGAGAGGTGACGGGAAATGGTGAAGAGGTGTAAAGTTTTGAGCACTTTGCCTGTTTACCTGAGCTGCAGAATCTTCTAGAGTTCGCAAAAAACAAAGCTGGAAATTGCTCAATTACAAAATTTCTATTGCTTAGTCAGGCTAAAAATAAAATCAAACTTTGTGCCAGACCCATTTCTGCTGCAACCACAGGCATCTCAGTGGAGTTATAATGGGGGCAATCACGGGCCTCTATCGTGCTCTTTTTCAATGAAGCAACTTCCAGTCACAGCCAGAACAGGGAAATGGAAACCAGTGGTGAGCCAGTTGGCCCCAGCATTGCTTCTCCGTGCTCCTCACCGGCAGGTCTCCCCATCCCCAAAACTCACCTCATCTCCTGCTGCTCAGCACCAACCCCAAGGTGTCTGCAAGGCAGCCCTTCGCAACCTGTGTCTGAAAGACCCGAGGCACGAGCCAGTTCCATCCTTCTCCTATAAGATCTCAGCGTTGTGTTTGGAAAAGGGCTGGATGCAGCTTAAGGAGGTTTGAAGCCATCTTGTTTTCACAGGGTTCTGTCCTACAGCCTTGCCCTTCCTTGTCTTCTACAAAAATCGGTGTTATTATTTTGGTTTTGTTTACTTGGGGATGATTCATTTCTCCTGGAAGTCCCATGCAGCATCTACTGCAGCGGAGAAGAAACTCTGTTATTTTACCTGGGGCAAGAGGCAGGGCTGATGCTGGATAAACTGGAGGTGCTTCTGCCCCCAGCAGAGTTACAACCATAGGTGTGACAGAGCTAATGTTATTCATGGTAGTCCTAACCACTATGATGTGGTGCTAGGGGTTAGGGTCACAGGATACAAGCCAAGATACAGGGTTTCTGGCTGGATGCTCTTTTTCCAGGTACTTCTCCATTCCAGTTCAATGCAGTGGTATTTTGTTGCACCTGGGATACCCACCCCAGCAGCCTCCCTCCCCAGAGCTCAGGGGAAAGGGCCAAGTTCACAGCATGGGGCCATTCTGCAGGTTCCACAGAGAGCAAAAGGAAAGAGACCTTCAACTTTGGTAACCCTAATTTCTTCTGGGAACAAACCAGGAGCATCACGAGGGAGGGCTGGCTGTCCCATGTGGCAGCCGTGTACGTTACAGGAGCCACAGAAGGCCCCGAAATGTTTCCTAAGTGAGTTTCTGTGGTGCCAAGAGCTGGCTGCCTCGCTGACATGAGGGGAGCAGGTCCCATCTTGGGGGTTTTAAAAACCAGCGAGACAAGTATCTTTGAGGAACTGCTTGGGTATGCCCATGAGCCAGGATACAGCTCTTCACTTGGGCTGTTCCTGTGGACTCCTTCCTGCCTACCCCCACGTTGCCTCCCCATCCTTCAAGGACCTACCGGTGCATTTAAGGGGTGTCAGAGAGCTATGCTCAAACACAAAATCTTGCAGAATTACCTCAAAAGAGACCTTCTTGAGCCATCGTGTTTCTGCTGCACACAGTAGAAGATGCTCCCATGGAGAAGTCACTCTACTCCAGTGACCATTTACCATCCACAGGACACCTTTGTAGACAGTAGTCCACTCACAGAAACGTCCCTGAGCTCCACAACAGAGAAACCTCCACCAACATCCTAGTGCTTCAGCCTGCTTTGGCCTGTTTTGAACCCAATTCTCTCCACCCATCACCAGGGATGGGTTCAGCCAGGTGGAGAGGGTTTGGGTCCCCCTTTCCCAGCTGATCCATATCAGCATGGATCTATCTAGGGCCAGCTGATGGGGCAGCTCAGGCAATCACCTGTGGACCTCGCTGTGTTCCTGGAGGCTGCCTGCTGAGCCTTTCCCAGGGCCAAGGACAAATGCGTGACCTGGTCCAGCAGAAGAAATCAGCTGTTGACAGTTTCTAACCCAGTGGAACCTACCGCTGTAAACCTTAAACAACTGCAACCTTAATCTTACCCAGTTCGGTGGAGGCACCTGCCTGCCTTCTGCTTTCAAAATAAGGTGAACCCACCAGTACTCTGGTGTTTGACCTCAGAGCTTCAGCCGAGAGGTTAAGAGGTTTAATGATTTGTCTGGTCCCAAAGCCACAGTCAAGCTCAGGATGAAGAGCAGCCCCACCATACCCTAGTTTCTATTTCGGGAGTGGAATTTCTGCTCTAAGTTTAGCGCAAACAATAGAGACACGTGGAAACAGGACTGGACTTTCACTCTCTAACGAGCATTTTGCTGAGAGGTTATTGCTCCGTGCTGTGTGACAGGAGAGCGAGGGCTGAGACAATTAAGTGAAAAGCAAATTCCTAATGAATAAATGGGAAAAAGCCTACGTGGGCTGTGTTGTCAGCACGCTGGAAGGAGATAAGGCTCAGCTCCCGCTGCAGAGATTTCGTGAGAACTGATAATTTTAAGCCCTTGCAGTGTCTAGCAGCAGTGATTATATTTCACACCTCGGATGAATAGCAGAGATTCTCCAATATCTTACGGCGTCTCTGACAGGGTGAATACAGAGCTGTGTGTTCCCCTGGGACAGGATGTGCGGGTCACCAGCAGAGAAACTATGAGATAAGGTTAGAAAGACATGCAGATGCTGAAAATTCTCCGATTTTTTTTTTTTACTTGTTTTTCTAACCGGCTCTGAGCTGAGGAAGAAAAACAACTTTTTTTTTTTTTTTTTTTCCCCCCCAAAAGAAATCGATCATTTGAAGCAACAGGCTGGAAAGCTTCCAAAATGGAAGCCGCTCAAGTCAGGCTCCTGCATAGGTTTTACCAAGGGCGTTCTGCTGCCGGGTTGACTTTGCAGCACTTTGGGAAGTACCTCCCCTGGCCGGCTGGCAGCAGGGCTGAGGTCTCCATCCTCCCCTCCCTGCCTTGAGACTTGCCAGGAGCAGAGACCTGTGCCAGGCCCAGAACTACTCCCCTTTGGTCTGGTACCCGCTTCCCAGCAGATGTCTCAGCGCACATACAAGTGGGCAAGACTCTGTGGGTAGCACCAGGGGTATCAGGGGCAAGGACACGTAATTTAGGCATCCAAAACAATAGCATCGGGACCTCGGGGGGACTCACATAATTGGACAGTTTCCGAGTCTGATGCCTCTTACCCATTTCCCGCAAGTGATTTCAGCAGCCACCCAATAAATCATTTCAGAAAATGCATGGAAATATTAAGCAGTAAAAAAAAATTCCACCCCATCTTTCCATTGAGTCAGATATACATATATAAACATATTTTTTTTGCTGGAAAAAAAATACAAAAACCAATGAGTTAAAACGTCATTTGTACCTTTGCGGTCCTGGTAAAAGTCCCCCGTCCCTTCTTCTGCTCTCTCGGTTGCAAGTTCAAAGACAACAGGTACAGGGGCTGAAGCTTAACCAGGAAATAAAAAATTAGGCAGAGGGGAAATTCAACAAACAAGGCGTGATTGTTGTTCTGAGGCTAGGTTCACTGCCGAGCCTTGGGACCGCTTCCCAGCACGTCATCGCTCCATTGTGACCTTCAAGATAACCACACGAGAAAGGGCTTTTCAGCACTCTGAATCCTGAAATGACTGATTCTGCTTACTCAGGCATCCTCCTTCTGGGCAAATTACTCACTTTGTGTCTTGTTTTGGTTTCTCTGCTTTCACGTTCTCTCCGCAGCCTGATGCTGGAAGGCACCTCTGGGTCAGGCCCTGCCGTATCTTCATCACCGTGGTGCTGTTCTCTGCTCAAAGGGCACATTAGTCACTTGGGCACAGAACGGGTTAAGCCGAAGACTCTGCAGGACAGTTTTGTACATCCCAGCCCATGTTTGCTCATGGGGGGGGATTTCTGCGAAGATTCTATGTTTTTTCCCAGCTATCCTTAGAAACTCTTACCGTTCACCCTTTCCCAGAAATCCACCCGATGAAGAGAAATGCCCACAGGCCTCGCAATAATTCCTAATAAATTTGTCTCTTCCACACCTCTGTAAAGCCTGAATCTTTCTGACGTGGAAAAGGGAGACCAGGGGTTAGTGGCAGGGATGTGGGGCCCAAGAACATAAATGAGCCTTTTACTAGACATCCCACCCAGCCCATCATTAGCATTGACCCAAAACTGCTTGATGGATCTCTCCTGGAACCCACAAAGACACTGCGAGGAGGGTCCCCCTACACAGCCTGAAGTGATGTCCCAGACTTTGGGCACATCTGGATTTTGACACAGATGTTGCTCTCATTCCAAGAGCCCCAGAGCTTCAGGACACAGACATCTCCTGCACGCCAGGGACAAAGAGGAAGCCTCCTGCCACTGAGCTCCCTCACTGCAGGACCTTCCAGTGTCGTCCCTTCCTCTGGCACACTCAGTGCTCTGCTGGCCCATCCCTAGAGGCCTTCTTCTTCTGACACCTCCCTTCCACGTGGCCACCATCCAGCCCAGCGATGCTTCCAGCAGGCACCTTTGTTCCAGGAAGGTGACCAATAGCTTCCAGTCAACCAGCCATGATGACTGCATTAAATGATTCTTATCCCTTCAAAAAATGGCAGGCCTGAACCTTTTCTTTGGGTTCTTGTTTCCCCTCCTGTCACTGCTCTGCTGTGAATGAGCTTCCTGCTGGAAGGGTTTAAAAATGTTGAAAAGCATTTTTGAAGATCTGTCCCAATAGTTGTTTTACCGTAGGTGACCCATGGTAACCTCTCAGTAAAATTATGTACAAATCCTTAATTAATTGACACTGTTCTTGAGCCAGCAGTGCAGTGAGAATCCTTCAGCCCTCAATTTTCTTCTCAGTTTTCAGGCCCTTAAAGGAATTGTCTGAATTCAGCACCAAGCCCAAGAGACGTTGCCCCTCCCGAAGAGACATCTCTGGGGGAATGCATCTTCCCCCTGAAGAGCTCTGGAGACCCCTCTCCACCAGCTCTCCCCAATCCCCTGTCAACAAGGGGCTACCTGGAGGTACCTCCTGCCCCACACCAGGGCAAGGAGGTGAGCTCAGCCCCCCATGGGGGGAAATACCTGTTTCCTAAAAGGTATTTCAGCTCTATCCCTTGTCCATGTTACCCCCACACTGGCACTAATAACACAAAAAAAGCCCCCTATCAGCTCTCACCAGACAGCTTGGATCTACCTTGAACCTTGACATTCCTCAAGCGTCACTCACGGCCAAGGCTGCAGGGAGGGACTTGCACAAAATCTACCAGTTCAAACACAGCAGCAGCCTCAGAAACTTCATGCTCTCTTCCCTCTCTCGCAGTAATACAGTTTTGCATGTAGAAAGGGCCAATCAGGACAATCTAGTCAGTTTACCTCATCAGCCACAAGATTTTCCTAATTTTGATGAGATTTGGAGCCACCCCAAGAAAGTTGATACACTTTTTCCTTTGGCTCTCCGT
This sequence comes from Gallinago undulata, assembly GCA_026546715.1. Taxonomy (NCBI): domain Eukaryota; kingdom Metazoa; phylum Chordata; class Aves; order Charadriiformes; family Scolopacidae; genus Gallinago; species Gallinago undulata. The sequence goes on from JAOTQQ010000007.1 coordinate 9,681,522, forward strand.
GCCGGCTCAGATTCTCTAATCAGCCTCCTGCTTTTTAACGTGAGCCAGAAGTGTCTGAATGTTCGCCCATGAGGTACCTGAAAGGCTGATACACAAACAATTACTAATCTCAACTGCGAGATATAAATCACACCCGTGTGCTTTGTTACTTGACAGCGGCAACTCTATTCATCAGCAGATCAATTATGCTAATAACACTCATAAATAACTTTCCTGTTCATTACAATTAGAAATAGGTTTGAGTGTGACTTGTCTAACATGCTGGTGTGCAAGATCATTCATCCATGGGTAGAGTTTTTAACCTTTAGCTGGCAAAAATCAGGGAGAATTCCATGATAATTCCACCCAAGAAAATGGAATATTTTTTCATCCCTTTGTCTTTATTGTCCTCCACCTGTCTTCAATTTTGAGAAATTTTATGACTGCCCTTCCTTTCCCGTCCATTTTGGTCTTTTCTCCACCCCCAAGTCATGGGGACCCACATTAACACCCAGGCACTGCTTTTTTTTTTTTTGTCCCTAGTAAAGCTGCTGCTTGAAAAACACGGATAGTCTAAAATACTACGTCTCCCTGGGGACCGTGACCGAACTCCCGCTTTCGTCACCGATTTCCTCTGTGAACTCAACCACGTCGCTCGCTCTTGGTACATCTTGCTTTAGGCACAGCTGTGAGAAGGAGATGACACGTTTTCCTCGCTTTGGTGATTCACGTGGGATGAATCCTCTTGGGGCAGGGACCTCTTCTTGCTGACAGGGCACTGTGGGCTCATCCCACCCAGCCGGACACTCAAGTCCCTGCACCGGAGGGCACGGTTGCCCGCCTTCCCTCCTGACTCACGGGGATATTCTCGGCACCTCTGGTGGGAGAAGGGGGTTTCAGGGGACCCAACTCACCCCTCACTCTGCCCTGCACCCCGGGAGGGCTGTGGTCCTGCCTCCAACTTCCCCAGGAGCGCTAAGAGTCCAGGGCTGTGGAAAGAGGAGGGCAATCAGCTCAAAAGCCCTGTTAATAGGGCAGGGTGGCTAATTGAAGTTGTGTGCAAATGGCACTGAGGAGGACGGCAGGCTGAGTTTTACAGGAGATGTGGTATCTCAGGGGAGATGTGGTACCCACAGTGCCCAGAGCAGCCAGACTGGGACCCCAGGCAGGGACACCAGCTGCTCCCAGAAGATCTGGAGATGGGGCAGTGCCTCCATGCAGGAAGTTTTTCTGTCCTCGGAGTACATCCCACCAGCTGGACGTAAAAAAAAAAAAAAAAGAAGAAACTGCATGTCCTCCTTAGTGATTTTAAAGGTGTCAAACAGTCTGTTTGAAAGGGCTGTTCTTGTCACCTTTCCTCTCAGTCGTGAAATAAATATCACCAGCACCACCAGGCAGCCCTTGGGCTAAAATCCAGAGCTAAGCCTCTGGGATGAAGAGAAGTCTCCGCTCCCAGCTGTAGCTTTGTAGATATACATCTGGCCACTTTGCTAAGAGTGTTCTTCAGTAGCAAGGTGGCTTGCAGAGGTTTGATAGGACCCGCTGGCAGCCTGGTGGTGATATTTTGTGTGACGGAGCTAACACACTCTTCTCCCACTGCAGCCACAGTGCTCGTCTTTTCCCCCTTACCTCCTGTCCTTCCCCAAACAGACTGGGGTTTTTTTGCATACCAGGCTCCTCTGGACAAGTACTATGGTCATATGCAGAGAAGGGATTTTTTTTTCCCTTTCTACAGCCTCCTGACACCTTATCAGTGCTGTCTTACAGTATAATACACCTGAATGCATCAGCAGTGCTCAGCACTAACGATAAGGCTCAGAATAGATAGCTCATGGGCCAAACACACAGAGATGCCTTTATCACCCATTTCCTACTGATAAGGACCTGAAACACCGATAAACCCAGCGTGGGACAGAAGTCCCACGTGCATCACCCGCCGTGCGGCTTCCTCTCATTTGAGGAGTGACTCTGCACGGCAACTTTTACTTTTTTAGAAGCATCTCAACTGAGAACATCCCTGAGCATCACGCCCAGAGAAGCATCACCAGTCCTTGGAGGCACATTTCTTTTCCAATCATCCCTCAGGGCCATGGCCTGAGGAAAAAAACTGTTAAAAAGGATGGCTTTGCCCTTGGGTTGCTGGAAGACGGGTGCAGATCTGGGACAGACCTCTGCTCCCACCACAGCACTTGTTTTGCCTCCAGCCCTCTCCCTTGGCTGCGTCGTTAACCTGGGATTCCCGCTAACACACAAGGGCCATGTGCAACCCAGCTCATTTGCTTTTCAACTTAGTAAATAAACCTCATTTCCCAGATTGCTGCTTTAATTAGCCAAGTGGAAGCCGCTGTTGGAACAGGAGGCGCTTATCTGAAAACGTAAAGCCCTTGAACAAGCTATTCCAGAGTGGTGAGCTCAGATCCGGTAGCCTGGGCTGTTTTTATGTCTCTGTTTTATTTAATGCAGCTAAACTTTGATGCTAGCCCAGGAACTCAGTGCCGGATCCGGGATAGAAATAGAAATGAGTCTTCCAGCAGGCGGCAAAAATAAACTGGCTGGAGATGCCTGGTTCCAGCTCTCTGCCTCCAGCCCTCACTCTTGGCACCTGGACAAGCAGCCACTTGGGAGGAAGGACCCAAATGTCATGGCTTCGCTCACCATAAGCAAACAGGCTATGACAAATTCACCTCTTTATAAAGAAAAAATGTCATACCCAGAGCAAAAAGAGGCTTGGAAACTCATCCCTCTCCCTGCAAAGCTCAGCACTCCCTTTGTAAAGAAAAAGGTTATGCTTACACCGAATTCTGCTCCATTTCTGCTGCAAGCTTCTTTGGTTTCCCAGTATCCCAGGAAAGAGAGGAACTAGACACCTCCGGGTGCTAAAACTCCCTGCCTCCCCCAGGCCAGGGATACACAGAGAAAAGGGTGGCAGCAAGAAATAAAATCAAAAAAATAATGCCAAACACGAGGAAGAAAATATTATATGAGTGTGGGGCCAATGGCTACAAGAGAACTGCTGAATTTCATCAGTTTCCCACAAGGCCTGGCTATTTCAGCAAGTGTGGCTGCTCAGTGGATTTGTTTCCCTTTTCCAAAATTAGAGTAAACAAGGATGCTGCCAGCTGGTAGCCAGAGAAAAGTATCCATAGGGACACATCCACCAGCAACATCCTCAAAAAAAGCTGTTTTCTGGAGCATGTTATGGGAAACCATCACGTCATGTGTGCTCTGGTCACATCTCACCATCAGCTGTCTTGCACGTATGCACCACCCCTCACCTGAGCTTCCCCAGAGCCCCCACCCAGCCCCACAAAGGTGCTTTTGGGTGGGTTTGTATCAACAGGGGTTGAGTGCTCCTGGGTCACCTCCTTCTACGCCAGCATTGAGATCTGAGGATGAAAACCACATCCATTGCTGCCTTGGCTTTTTCTCCTTCTGGGACAAATGATTTGTGCTTCCAGCCTGTCCCTGTTCCTTTGGACTGGAATCTCCTAGCCCAGGATCACAGAATGTGGGGTTGGAAGGGACATCTGGAGATCATCCAGTCCAACCTCCTGCCAGAGAAGGTCCACCCAGAGCAGGTTGGACAGGAATGTGTCCAGATGGGGTTTGGAATGTCTCCAGAGATGGGGATTCCACCATGTCTCTAAGCATCCTGCTCCAGGGCTTTGTCACCCTCGAACAGGTTTTTCCTCATGTTCAGATGGAATTTCCCGTGTTCCAGTTTCCACTGAAAAGAGTCTGCCACCTGCCCTTTAGATATCGATCATCATCGATGAGGTCTCCTTTCACTCTGCTCTTCTCCAGCTGAACAGCCCCAGGTGTCTCAGCCTTTCCTCAGCAGAGAGATGCTCTTAATCATCTTCATATCCCTCCACTGGACTCTCTCCAGCAGTTCCTTGTCTTTCTTGAACTGGAGGCTCCAGAACTGGACCCAGTACTCCAAATGGAGCCTCACCAGGGCAGAGCAGAGCAGGTGGATGACCTCCCTTGACCTACTGGCCATGCTCTTCTTGATGAACCACAGGATGCCATTGGTCTTTGTGGCCACAAGGGCACATTGCTGGCTCACGGAAGCAGCCACAGTTAGCTTTTGGCAAATGGGTGCACAGGGAGTTAAAAAGGGGGTCACTGCCTTAAATGCTTTGCAGGTGGGATACAGTGGGACCCAGCGTGCAGGCTTCCATTTCAGAGACAGCAAATGGAGAAGAAGAAATTGCAGCCATGTCCCTGCAATAACCATGGGCAGAACAGCAAAGCTGCCAGCTCCCACACAGTCCCAAAAGGCGGGGAGGCTTTTCAGAGCGACTGGTTTCCAAGCACAGAGAAAGTCTGGGAGAAAGCCTGGATGGAGCCCAAATTGCCCAAACCTCTGTAGCTACAGGACTCCACACTCCCTGACATCAGCGGCCTTGTACCTACAGAGGGAAACCACACGGAGGAGTTTTCTCTGCCTTTCAGAGATGTCGCAATAGCTTCTTGCCCCAGTAATTAGTAATAAAGATTTTCAATAGTATCTAGGAGTCAATGCAGCCCTGTCTCTGGTGCCGGCGGATGTGACACAGCCGAGCTGCTGGAATGGATTATGTACAGAGCTTTTTGCCAACAGAAATATGGATGAATGCAAATTTATAAAACCCCTCTATCTAGCAGCCTATCACAGGAAATGAATTCTAAATCATCCTCCAGGAAAATACAATGTCGGCAAAATTCATCAGAACAACATTTAATCTGCTCGGTACTTTGTCATTTTTGTATTCCATTTCTCAATTTTTTTTGTTGTTGAGCTCTTACAAAAGGAGAATAAGAACAATAATAGCGTAAGGTAGACAAGGGAGAATATGAGCTGGCTGGGGCTATTTCTATGAACAACTATAGTAATGGGCTTAAACATACAGTGAAAGCAGATAAGACCATAATTCTTAATAGGTATATATTTAATAATCCAAAGTCTGGAAGGAGATGATTAATTGCCTTTGTAGGGAATTATTTATTAAGATTTATACCGAGGAGGAAATAGCATTTTCCTGGAATCAATGTATCTTTACGAGTAAGTTTAAAAAAACCTAAAACATTCAATTAATAATTTTTTGAGAGCTCTCATTTGACAACCCAAACCACATCAGCAGTTTAACTCCCAGCTGAGTCCTGCCGTACCCCTTGGCTCTCACGGGCAACAGGGACCTGGGGAAGGTGTTGCAGGGACGCGTGGGGAGCAGCAGCAGCACCCCGAGACCCTGGTGTGTGATGTCTGCACGTGGCATCCCGACACGGCTGAGGACCTACGTTCAGCAGGGTCCTCGTGCCCTGGGAGGGAGCTGCTCCTTGCACAACCCTCCTGGGCGAGAGCGGCGACGTGCCGTGGTTTTTTATCCCATCAGCTTCCTCCAGCCTCTCTCACATGGGGAGCTTTGCCCAAGGAAAATAAAGCGTGGGCCCTGCCCAGAAGAAATGCCTTAGCTAATCAGACATGAAGGAAATGGAGAAACAAAGGCGTTTGTGTAAGAGCAAAGCCAGGAGCAGGGCTGGTATCTCCTGCCCTACCCAGGAACCCAACTGTTGTGCCCGTTTAGGAAACCTCCCACACGATTTGTCACATCCTCCGTGCCTGGGTTGTCTCATGGTGAAGGAGAAGAGCAAGGATTAAAGAGGGGGGTGGGCTCTGCGTGGGTGCTGAAGGCTCCACAGGGAAGATCTCAGCAGGGTTGGCAGGACGGCCTCAGCTTACCTGCACCGACTTGTGCACGGCCAGACCGTGCCAGGTGGCAGAGGCCTTTTGGCACTTCTTTACCCCAGGAGACATCATCCATCCCTTATTGGGGGTGACTCCTGGAGATCATCCATCCCTGAATTCCTTCCCTCCTCTCCGGGGAAGCTGGTTCTGGAGAAATTCTCTTTGACATGGAAATCAGATGACAGAGAGGAGAAGCTGGATGAAAAACTTTGCTTGGGAAGCTGAATGTGCAGGCAGCAAGAGGAGTTATCCCCAGATGATAAAGCAGGGACCTGGGACAGAACAAGTGCAGCCCAGCCCCAAACAGGACAACACTGGCACATCTCACAGCACAGACCTGTCTTTTCACTCTCATCTTTCCACAATTAACTCTAGAGGAGAGATTTTGACTGTGTCTATTAGACTGTCCACTAGATTGGACCTACGGAAAGAGCATCTGCTGAGCAGCATGGGAATCTCTGCTTGATTTCTTCTCATCACCCCTCAGTAATTATTAACCTGTTTTTCCTAGGAACACTTTACTCAGAGACACCGGGTGTATATTTCAGGATCAGGCAGAAAGTCCTGGCTCTATCACAGCAACACAGAAACCACTGCAGAGATGGGAAAGGCACCATTGGCTGCTGTTACCTGCAAAGGAACTTTTCCTGCCGTGCAATGGGGAGAGCAAGAGCAGACTCGAGCTGGCCCACACACCAGCAGCTTTGACTCAGCAGCTGCTCCTCAGAGCAGCAGCACCGTGTTGGCGACCAGGCACAGAATCCTAGAACGGTTTGGGTTGGAAGGGACCTTAAAGATCATCTCATTCCAACCCCCTGCCATTGGCAGGGACACCTACCACTAGACCAGGTTGCTCAAAGCCCCGTCCAACCTGGCCTTGAAGCACGACCAACGCACGCCTTGGGGTCTCACTTAATTCCGATTTCCTGCCCTGGCTCAGTTAAGCAGAGCACGACTCTTGCTCAGCCCAACTTTTCTCATGTAGCAACAAGAGGTCCTCTTTTCTCGGGCGTTGGGGTCAATCTCAAAGCTTCAGTGGTCATTTTTGACTACTCCTTGGTGACCCATGGTCGCCACCATGCCCAGAATTGCCGTCTCAGCATTTGCAAAGAGGCAAGTGAGAGCACACAGCAAGGAGCAGGCAAGCATCAGGTCTCCTCCCCATGGCCATGCTTGGCACCATAGTTGCTTGTCCAGGGTCTACCTAAAATCTCTAAAATTTTTTTAGTGAAATTTCATTACTTCCCAATTCTGGTCAGGCAGATCATCTGACGAGAAACAGCTTTCCTGCCATCAGCCTTTCGGTTTCAGACCCCACGGGATTCCCAGTGACGGGGAGGATGGGGCTGAAGGTGATCCTGTGCCCCAGGTCCCCTCCGTGGTGCCACATGCTGAATTTTCCCCGTGGGTGGGAGCAGCTTTTGCCCCACAGCTCTGCCCCTGGACCCGCCTCCCCCCTGCCATGTCCCTGTGAGAAAAGGGATGCTGATTTAGCCAACCTAATTTAGAAAGTGATTTAATTGACTTAACCTCTCTGTGCTAAGGCTAATGGGTGACCTGCAAGAAGCTTGCCTCAGAGAGGTTAGTCAGGCCTTCCTCTGGGATTTTCAAAGCCTCGCAACCCACAACGTGACCCCCACTGGAAGTGGGTTAGGTGGTTCTGAAAATCCCACTCTCCGTCCACCCTGAGATTTCAGTATTGCAGAAGCTTCGGCTGGCTTGGCTCGTTGCAAAAACATCAATTTTATCCTCTAATAGGCACAGAAAACTTGATTTCAGCCCCATTTACAGTGCTGTAAATCCAGACTAACCATATTAAAGACAAGGGAGCTAACACTGGAGACTTAAAACTGCTACAAGTAAAAGTCACATCAGGTCCATGCAGTCAACAGCCTGGCCTCCAGCCACCCTGGGCTGATTTGTAAAGCAGCTCCAAGAAATTTTTCTATAAATGTTCCATTAATGTTAACAGCTAAATCCCTGGCCTGCTCTAAAAACCTCACCCCCATCTAAGTTAGTAACAACTGCTCTTATTTAATTTGCTCCCAGACTGCCATTGCAAGCTTATGTAGCTCCCTCGAAGTCAATCACATTTATTACTGTCACTAGCAGGGGTATAGTTAGTACCCTGGCTACAGACCAAGTTTTTTCACCATCTCTTTTCAAGGTACTAAACAAAACCTGATCAGAAACCACCAAAGGCATCAACGCCATGAGTTGTCCTTCAATTTTTTGTCTAAACTTTACCTAGTGGAAAACTCCCTGTGAGTGTGAATTTTGGTGGAATATTTTCTTCTGCAACAAATAAATTCGAGGCTTTCTAGCATTCTCCCACCACGAGAAAGAGTTTTAAGTAAAACACAGCCTGAAGCTGATGCATCTGTCCTTGCGTTATGCCCAGAACATGAGGTGTGCTGGGCAGTGTTCACCAAACTATGTGGATTATTAATAGGAAGAGAGTGGCCTTTTTGTTTTGTTTTGTTTTCTGAGCTAAAAGCAGCAGCTGGACCACCAGCCAAACACAGCCCTGGTCCATCCTGCACCTGATCAGTCCTTGGCACTGATTTTCCCGTGGTGCCATGTGACGTTGGAGGAAGCCTGAGGGGCTCAGACCTTCCCCAGACCCTGACTGACCCCATCCCAAACCAGACTAATACCTCAGCAACAGCTTCGCTCAGGGGAGAAGGAAGAATTAAATACCATTCCATGTAAATAGTAGCTGGTTATTTAAACACCACAGCCTGACCCGGAGGGAATTTCTTGCCTTGGCAAGAACGCCCTGGCATTTCCTACTTGCAGCCCAGAGGATATTCCTCTCCTGTCTCACCTGCCCTGTGCTGTAACCACCAAAGTGCATGGCCCCAGGCATAAAAATAACCCAGGAGAATCTAATGCTCAAAGGAGGAGTTCAGCCATTCATTACTGCTGTCACTGGTGGCTTCTGATGCAGCTTTCTCATCGTTTCAGCCTGAAAAGAAAAAAAAAAATTAACAAAAATCTGTGGTCCAACCACATAACAGGACACAGTGTCATCAGATAAGACACGTCCCTTTCCATCCTTCTGCTGTAGTCTCTCCTTTCTTACTGGAAGCTCTGCTGTGCATTGTGAACCACGGTTTATCATTGGAAATGAATCCGGAGTCATAAAAGGACCAGAAGTCGGAATACTCAGCCACGAGCCAAACGTCCTTTGCTCATTTGGCTGCCCTACAGCCCTGGAGCATGATTTAACCGCAGATGCGATTCCTCCCTAATAAAACATCTGCCTCATAGGACACCCGTTACAAACACAGCGGTGATATCCAAGGATTGTGGTTAAATACTTTCCGTTTGAATATTTAAGGATCCCAATACTATATTTGGCTTTGGTCAAAAATAGTTCCTCTCCTGAAGCCAGGAGCTCTTGTTCCTGGTGGGAGGTGAACCCTGATGCTGGCAGTGAGGAAGGAAGAGCATCTCCATCACACCCTGCCATGACCCTGCCGGAGGGACAGATGCCTCCCTGGCTCCCCCACGACCCAGCAAATCCAGCCTGGGGACTGGTGCGTACTGGTGTGGTTGCACTGAACTGCGTCAAGTGAAATAACACAACCACAGAGTTTAGAAAGAAGGCAAATTTACGCTCCAAAATTATTTCAGATCATGTGAACGCTCAGTTTGAGTTTTAGTTTGTAATGTGAACTGACATCGAATCTGAAACCAGAAAGTAATCAAAGGGAAGCAGAAGAGCAGGCAGCTCATAAAAGAAAAATAAAGGCATGATAGCAAATCCTTCCCAGGCAGAAAAATAGAAAGTGTTATGAAGAACCAGATAGTTGCAACAAGAAGTCTTTCACAGATTGAGCAATACAACGTCTAGAAATGAGGATATACGGGTAAATACCACCTAAGACTGGCACAAGTATTTTGCGATAAACTCAAATGCTGAGATGCAAGTTGGGATGTAGATAGGAAGGGTTAAGAGAGGCACCAAAAGAAAGGTTTTCTGCATTTGTCAGAACTAAGAGGAGAAGAAAAGGAAACACCAAGAGCCATAGGGAAAGTTACAGTGTTAGATATCCTTCTTGTTTTGGTCTCCAGAGAAAAAAACCCAAGCCTAATTCTTACCAGCTGCCTAGCAATGAGACAGGAGTATGGCAGGAAATAAAGGCTGTATACATTGAAACAATACATCAAATATTTGGAAGTATTGAATACCCCGGTATTTAATGGGTGAAAGCCTCTGAAGCATTAACAGCCATCCCAAAAACTCCCTGAAGACAGTGGTGACCTGGTGACCAGGGAAGGGGAGAGCCAAGCCAGTCACCTGGAAAGGCAGAGGAATGAGGAGAGGGGATGGTCAGAAAGATGGAACATCATGGGGCTGAAGAGTCTCTACACAAGCCTTTTAGGGCACCACAATGGCAAGAGACAACCCAATAGCATTTTTTAAAAGCAATTGGGTCACATAACAGCCTTCCTAACAGGTATCTGGCTGCGTGGGTAAGAAGAAAGCGGATATATCCAATTTTAGCAGGGCTCTTTTACATGTATGCCTGTCTTGTGTGTGGTTTTAAGGCTGCCTTACATGAGAGCAGGCTGCTGACGAAGACCCACACAAATCCTTGCAGCTCTGACCTGCGTGTCCACTTGTTCCTGTGCGCCCAGAGAAGATGCAGGTGACAGCGATCTTTATTTTGTGCTTGGTGGGTAAATCATCTCAAAATGCTGTTTCTTCAGAGGTTGCCAGTAATTGCTAGAGACGCCCAGCCAAGAGTGATAATCACAGCAAGGCCAGGCCAGGCAGTGGCTCCCATGGCAATAAAATGATAAGCAAAGAGTGGGAGATGAAATACACCCTGAGGGATCTCCTCCTGCTGGCTCTGCTGCCAACGTTTGCTTCAAGAGCCTGGGGATGAGCCAAGCTGGGGTGGCATTGCTGCCACCCCTCTGCCCTTGCTCTACAAGGGACAAACCAATCCACCCTGGGGCACTGTCTCTCACTGGGGCTCTTACAACCCCCCCCAGTCCTCCTGAAACCCTTCCCATGACGGTTGGGCACTTTCCATCTCATGCTTATTCATTTCTACTTGCATTGGTGTCTCTATTCCCTCTTAGCCAGGACGTCACTTTGCCAAGGGCTGGGAATCATGGAATCATGGAATTTTCAGAGTTGGAAGGGACCTCTAGAGATCATTCAGTCCAATTCCCCTGCCAAAGCAGGGTTGCCCAGAGCACATCCCTCAGGAGCATCCAGGCGGGGCTTGAAGATCTCCAGAGAAGG
>JAOTQQ010000007.1:9699988-9714877 GCA_026546715.1 Gallinago undulata
CAGATCCCCCCTAAGTCTTCTCTTCTCCAGACTAAAAAGACCCAAGACCCTCAGTCTTTCCTCATAGGAGAGATGCTCCAGGCCCTTAATCATCTTTGTGGCCCTAACGAAGGAAAAATCAGAGCATATGAAGGAAAAGCAGAGCATGAATCTGGCCTGCAATGGGATCCAGGACTTTGTGGAGGCCACGGATGGGAAGAGCAGGGCAGGGACCTGTGTGTATCATCAGCAAGAAGAATCAACCTTCACCTTGGAGCAACAGAGTCAAGCTCCTGCCCTGCAATTAGTTGCTGGGTGTTAATCACCATCAGGGGAGCTGCCCCAATTGGCACAAGCAGAGGGGCTGGCTCCTGCCTTTCTGGCAGGGTGGGCACACTGGTCCCTTGGCTACTGTGGATATGGGGGGGGCTGCAGCAGTACAAAGGGCAAGGGGGGGCTGTACCTCTCTTTATCCCGGGGCAGCCCCCAGCTGTGAGCTCTGCAGCACCCCAGGGAAAGCTGGCCCAGGGCACGAGGAGCATCCAGCTCAGCAGAGCACAAATCCATTGGGAAACATGGATGGTCTGGAGGCTGTGATGCCCAGGTCACAGCTTGGAAACCGCGGAGCTTTATCCCCCTCCTTGCAGCCTGGTGGGCTCTGCTGGAAAACTCTCTGTGTCATAAACCTGGCCCAACTCCCTCACTCTTACCTAATGTCGCTTATGGTTTCCATCAGGAGCTTTTCTGAGCATCTTGCCAGTTCACACCCCAGCCTTGTCCCTTCAGGAATAATCTCTCCCCTTGGCTAATCCTGCATCCCGCTCTTTTCTCCGATGCTCATGTGTTTGCAGATGTAAAGGCTGAGGTACCAGCAACCCCACAAGCAAGAGCTTCGCTTCCCAGGAACAGCAGCCCCATCCAAGAGCAGCCCTGCAGGTCCTGAGGGTAAAAGCCCTCGTGGTCCTTCCCTGGAGGCCACAAGCTTTCTTCCCACTGGTTTTCCCAGGGAATCCATTTGCTGTGAATCCTGCAGCCCAGGGATTGGAAAATATCAGCAAATCCCTCCTGTACCTGCTCTCAACACAGAAGCATGACGATAGAAAATATCCTGATCAATCCCTCGTTACCAGAATTTTCTAACAGGCAGGAAAAAAAAAAAAAAGGCTAATGTTTATCAGATGGTCCCGGTGCTTTTGGGCCCCGGAGCAGCAGGGGAGGAGCATGAGCCACTGCATCCTGGCAGCAAATTGGATTTTTATATTGTGAAACCAAATTGTGCTCCCAATGGTATTGGTCTGCATTCAGACCATTTCCAGGAAAGTAAAACCAGCTCCTGAGCCGGGGCGAGGAGTCTTAGAGCTTAAGGTCTGTGGAAATCCATGATGTTTCCTACAACACCCCCTCCCCGTGCCCAATAAGCTGGGGAAGCCATCCCTGCTGGGCAGCCAGCACCCCGTGGTGACGTGCAGCACCCACAGAGCAGAGGGAGCTGCAGGGACTGCAGCCGGGTCCCCCCTCCAGTGACACCCCCCCCTCCCCACACACCCTCACAGAGAGCAATGACAGCAGACTCACAAACTCCGCTCGCGCGGGGAGGAATCTGCTCGACCCCCTCCTGTGACAGCCCAAGCCCAACCAGAAATAAAGATGGATGAGAAGAGGCTGGCTGAGAGCCTGGTGGTTTTTTTTCTCCTCCAGGGAGGGGTTTGCTGTGGTTATGGTGTTTGAAGAAACCAATGTCTGGGATGCTACGTTGGCAGCACCGGGGCTTGCTGCGGAAGCTTGCCCTGCTGCAAGAGATGCAGAGATGGATCTTGTCTCACCATTCACTCATCAAGAGATGGAGAGATGGATCTTGTCTCACCATTGCTGGTGACAGAAACAACAGGGGAGGTGGCAGAGCCATCCTGCACCCTTGGGGAGAGCTGGCTCTAAGCTCCTGCATCCCCAGGGCTGCTCTGAGTGATGGTTGGACCTTGGGTACCAAAGACTTTTCGGGTACAATATCACGTGAGGGGGAGATGCTCGGTGGGATGATGGGTCATACACAGCTGAGGGATGTGCATAAACTAGGGATTTTGATTTTAAAAACCTTCTGGCTCTGTGCAGGGGCCACGCGGAGCCATGTTCAGGTGGGAGAGGCGTAAGCCCTGCCTGGGAGGCTGTGGGTCTCTGTGGGAGATGGGGCAGGTTGGGAGGTGCAGAATAGACCCTGATCTCCTATGCATTCAGCCACAGCAAGGCTGGAAAGCACAGACCTTAGGACTCTTTATTCTCCCCATCTCCACTTCCTAGGACAGCTATCACCACCAAAGCATGTGGTTAGATGGTCCGGTAAACATCAGGGCGTGCATCCACCTGAAATTCATGGAAATGCCTGGCTCTGGGGACATAGGAGGCACCAGCGCTTCCTGGACCATACAACAGTTCTCCATTCATGGGCACTACCTGAGCACATCACCTCCTCTAGGCTTTGTTTCCCACTCCCTTAAGGACTCCCAGCAAATTTGGAGGTCTCCTGCTCACCATCAGAAAATGCAATGGGAGGAGAAGAGGAAAGGAAAACTAAAGGAAATCAGCCTGTCCCAAAATGGAACTGAAAAGAAAATCTAAAAAGATCGATGCTCCAGGATGCCCTACAAAGTGCTCAGTGCATTCTTTAAGGCCTCATCCCATGGATCATCAAGGTGTCCATCACCCTCCTCCCAGGGGAGGCAGCAGAAGTGGCAGGTACCGAGCACCGTCCCAAGCTGGTTCTTCACTAGAAAGTTTGCCAAGTCATGACCTGAGCCATTGTCCACGTCTGTCAGAGGACAGAGCTCACTGTCACCAACAGCCATGTGACACAAACATAATCCAGAGCAAACATCACATTTGCAACACCACTATGCACAGATTTTCCCTGTCTTCCTTGTACCAAAAAAAACCCCACATACTTCATTTTGAAGGCATGGGGCTGGCACTATTCCCCATGGCTCTCCAAAGCCCCCAGGGAAAAGCAGTGGGAAATTTCCCAAGAGATACCCAGGCTGTCCCCAGCTTGTTTCTGACCCCCAGAGCAGCTCCTTCCCACCAAGCTGGTGGGCAAGCAGAAGGTCCAAAAGGTGAGCAGCCTCCTGGTGAGCATCTTGCATGTTTGATTTAGAGTCACACTTCCACTCGTTCATCTGGGTCAGTCCAGGATGAGGGATTACAGCCCTCTCCTCTGCCCCACAGTTTCTTCACACTGTAGTGTATGGATAACATTTATTTCAGCCTTCCCCAGCCCTCTCTGGTCACCTGCCCACGAACCAGCTCTGGTGTGTGTTGAGCACGGTGGTCTCTATGAACTGGCAGAGACAGGGCACGCTGCTCTGCTCCAGGTGGCCCCCGGCCACGGCCTGAGGGAGCTGGCCGGTGACCAGGAGCCGGACGTAGCATCCGCTGAAGATCACCAGGAGCTGCTGGGCCATCACCTGCAACGAGCACGAGAAGTGTCAGAGCAGAGCATCAACCCGCGGGAAGCGCGGATGACGCGTTAAAAATATCATTTTCTCCCTCCTTCAAGGACTGTCCTTGTCTGAAAGAAACAGGGCAGGAGCCAATGGTATATATAACTGTCCCAGATGCCCTTCTGGTCAGCAGTGCTGGCACGCTGTCCCTACTGGGGAGTGACATGAAATGACCCTTCTCCTCTGGGGGCCGGGGAGTCAGGCTGTTGGGGACCTGCCTGCTCTGTCACTGCCTCCCGGTGCTTTTCTTGTGCCTGCAGACAGCCAGAAAGCTTCCATCTGTAGGGACGTCACCTGCACTGAATTAGCTTAGCAACAGTGAGGGGAAAACTATAAAATAAATCAAAATCATCCCTTTTGAAGCTTCTTGCTGAGCAGGAATGAGGACACATTTGTTGCTCAGCATGGCACAAGTCTTTGAAGGCATGTTCCATGGAGGAAACAAAGGCTGGGCAGGGCCATGCCTCATCCCCATCCCGGACACAGGGACTGAATCCCTGCATGGACCCTGGGAGAGGTTGTCTTCCAAACGGGGATCCCAGCCACCAGCAAAGAAAAGCCATGAACTCCTCAAGGATTGAGCACTAGCTGCTCAGCAAGCATTAACTGCTCAGCAGTGTCAGGGCTGAAGAAGGTATTTGCAGACCTACAGGCTTCCAGGTGCTCCTATGGGTGACAAAGGAGGTGTCCCCATGCTTGGTGGCTGCTGGGACAAGTTTTGGAGTCAAGGTGCCTGGGGAAATGATTTGGCACCTCTGTCCATTGGGGAGGGATGTTTCATTACCTCTGGTGGGCCCTCGGGAACGAGGCGGAGCAGCTCATTGCATGTCACACGCTCTTTATTTAGGTTCCCTCTACTGGATAGGAGAGGGGACTCTTCACACGAAGCCTCCTCCTCTGTCCCCAGGTCGGGCTGAACCACCGTCTCCATGACCACACAGAGCTGGTCCAGGCTGTGTCGCAAGCCCGACTGGAAGAGAAAGAGATTTGGGGGGGTCTCCAGAGGCGGGCAGGAATAGTGTCCTGAGGACAGCCTTGAAAGGGCATGCTTTCTGAATACATGGGTTTTTTTACTCCTGGGAATTTCCACCCCAAGAGTCAAAAACAGCATTGGCCAAGAGTGTCTTCATTCCACAGCCCTGCTGCCATTCGCTGCTCCCAGCAAGATGGTCACAGCCTGGCACGGAGAATTTTTGTCTTTAAAAACTATGAGTTCTGTCAGCCAACACACAGATCAGAGTGTTTCTGTCCATCCCCTGATCTGCCTCTGTTGGTTCCTGCCGTGAGATGAGCAGCCCTGAGGTGTTCGGAGGGTTGTACCCCCTTCACCTCCCATCATGTGGCCATGCTCAGCCAGGGCACCTCGGTGCTGGAGAGCGTGGTGTTCGTGTGTTACACACCCGCACAGGGGAAAGCATCTTCTGAAGGCCAAGAGGACATTTTTTCTACAGTTAACCCAGTCCAGCTTTTACTTGTTCCTCAGACTATCCCATTTATTTCAGGAGGACAACTCAAGGCGTCAGCTATTTCAAGTGGTGGCACATGCTTTCAAATTTGCCCTTGACTCTTGATGACTTTCCTTTATTGAAGTTATCTGGTTAATCATCCGGACACACACATGCCACAGGACTTAATGGACTGGGCACCAACAGATGCAATTTATCCACCTCCCAGTTCACAGCAGGGGATGCCCAGGAGGACACTCAAACACTCGGTTCTCCTTGCCCACCTCCATCCCACCAAAGCAGGGACATAGGGGTGGACTTACACGTGTCACCATGGAATCTTGGGCTGTGCCCACTGTCACTTACCTCTCGTGTCCTCTGCAGGTCCATGATGTGGGCTGACAAAGACAGGAGGCAGCGCTTGGGGTTGAAATGCACAAACCACAGCTGGGACAGGCAGGGTTAAGGAAGGGTCTTTCCATGCTTCCTCATCTGTCTCCGTGCAGACCATGGTACCAACCTTGCAGGAAGTGGAGCTAAGGCAGGTTGTGCCCATGGGATGCTCAGGACACAGGAACCAAATAACACATCGTGGAGCTAATTTCAAGCCAAGAGGGACTGGGCTAAGGTGAAGACTCAAGGTAAAGGGAAAGAGAAGAAAGTGGCAGGGAAGGGGGACATTGCCCCAGAGGGCAGCCAGTCCTCCTTGTGCACCTCCTGCACCCTGCGGGGGTGAAAACTGGGATAACCCAGAGCCCTTGCCCTACACTCATCTCAATGGTCTTACATCTATATAAACTGGTGGGTCACCTTGACTTAACTCCCCAAAACTCCTTCCTCCTTTCTTTGTTTTTATGAATTCATCCCATATTTTTTTTTTGCAAAATTTACTGTACTTGGTGCTTGCCTTCAGGACAGAGGCACTGTTTGTGAAGAGCCCACCAAGAGCAAAGTGCTGGGGGTGCGAGTCCTGCCAGCTTTGAGAGCAGCAGCCCCCCAGAAAGCAGCCAAAGGTCTACCCTTGTACATCTACCCAAGCTTCCATCATCAAGGGGATTCGTGCACACCATAAAAACTAGAGGGTTAAAACAGATCTGACGTTGGAGCAGACTGAGAAATCATAAATTCTTGGGTTGTTTTCTGCTCTTGGGCAGTTCTGGGACACGTCAGTACAGGTGAAGGCTCCTTGGATTTGTCCTCACTGAGGTACAAAACTATGCTGGTCTGAACAAACATGTAATTCAAGTTCTTGAGTGTTTCCTCCTCATTCTGCATGACTTCACCCCTGCCAGCCCTCCTGCGGTATTCCCTGCCCCCTTCTCTGACCCTGTGCTTCACTGTTGGTTCCCTCTCCGTTTCTATTTCGTACCTCTCTGTACAGATGGGGTGGAGTGAGTTCTACCAGCAAGTCTGGGAGACCATTTCTAATCACCTTCCTGTGACACTTTCATGCTGTTTTAAAACTCCCTTCTTTCCCCTTAATCTTTGTCTAGTCCAGAAAAGGTATTTCTAAAAAGCAACAAATGAGCTTCCCCCTACCTGGTGTCTTCAACCTGCATTTTTAAAAAGCCATGAAGGTCAGAAGTGCTTGGCAGTTATAGACCTGGCTGCCAGGCACGGCCCCGTGAAATCAAGTTCTTTAATGTGCCTGAAAGAGGAAGCCCAGGGCTACAAAACACCCAGAGAGCAGAGACACTTGGATGCCGTTGGCTTAGTTTGTCTCTGCAAGGCAGAACATGAGCTCCTGGGGATGGGAACTCTGGTTTTCTCTGTGCTGGGTTGGGGTTTTTTTGCCATAGGCACATTGCTGTCACTCTGCTTGTAATAAGAATCATCACTGTCATGTAAGTGTAATACACTTTCAGAAATAATTGCCTGCCCAAAGGACTAATCCCACTTCAATCTTTTAGACTCATTATTTCATATTGCCTGTGGGCATGTCTCAATCTCCACTTACAGGAGAAGAAAATATACCCAATCCCTCTTTACATCCAATAGGAGAAAAGAAAAATCAAAAAAATTCCAGAAATCCAATCCACTGGACATCCTCATGGATCATATAATCAATTAATACCTCCACGTTATTAGCTACCCAGAAAAGGGTACAAGTGATTCCCGACAGAAAGGATACTTGTAGGATGTTGTGTGGCCCATCCAGGGCATCTGTAATCCCCAGTATTAAACTGTGTTTGATAAAGATTTCATTGACGGCTGCCAGCCTCACATCTGTATTCATATTTATCTATTAAAGAATGCAAGAAAAATTAACACGCTTTACAGCAAAAGTTGGGCCAGCCTACAGCTACAAACCACAGCTGGATAATCCCAAATACCACCCCTCTGGAAGGAAAGCAGTGACAAGAGGGGTCTGTGATCAGGCAGGATTGTCACCAGCCATCAGTGTCAGCCCAGCCACCGCTAGTGGATGTCCAAGCAGCCAGAGATCTCATTAAAGATTATTTCTTTTCTAGATGAGATGTCTGAAGTGGAGTCCACTTCCAGTACCATGTTCTCTTTTCCTTTCCCAACAGCCCCTGAGTGAAGGACTCCTTTCCTGAACCTCTGTACACCCACAAGTTTGTCCCATTTCCCTTGGAACAGTCACTGCAAAGCTGTCATTAGAGACTTGCCCCAAAATCCATTCACAGCAGTGTAAAGACCCCTCTGGATTTTGAATCAAACCTTTCCAATACTAATCTTCTGATTGCTCCTTAGAATTTTCCATACTGCTGTGATTCCTACAAAAAAAAACTTGACAACAACCAAGCAGTGGGTGCTGGAGGATGGTTGGCTCTGGTCTTTTATAACTTTATCACAGCTTTTCTGGGTTAGAATCATAGAACGGTTTGGGTTGGAAGGGACCTTAAAGATCATCAAGTTCCAACCCCTTTGCCCTGGGCTGGGACACCTCCCACCAGACCAGGTTGCTCAAAACCCCGTCCAACCTGGCCTTGAAGCTAGGAGCTGCCTTTTTGTCCAGAGCAGCGCAGCGACAGAATGAAACGATACTATTAATGGCTGCACACAACCAAGACTTCAAGGACCATCGTCAGGGGCAGGACAGGAGCCAGCTTTTCTGATGAGCCCCTGTCGTTTCCCACCAGCCATGGGAACGTGAACCATGCTCTGCATTGGGTTGCTTTATCTCCAGTGACAGCAGGCGCTTTGGGCCCACCTGCAGGGCTCCAGCACCTACATTTTAGGCATTACAACATCTAACTTGGCTGTGAAACACCCCCTGCCTGAACCTGATCTCCAAGTCTGCAGTAAAAATATTCTCTTCCTCCCTGGATAAATGCGTTCTTCATACGTGTCTAGGAGATGACCCAGGTCCCACCGCTTTGGTGGGAGGGGGTCCTGCTCCCCCGTGAGCCTCCTCTCACAAGTGGCCTCTTCTCACCTTCCTCTGGCGACGATCGATAACCAGTATCACAACCACAGTGACTACCACAGCAGCCAGGGTCACCAGCACACTGGCCTCCCAGTAGCGTCCGAAGGAGCACAGCTGGACCGTGGAGTAAATGTTTGTCCAGAGAGACACGTAGAAAACCTATAAAAGCCCAGAGAGACTGATGGCACTCGCAAAACTACGAAAGTGAGAAAAGTCAAGAAAGGAAGAAAACCACCAGGGTAATACCTTGCCATAAATTCAATCACATGAGATTTTCAGAGGGTGAGAAAGGGCAGAAGTTCCTTTCAAGGATAAATAGCGGAAAGAAAAGAGTAGAAAAACTGAGCGAGGGCTAGTTTATTATAAGAAATTCCTGGTCATCAAAGACAGAGAGTGAATTATTAACCATGATTCATATCTAGGAAGGGTTTCAACCGAGTTCTTCCATTTAGATAAGAAATGCACTCACTGAGGCATATTGATAATAATACTTCTAATGGCCCCTGTATTTAGAAAGCTCCTATGTCAAAACACTCAAGGTGCTGCAGAGACTACTCAATTACAGTAATGCTCAAATGGTGGACACAGACACGGGGCTCAAGGACTCTCTGAAGGACTAACAAATATAAGGCATAAAGGCAAAACTGAATTCATTTGGCCTTTACTTCACCTAGCATGGATTTGGGCAGGAGATTGCCTGAAAGCAAATATGAGACGTACAACACAGAGTGTCACAGCATCATCTGGCAATAATACAACTCATTTGCATTAAACAGGCACCAAAACCCTCAAAACACTGAGCACCAATTCCTACAATATTACCGAAAGGAGAAGACACTTATAATGGCTTAAATGCAACTAAAATGAGGGAGTCAGATTTGATCACACCCTCAGCACACTGCAAAGTATCAACCTTACAGAAGATCATAGAATGGTTAGATTTAGAAGGGACCTTAAAGATCATCAAGTTCCAACCCCCTTCTCCTGGGCAGGGACATCTCCCACCAGACCACGTAGTTCAAAGCCCCTTCCAACCTGGCCTTGAACCCCTCCAGGGATGGGGCAGCCACAGCTTCTCTGGGCAACCTGGGCCAGGCTCTCACCACCCTCACACCAAAGAAGATCTTCCCCAGATCTCATCTATATCTCCCCTCTTTCAATTTAAAACCATTACCCCTCATCCTATGACTACATTCCCTGATAAAGAATCCCTCCCCACCTCTCCTGGAGCTCCCTTCAGGATCTGGAAGGCTGTTATAAGGTCTTTGGAGGAGCTTCCTCACCAGAAGCAGCCAAACAAGACGAGACAAACAACTCAGTAACCAAAGTTGACTGCTTCATTGGTCTGAATTAGCATCAGGACAGATTTTTAAAGTCAAGTTAAAAAAAGCAGCTGATGTAGGTAACACCACCTCAGCATGGGCTGGTCATACAGCAAAGGACAACCCACTTCGGTGGGACTACCAGCAAGGGGTTGGAGAAGGTGCTTTGCCCTCCATTCTGTGAACTGGGATTTCCAAAGAAGCCTTAAGCTCACTAGGAGGTGTGAAAACCAGTATCCCTTCCCCATCCAACCCTTCCTGGACACAAGAACCCCAGCTGTTCTTGCATTTATGACAAGCCTGGGAGATAACCCCACCATCCTTACCACAGCAATGGCTATCTGGAACACCCTGGAGTTGTAGAACATATATCGTCTCACTTCGGGAGTCAGGACAGCATCCTGGATCAACCTTCTCCACTCATCTGCTGCCACCTGCCCAGGGAGCAAACAGTAAACTGGGGCCACCCTCCAGTTTTGGGCCCACAGTCCCACCAAAACTAGCCTGGTCAGTCATCGTGGGGCCAAGGCTGTCAAAGCAACTCAAAGTTCTGTCCCAGATCACACACACACACACACAGAACACTTCCAGTCTCATCCATACAGCTGTCACAGACAAAACCTTATGTTCTTTGCTCATTTGCAGTGAGTAATATCTCCCTGGAAAGTGCAGGGAAAGTGACAAGAGAGAACCATCTTTTCACGACAAAGGACAAGACAAGACAGATTGTCTCCGGGATGTTCCATCCCATTAGAGTGACTTTCAAGCCACCCACTATGTTGAATGGGTTTCTTCATGGAGATTTAAGCCAACTTCATTACAGTTGACCCACAGTTCAAGGGGAATAGACTGAAGCTGAACTGAAACAAGCCACTTAAACCAAAAACAAAAAGAAAAGCTGTCTGCGATGTGGGTGCAAACACCAACGATGCTGATCCGGGCAGCATTTACTGCTACAGGGACCCTGGGGGAGATTATGCACAAGGAGCTTACCTGAACCCCAAGGGACTTCAGTTTCTCTGCGCAAAGCTCCATGTCGAAGGAGGTGGCTGAGCAGCTGTTGTCCGTGCTGAGCACCATGAGCACCTGGCCATTGAGGGGTTCTGCAAGAGCCAAAAGGAGCCAATACATAGGTTTTTCTCCCAGAAGTTAAGGAGCACATGGTGAAGGGAATGCTGAGGAACACAGACCACCCTGACATGTTTTAAATGGATCCAGAACCTCCCCTTGGTCATTTTGAAGAACATCACAAGGAGCTTTGGAAGCAGCCTGATGTCCCCTGTAAGGAAACAGCCTACAAAAAGGAAGGAAGCCCCAAACACATTCCAGGAGTAAACAGTCAGACATAACATGATGTCCTGATCTTCAGCAGGATAACATCTTGCCTTACTGATCCCTCACTGAAAGGACAATGGACTCAAGCTGCACAGTGGTGTTAAGGTTATCTACGCCTTAGAGAGATCCCCCATTGCCTACCCACCTCACCCATCACAAGGAAAAGCTTGAGGAATCAAATTAAAGTGTTTGCCAATGATCACATTGTCTGAGATGTCACAGGGCTGCACTGGAGCATGAGCCTGATAGGTCCTCCAGAGTCAAGGTCCCTGCTCCAGCAGTGCTCCTGGGCAGCATGGCTCTGCTCAGGCCTCTCAGCTTCCCAGTTTCAGCCCAGGCTGGGATCAGAGATGCAATCTAGAGACCCAAGCTGCAGCCAGGAGCCTAGAAAGCGTGAAGACATCCTGTCCTAGATTTGAGGAGCAGGTTGCTTGGAGCCAAGGCAGATCAGGAAGCTGTGGCACGGGAGAGCTGTGATCTCCAGGCATCCCATCGGGCATTCATCTAGAGTTGACACAAGCTGTGCTATGTCAAGAGGAGGAAATTGGGTCTAAGGAAGTGCCTTGTTCAGATGAGATCTTGTTTCACTGAGACATTTCACCCGGCTTTCCTTCCCCTTTGCAGATCCGGGGTCAGCCTGGTGTCCCCTGAGGGGACATCTCACTGAAATGCCACTTAGTGCTCTCCCAGACAGCTGTGCACAGTGTGCCCTCACCTTTCCCTTCTCTCCCACCTACATCCTCCATCCTTGTCCTCTCTTCACTGCTCAGGAGGAGGAGATGCCAAGTGAAGGAGGGCAATTACACTACAGCAGAGGGTGACCGCATCGAGTCAGAAAGGGAAGAGCAGATGCATCTGGAACATCCAGGAGAACAAGGTCCTGTTTGTTTGCTGAGGTTTATCTCCTCCTGACACAGAGCAGTGGAGGAGGGGGTGAGTGTAAAGCAAGAATAAAAACAAATGATTTGGCTCAGATCTCCTGTTCTCCAGGGCTTTTGGTCAAATTTGGCACAGAGTCTGGCAAGTTGGGTGCTGAGACACCCGAGATGTGCAGAGGGGCTCAGCTCCTCGACCTCCACTGGAGCGAGGGAAGAGCTGCTTCGTCCCTGCAAAACCTGAGCTCTGAGGAGGTGCTGTGGACTGAGCAACCAAAAAGGGGTGCTCTGGTGGATGGTGGGTGAAGATCTTGGTGGGAAGAGCCATCCACGGCACTGCCCTCTGTCTCTGCACAGCACCTCAGGCGGTTTCAGGAGGGGTGCTGCAGAGAGGGAGCAAACTGGTATGGGGGAAGGGGGTCACTTGGGAAGCACCGACCCAGTTTCTCAAAGATTTCTTGGCTTTTGAAGGCCAAAAGGACTTCCAGGGTCCTGGTTTTCAATAGGTGGATGTTGGTTCATTCCTACGTACCAGGCTTTCCAGAAAAGTCAAAGTGTCTCCATCCCCTCCCCAAGATGCTGAAGCATCCATAACGTTTAGTTACTTTTGCAAATGGGATGCTCTTACTGAGCATCTTTGAAAAAAATCTGTCCTCTGGTATTTTAAGGGCACGGTACTCAGCACCGCCTTTCTCCTCATCAGATCACTCACTTACCTTTCACCCACTGCAGGGATCCTTCCTTCAGATCACTCTTACAGTAGAGGATGGAAGAGAGCGACCCCTTTTTCTCAGTTCCACCACCTTGGGTTTTATGGGCCATGCTGAAGGTGCCTCTCCTTGAGGGACTCTGCGTCGTATCGTCAGAAATTCAGCACTTTTTCTGCCCGCCTTCTCTTTCACTGCCAAGAAACGCCCATTCAGCCCCAAAGCAGCCGCTTGCTCTCCTTGCTGGGGAGCAGGTTGCGAAATCCTCATTCCCACTCCCACCGACAGCTTCCTTGAGATCCCGCTTGCCACGAGCGAGGAGGCATTTTCTAGCCCTGAAAAGAGGAAAAAGAAAATCTTGCAGAGACAGCAAGTGAAGGGCGCCAGCCCGGAGCACTCGGGAGCTCTCTGCTCTTTGGACCCTGCTCCCCAAGGATGTTCTCACCAGGTGGGTGTCACCCAACCACGGGCAGAGTGTGCACAGGCTCGCCTTTCACTGCCATTGCCTTTTATTTTGTTAAGAGGTGGAAAACTGACCCTTAAATATTCCTTGGATTATCCCGACGTCCTGAAATATTCAAACTTTTTGTAAAAAAAAAAAAAAAAAAAAAAGTTGTCAAGGAAGAAGCAGGTTTCCTCCTTGTGAAGCCCATAAGGCTTTTTGCCATCACTTTCAGAGGAAAGTGGGGCCGGCAGCGACGCACCCCACGACCAGGTGATCCCCCTCAGCACCAGGGAACCCACGCAGGTGGAGGAGGAAAAACTCAACCAACTGAAGGCAGGGGCAAGCAGGAGCTCTCCCCCAGCAGCAGCGAAGCCTTCGAAGGTCCCTGATGTCCTTCCCCCCCCCCTTCCCCCCTTTCTCTCCACCCCGGAGAGCGCGAGATGCCAACAGGGCACGTCCCTGTTTCGGGCACCTTGCCCACGAGTTTTCCAGGCAAAGGCTGCTGACGTAGGTCTCCCACCCCCTGCCAGGATCCGTGAGTTATTAAAACAAATGCTTGGAAGGCTCTGAAGTTTACTTTCCAATTATCTTCCACTCCTGGGGCTCCGCTGCGTCCACGCTGGCTCTTCCAAAACTATCATTTTTCCTTTTTCACCTCTGCTCTCTCTGTCTTTTGCACCAGGAGCTCACTGCTGCCTCTTGGTGCCCCTCGGAGCCCACTCCAAAGAGTGTTGCTTTATTTGTGACTGATGGTGGTTGTTGCAGTTACCCCCCACACACAACTTGCACAAAGGCAGGATGGTCACTGGTGGAAGGACTGTCAGAGAGGAAAATGAGGTGAGAGAAACACAAAAGGCTCTCCTGATTGCAGAAAAAAAAAAACAAAAAAAAAAAAAAAAAAAAACAAAAAAAACACAGAAGGCTGGAAACTCGCACTGAAAGGAATGAAGCCATGGCTCACGTAGCACAAGAGGTGTGCAGCGTGTGTGCGTGTGATGGACACAACCATCACCAGTGAGGTGAGGAGAGATTCTGCTGTCCATTGAGCAGGGCTCTTCCAGAGCCATTTCCTTGCAGACACATGTTACCAAGCACCTCTCCCAGCACCGAAACGTGGATTCACGGTGAGATTTCTCATTCCTTTCCCCTTTTGCCTTCAACCTCTTTGGGTTAGGGTCAGACGGGAGAGAAAATGAGAAAGGAGACAGAAAAGCCCGCACAAACCAGAGGCAGAGAGTGAAAAACCAGCTGGAACAAAAGGAAAACCTAATTAAAACCTGCCACCCTGTCGTCGCTGCTGTCACGTTAAGTTAGAGATGAACCAAGGCTCTCTGGAGTAGATGTGGAGAAATTTGAGTCCCTGGAGGACAGTCCCCAGAAAGTGACAGTGAAGGGCACAGCAGGGTCAGGGCAGTTCAGCCCGTCTGGGGGCTACGGGAGGGAAAGACCCTTCACCGTCCAGGACCAGCTCAGCAGCAAAAACATCTTTTTGCTGCTCTTTGTGCAGCCTAGATTTGTTTGGCTCCCTCGCCTTTCACTGCAAAATGACTGCCCATTTTTAGAGATCAGCCCCCCCAAAACTCCCCTCTGCCTCCTGCTGTGCTAACACGAGAGACACTGTCTCGTCTGCGCTCCCCAGGCTCCGGGTCTCTATATCTCTTCTTATCCTTTATCCATTGCCAACAGCCCTCTGGTGACTTTGCCTCCTTCAGGCCATGGACGTTCCTTTCAGGACACCTCCAATCTCTGACTAAACAGCAGAGAATCATGGAATGGTTTGGGTTGGAAGGGACCTCAAAGATCATCCCATTCCACCCCCTGACCAGGGCAGGGACACCTCCCACCACACCAGGTTGCTCCAAGCCCCCTCCAACCTGCCCTTGAACCCCTCCAGGGATG
>JAOTQQ010000007.1:9714977-9728273 GCA_026546715.1 Gallinago undulata
GGCTCTCACCACCCTCACACCAAAGAAGTTCTTCCCCAGATCTCATCTCCATCTCCCCTCTTTCAGTGTCAAACCCTCCCCCCTCATCCTATGGCTTCCCTCCCTGATCCAGAGTCCCTCTCCAGCTTTCCTGGAGCCCCCTGAGGGACTGGAAGTGTCTCCCTGGAGCCTTCTCTTCTTCAGGCTGAACCCCCCCAAATCTCTCAGCCTGTCCTCCCAGCAGAGGGGCTCCAGCCCTCTGATTATCTTCATGGCCCTCTGCTGGACCCACTCCAACAGGCTCATGTCCTTCCTACACGGCAAGGCTTTATGTCCAGAGCAGCTGGCAGAGGCTTACCTGGTCCAGCTCACCTCCTGCTGCTGGGAAGACAGCTCAGCTCCCTCCTCTTCCTCCTCACTGTCCTTTAGCTACCATCATCCCACTCTGCACCACTCGGGCGCCTTGATGTCCCACCACAGAGAGGGGTGGTCTCTGATCCCCCCAGCCCCAACCTGCGTGGAGAAGGTCCCTCTCTTCTCCCGGGGACCAGAGACTAACCTGGTGCAGCTCAGCAGAGGCAAGAAGCCTCCACACCCCCACGCTACCATCTCATTACCCCGAGCTGCAAGCACTGACTTGCAAAATCTCCCTGCCACATGTGACTTTTCCCCCCTCGGGCTGGTTTCAGAAGTGTGGTTTTTAACCCTCTAGAGTTCCTCAAAAGCACTCCCCCACCAGGCACGGCCGTTGGGAGGAGATCCGGCCGTGGGAGTCATCCTCACCTTTCACAGGGGTCCAGAGCTGGAGCAACCTAAAGGTTGGGAAGAGCTGAAAAGCAGAGCAGACAGAAGGCTGTCCTCCTCCTCCTTGATGTGCTGGGCAGGACTCAGGAAATCCCGAGGTTGCATCAAATTAGTTGCCGTGAATGTATTAGTGAGAGCCAAGCATCGACGAGGGGTCTGGGGAAATCAGAAGAGGTTAAGGAACACCTCAAGGCTAAGAAAGTGTCACTGTATATTTAGCAAAAAAAAAAAAAAAAAGTTGTGTTAAAGCACAAAGAAACAGGGATAACGTGCCGGGGGCGGGGGGGGAGGAGGTGGAAGGGGAGAGGGTGGAAGTTTCCTCTCCAGCTGCTGTACTCCAAAGAAAAGCAGTGGGCTTGGAGACTCCCCCTAGAAGAGCTTCACCTGCTGGGGACACCAATCCCTTTCATGCAGAGATGATGCCGAGAGGGACCACAAGAGAAAAGACTTCTTTTCCTGGGAATCTTGGTTTCACCAAAAGCTAGAAGATCCGTGGAGGCTGGGAGCGAATCGCGTATCTCAGTGACTGCTAGATCTACCAAATAGTTTAAAAAAAAATAAAAAGGGGAAGAAAAAAAAAAAAGAAAAAAGTTTCATTGCAGTTGCTGTGCTCACTTCCTGGAGAAAATGCCATTCTTCTCGTGGAAGGAAGAATTTCTGCAGCCCTGCTGGCCGCAGGCATTGCTGAGGGATGGGCTCATTCCACCACGGGGCTGCGCGGGGAGCAGAACTGCCTCCAAAACCACTTACCCACACGGGATCTTGCTACGCTTGGAAAATTACGCTTGGAAAACTGGCAACTCCCATCGTAACGTCGTCCAGGTATTGAGAAAAATCAGATAAATCTTCTCGCTGCTGTCATTAGCTCAAGGCCCAGCTCAAACCCCCGCCCAAGATAGGGCCATGCAAAGCTTTGAGGTGCTTTTGCAACCCCTCCTCAGCCAAATGTTTTGGCTTCACTTCCCCCTCTTCTCGCCCCCGCGAGGATCCTGACAAGAGGGAGAACGCCACCACCAAAGTGCTTCGAAAGAGCACTGTCAGCTCACCGCCAAAAAAAACCACCCCAGGCAAAACTCCTGGGGGGGGGGGGGGGGGGGGGAGGGGGAGGTGAGGGCAATAAACTTGAAAGATAAGTTCATAATTACCTGCAGCGCAAACACCCTACACCTCTCGTTTAGCAAGACGTGCGTGTACGGGCTGATCTTGGCACCAGCATCTCATCCCAGTGGCACCAGCAGGGAAAAAAAAAAAACAACCCTGCTCCTTTGGGAGGGGTGCTGGGAAAAAAAAAAAAAAAAAAGGAAAAAAAGAAAAGCTAATTCCAAGTTCAAAGCAATCCCAGTTTGGCTGCTCTGAAGCGGCAAAAAAGACCACACACTATTACAACTATTATTATCTTATTACACACTATTATTATTATTACACATTATTATACACACGAGCTGTGTTGACATGCTGGAAGGAAGGGATACCATCCAGAGGGACCTGGACAGGCTGGAGAGGTGGGTGGGCTTGTGGAAAGTTCATGAAGTTCAACCAAACCAAGTACAAGGTCCTGCACCTGGGACACAGCAATCCCAGGCACAAATAGAGGTTGAATGGCTGGAGAGCAGCCCTAAGGAGAAGGACTTGGGAGTGCTCGTGGATGAGAAGCTCAACATGAGCTGGCAGTGTGCACTGGCAGCCCAGAGAGCCAACCACATCCTGGGCTGCATCAAGAGAAGTGTGGCCAGCAGGTCTCGGGAGGTGATGCTGCTCCTCTGCTCTGCACTCCTGAGACCCCACCTGGAGCTCTGTGTCCAGCTTCGGAGTCCTCAGCACAGGAAGGACATGGACCTGTTGGAATGAGTCCAAAGGAAGGCCACGAAGATGATCAGAGGGATGGAGCACCTCTCCTATTAAGACAGGCTGAGAGAGTCAAGGTTGTTCAACCTTGAGAAGACTCCAGAGAGACCTTAGAGCCCCTTTCAGTCCCTAAAAGGGGCTCCAGGAGAGCTGGAGGGAACTCTGGATCAGCAAGGGGAGCCATAGGATGAGGGGGGAGGGTTTGACACTGAAAGAGGGGAGATGAGATCTGGGGAAGAACTTCCAGAGAATGGCAATTAACAGCAAATACGAGGTCAATCAGTAAACTAGAAAGAAATTTAGAGAGAAGCAAAGGCTCACAAGAAATAGGGAACTATTTGACTGTAAAACAGAAAGAGGACACTGGCAGGATCCCAACGCAGACTGGAGGCGCTTCTGTTTCCTGGAGCCCAGCTGACACCCTCCGAAACTGGCCCCATTTAGAAAGTAAAGCCTTCCCAAAATTGCAATGAGAATGAATGAAAACACAGACTTCTCTGCTCCAGGAAGCATCGTCTCAGCTGTACCATCAGCTAGTGCAGAAAGGCAGGGGATTTGGGGATTCGGTTTATGGAAACCAGAGTTAAGGCAGCTGGAGGTTCACCTCACTGGTATCTATGAAGAAGTCCTGTCTTAACATAAACCCACTGCAAATCTATTTGCAAAGTCTCCCTGTCCTTCTTCACCTGCTCTTCACCTGTTTTCTGCTTCCTGGTCTTACCTCTCTGATAATTAAGTGCTGAGCTCCCACCACAGCCTTCTCACGAGGGACACTTTCACCCCACAGCCAAATGAGACCTCACCTTTCCCTCCAACACGGTGAAAACAGTTTCCAGGGCCAAAACTTCTTAGGGGTCAAATGCCAGGACACGGGGACAGCAGGACTCCAGGGGTGGCAATGCTGAAGGCTCTGCAGCCCCTCAACCTCCCTGTTTAAAAAAAAAATAATCTTTCCCATTTGAAATGAAGCTGGTTAGTTCCTCCAGCCTCAGCTAACCGGGTGAAAAAAACCAAACTTCTGTCCTCCTTGAAAAAGAGAGGTTTATTTAAAGACTTCTTCATTCTGTGATGGAGACTCCAGGTTAAATAAACCCAGAACTCCTCCCCATCATCATCACCCTGACCCACAAGTGCCAAACCCTTCCTGGGGCCCTTCAATGCCCAAATCAAAGAGCAATTTGTTCTCATCTCTTCCACACTCGGCGTCTGGACAGGACACGGAGACCTCGCCACATTTCTGAGCAGAACAACTCTCTCTTTCTCACCTCCGTCTGACACAGGGCACCTGTATCAACAGGACTTCACTTCAAAAGCAAAACATTTGCCAAGTCTTGGGGGGGTTCACCCTCATCTTCCCAATTTCTGCGGCGCTGTACAGCCGGTGATGGATTGCTGGGGGCTTGTGTGTTTGATTTCACCTTTCTTAGTTCAGCCTTAAACTCCTCTTCGGGGAGTCTCATGTTCTCGGTTTCAGATCATTTCTCCCATTTATCAAGATCCCTTGGAATTGTAATTCCCTCCTCTGTACTGTGTGTATCTCTTCCCAGCTTGGTGCCCTGGGCATATATTATAGGAATACCCCCTATTCCAGCACAATGCATTAATGAATATATTACTGGGAACCTGGTCCCAGGAAAAAATACACCCTCTGCTATTTGAAGTGTCTTCCCAGACTGACAGTACCCACTGGTGCCAACTGTCCTTGGGGACAACCCCGTCCTCTGTCACGTTCTTAATATCATTAATAATATACCCCTCTACTTATCTTAATAACATAATTATGTATCGTACCCCTCTGCTCTGCTCTTGTGAGACCCCAACGGGAGCAGTATCCAGCTCTGGAGTCCTCAGCACAGGAAGGACATGGATGTACTGGAGAGGGTCCAGAAGAGGCCATGGAGGTGCTGGGAAGGCTGGAGCCCCTCTGCTGGGAGGACAGGCTGAGAGATTTGGAAGGGTTCAACCTGGAGAGGAGAAGGCTCCAGGTAGACCTTGGAGCCCCTTCCAGTCCCTAAAGGGGCTCCAGGAGACATGGAGAAGGACTCTGGATGAGGGAGGGAAGCCACAGGAGGAGGGGGAAGGGATTGACACTGAAAGAGGGGAGATGGAGATGAGATGTGGGGAAGGAATTCTTTGCTGTGAGGGTGGTGAGAGCCTGGCCCAGGTTGCCCAGAGAAGCTGTGGCTGCCCCATCCCTGGAGGGGTTCAGGGCCAGGTTGGATGGGGCTTGGAGCAACCTGGTATGGTGGGAGGTGTCCCTGCCCTGAGCAGGGCAGGGGAGTTGGACTAGATGATCTTTAAGATCCCTTCCAAACTGAACCATTCTATGACTATGATTTCTGAGATCATTCTTTACTGTTTTACTCTTTACTGTCACTTACTCTTTACTGTCACTGTTTTAAAAACAGAGACAAATTCTCAATTTTTTCCTATTCTGACTCCCAAGAACACATTGTCTCTCTATATTTATTCCATGATTTAGTACTTTTTTTTTTGTTTTTCCTTCATTTTCAGGGATCTCCTTCCAGCAGCAGTTTCTCCCTACCCAAGTCCATGCACACTGCAGTGGTGAGCAGCAGCCAATGCAGACAGATCTCATTTTCTTTTGATGAAGCTGCATTTTCAGTGGGTAACTGTTCCATCATCTTTTTTTTTCCCCAGCAAGCCTTAATTAGGAGAAGAAAGTAGTTGAAAGCTTTGTCTCACCCTTCCCCTCTCTTCCTGCACAAAAAGTTGTCTTTCACAGACTCTGGGTTGGGTTTTTTTTTAGTCAAACAGCTCAGCAAAGCTGACAGATTGACAGTCATTAAATATAAAAACTTTATTTCACAATATCCCTAAATTACATGTTTCAAATGAAAAATGACGTTTAAGGCATAAAGTGTGGTTCTCGGTTGGTTTTTTGTTGTGGGTTGTTTTTTTTTTAATTCCCTCTACTTCTGCCTTTTTCCTCTGAAGACTTAAAGTGTTATTCTTTTTATTATGGTAATGCAAAGACCTCTTTCTTGCATCTCAAATTAAAAAAGGGAAAGCTTGAGATGTGCCTTGGATAATGATTCAGCTATCGATCCAGCAGATGCTTTATTAGATTATTTTGAAACAGCCAAATGTAATTTAATACCTATTTATTTTCTATGCCTATGCCAGTCCCAGATAAAATCTTTTCTGCATGAAATTAGGACTTTCTCCTTTCAACCTCTAAGAAAAATTACACTGCGCTTCTTTCTTGGATTAGTTTGGGGAACTCCTCCAACAAAACAGTGATCTTGAGGGCTCCTGATAGTGTTTTAATACTTTGAAGTATTTGAAGTATCCCATACCTCTGCTGGCATCAGTGGGTTCTAGGCTTGTCTGTCTCATTATGGATTAATGCAAGAACTAGTGATGTCAGGTAAAAGGGAAAGAGATTCCAGGTGAGGAAAATGGGGACAAAGAGGAAAAATGAGCAGGTTTTATACAGAAGGAAGAGGAATGGCATTGTTTTTACGCAGTGACCTATGGAAGGGACCGTGTGATGGTACACCAGATGGCAAGAGAGCACAAGAGTATTTAGGTCAGTCAGAATTAGGGTGTGTTTTTATAAGACCAAGCCTGTCTATTGCTGGGACACCCCATCTTGCTGTTCACACCTCCCATGAGCTGCCTCAGAGCTCAGGAGCTGCTGGCTTTTCCATGGGGTTACTTATTGCAAGGGAGCCCCGCTTGCTCTGGGGCTTAGGTGGGGAAAACAGCAGGAGCCCAAAGCCCCAGCTTTATCAAAAGAATTGTGTTGGGACCTCACAAAAGCAGAACGAGGAATTTAAGGTTCCCAAATTTGGACTGGAATACCTTGAATGATTCATTTGTGTTACTGTCCAGCTGCAGCCTGTCTCCGCAGGGCAGAGCAAGGAATGGCTCATCCATCTTCAGCAGTAGCCACGGCACTGGGGAAATTCAGAGTCCTCTCTTGCGGTTCTGAAACCGTCTCAATCAAGGTGCTGGGGGAATTTGTGATAAAGCACCAGCAGTCAAAAATGTTGCCCTCTTCAAAAAAGCTCTCTCAAACTCCTGGAGTCCAGATAGGGGGGGTGAGGGTGATTTCCCTCCTTCATATCTGTTTGGACCCTGGAAAAGGAGGAAAGGAAAAAATGGCTGGGGGGGGAGGTCAGATCTTTGGAGGGGAAAAAATCACTTTCTCTGCAACAAACAAAAATATAATTAGAGGTTAAATATCACACAAAGTGTTCCTATAAAAATAATTAAATGATGATTGTTCCTATGTCAGGGAATAAGCAGCACGCTCCCCTGCCATTGCACGACTCTCCCAACCCTGCCTTGCCCTTTGCCTGCACACAGGGAGGGACACACACACACAGACATTTCACCCCTCCTGACCATAACTAGACCTTTCTTGCATGTTTTGGGGATTTAATTGCAACAAATACACAGGAGATGAAACCCTTACTGGCTCTGAACCGACCAAAAAAACACCCAGCGCCATGAGCCAGAGCAGAGGTGGTGGATCTGAGCAGGATGGGGGGGCTTTGATTTCCCCTCTGCCCCCCCTCTCCTGGAGGGGTGCTGAGCTCTCTGACCCCTGGCTGAAACAGGCAGCAGACCCCGACCTTCAGAGCAAAGAGCATGAGCCAAGAGGGGAGCGAGACTGGCCCTAAAAATTGAACTCTGGCTTCAAGCAGCACGAACACACACGTCCCAGTTGTACTCCTACATCCTGACAACACTCACACCCTGGTGTTAATAAGCCATTTTTCCATCTGCTGCTCGGCCAGATTACACACCTTCTCGGTGGCATCTTCAAAGCACAATGTATTGACTCCATAAATCTGCAGATGACGTCTGAAAAGAAATCCCACAAAAATCCAGCAGAAGCCACAGATGATGAACAGGGATGACACCAGAGCCAAACTGCACAGTGTAAATCCTAACGTCTGCGCAGACGCCAGGAGAAAGTGCTTATTTACAAGCAGTTTTCACTGGGAGAAATGGACAGCAGCAGCCACTCGTGTCTGCTGACCGCTTCTTACCTCCACACAGCACCAGGAGTCCCTCCGTCCCGGCAGCCAGCTGGTGTTTCCAGGCACGAGAGCTCAAATTAAGGGAATCACACAGCGATGGATGTGCCCAAAGCAGGTTCTGGCCCTTTCTGTGCTACAAGAGCGAGCTGTGGCTCATATACACGGGGTCACATCCACAAGGAATTATGGAGCTCAGCAGCAGGGAGAATTCAGAGACAGATTTGTACTAGCAGCTGGGGTAGGTTACTCTTACTAATTGAATTTGCTGCAGAAAGTCTAGAAAAATCAGATTTCAGAGGCAAGAAGCCACGTGTCCAACTCCATACCTTCCTCAGTAGAAAACTCGTCCCCATGGAGTATTCTTCTGGCCCAGGCACAAAGATTGCAGGAGGCCTCCCTTTCCCAGAGCACCACAGTGGAAGGGGAGAGAATCTCAATTTAAAACAAAACATTTACACTGTGAATAAAGGCAGCCTTCCTGGAGAGCAGTCACTGGAAACACTCACTTCTGTGCGAAGTTGAAGAGTCTAGTAATTCAAAACAGTTGAGTTTCGGGGAAATATTACATAAAATTGATATTCTTGCAACATAGCCTTCTAAAGGGAGCATCTCCACACCACTTTTTGCCAAGAGGAAAGAATCAGGGAAGGTTTTTTTTGTTTTTCTCCTGCCTCTTGCTGCTCTAGAGAGCAAGGATAGAAAGTCCTCATTAACAAAGGGAAACTTAGGAACCAACACGAGAAAGTGGGGCGCACGCTACGTTTTTTCCTGGACAGAGTAGCAGTCTGTTACCCATTACAAACAGAAGGAAATTGCTAATTGCAGCCTGGAGCTAAGAGGACCTCTATCAGGAGCATCATGCTGGAGCCTGAGCACCTGCTCTCAACAGAAAATGTTTCTTCTACAAAGGACAGTCTGGAATTAGCACAGCTGCAACTTTTTATGAGGCCACAGCACCACTCATCATTAGACCAGGCTGATTAAAACTGCTTTGATCCCGTTCTCCTTGAACCGACCTGGCTTTTTCCCCAGCCTGGCACATTCCACTTTGCAAGAGGCTTTTGTTTCAATTTTACAACCAGTTTAATAGTTTGAATTCCTGAAGAGCTCCTTTCAGGATAACAGTACACCACCATAAAGCATTACAAGAGGAGACACAGTCTACGGTTTCGTTGCCCCATGTAACTGCGGGCAGGCGCTCGTCCCTGTGTTACTCTGATCCATCCCACTTCCCTCCCCATCACACACTCTACAGGTCTGAGAGGCTCTTCTGTGCTACGCTGAGGGTGAAGGGAAATACAGGATGTTCTGTCTGAAGGAACAGCATCAATAAGGTTTTTCTGCTTAGATTCCCCAACTGCTGATGAGGTACGTGCTCATTGAGATCTCTTTTCTGCAGAATCTTCAACTGAACTCAAAAAAGCAAAGTGACATTTAATATTCTGCTGGTGAGAGAGAGGAAGAAACCACTGAAACATGAAGCCTCTCGATGTATTCGTGTGTACTTCTGATTAAAGAGCCAGAAAGTGACGCACAATCCCAACACACTTCTTTCACACCGTTCCCGGGTACGGCAGGATGCTGGAGGATACAGCATGACCTTGGAATAAACAAGCAGTGCAGTATTTGACTAAAGGAAGGATAATTACTGCACAGTGCCTGGCTATCAAACTATTCTAGTGAACTGGCAATGTTTTATTTCCCCTAATGGTCACAAGAACATTTGCTCCTGAAGGTTTTCAGAATGATCTGGCAGGTAAAGCATCAGACCAGAGCCAAGAGGAGGAGCTCAGTAATGGGTTTTTAACTTACCTGCTGTGACCTTCAGACATTTGCTGTATCTCTTACTCTTTCTTTTGTCAATACTTGATATTCACTCTTCAGACTCCAGCCTCCCACGCAACACAGCGAGATCTTTCAGCACTCTCAGACCGAAGGAACAAGAAGACTGACTAGAGGCTTCGGAGTTAAATAAGTGGTTTTACTTTTCAAGTGTCATAGTACCAGACTTGTAACTCAAGCTAAGAGCAGAATATACAGAGGATATATTTAATACAGAGAAACTCAAGCACCTGAAAATCATCAGCCAGCACTGCACAGCCAGAGAATTCTTCTTACAAGGTTTAGCCCCTGTACAAAGGTTAACACCACACTAAAAAACACATTTTGGTCGACAAGAATAGTTACACAGGTCTAACAATTACCGACACAGGCTCTCCACTTCAACCTGGCCAGTACCTCTCTCTGCTTCCCCCAGGGAAAGCCTCTCACTGAATACTATCCAGATAAACAGGGAGCATTAATGTGCCAACTCAAATGTATATTTAATAACTTAGCACAGGTTTAAGACATGGGCATTTAATGTTTGAATAAGCTCTGAATCCATGTGTCAAGAGAGAAACGAAGAGAACCAACAAGATATCGATGACTTACGATTCACTGAAATAAGTTACTACATTTTACAAGAACAGTTAAGGTATGGCTAAAAGTTGTACATTCCACCTGAAGCTCAGACATTACTACCAGCATTCCCAGTATGCTCATTCCTTCTTCCACTACTACCCATTGATGCGGTAATTCACGTGGATTTCAGGTTTGATGTCACACACTAGCGACAACAGCTGGGAGAGGACCACCTCACGGTTCTTCTGGAAGTTCTGTTGGATCACACTCATCTTTTCCTGTGTCTCTTTCTCAACTTCAGTGGTGCAGCTGCCATGAGATCCAAGCGCCTGGGAATAGCAAAGGAAAGAGAAAGCTCACACGTGAGCAGTTTGACAGAGAGAACACTGCGCCCAGCTCTGCATTTTGTTGTTCTGGGCTGTCTCACTGCATCTCAACCATCAATCTTTGCTGACGGAGGAACTGCACCATCAAACATTAAATAGTAATGTTGGATTCTCTGCTCAGATTTCCCACTAAACTTACCCAAGTTTGTATTTCACCCCCAAGCCACGCCTTTTATCCTCTCTTATTCATTATCTATCACTTTAGAGCATAGACTACACAATGTACCAATTTAGAGCATAGAGCAAAGAGTGACTGAAATAAAAGGTTTTGCTCTACTGGTGACTGGGATCTGGAACCCCTGGGCACTACTGTACTAAATAGCATAAGAAAAGTTATATCCATGATTTAGTTTAAGTGCAGCCTTCAGATCATCCCTTCTTCTACCTTTAGACAATCTTTATAAAAATCTCTGCCTTCCTAACAGGCCCGTGGGCCATGCAATGTGCATGCTCAGAGTTTCTCACAGTTTATAATGCCATTCTCGCCCCAGAAGCAACCTGGAATTGCCTGGTGCCACGTACCTAGTGAATCAAGCTAACAAGCAATTGTAAAAATATTAATCTAGACCTACTGACATGCAGCAGAACAGAGGAGGTGATATTTTCCTACCAGACCATGGATAGAGGGGAGAGCTGCCAGGTCATTTACTGAAGATTTCAGAACTGACAGGGCCACGCGGGCAGTGGAAACACCCTGACTGTGCTACAGCCCTGGGTAGGTGAAGGGTTCCCTCTGGAATTCCTCCCCTTGCTCAGAAGGAACACACATCCCTTGGGATGCAGCAGGCAAGACTGCTGAGCAGAACACAGGCCTTAGAACTGCTTCAGCAAGAGCACAGCATCTACAAGGCAAGTGGTTCCTACGTTAGCATTGCAGAAACCAGCTTGTCCCAGGAGGAATGAGTTTGGTCTGTTTCTGACACTTCTACAGATAGGTCAAGAGGCTGCCACCCATCAGGGCACCAGACAGTACATGAGCTTATTAAGCTAATTTGCTGCCAGTCAATAGTTCTGGCTGTTGAGATGCAATACACCATGTTCTGATTCACTTCCACTTCCCCCCACCGCCCCTGCCATGACATGTGGCTGTGCATCAGAGGAAGGCAGTTAGGGAAGTACTCCTCCGGCAACATGTCCCACCCCGAGGGCTGCTTGCAGGGCAAGTAACCCCAAATGCAAGGCTAAGGCACTGGGCAGGCAACAGGGAATGATCTAGAAAACAAACCGCTGCTTCCTTGGCTTTGAACTCCTTCTCCCTCTGCAGGCGATACTGCTCAATCTCTGCCTGGGCTTCTTCTTTGGCCTGCTTCAGCCTCCGATTCTTTCCTGTTTCCAAAGGACATACCAAATGAAATAAAGGAATTATTGAGAGCATATTTCCCCACACCTCTCCAGCTGCCCAACACGCAACAATCACTGTAGCATTTGCTTTTGCAGCAGGTCCTTCTGTAGGAGACATCAACAGGGCATCGCACACCCTCACAGCCCCTTCAGCTTTGCCAGATCAGCCAACCTCAGGAGCACGAGGTTGCCAAGTGTGGCCCCAAATCATCACGAAGCTCACCACACAATGAGCTTCCACCAGTGAGAAAGAGAGAGGTTCTCCAAGCCATTGGATGCAATAGACATCCTGCAAGTCATGAGCATCCTTGCCTATGTGCAACAGCCCTGAGTGATCCCAAGGAACACTGCAGAAAGAACACTAAGTTTTAGTTTTGTCTCAGGCAAATTGTGCAAGTGATAGAACAACTGGTTACTGCTTTAACTTCCCCTCCTGAGCTTTCCAGCACACCCTCCCCTCCAAGGTTATCATCAGAGGGAGCTCCAGCACTCCACTTCTTGCAAAACTGCCATGGGGTAGAACTACAACACAGTGTGGCTTCGTTAAAAAAAAAAAAAAAAAAACCACAACAAAAAGCCATGCTTAAAGCAGGAAGAACTCCTAAAACATCTAAAGGTGTGGATCTTTCTAAGCTGAATCTATGTCATTTAACAGGAAAAGCTAAGCTGGATCCCCAAAGAGTAGCGCTCTCACTCCATAAAATATCTAATCATCAACAGGGAAATAAACTGTTTCCATAAAGAAGAAAAAGATTTCATAGAATCACAGAACAGTTAGAGTTGGAAGGGACCTTAAAGATCACAGAGTTCCAAACCCCCTGCCCTGGGCTGGGACACCTCCCACCAGACCAGGTTGCTCAACACCCCACCAGCCTGGCCTTGGATTTTAATTTAACGTAAAGGTAGGAAAGACACAGATAAGCACAAGCATCCCCCAACTGAAGGCCCTGCTGCCATGAAGACCGGGTACCATGAGTCACCATCCGTGAATGTGCTTAAGAGTTGTTTAGATGTGGTGTTGGGAGATATGGTGTAGGGGAGAACTTCATAGAGTAGGGTAGATGGTTGGACTCAATGATCCCAAGGGTCTTTTCCAACCAAAATGATTCTACGGTCTCCTAGGGAGTAATCCCACCACGTCTGGTATTGCTAAGCTCCTCCAAGAGCTGGGCAGACCTACTGGAAACACATCTCCCCACCGCTGCCAAGGTGCATCCGACTCCCCTTTCCACACCTTCACACAGGAGACAAGGTCTGGAGGCGCAAACCAACGCCGGAGCCCCACTGCGCTCACCCCCGCCCCTCACAGCCCCACAAGGCCACTCAGGGGCCCCCTCAGCCAAGCAGGGTCCCCATCCCCGACCCACGGGCACGGAGAGTGGGGGGTACCCCCCCCTGTCACGGCGGCCCGCTCCATAGCTTGGGGGGCCTCGGCCTTTTCCCGCACCCCAGGGGCACCTCCGCGTTCACGAGCCCCCATCCCCTGAGGCGACAAGGCCTGAGGCGGCGGGGGGGGGGGGGGG
>JAOTQQ010000007.1:9728283-9752256 GCA_026546715.1 Gallinago undulata
GCGGCCGCGCCGTGCTAGGCCAGGCCGGGCCCCCCCTCCGCCGCTTCAGGCCCCCGAGCTGGGGAAAGGCAAGTCCAGGCAGGCCGTACTCACTCTTGCGGGCCTCGGCCACCTTCTCGGCGGCGCGTTTCTCAGCCTGCAGCAGCTGCTGGATCCCCTGCGACTGGCTCGCCATGGCGCCTCCTTCCCCTCAGCGCCCCGCCGCCGCCGTCACTACGTCACTACGTCGGGGGTCAAGCCACGCCCCCAATACTCAGGCCCCGCCCATAACCACGCCACACAGTGGTTTGGCCGGTCTGTGGCCACGCCCATATCTGCAGGGATACGCCCCCACGCGCGTCTTGGCCACGCCCACAGGGCGATAGCCACGCCCCCCTCCCATGGTGGGAGCCGCCCATCTCCTCCAGCGGCATCTCCCCGGCTTCGAGGGGGGGGACACGGGGGTCTCACCAACCTCCCCTCCCCGAGCACGGACCCACCACGTTCTGGTGACACCCCACCTGCAGCGCTGCCTGCAGCTCTGGGGGCACCGATAGAAGGACGTGGAGCTGGTGGAGCGGGGCCAGAGGAGGCCACGGAGGCGCCCCGAGAGCTGGAGCCCCTCTGCCGTGGGGACAGGCTGAGAGAGTTGGGGGGGTTCAGCCTGGAGAAGAGAAGGCTCCGGGGAGACCTTAGAGCCCATTCCAGTCCCTAAAGGGGCTCCAAGAAAGCTGGGGAAGGACTCTTTGTCCAGAAGTGTTGCTACAGGATGAGGGGCAATGGTTTCAAACTGAAAGAGGGGGAGATGGAGCTGAGATGTGGGGAAGAACTTCTTTGTTGTGAGGGTGGTGAGAGCCTGGCCCAGGTTGCCCAGAGAAGCTGTGGCTGCCCCATCCCTGGAGGGGTTCAAGGGCAGGTTGGAGGGGGCTTGGAGCAACCTGGTGTGGTGGGAGGTGTCTCTGTGCATGGCAGGGGTTGGCACTCAATGATCTTTAGGGTCCTTTCCAACCCAACCCATTCTATGACTCTGTATATCACCATTCTCACCATCCCTCAGCCGCCTGGAGGGGCTGTGTCCATCAGCGGGTGTCTGAGCTGCTCAGGTCATCCAGGCATTCCGTGCCTCAGTTTCCCTTCCTGTAACAGTGAGTCACTGTAAAGCTGGTTTTTTAAACTAAAAGAGGGAAGATGCAGATGAGATCTAAGGAAAAAATTCTTTGCTGTGAGGGTGGCGAGACACTGGCCCAGGTTGCCCAGAGAGGTGGGAGATGTCCTATACCTGAAAACATTTCAGGCCGGGTTGCACAGAGCTCTGAGCAGCTTGATGTAGTTGAAGATGTCCCTGACCACGGCAAGGGGGATAGAATCATAGCGTCGTCTAGGTTGGAAGGGACCTTTAAGATCATCTTGTCCAACCATCCACCTAATTCTGACACACACACAAAAAACCTCCAAAAAAACCCTTGTCTCTACGCACTATCCCATCTTTTGAACACCTCCAGGGATGGTGCCTCAACCCCCTTCCCTGGGCAGCCCATTCCAATGTGCAATAACCCTTTCCATGTAAAAAATTTTCCTGATCTAATCCAAACCTTTCTATGAATTTATACTCATCCAGGACCGTCTTTTCCAGGGGAGCCGGGCCCCTCTATTCCGAACACGCCTACTTTACCCCAACCCCACTCCAGCCCAACTCTTGGCCTTCACATCCCAGGGATGATTAAATCCCCCAACACTTTCGGGGCATAAATTACAATTATTGTCAGGGATGAAGCGTCAGAGCCATGACAATGACTCACATCACTGCAGGGATGACTGAGGGGCTGCTGGTACTCTTCTTCCAACCCGCGTGATGGAAGGGACCGGAGCCAATGAATCAAATGCATATTTATAGCGCAAATAGGAATTATGAGCGCTTGGCAGGGTGACC
This sequence comes from Gallinago undulata, assembly GCA_026546715.1. NCBI lineage: Eukaryota > Metazoa > Chordata > Aves > Charadriiformes > Scolopacidae > Gallinago > Gallinago undulata. The sequence continues at coordinate 9,730,193 of JAOTQQ010000007.1, forward strand.
TTCATCTGGGCTCGGCGACTAACTAAATGGGCTCAGCGGGCCTGTCCATCGAGTGTTATATTTCCTTCAGTAAAAGATGAGCACGGGTCACAGAATCAGAATCACAGAATGATTTCGTGTTGGAAGGGACCTCTGGAGATCATCTAGTCCAAACCCCCTGACAAAGAAGGTCCACCCAGAGCAGGTTGCATGGGAATGTGTCCAGGAGGGTTTTGAATGTTTCCAAAGAGGGAGACTCCACCACCTCTCTGGGCAGCCTCTGCCAGGGCTCTGCCACCCTCACAGGAAAGAAGTTCCTCCTCATGTTTAGGTGGAACTTCTTATACTCAAGTTTGTGCCCATTTCCTCTTGTCCCGTCACTGGGCACCACTGGAAAAAGACCAGCTCCATCCTCCTGACATCCACCCTTTAAGTATTTGTAAGCATTGATTAGAACCCCCCTCAGCCTTCTCTTCTCCAGACTAAACAGACCCAAGTCCCTCAGCCTTTCCTTGTAAGGGAGATGCTCCAGGCCTGTCATCATCTTTGTAGCCCTCTGCTGTACCCTCTCCAGCAGTTCCCTGTCCTTCTGGAACTGGGAAGCCCAGAATTGGTCCCAGTGTTTCAGATGGGGCCTCCCCAGGGCAGAGCAGAGGGGCAGGATGACCTCCCTCCACCTGCTGGTCACACTCTTCCTGATGCCCCCCAGGATGCCATTGGCCTTCCTGGCCACAAGAGCATGTTGTCTGCTCATGGCCATCCTTGGTCATAAACGTGGGTTTTGAAGCAAGCCTGGGACCTGGTGGGTTGGTGTCACCAGGGAGCAGCAGCAGCAGCTGCTGGGTGCAAAGGGGCAAGCAGGCACACACGGTGGCACCCGCTGGGCACGGGACTGTGCTGGAAGGAGGGAAACCCAGCAAATCTAGGCTCAAGTCACCCGTCAAAGCGGGCAGGCTCGGCTGCCCTGGTTATCAGTGAGCGCAGGAGGGAAAGGACAGAAAACCAGGTCTGATCCAAATATATGCCGCAGCATCTCGAGAGGTGGTGGGGTTCAGCTGGGCCAGATCCAAGCTGGTTTACAGGAGAAATGCCCCAAAAATGGAAGTCCTCTCATCTGGCTCCGCATCTGAGGAGCCCCCTGCCCTTCTCTAGCCTCAGATCTCAGCAAAAGCCACCAAATTAATTAAAGTCCCCCCCCACCTTGACTACTGCAGCCCTTGGATGATGCCTCCATCCCATTTTCATCTAGAAACTAACCGTCCTCTTTAGCTGTTGCCATTTTACCAGGGGTGGTCATCTCCTATAATAAAAAACAGCAAAGGGGCTGAAAAGGGCCCGTCTCTGCCCTGAAGTCACGGCAGGAACCGGGGTGTCATCTCCCCCCTGGGTGGTGGCCATTTTCAGACTTGGGTCTTCTCTCTGTGGCATAATGATGATAACGATGCCCTTTTCTGCCCCTGGAAATATCCTGGCTGTGATCACACTAAGTTTTCAGGCAAAAACCCCTCCCGAAGTACAGCTTTGGGCTGACCAAAGGCATTTGATGAATTTTCAGGGACTTCGTTCTGCCGGTTAGCAAAGGGGGCAACAGCAGTTTGTATTTAAAACAGCCTTTTGTTTGGCTGCGTTCTTTTTCAGTTTAAGATTGCTCAAAAGCTAATTGAAACCTCCTGGTGTGCGTCACATGAAACACATGTGAATCTAAAAGCCCTTTGATCAACTTTTCAATTCACTTAAAATTTTGAAATATCGTGTTGCGAAAAAAAACAAACTGTATTTCCAAACCTCAAACCTGCACTTGCACAAACAAGAGAGCGGCTCCTGCAGCTTGGATTCTATCAGCAATAGATTTATAATTAATTAGCGTCACGAGTACTTCTGAACTTGGCTTTTATCCCCCCAGATTCAGTGTACATGAGCTTGTCACTCGCTCTTATGCAGAAAGCGGCTATTGCTGGAACTGGTAGAAATATCCCATTATTTCTTAACACTGCAGCACTGATTTTTTAATACCATAAACTTAACTAAACCTCAGTTTCACGTACCTCCCATTTCACGTGCCCCCCATTCAAAGAAGACTGGAGGAAGAACACCTTTAGGAGGCTCAGGCTAGTTCACTCCCCACGACAGGAAAGTAAATTGTTAAAATCTTTCTGGCACAAAACCAGTTCCCCTCCTGCTGCTCTGCCTGGGCTGGGGGGGAGGGCACGACCCAAACCCTGGGCATCCTGTCCCACTCTCTGCCTCCCTGCCCAGGGAGACTCTGGCCTCTCTAGCTATACATAAAGTTAGTTAAACAACACAAAAAGTTTAGTATTTTAAAAATATCATCTCCATATCCGGAGACTGTCGGGATCTAAATATCGGGAGGAGCATTGGGCTGGGGGGAGACTGAGGGCTCCTGCCAGAAAGGGAGAACAGACCTGCAGAGCTTGAAGAAAACAAAAGTGTTTTATTTTTCTTTGGCTGTTTCTGCAGATCACATTAATGAAAGTGAAATTAAACACATTTCTTATTTAATTTTCTTTTTTTTTCCCCCACAAGCTGGTTGTTGTTTTTTTTTTTTTTTCTTGCAAGCTTTGAAGGCTGATTTTCATCTTGTCACGGTGTCTCTCTGCTTTTGTTCTACACCGGGTCATAACTCCAAGCATGTGTTACACCGGTTTCTGAAAGAGCAGAATATATTTCCAGAATCAGGAAGAAAAATAATAACAATAATAGAAATTTCCTCTGTCTTTACTTCTCTTTGAGTTTCCAAGCACTGAAAACATGTGCCGTGTCTTAGGAACCTGCAGTCATTAAGGATGCCAAGACACAACTGGTAAGAATGAGATGTTAAGGACTGTGTCTGGCTTCTTGCCAGATCAGGTGATTACAATTTTTTTCCCCTCTCTAAATTCCCCTCCATTTTCAATTGGATACGTTATTATTCTCCATTCCCCGAATTCCACTGTTAACGCTACGCAACCCTCTACCCTTTTCGAAAGGTTTAGACGGGGAACCAAACCTGGGAACCTCTCTTCTGAGGTTTAATTCATTAACACAAATCACTGCCAGGCACTGAGATGATCCAGCTGTTGGCTGTTGATAAACAATCACTGGTTCAATCGTTAAAAGGCTGCTAATGAAGAATTATTAATTAGAATTCATAGTTTGGAGGGATGTTTTGAATTTATAAACAGTGCGTTAGGGATCTAAGCACAAGACAGCAGTGAAATTTATATGGAAAAAAACCAACAAAACCTTCAGCTGCACGCGGTGGTACCACCTGGCTGTACCTGACCTACACCAAGAATTTGGCCCAACTATCCCCCAAAAAATAAAGAATTGGTCATTTTTCATTTGGAGTTTTTTCTTTGTGAGCAAGGACAATTTAAAGCCTGAGGTAACCTGATTACATAAATGGAATTACACAGGCAGAACGGACTGATATTTATATTGTAAGAATTGATTTTTATTTTAAAGCAGTTCAGGAGACTGTACTTCTGGTGCCAGCTCCTGTTATCTTTCTTTGGGAAAAGCCTGCTGGTTTGGGGTGCTGTTGTACTGGTTTCACTGGTTTCCCAGCAGCCCAGAAGGCTGTTCCCTGAGCTTCTCCCATCTCCATCACTCCAAGCTGCTGTGTCCCTTTCTGCTGGGCTCCCACCCACCACCTCAGATGATAAATGCACTCCCCCAGTGCCAACCCAGTGCTTTCGGAGCACGGTGACAAGGACAAAGACCAGGTCAGGGTGACAAGGGCACATCCCTGGGCTGTAGCACTTCAGGGGGACAGTGACTGGAACCCTGGTACGTGTCACCAACCCACCACAATCATTCTCTCACCCCATGACCGCTCCCTACCTGGGAAGTGGAACTGGGGTAAAACCAAGGAAACCCAAGGGCTGAAATAAAAAAAAAAAAGTTAATAGAATAAAACTAGATAACTAATAATAGGGGTCATGGGGTGAGAGAATGATTGTCTAAATGACAAGAGATTGCTCTGGATTCCTCAAACTGTAACAGTGGTGAGGCGAGGGTGGGTTGGTGACACGTACCAGGGTTCCAGTCAATAACAATAATGTTATTAACAATAATAACGCTAAAAAACCAATACTGATCCCAATAACCACTATAAAATACACAAGGACTATACCCAGCCCATTCCATCAGCGGGAAGCCGGGTTCTCCCACCAGTGTGGGACACTGCGAGCGCTGCGGATTCGGGAGGAAGGGAAGGGTTCGGGGCAATGGGGCAAGGAATTCTCTGAACCTGTCACCATCAAGGGACAGAGAGAGAGGAGTCCTCAGCAAACTTTCTAATTTGTACTCAATGTGGTGTTCATGGTATGAAACAATCTTGGTGGCTGCTTGGGTCAAGTCCCTGGGTCTCATTCCTCCTCAAGCCCTCGAAAACACCGAGACCTTGAAACCCACATCCCATACCTGGCTATAAATATTTTCACAAATTCAGACACTTGAGTCTTCTAAAAGAGCAGTTTTCCCAAGCATCGGAAGAGACTATACTGAAAATAAAATCACCAAAAGAGAAGTTATTCCTGCGTCGCTCAAGCGAAGACAACCACCCACAGCAACAAACTGAGGTCTCTGTTTAATATAAATCAGGATCTTTTCATAAGAGTCAGGGAAGAGGGTAACTCGGTTTATGTGTTCTCTTGTGATGAAAAGTCAGCAGACTTCGTTAATTCCTTGTGTGCCAAAAGAAATCTCCATACGTATTTCCTTGACGTCCACCTCTATCTGTTCTTAATCAGAAGTCAAGTGTCCTCCACGAGGGACGTGACTGGAAAGTGTCACCCGTTGTTTGAGGAGTGACTCAATGCTCCCGTGGGGCTGTTGCCTCCCAGTTCCCAGCTGCTTGTGTGTCCCACGTCTGTGAAACCAGTGAGGTTCCCTGCACCAGGGAACACAACTGTGTGAGCTGTCATGGGTTCGGTCGCAGCCAGACAAAACAAAAGCTTCTAGAACAGGATTTTTGGATGTGTTCTACACTAATAATCATCTTCTCCTGTCATGGATAGCACCAAAGCTTTGACTGCTGAAGGCAACTACCAGCCTTCATCAGCTCCTGCAAGAACAAGAGCATTATTCCCACTCCACTGGGAGGACAGGCACAGTTCAATATTGTTCCCCTACCAGTTCTTGGCTTTTCAGTTCAGCTTTCTCTGCCCTAAACTGCTGAGTAATGTCCTTGCACACCACGGGACAGCCACAGCTTTCAGGTGGCTGAATTTCAGTGAATGGACAAAATAATCCCTGCACATAGAGATTGTTTGGTGCTTTGAGAGACGCTTGAATAAATGACACTCTGCCCTGTAAGGCTCATTATCGATATTGTTTGGAAATGTCAAAAATGTCTGAGGCCTCAGTTTAATTTGTGATGCTTTTCCTAAGCTCTAGAGAAAAAGGGAAATATGACAGTAACAGAACAGTGCAGCAGTGATGCCAAGGAGCCCCAAGCAATGCTGGACACCTGAGGTATCCCTAGACCACGAAGGAAGATGATGCAGTCACTGGGGGATCCTTCTGAATCCCTTGTTCACACAGAAGGGATGCTGGAAAGCGTGCAAATGTGGGTGTCGGGGGCTCTAGCAAACATCCCGCTTGTCTCCACGTATAACGAGAGATCCTGATGTGCAAGTTCCTCCCAGGACTGCTCGTATCAGCCAGCTACAGGGCTCCTGCCTGCCAAACAATGGGGATTTTTTTTTTTTCTCCATAAAAAATCAGCGGAGCGCTAGAACCTTCGCTGCAGGAGTTCAGCCAAACGTTCCGAATTGCTCCAGGAAAGGGAACTTTCCTCACTCCCAGCCCAGCAGAGTTTGGAGGCCTGAAGTCAGAAAACAAACAGCTCCTCCACTAAGGATGTTTCAGAGGTAGGGAAGCACTTAGGCATGCAGATAGCTACCTAGTGGAAATAATTTGTTTACAAGACTCATGGAAAAATCTTAATAACTAATTTCTATATTTAGCCTTTGAAAACCTGAGCTCTGTATCCCTGTGCTTACCAGCCCCATCCGTCCATGTGGGACTAAGGAAAAAGGCCAGGAAACATCTAACAGCCCACACAACCCCTCTGCGGTCCCCTTGTTTCTGCTGAACAAGACCCAAAGGCTGCTGGTCCCCTTTGGTAGTGCTGGATACCCATTTTTGACTCCTATAAAAGGCCCAGTTCATTGCAGAATCACCTACCCGAATTTACCCGAACTGGTCTCTTGTTCTCTTTCTGCCCTTCCCCCCCCCCCAGATCAAACCCCTGCTCCATCCCGCTTGTTTCCATTGCGATTCGCGAGACAGCTCTTGGCTGCAGGGAAAAATAATAATCAATCTCTTTTTCCACCACCTCATCCATCAGCTTCGTGCTTCGCCCGGCGTCGAGCCTTCTGTTGCCAAGACAAGTTCTCCTGCAGCTGGCCACCTCCGAACAAGCCCAGGGCTTTTTGGTTTGCTGTATTACAGAGCCACGACCATCTGGCTGAAGCTATGAGTCTGTCTACAGGACCATAAGAACATCCAGCACAGAGCAAAACACAGGAAGAAGCCAAACGGCACTGATTAAATTATTTTGGGAATGCAGAAGACAAAGGAGGAGAAAACTGCTGGCTTTTACATCTTAAAGATTTGCACACAAGGAATGTGAGACCTTTCATCCTAATTCCCTGCCCTTCCCCATCCACTGGCTGGTCATTTTCAGAAGAGTTTGGGACTGACTTTACAGGGTCTGGAGTCAGGAAAAGATGTGGCTGCTCTGGGCATGAAGGACCAGCATCGAGCAATGCAGAGCCTGCAAGACACATTGAGCTGCTGAGTGATGGGGCCCCTCCTGCATCCCAAAGCCCTGAGCTCCCTGGATATGCTCCTGCACTTTTCCCTTTGGATGCAGTCTCTGGGCTATTGCTAAAGGCTCAATCCAGCTGGATCCAGCTGCCTTCCCACCAGCAGGAACAGGGGGCCAACAAGGCTCGCTAGGCTGCAATGTTTGAAGAACCTGAAAGCATCAGATGCCCAAATCTCACTCAATGTAAGCCCCAGCTGGAGACAGAACTCTCCTTTCCTTTGAGGCACAAGTGAATAACTCCTGCATGTGGAATATACATCGTCTGCTCCCATCTCCTGACCCAGAAAGGAAACATTGAGTGAGCATCGAGGAGGAAGAGTTATTGTCTTGTGGTGGTGATAACGCCTTTTCTCCAGAGAGGTTCATTAACCATCTGCTGTCACGTTGCAGTGGTCAAATATCCACATCCAAGGAGATGGAGAGGGAGGAACACAGCCACCAGTGAACAAATATGTGCCTCTCAGCCTCCGATGCAGCCTATCAAGGAACATTTCAGTGGATGATTTGCAAATGCTGTCCACAGGAGTGGAGAAATAGCCATTTGGCTTGGGGTTAGCACCCAGAGCCTTCTGCTACGCCCGGCCAAAAGTCACATGCAGGGAGGCATCAGCAGGGCTTTCCTTACACCAGCCCCAGGGTACAGCAGGGCTGGTTTTGCTTCCAGGCACCCCCTGGGTGCTCTCACAGTGCGCTCCAACTACAGCACCTCAGATACTGCTGTAGCGCAGAACCTCCCTGTCCACGTCCCTTCCATCCACTGTGATCTGCACCAGGAAAGAGCAGATGACAGAGCCCGTCTGCCCTGGCAGGCTCTCGGGTGCCTAAGGAGATAGACAACTGCCCCGTGCTCCTTCTACCAAGCCAAAGAGTTGAGCAGGAGTACTCATAAAGACAGATGGGACGAGAAGTGCCAACTGCTGCTGCTAATAAGTCAACACGAGTCCAGCCATCTAATTCAAGTTGCTGGGCCACAGATCACTGCTTTAATTTGAGAGTAATTTACAGCAGGTGACAAAAATTAGATCCAAGCCAAGGAGACCAGTAACTCACCCGGGGACTGAGGCAGTGTAAGTTGGTACCATGCCGTCTTTTGACCTGTATTAATATTGGCATCAGAGGAAAGACAGCCTGGGACCAATCTGGGCTTTGAAACCCACTGGGAACTGCATCAAGGCTCCCCCCTGCAGCCTCCTCACCATCTCCTCTTTCCCAGAAGGAGATTTTTTTTAGAGATATTTCATGGCCAAGAGGAATCCAGAAACAGCTTGGGAGCTTGGGCATATCTCAAACCCAAACCCGTCGCGTGTTGCAGTGGTTGAGTCAGGACGTGGAAAAAACTTAGATGGCAGGTGGAAGGACTCTCCCTCTTCCAGCCTCAGCAGCAATATTCTAGAGAGGTGAGGCTCACCTCTGGGAAGAAGGAACAATCACTCCTTCCCACAGCAGAATAACTTCCAGTTCTTTAATACCTCAGCTCTGCTGCCATCCCCAGAGCCACCCAGTCCCTGCAGCGCTCTTCTCCCGTGGAGGAACCCGCAGGTTAAACGGACAAAATGTCTTGCTGCTCCTTGGACATTCCTTTTGTAAAGGTCACAGCCTTGTATCCCGTTTCTCCAGCCCTGCCCTGGGAACCCTTCCTGACACACAAGGCTCCCTGCAATCTCCCTTTCCTGCCAGGAACTGGGAACGGATGCGGGGGAAAGAGCGATCCCTTATTTTAGTCTGCCAGTGATGAGATGCAGGAACCCAAGAGAGACATTAAAAATCCATCTTGCAGATAATAACATGATATATGAAGACGGGCAATTACTTAGAGAAGGCTGCAATCTGATAGAGCAACGCCGGGCCTTTGGCATGACAAGGAGCACCCTTGTAGCTGCGATGTAGCTCTCCATTCATCTTCACCCGGATCCAAGCCCTGACAGCAGGGATCAACAAAACGCATTGATTTCAGAGGAGTCCCATGGCAATCCTAATGCCTGAGGCAGAACAACGCTCCTATAAAGACTTCTTTGCTTACTTAGGGCTTTAAAAGCATCACTTGGGTTTTGTCAGTATGCATGAGCTTGCTCTTTCCCCGCGGAAGACTTCTGTTGGATTGATCTTCACACTCCTTTTGCAATCAATACTTCTCTCCAGCCTTAGGAAGAAGATAGTTTTGGAGTTCAGTGCTGCTGGTTGGTTTTTATCCACCTCCGTCTGCGAATGGACAGACACCAAGAGTTTGCATGAGTGGGAATATCAAGGCTTTAAGAGTCTCCTACTTAGCCAAAGGGACTTAGTAGTATTAGATGCCTTTGATAATCTCACATTATCTTCACAAATAGATGCTGAAATATTCAAACAATGCAAAACCAGGCTTTTAAAACTATATGTCCACGCACAGATGACATTGTCAGCCAGTGAGAATCCTGCTTTTGGGACTCTTAGAGTAAAGTTCCTAATTCCGAATCATATACAGAGTTGTTGGAGCCTGAACCCCTTGGGCATCACCCAAACACCAGAGCCTTGCAGAATTACCCATGCCTAAGTCAACACCCCATTCTTACCAGTACAGATATGGCTGAGGTTGTGGCAGTAGCTAGAGCAGAGTGAGAAGAGAAGGGAACCTCTAACAGTTGAGGCATAATTATACAAAAGTAAAAAATGCAAAACAACACCTTATATCGGCATCACTAAACAAAAAATCAGGACAATCCTTGGGTGATGGACATGAGAAATGAACTCCAAGGTCCAGAACTGGAGTGATGCACATACCAGCAGCTGCCTACAAATGAGGATGCTGTGCCTGGGCATCCAGAGGAGGCATTGCCGGGGGGGTGAGGGGGGGGAGTGCAGTGGATTCACGCACGGATGAATCTGCCTCTCCATCATTTTCAGACGTACGCTACACCTGCCCACGCAATCGCAGCACGATTTTGAAATTGTTGGAACTGTAATTCGCTGCACGTCAATCCATGGGCTGAGTGACACCTGTACACAAGCAACGTCTGAAACACCTACCACTTCATACCTTGCCAAAAGTCAGCCGTTGCAGAATTTTACTTCTCTGCTTAGTAATCCTTCTGCCCGGGGCACAACATGGGCAAGTTGTCAGCGGGACAAGACAGAAGGCTTATCCTGGTAAAGCCTGCTCCTATTGTCAGGAAAGTGTGGATGGCTGAGTTACCCACCTCTGTTTTAGAGGGAGCTTCTGGTTGATTTATGTAGCAAAACAGGCTAATCAAGCCGGGGTCAAACATACATAAAAGTAAAAGCTCTTCCCAGGTGTTTCCCACCTTCATCGCACCACTAGGGCCTTTGGGTGATCCTGCAACTATATAGGATCTTATAGGATTTGCAGCTAAATAACTTTAGCAGGCAAAGTTATTTATTTCTGGTACATGGTGGCAACATTTACATATTACTCCTTATAAGACTTCCAGAGAAATAAAACACTTAACATCTAGCCCTGCTAGAAGTGAGAGCCTTCTAGGTCCAACCCTGTGCAAATAACACTCACAGCTTCCCGTGTATTCCTGCCGTGCACCAAACATCCATCTGATCTACACAGCTGCCACCCACTCCCCCCGTACCCAGGAAGTGGGAGACATTGTCTAGGAGTGGACAAACTCCTCCTTTCTCATGTCCCACACTCTAATTCAGGGATTCAGTCTGAGCAATAAAGGCTGAGGGACCTGGGTCTTTTTAGTCTTGAGAAGTCTGAGGGGGGATCTGATCAATGGTTATAAATACTTAAAGGGAGGGTGTCAGGAGGACAGGTCTTTTTTCAGTGGTGCCCAGGGACAGGACAAGAGGAAATGGGCACAAACTTGAGTATAAGATGTTCCACCTAAACATGAGGAGGAACTTCTTTCCTGTGAGGGTGGCAGAGCCCTGGCAGAGGCTGCCCAGGGAGGTGGTGGAGTCTCCCTCTTTGGAAGCATTCAAAACCCTCCTGGACATGTTCCTGTGGGACCTGCTCTAGGTAGACCTGCTCTGGTGGGGGGGGTTGGACTAGATGATCTCCAGAGGTCCCTTCCAACCCCATATCATTCTGTGATTCACTGTAGAACCACACCCCAGACCCTAAGGTCTAAGTGAGCGTTAAATTCCCTCTAGGTGTAAATAAAGGGAGGTAGAGCCCATCACTACCCTGTGCTGTGCAGCCTTTATACATATCCTTATATATCTTTATATAACTTTTATATATCTTTATATCCAAATCCCACTTCTTTCACGACACACCTCCCTCTGTAACCTAACCAGTTCCTTTGGAGCAGTGCATACCATCCATCCCCAGCAGCGTGGCTCCTGCTGTCCTCCTCACTAGGTTCTGCCCAGGATAAAATACAATAAAGGGAATTTGCAATAAAAAGGAAAAAAACATGAGGAGTTTCTCCTTGTTGTCTCATTCCGCTCCTGGGTAGGTCTCTGGTAGAATCCAAACTCCAGCTCCGTCTCAGCCAGCCCATTAAGGGGGATTTTATCAAAGTTTTGCTTGTTCCTACCGCAGACGTTCCGTCTGTAGCTCTAGGAAATCTGGTGTTGCTGCTGTTATTGGGGCTGAAAAATACATTTGTGATAGGTAAAACCAACTCTTCAGTTCTGAGTTTATTGGCGTAGGAAGCCCGGGATGTTACTCAAGAGGAATGTGGTTTGTTTACAGTTCTCCAGCAGGTAAGATTCAAAGCGATGGGTACCTGACACATCCGTGCCTGGAATTCTGTTTAATAACAGATACCAAACTCTCTGGCAGTCATTATTTCGGGTGGAGGCCCTATGCCCACACGTAAATGGGGTTAGTTCCCAGTTGTGGTTTTTTTTTCTGTGCAATTTCCACCATTTTTCAGGAAGGTGCTTGTTATCAAACCCATTCATTTCATCTATATATAATGCATAACACATACATCCCTTTTTCCCTCTCCCTCCAAATTAGAGAGGGTCTGTGATTTGGGACTGATTCTGGATGAATTGCATCCAGCCAAGTGAGGTACCTTACGCAGCCAGCTGTATATTTCACTGCAAAATGCCCAGACTTTCCTGTTTAAACCCCTTTGCCGTGAATTATGACCAGTATTTTAAAAAGCACTTAGCATATTCTAGAACATTATACCCACTTTAATAAAAAACTAATATTTATACAGCCAGGCAGATGTGTTATATGCCAAAAAAAGAAAATAACAGTCCTTCCTTCTGGATTGCTGGTGACTTTCCGCAGTCACTAATATATAATCACGGTTAAACTGGAATAAGCACTATTGATTTCTGTCTCTAATAGAGGATATGATTTTAAAGAACTCGCAGCTCTGGTCTCTTCGAGCTCATTGTATTTATTGATTGAGACTACGAAGACTGTAAGCACATGTGAAAACCCCAAGGTTATTCATCACACATTGGCTATGCAAAAAGAGCAGAGTAAGTAAATGGAAGGACTCCCATGGGACTTCCATCCATGGGAAGGACTCCCGTGGCTACACACGGAGCGGTGGAGGGTCCAGGTGCTGCTCCAGGCACTGGTCACCCACAGTCAGTTCCTGACTTCTCCTGGGAAAACAGGAGGCTACGAAAAGTGACACTCCTCAGGGAACACCCGGCCACTGCAAGCACAAGAGGAGACAGAAACTGTCTTCTGGAGCCTACAGAGACACGCAGCAGAGCGGCGATCTCGGCTAACGCTGGGCACCGTTTCACCCCAACAGCTTCTATAAAGCTGAACCTGGCTGCCAGCAAACGCCGAGAATACAGCTTTATGTACACTCAGGATTAGGATAAGAAGGAATCTTGTGCAACACCACCTCTTTTTTAATACACATTTAGCTTGCCTCTTCTTGTCTAATAACTGTTACTCTATTCCTCCAGAACTTTCCACGTTACGCCATGGTTTATTGCTAAACATCACAGAATCACCTATGTTGGAAGGGACCTTTTAAGGTCATCTAGTCCAACCAATGAAAAAAAATTAAAAATATAAAATAAAATTTAAAAAACCCACACCACACCCAAACCAACACCAACCCAACACTAATCCATATCCCCGAGCACCATCTCAACTCATCTCTTGAATACCTCCGGGGATGGTGCCTCAACCCCTTCCCTGGGCAGCCCTTTCCAATGCCTGACAACCCTTTCAGTACAGAAATATTTCCTAATATCTAACCTGAACCTCCCCTGGCGTAACTTTAAGCCACTACCCTTTGTCCTATCATCTGTGACCTGGGAGAAGAGACTGACCCCCGTCTCTCTACAGCCTCCTTTCAGGGAGTTGGAGAGAGCAAGAAGGTCTCTCCTCAGTCTCCTTTTCACCAGGATGAACACCTCCAGCTCCCTCAGCCTCTCCTCATTAGACTTGTGCTCCAGAGCCCTCACCAGCTTCGTTGCCCTTCTCTGGACCCGCTCCAGCCCCTCAATGTCTTTCTTGTGGTAGGGGGCCCAAAACTGGACAGTACACAAGGTGGGATCTCACCACTGCCGAGAACAAGGGGACAATCACCTCTTGGGTCCTGCTCACCAAACTGATGCAGGCCAGGATGCTGTTGGCCTTCTTGGTCACTTTCTGCCAGGCAGCTCTTAAGCCATTACCTTATTTTCCATATCCCATTGCATTTATGGTCGTAGAATACGACAAGAGCATCACAGCTCCACAGAAAATTAGACTGCTACTATAGATTTGGGAGCAACAACAAAAGGGGCTGGTGGGCAACAGAAAGGGACCAGGAAGCAACACACAGTGTCCTCACCAAGAAGGGGACAGTGTCACAGTACATGTACAAGAAGAAGAAAGAAGTTTTAGATTAGCAATCTGTTGATACTCAGATGAAACCAACACACAAAACAAAAGCCAACACAACGTGAACTTAAATACTTCTCCTGAGCCAACGGGTGGAAGCCAGTTTCTTCAACCTCACTAAAAATTTCCCACTGCGGCCTCATCAGAGATGCTTTTACCAAAGAGCATCTACATGATTTAATGCCTTTCTGATGTCTATTAAATCAAGCATTCTACTGAAAGAGGTACTAAATTAGCCTTGGATCTTCCTTGTCAGATCATTAGTCACGTTGAGTTTTATGCTATTTCCCACTTAAATTTGGGCTTAAAGGGTTTTCTCTCTTAAATCACTTATTAAGGATTGTATGCTGTGTATCAAATCAAAGGTCCTCTTTGCTGTCCATGTGCCACAGAGCTGTAATGTAAGGTATTTTCTCTCACACTGTCCTGAAATGACAATAGAGGTGAGCTCCTATCTGCTGTGGATTGATGTTTATAGCAACAGCCTGTTGCAATGTTGGGCTTCCTACCTGTGCCTTCAGGAGAGAGAGGGGATAAGAGACTCGTGCTTGGGGAAAACAGAAGATCTCTGGTGCAGGAGGGTGGTAGTTATTGTGCAACACCACACAGATAATTCTTATTTTTGAGGATGTGTCCCCACTCCTTGTAACTCAAATCAAGGAAATGATCTGGTTCTTGGAAGGCCAACGGAAGTTCAACAGTGTTTGCAATGATGGTTTTTGACCAAAATAATCCTCTACGACTTGCTTCTGTCTCAGAAGGGCAAAATCACCCATGTTAGAATAAGAAACAGACAGCTCAGAAAGTGTGAAAGATTCCTTTTTGCCTTTTTCTAGCGTTTTGTGTTACCGTGACCCTGTCTGCAGGGAAATGAATTGGTAGCTCAGAATTTACAAGGTTAACAATGCTACCAGGCTCCTGACCTTTCTGCCTGTGTTTTCATCCCAAGTGGATCTAATTTACCACTTAAATGCTCTGTTTTGTTCCAAGGGAAAAAAAAAAATTCCCTGCATCAAACACTAGGAAATATCTCCTAACAGACAGTGCTAAAATTCTGAGGGACAGTGCTCGGTCTGCAGGGAGCGCAGCTCCTGGAGATGCATGGTGATACCAAAGCTCTAATCTTTCTCAGAGACAAATTAATTTAGATGGTACCTACTTTTGTCAAACTTCAAGCAAACTTCCTGGCACTGGGAAGCTGGTTGGTGAGTGAGGGATCTCACCACTTGAGACCTCACCTGGAGCACTGTGTGCAGGTCTGGAGCCCTCAATAGAAGAAAGACATGGACTTGATGGAGCGGGTCCAGAGGAGGGCCACAAAAATGTTCAGAGGGTTGGAGCCCCTCTGCTGCGAGGACAGGCTGAGGGAGCTGGGGTTGGTCAGCCTGGAGAAGAGGAGGCTCCGGGGAGTGTCATTTTTGAGGTGTACATGACACAGACAGAATCTCGTGATCAAAAGCCCAAAAGACCCATCTTTATTGGTTTAACAAGCCTTCTTTCTTAGGAACGTGTGTCCAAACAAAATTGGTTCAGTCAAAGATCAACAGTTCATAATTGGATAACTTTTTCCTTCCTTGTTCTCTGCTGCAACTTGGGTAACTTTCCCCTGTTGGCAGGCTGACAGCTCCTAAATTTTGTCGACTCCCTTCTTCTCAGGACTCTCAGGCCTCTTCAAGGATACACTGGTATCTGCTCAAGGTGGATGTTAAGCTCACATTCCGATCCATTGGACCAGCTGATGTTTCCAGTCCCTGAGGGGGCTACAGGAAGGCTGGAAGAGTCTGTTTACAAAGGCCTGCAGATTCAGGAGGAGGGGCAATGGGTTTAAACTGAAGAAAAGTAGATTTAGATTGGGCAACCTGGTCTAGTTGGGGCTCTCATTGCTGACTGCGGGACGGGGTTGGACTAGATAGCTTTTGACGGTTTCTTCTGGCCCAGCTGAATCTATGATTCTATGAAATTAGTGCAGGGAAGCATATAGTCTCCCTTCCCTGGGCAAGGAAGAGCATATCCTGAGCCAGCAAGGCCATGGACACCAACCAAACAGTTGGGAAAGGTGGGAAGCCAAGGTGGCATCTGGCACTTCCCTGTTCCCAATAGTACTGAAAGAGATGGGCAAGGTGGAGATGGGGACAACCCTACCTGAGCTGCTCCTGAGCTAAATGAGCAAAGGGAACAGAGCCGTTCCCATGTCTAGCAGAGAGTGATGGAGCAGTGGCCACCCTGCTGTGCCGATGGCTCATTTACGGGGACTATTTGGTTCAAAGAATTGACAGCCCTCAAGACCCAGCACCTTCTTCCATGGAAATCCTACAAGGGAAAGCGGGAAGGACCTCAGGTGCTGAGGGACTTCAACGCGTGATGACTGTTTATTGGTAGGAGGGAGAGCACCTGGGAAAGCCCAACTGGGGGTTAAAAGAGAGGAGGACAGTAGTTTCTCCTGGATGAGCTCAGGTACGAGGATGGTGGCTGTGGCATCCTTGGGGTTTGTTGGCTGGAGGAGCTGGATTTTTGCAGGAGTTTCTGTTTAAGAGTAATATATTTACAAAGTTGTGAGAAAATGTGGCTGGTCAAAACGCACTCTGCTGTTCTTCTGACGGTACTGGGTCATGCTCGAGTGTTCTGGTTGGGGAAGCACAAGTTCAGAGCCCAAGGAGGTAAGATGGGACCTGGGGCAGGCACACAGAAGGGGGACTATAGAAATTACGCATTAAGTGTAAATATAGATCCTCTTTGGGCTGTAGGAAGACTGGGGGATGTGAATTCAGCTCCTGAGGGCTGCTGGAGCCCTGGTGGCCTGGTGTCAGTACCTTTACATCCCACTCGTTCATGCCCAAGGGAAAGGAGGGCATCAGCCCCTGGCTGTCTCTCTCCCTGCCTGTCAGTTGGCAGCTCTCCCCCTTCATCATCCTTCCAAGCTTTATTGCCAAGTT
This sequence comes from Gallinago undulata, assembly GCA_026546715.1. Classification (NCBI taxonomy): domain Eukaryota; kingdom Metazoa; phylum Chordata; class Aves; order Charadriiformes; family Scolopacidae; genus Gallinago; species Gallinago undulata. Next base: position 9,746,712 of record JAOTQQ010000007.1, read on the forward strand.
TTTATGCAAAGTAGAAAAGCCTCATTAAGTGATGCCGAAAATACTCCTCTGTTGATCTTAAAAAGTGACAACCGTGTAAGTGAGCAAAATATTCTGGAGGGGTTAACGCTTTGTACAGGTACAGAATGCCTCTGGAAGGTGTGGAGCGGGGAGAAATCAGGCCTGGACAGGAAGGTTAACTGACTGAATCTTCAAACTGTATCAGCCTCAAAGTTGGGAAACGAGCCCAGACATCCTCATTCTGAGTTTAGTATCCGGCTGCGTATGCCAAATGTCCTCTGACTTCTGCAGAGCTCCAGAGAGCAAATCTAGAAGGACAGTTGGATCCCCTCTGTTTTGTCCTGGTATGTCAGTGTTTCTTGCAGGCCATGGACATGCAGAGCTTGGTTTCATAAACAGCTTGGTGTCTTGTCCTCAGGCCACATCATCAGCTGGTGTAAATCAGGCAGCTCTGATCTATCCAAAGGTGCTTTTGTGAATTACACCAGGTGAGATTGTCCTGTTTTACCTCATGGCTGGGTATCCTTTTGTCCATCACCTCCAGGAACACCTGACCCATGAAGCATCAGCCTAGAGCAAAGCCTCGTGGAAGAAAACTAGGAGTTATGTTCAGACATGACCAAAAATTGGAACAATACTACCCATGAGCTGGGTTCCCAGATGCCCTAAAGAGACCAAGGCACCTCTGGAAGGGATCTAAAGGATCAGGGTGCTGAGGGGCTTTGCCTTAGAGCTGCTAGAATATTAAACGGAGACCACACTGTGCCATATTACCATCTACTGCCTCTGTGCTAACTTCAGCATAGAGCTGGAATCCAGAACAACGTGTTTCTTAAGATCTTGTTCTTTGATTTCTCCTCTGAAAGAGGTGCTCTGCCTCAGCATGGTTGGAACAGAGAGATGGGGCAGCACGTGGGTGTCTCTGGGCTGTTCTCTCCAGTTGGGCAGTTACAGAGAGCGAGAGCATCTTGACCTGCCAGCAGCCTCCAGCTGTATTGAATTTGCAAGTTCTAATTCTTCAGCTTCGGATATTAGGAAGAACAAAGCAGTGACTTGGGGAATCACAAATTGAAGCCACATACTGCTCTGGGCCTTGCAATGGTGCTTTTTGGGGGGACAGGACTGTAACAGCTTTGCTTGCAGGGAACTTGGGGTGATGCTGCTGGAAGTCAGGACCCCCTTCAGCTGCCTTCCCCAGGAGGAGACTCTCCTGGGCTGGTGCCTGAAGGACCCCTCAACACCTCAGAGCTACATCTGCCCCAAAAATGCAGTTGGACAAGGATTTTATTTTCATTTTTTTGTAATTCCTTTATTACGAAAGTCTCCAAAGGTTACAGAAATGGCACCTCTGCAGTTAGGTCTTGCTCTGGGAGTGAGGATTTGGTTGCTTCTCTTCTGCTTATGCCATGTAAAAATTGTTTTCATCTGTCTGCTGATGGGCTGCAGTGGAAAGCAGAGCACAGTGTGTATAACTACAATTTGTCAGATAAACCAGAGCTTAAAATATCCCTCCTCGCTGCATACCATTACATCTCTTCTCCCTCTTGCCTTTCGCATTCAGGATACTATTAACTCAACTCCAGCTCTTTAGTTGGAGCTCTGTTTACAGCGCAGCATTAACTCAATATAGAGCAACAGCTGCTTGAGATGCAAAAACATTCATCTCCGCTTCCTATTAGATGGAGACCATGGGTCCACGCTAGGAAGAAGATAAAAAGCACTTCATATTGGAAAGGCGGAAAATTAAGTCTGTTGTATGAAAGAGGGAGATTTAGACAACATGAGAATCCATTTACTCCAGCAATCCCTGCTGTCATTGTGGATTTCCAGCAAGGACATGAAGACAGGGAGATGTTAGCTTGGAGGAGGCAGTCTTCATTTGGCTGCCCAGGTGAGCAGCCATTCCAAACTTAATATCAATTCAGTTCTCTTAATATAGTTTAGGCTGAATGGAGCTATTTTTATTCTAAGGCTAAATGACATTGTTTTTAATGTCAGCTACTATATTATCTCACGTAATCTAGTTGCTGCTTCCCACTGAAGCAAATACTCTGTGCTTGGGAGAGATACAGTAATTTCCTTATGAAAGTCTTCGGAGCAGTGTGACAGCAATCTCACTCTGAAACTAGTTTCAAAGGTGCTGGGTAGGTACGAGGAGCAGAAATCTCTTCCCGAGCCCAGGGTACACCCCAAGAGACAGAACAATCCAGGTGAGGCGCTGGGATGTTGGGCTGAGACCTGTTGCTGGCTCTGACAGCTATCCGTGGAGGAATCCTTTCCTCACTTCGCTTTTATCTCATGATTGCCAGCTTTCATTTAGATGGGGATATCATTAATAGTATTTAGGGGCAGAAACTGGGTGGGGTGGGCAGCTCTAGCTCAGGTTAAGGCTGGTAATTCAGGCAATGGCCACTAATTGTGCCAACGGACCGACGCCAGCTTCAACCCTCAGTGGAAGGTGTTGATGATGGAGGGAGAGAAGATGCTGTATTAGGAGCAAGCCTGAGGATGAGCCTCCTTGTCTCCTCTGCCCAAAGGCAGCATTTCCTACTTCTCTGGGCAAATCAGTATGAATCATTCCCTGTGGAACAGTGATTCCTGTATACCCTCCATCCACATCTTCCTCAGAGCAGCAGGCAGGTCCTCAGGATGCTTGTCCATCAGCAGCAAAGACTGTTGCTGGTTTGGGCTTTTTTTAATGTCTTCAGCTGTGTCCTTGCAGGAAGTGGCTGGGATAAGGGACTGGAGTTGGTATATCTGTGCCACATCTTGGGCTCTGTGGCAGAGCTGGGGTGTCCCCAGTTGCCTCAGTGGCTCTTGCAGCAGTGCTGCTGTTGCCAAAGACAGTCCTCTGCTTTGGTTATAACCATATGCTAACTAAAATTTTGTTTGCTTTCTATGTTCTTACCATGTAAGAAAATAGCTACTTGCTGAGCTGATAATCAAAAAGCAGTTAATCACTTCAAGGTTCTCTCCTATGCCAAAGTATGTGCTCCTGTAGTAATTAGGGCAGAGCTGGGTCTACTTCAAGTAACATCCATTTCATCCTCAAGAAGTTGGCAAACTTATGTACTGAGATGACTCAACACCTTAAAAGGAGAATGTGAGGAAGGGTGTCCACCGAGGATGCTGCAAAACTTAATACATGTGTGCAAAAGGGCTATTTGGTCACCCTAGTGACCATGTCAGCCCAGGTGGAGTTATGCATTAGGCAAGATAAGACTCTTTTGCGTATAAATAATGGCTGAATATCCCTGGTAAGGTGTGCTAGATTTGTGGATTTCCACCTAGTGCCTCATGCTGCATAAAGCAATGTCTCCTCTCTAGACTGCTGGATTCAAGAGCTTTTATTTCAGGAAACACTGTGTTCAAGGCAGGGGGTTAGGGTGGATTAACCACGTTATGGCCCTGTAGCAGCTTTGCTACAGAGCCCTTCTAACTCCTGCTTCCACGGAGAGAGCTTGTTCCCCAGGTTAGATGGAGCCTGGCTGGCAAGTTGCTGAAAAAAAAAAGCCTGGCCATGCTTTAGGCTTTGAAAAGTGGCTTGGGCTGAGCAAACCCATGTAGCCCGGTGTCTCCGGAGAGATTCAGGCTGGGGATGTGCAGAGGGTGTTTAACATTCCCAGCAGCTCGCTGTGCTTTGTGCCTTACCGCTGCTGGGAGCCCAGGGAGGGCCAGGAAGCTCCTCGTAAAAGAATAACAGCATTTGGTAAAATAATCCTGGTGGTTTTGCTCTTTGCATCTAAAATGATTGAGATCAGGTGCCCCCTAGTGTAAACCCATTCTCTTAAATGCAGGTGTGACGCCATCCAGGCTCCTCTTAGTTCTTCCTTTTTCCCTGCTTTGAGATGCAATATGTAAAATCCAGAACTGCCATAGCAAAAGCAATTCAGCCCTTCCCCTGGGAGATCCTGCAGTAAAAGTCCTCACTAAGGGCCTGCTTCTGCTCTCTGCAGTGCTAAAGGCAGGACGAGCAGAAGCACAGAGGTCTCGGACCTGCACCACCATCTATTTCTGCGGGGGAAAAGAAGCAGCAGTGGGATGGGATGGGATGGGATGGGATGGGATGGGATGGGATGGGATGGGATGGGATGGGATGGGACGGGGGTTGAATTTGTGGCTGGGGGCTAGCGAGGGTGCTCCTGGCCAGGTCTCCTCCCTCTGCAGCTTCTGCAAAACAATGGTGGAAATAGCTGGCTCCTGGGAAAAGTGAATGGGGCTGATGGAACTCAGGGGGAGACGTTCCTTCCTCTTGGACAGGAGCAGGGAACTAGTCCTGTAACATCTATATAAATATTTATTCTCATCACTCTTGCTAGTTGGCTTCTGAGAAAAACTGGTGGCTTCTGCTTGCAAAAGTGTTTTACGCTGATTTAACTGGTGTATGGGCAGTGATGCTCAGCCACATGCTCGGGTGTCTGCTGGTGCGCTTCTCCCGCCTCGTGCTAAGGTGATAAGGAAATACTCATCTCGGTTTGAGATGTAAAGTCACGTTGAAAATTAGGGACTGATGACCTGATGTGTTCAAAGTGTGTACCGGGGCATTCCCACTTTCCTCAGGGCCCGGGGAAGGGGAGGGCTGGGGACCAGTTCACGCCTGCCACGTGTGGGAGCTTTGCTCGGAACAAATCTGCCGGATTCAGAGCTTCCAGGGCAAGTCCTGCCTCCGGGGAAGACAATTCATATGATAAAATGTAATCAGAGTCAGTGGGGAAATGTCACAGGATTTAAACGATGACATAACACGATTGTCTTGGTTTTGCTGCCTGTGCTAATGAGCGTGAATTCAGAGCATTAGAGATCTATCCACAGGCATTAAAGCGTGCAAGTCAGGGGATCACAGCATACTTGCTCTTATCCTCCGCTGGCAGCCTAGCCCCTAGCCCCCTGTCCGGGGCAGGCAGGACCGCCCCGTGATGCTCTGGATTTACACCGTGCTGCCGTCTGTGACGTCTCAGGGCTGCACCTACACCTGGTCACAGTGGGGGTCTTTCATCTTCACTTCCCCACGAGAATGTTGAGCACTTTTCCCAGTCTTCTGGGGACTTTCAGAAATGTTACGACAAGTCTTAGACTATTATTTGGTTATCTAATGGACATTTTTTTAGGGCGGAGGGGTGTTGACATTTATTTTTGTTTTCTGTTGAACATCTTGGGGAGGAAGAATGCCAAGTACCTGTAGAGGTTAGGGGTGGACCTTCTGGAAAGCAGTTCTGAGGAGAAGGATCTGGTTTCAGTGTCATGGTGGATAGCAAACTTTCCGTGAGCCAGCCATGTGCCCTTGTGGCCAAGAGGGCCAATGGGATCCTGGGCTGTGTAGGGAAGAGTGTGGCCAGTAGGTCCAGGGAGGTCATTCTCCCCCTCTGCTCTGCCCTGGGAGGTCACAACTGGAATACTGCGTCCAGTTTTGGGCTCCCCAGTTCAAGAGGGACAGGGAACTACTGGAGAGAGTCCAGCATAGGGCAATTAAGATGATGGAGGGATTGGAGCATCTCCCTGATGAGGAAAGGCTGAGAGAGCTGGGACTCTTTAGCCTGGAGAAGAG